>CM034358.1:67036641-68236641 GCA_019925275.1 Mytilus edulis | reverse complement strand
AATTAGGATTGGAGTCGAATGTAATCTGTAATAGATGGTTTATTATTAACTACAGGGTGTAATGCACAATTCCAATTGTAATGGATGATCTGTTTATTTACTACAGGGTGTAATGCCAATTTCCAGTGTAATGGATGATCTGGTTTATTTACTACAGGGTGTAATGCCAATTTCCAGTATAATATATAATCTGTTTATTTGCTACAGGGTGTAATACCAATTTCCAGTGTAATGGATGATCTTTTTATTTACTACAGGGTGTAATACCAATTTCCAGTGTAATGGATGATGTGTTTGTTTACTACAGGGTGTAATGCCAATTTCCAGTGAAATAGATTATCTGTTCATTAACTACAGGGTGAAATGCCAGTTTCCAGTGTAATAGATGGTTTATTATTTACTACAGGGTGTAATGCCAATTTCCAATGTAATGGATGATCTGTTTATTTACTACAGGGTGTAATGCCAATTTCCAGTGTAATTGATGTTCAGTTTATTTACTACAGGGTGTAATGCCAATTTCCAGTATAATATATAATCTGTTTATTTGCTACAGGGTATAATACCAATTTCCAGTGTAATGGATGATCTGTTTATTTACTACAGGGTGTAATGCCAATTTCCAGAGTAATAGATTATCTGTTTATTTGCTACAGGGTGTAATGCCAATTTCAATGAAAATAGCACTGTATAAATGTGGAGAATTCAAAACACTTTTAAGATTGTAAAATATACATGTGTTCAATAACTATAATTAATGACAACTATATCAACATATTATATTATTTATAGGTAAATGTCCTAATGGTGGATTCAGATGCATCGGTGGAAAGTGCATAGACGCTTCAAGGCTTTGTAATGGGAGAACAAATTGTCCTGCTGGTGACGATGAGGGAGAATCAGCATGTGGTAGGATAGTTATATGTGACAAAAGAATAAGTGATGCTTTAGGACCTTCATACCTTACCACTTATGGTTTTCGATTGGGTTCTTGTTGCAAAAATATCAATATACTATATAGTATTTCATACTTCGGACTGTTGTTTGATCTTTCGTTGTTTTAATTATGTATCTCTTCCAATAATGAGTTTGTGCATTGCCTTTTTATATCATGGATTAGATTTGACAACCATCAATAAGTTCGCATACCCATAGATTGGTTCATCGTTGTAACGGATACTGTGGATTCATTATTATTCGTTGATTTTTGTGGGTTTCGGGGTTACAAAAGAAACATGAGGTTCAAATAATTAACGTATTAAAAAATTTATATAGGTTTTGTATCTAGAGAATGACAAAACCACGAAATCAAATATCCACGAAAAATACAAGTTTTCAGCTATCCACGAAAATTGATACCAACGAAAATAAATGAATCCACAGTTTGTGATAGAATATATCAATATGAGTACGAGTGAACATCACAATACAGTGAGTAATAAATACACCCAAACTCATTTTTATTTATTTCTAAAAATTTGTTCAGGGACCTCGGTTGCTGCCTGGTCTAAGCAGTCGAACTTCTCTTTCAGTAGCCTGTCAACACTGATATTGTGAGTACCGATAATGCAGTTACAGATGTGCTTCACTCCAATCATAATTTAATAGGATTTTCTAGTCAGTCAACACTGACGTTGAGAGTTCGAACCCTGCTCGTGCGGGTTCATTCGACTCCAATCCTAATTGACTAGAATTGACAGTTTTCCTATCGAAGGTCGGTGGAATTCTCCAGGCACTCCAGTTTCCTTCACCAATAAGAACTCGCCGCCACGAAATAGCCTAAATGCGGTGCTTAGAAGTGGTGCTCCAACACCAAAAATCAAATCAAAATCTAATTTCTCAATTAAAAGAGGGACAGTCATGGCCAAAAATGAAAAAGACAAACTGACTAACAATAGTACACATGACACAACATAGAAAACTACAGAATAAGTAATACGAACCCCTAAAAAAACCAGGGATATTCTCAGGTGCTTCCGGAAGTGTTGCTCATATTATAACAAATCCAGCAAATATTCTAATTCGGTAGGTCACATTCATGAAAGGGAAGGGGATTGTAGTTAAACAAACCTGTATAAACATTGTGTCATAGATCAACTTTATTCGTTCTGTGTATATTCACTTGTTTGTGTTAATATGTATGTTGATTGAGTCATTTCAATTGATACTCTATAGTGTGTCTTTCTATGTTTTGATTTAACACTATTGTTGCAAGTAAGGAGGAATGTTGTACCTATTAAAACGTATAAATCCGCTGCATTTGTTTACACCTGTGTCAAGTTAGGACCCCGATGTTCAGTGGTTGTCGTTTATATATATATAAATAAAAATTGCGGTTTTTATCCAACGCAATCATAGGTTTGAACGTAGTTTTCAATTTAGACTCGTTTATATTTTTTCGTTTGTGCTTGTATCATATTTTCCCTCCGGTTTTTATGATCCGTTCATCTTATATTGACTCTTAAAATTCAAGAGTTTATCTGAAATTGAGGGTTTATATGGCCTTCCAAATACCATTTTGATCCCTAACATCACTGAAGAGACATATATCGTCGAAATCTAGATCAGGTGTACAAAAAATAAATATTGACCCCTTGTGTTTGTGGCATAACATCTTGGCCACAAGTTTATCGTTTTCTCTTTCGTATTAAATTTATATTAAGATCAATTTTGTTACATCTGTGATCAATTTTATTTGGCAATCGCCAATGGCAGTCAGCAGGGTTTAAGAACATCAGTTGTATTTAGACCCATCTACCAAGAAATTTGTTTTACATGCACACGTATAAAAATTGCAGTTTTTATCCATAGGGTTGAACGTTGTTTTCAATTTAGATTTGTTTTATATATCAATGTAACCGTATTCGTATGCTTACATGGGTGATATAAAATACATCAAGGGCAACAAGTTTATATAAAAACAATATTTTGTACGAGTTCTAAAATAAGATGATAAGAGAGTGTCACCAGCTCTCTGTACGTAATGGTTTAAATCGGAACAGCAAAGTAAACATTAAAATATGAAAATAGCACTGTATAAATGTGGAGAATTCAAAACACTTTTAAGATTGGAAAATTTACATGTGTTCAATAACTATAATTAATGACAACTATATCAACATATTATATTATTTATAGGTAAATGTCCTAATGGTGGATTCAGATGCATCGGTGGAAAGTGCATAGACGCTTCAAGGCTTTGTAATGGGAGAACAAATTGTCCTGCTGGTGACGATGAGGGAGAATCAGCATGTGGTAGGATAGTTATATGTGACAAAAGAATAAGTGATGCTTTAGGACCTTCATACCTTACCACTTATGGTTTTCGATTGGGTTCTTGTTGCAAAAATATCAATATACTATATAGTATTTCATACTTCGGACTGTTGTTTGATCTTTCGTTGTTTTAATTATGTATCTCTTCCAATAATGAGTTTGTGCATTGCCTTTTTATATCATGGATTAGATTTGACAACCATCAATAAGTTCGCATACCCATAGATTGGTTCAATCGTTGTAACGGATACTGTGGATTCATTATTATTCGTTGATTTTTGTGGGTTTCGGGGTTACAAAAGAAACATGAGGTTCAAATAATTAACGTATTAAAAAATTTATATAGGTTTTGTATCTAGAGAATGACAAAACCACGAAATCAAATATCCACGAAAAATACAAGTTTTCAGCTATCCACGAAAATTGATACCAACGAAAATAAATGAATCCACAGTTTGTGATAGAATATATCAATATGAGTACGAGTGAACATACATACAGTGAGTAATACATCAATCATTTATATTCTAAACATTTGTGGACTCGTTGCTGTGTCTCAGTGAATTCCTTCATACTGATCAACACGAATTACAATCCGAAACACGTACGTCCTCTTTACTACGCTACTTGACTTTACGAAGAACGTCACAGTTCGATTATATGTATACGATATGTACGTTACAGGGCTCACTCCAATCATAATTATGGATTTTCAGTTTCCAAAATTGTGGTACTCTCCCCTGTTCCTCCACCAATAAAAATTGACCACCACGAAAAATGGTATTAAACATCAATCAATCAATCATAAAATTGAGAATGGAAATGGGGAATGTGTCAAAGAGACAACAACCCGACCAAATAAAAAACAACAGCTGAAGGTCACCAACAGGTCTTCAATGTAGCGAGAAATTCCCGCACCCGGAGGCGTCCTTCAGCTGGCCCCTAAACAAATATATACTAGTCCAGTGATAATGAACGCCATACTAATTTCCAAATTGTACACAAGAAACTAAAATTAAAATAATACAAGACTAACAAAGGCCAGAGGCTCCTGACTTGGGACAGGCGCAAAAATGCGGCGGGGTTAAACATGTTTGTGAGATCTCAACCCTCCCCCTATACTTCTAACCAATGTAGAAAAGTAAACGCATAACAATACGCACATTAAAATTCAGTCCAAGAGAAGTCCGAGTCTGATGTCAGAAGATGTAACCAAAGAAAATAAACAAAATGACAATAATACATAAATAACAACAGACTACTAGCAGTTAACTGACATGCCAGCTCCAGATTTCAATTAAACTGACTGAAATATTATGATTTCATCATATGAACATCAGGCACAATCCTTCCCGTTAGGGGTTTAGTATCATACCATCATAACGTATATGAGAAGAACATAACCCGTGTCATGCCAACAACTGTTTTTAGAATAAATGTGTTTAGTTCCGATGCAAAGACCTTATCAATGACTCAATATTAAAATATGCAATCTTTAATGACTTGACAACAGTATCGTAATTATATCCCTTCTTAATAAGTCTATTCAAAGGTTTTGTAAGTTTCTGAGGTGAATACTGACACCTTTGTGCTTTATAAAGAATATTTCCATAAGAAATTGGATGTGAAATACCTGAACGTATTAGAAGTCTGCATGTTGAGCTATATTTACGAATGATGTCTTTATACCGATGATAAAATTTAGTAAATGTTTTGACTAGTTTGTGATATCGAAAACCCTGGTGTAATAATTTTTCAGTAATACATAAATTTCTCTCGTTAAAATCTAAAACATTGTTACATACACGAGCGAATCGTACAAGTTGAGATATATAAACACCGTAAGATGGTGACAAGGGAACGTCACCATCTAAAAACGGATAATTAACGATAGGAAATGAAAAATCATCCCTTTTATCATAAATTATATGAATCTCGCCAACGGTGTGAGTAAGCACAAATTGTGAATAATATCTGCAAATGTGCTTATCCTCATTTTTATCATGTACTGCCACTATAACAGAACGACAGCATACCTAACAGAAAACAATATGATGAGGTTTTCAAATTAATATCAAAAGAGAGCAATTTGAATCAATTTGAGTTGGCAGAAGAATTCAAAGGTTGTTGATACCGATGACAATATAATGACAATATACATGACAACTGTTGTGTGTGTTTTTAACTATATGCCACCATCAATATTTGTTAAATAGGCATGTCATCCATTAATTGGATATTTTGATTGTATATTAACGTTTTTTATAACAGATTGTTTTCATTATTATTCTTCCATATGATTTTACGGATTGTTGCTGCTAAAATAACAATAGCTTTCAATCTCTTATGATGTTTATTTAAGGAATGGCTGTAATATTTTTTCTGTTTTATGAAGAAATAACATAAAAAATGTGGTGCACACTGAATAACGCGCGTAGCGGGTTATTTAACAGTGTGCACCACATTTTTTATGTTATTTCGAATAGAATGACAAAATATTACAGTTATTTCTTATAATTTAATTCTAAATTCCGTTTTAAACCGGTGTAAATCATAAAAAACCGTTGATGACGTCATGGTCACATGTCAAAATTGTGTCTATGATATGACAAACAAATCGCCGTCAGCCAATCAAAAGACGCGTTACATTCAAAATTCAATTATATTTAAATATAATTAAGAAGTAGAAACATCGGCAACTAGAGAAATTTGAAAATTGAATCTACCAAGGTTAGGAAGCACTAAGTTTGAGAATTTTCAGTGATGAGTAGTCATATTAATACACAGTACACTGAGAATTCGATATAGTTCATCAGAGTTAAAACTGAGTATATCTAACAGAAAAAAAAGTTAAAAAGGGATCAACATACATTGTAAATGAGTCAAAATCAGTCAGTTTGTTTACATATTTTTCATTACATGCATTCGTTAAGAGATGTTTGAATTTCATAGGATGAACACCTATTTCTATTTAATAGCTTCAACAACGAAACCAACAACACAACCGACGACAACAGTACCCACTACAACGCTATCGACAACAGAAACTACAACAAGACCAACAACAACATTATCGACAACATTAGCTGCTACACTATCGACAACAGAAGCTGCTGCAACCAAATCGACAACAGAAGTCGCTAAACTATCGACAACAGAAGCCGCAAAACAATCAGAAACAGAACAGAGGACATCAACACAGACGACAATGAGGCCAAATGGTACTTAATAAAATATGATAATTAGAACTTCATATGATAAACATTTGTGCTGAAGCATTTAATTAGAGAACTTTTAATTTGTTCATTGAAACTGTAGCTATACAAAATTTTACGGAAACAAATAATTTACATAACATTTGTCGTGTCTGTCATTATTTTTTTATCAGTTGGTGTCGTTTGGTGCTGTGTTACATTTTTTTTCGTTCATATTTTTGTACGTACACACGACCGTTAGTTTTCTCGTTTGAACTGTTTACATTAATTTGGTCTTTTTTGGGACCTTTTATAGCTAACTATGCAGTATGGTCTTTGCTTATTGTTGTACGGTGACATATAGTTGTTAAAGTGTGTGTTATTTGGTCTCCTATAAAGAATTGTTTCATATACAATCATACCACATCTTATATTTTGTTAGACAACGTCATTGCTAAAATAGAAAAAAATCTGAGGGTTGCTCCGGAGGGATCAGCAGATCCTCTCCACACTTGACACTCGCCGTGTTACTCCTATAGAATACGATGATAAGTTTTTATTTATTACATTGTTATATTTTATTTTTAATTTTAGTATGTGGATCAGATATCATAAGAGACTATTTAAACGGATGTTCTGGTAAGTAACGGGCATTTATATTCCATTGATAGTTTGTGCAAATAATAAACTTATTAAATAAATACAATAGAATTGAGAATGGAAATGGGGAATATGTCAACGAGACAACAACCTGAAGATAGAAAAGATTACAGTCAAAAGCTAGCAATGGGTCTTCAATGCAGCGAGAAAATCACACACCTTAAATAAAAATGCAAGCACATCAATAAGTGAATAATTTTGTATGATTATTTTTTCGACAGTGTGTTCATAAATAAAGGCAACAGTAGTATATCGCTGTGAAACAGTCATAAATCGATAAAACAAATTTCAACCGAGGGAAACACATTAACTATAAAAGGAAAACAACGAAACAACAGAAATACTAAAATGCAAAACAAAACCGCCAACAAATATAGAAACGGACTATTTGATAACAACAGCCATATTCCTGACTTGGTACAGGACATTTTTAAAATAAATAAACGTGTGGTTGCAATATTTGTTTTATAGCTCATAATGAACCTATTTTACCCTAGTAATTTTCTGGAGCTCTTTATAGCTCAATGCTCTTCAAATTCGTACTTTATTTGGCTATTATAACATTTTGTTTATTCGAGCGTCACTGATAAGTCTTTTCTAGACGAAACGCGCGTCTGGCGTAAATAGTATAAAATTTCAATCCTGGTATCTTTGATGAGTTTATTTGCTGCTCGGTGTGAACCAAGGCTCCGTGTTGAAGACTATGCCTTAACCTATAATGGTTTACTTTTATAAATAGTGACTTTGCTGGAGAGTTGTCTCATTGGCACTTATACTACATCTTCCTATTTCTATTTAGTCGTACTAAACTAAGTAATATACTTAAAATCATACTTTTAGGTGCAGCTAGTGTTGGAATGAGCATCATGGTGTTTCGACTGTGTTTAGTTGGAGCATTATATGTGATTACTTGACGGATGACAATTAAAAAGGGACTGAGTATCAAATATAATGTCTATTTCTTAATTTCTTAATTTGTTTTAGCTTTGAATTGAATTCTAGAGCAAACGTTTATCAATGTTTATGTTACATTTATTAAGTAATAATCAGAGTATTTTCACATTTATGTGGTGACATGTATGTGTATATATCTTCATGATTTCTTGGGGTTTTTTTTATTTTCTACCTGAAAGAATATTACACAAAAACTGTTTTTGATGAGGTAAATAAAAAATTATGTAGTTTTTATTGACTTTGAAAAACTGATATATATTGAGGCCAAACAAAAGACAGTAATTGTTTTATTCCATATTCCGAGAGAAATGTATGTAATGGCAATTATTTACCACAACCAATTGTACATCAAACGTTTTTTTACCAAAACTTTGCACGTAAAAGCACGCGACGTTTTACGCGGTAAATATATTTTTTTCCGCAGGTGAATATGCTTATTTATTCAAATTCCTATTCATATAGAAAAACCTACTAAAATTTTATTAATATGGAATATGGAAGTCGCAGTAACGAAACTCTGTACAGATAAAAACATATATCAAATGTTAAACAAAATATGTATTTAACAATACCATTTACGCAATTCAATCATGGAAAAAAATAATCTTTGGAATATTTTCAATTTTTTAAATTAAGTTTTGAATTGATGAACCCGATTTTCTTTGTTCGAAATGAGAATAGTTTTTAAATATTGGTAGTGAATGAAACACGTGCTTATGATTTGATCATTTGATCCACAGAATATAAAACTGTTGATATATAGGTTTTTTGTTTACTGAATGGTTGTTATCTTACTTTAAAATACTAAATGCGTATATTATGTAATGAATTAGTATCATTTTAAACCTTTCATTCTCCAAATGCAATATAGCGGAATATATATTCGGAAATTCTTTTTTATATTTTTTTTTAATGTATCGACGAATTTTCACTTGAAAATAACAATACATGATTATTCAATATCACTTTGTTACGATTTCTTTCCTCCAAGCTCATTATACAAATAATATTAGTTCAGTCGCATAAAGTTCCATTATATTGACAACGATATGTGAACAAAACAAACAGAGACAAAGCATTATTGAGTAAGAAGATATACAGCTTATCTATTAAAACATAACTTAAGAATATACTCCATAAAAGTATGACTGCGTAGAGTAAACACTGTTAGAACTAGAAGTAGAAACTACACGTAAGTATAGACAGGCAGAGGTTGCGGTTTTCGAAATCGAAAAAAAGTATTGAATGCATTGCATAACACATTTCGAAATACAAAGACTTCTGAATACGTATATTTTCGATTTTTGTATTGTATTTCATCTCACTTCTGAAATAAAGGATAGTCAGAAATTAAATCTTAATATAATTTTTGTGTGTTATTGAAGGCCGAGAGTCGAACTTGTTAAAGTAGTTGTTAACTTCAATGTATGTTGGTCTTTTTTAAAGGGCGTATTTGAGATGTGAATTTAATATTAACAATTCTAAACAGTTTAATTCAGGTCAACTTTTAGCACTTGAGGGGTAGGTATGGTAAGCTTATGTTGATGGTTTTATGTTTGTGTTGTTTATCCGTCTTTTTCCTTCAAGCTGATTGCTTCTATTTAAACATTGTTAAATACATGAGGCAACGAAAAAAAAAGTTAAGCAGTAGCGGATCCAGAACTTTTTATAAGGGGGCCCACTGACTGACCAATTTCAATCTAGTGATTTCTATATAATCAACACAAAAAATCCATAAGAGGGGTGACGGACCCATCTGGATCAGCCTATGTTTTGGTTTTAGTCAGGCTTAGGGCAAACTGGTAGCTATTTCTATATAATTTTTTATTCGTACCATTTAATACATTATTGTTTATCTGAGGTCAACTATGGTATTAAGCAGTTCTTAGTAACATACTCGATAATACAGAATTTTCTTTTATCCTATATACCCAGTATGCATTGCAATGGTGAAAAAATAACACCGAAATAAAATGATAAAATCAATTAGTGTTTGCAATCTCGTGCTATAGATGTCATAGATAAGCAACACCATCAACTAACAAGTTGACCAACACCTCATATATGCAGTCAACTTACTGTATTTAAAAGAAAGATGTGACAGGCAGTATCTCGCTGCCATTTAAACCAACAAAAAAACAAATTATGACGGAAACATTACATCTGATCTGACGTTATTTGATATTACATACAGTTGAATTACAGAAATCCACAGAAATTGTTGAAAAAAGCAAATGGACATTACAAGTAAATATTTAATACTTTTAACATGTTTCAAGCCCTTAATTCTAATTTTTCCCTTTAAAAGTTTCTTTCTGTAATAAATATTATTTAACAAATGTTGTTTGAGTAAAACCATCTAACTTTTTATCCGATATAATAGAAAACCCTTTCAGTTGATTGGTTTGTAGGATAAAAACCTATTATCATATCTTTATGCTGCCCTGATGTTCAAAGCACAGTTTGTTTCATTCATGTGTTGTAGATTCATTACACTGATTTAAAAAAATTTTAAATAAGTGATCTGATTGCAAATGACAAAACTGTGCAACAGAGACTAAATGAAGTACATGTAAGCATAAATTAACATGTGTAGATCACAGAGTGTTCATCAACAATGCACAAACCCAATAATACATAGTAAGCTAGTAACGGCCACGGAATGACAAATGTAAATACCCTAAATCAGAAACAAAAACGCCTGATTTTTTTCAAAACATCATACGATAACCCAATTTACGCCAAACACTCCAAAAACATAAGAAAGTGGTGAAGAACAAATTATAGACGTCAATTGGAAGTTCTTTACTTTTCATATCAAACGAAAGAGCATAAACAATCTAGCAAAAGAAATAAAGACACAACGTACAGACCTGAGAGCTCTCGCAGTTATTTAGAGCTATTCGTAGCAAATTCAACCTGACCACAAATCCTATGCATCGACTAAAGGTTTTTCTGAATAATCAAAATAAAAAGATTACTGAACGAGTGAAATACCTAAATATAGATTCTGTTTTAAACAGAGATCCCATAACGGGCTTTCGTATGGCATCACCTTTGCTCCTACAGGAATATTTTATTATTGAGCCCGTAAACAGGAAAAACACTTCGATAAAAAATTATAAACGGAAAGTCTCTATGAAAATGGCAATACAGACGCCAAAAACAAATCAGACAAATGGATAACTGTCATATTTCTGACTTGGTTCAGGCACTTTTGTATTTAAACAATGGTGGAGTAAACCTGGGTTTATAGCTAGCTAAACCTCTCACTTGTATGACAGTCGCATAAACTAGCTCAACATGTTTATGTTATATCTTGTGCATGCAGTCTTGAACTTGCAAAATGGAAATAAAATCATCATAGATACCAGGATTGAAATTGTGTATATGCGCCAGTCGCGTCATTGACACTTTAATAAAAAAAAAAAAATGCTAAAAAGGCCAAACAAAGACCGAATATTTTAAAAAATATGACACAAATTTATACTTGATATCAGTATTTCAAAATAACAAAGAACAGAATATCCTATATTGACAACTTACTTGATAATAACTGATTTAATGCAAATAAAAACTGAAACCATTAGGATTCAAGTTAAATGAAAAATTTGAGCCTAGATGCCTTCTTCCAAAAGGTCTGTCTAGAGCTTTGTTGTATTAAGGTAGTACGAAACACCCTGACTTAAATAAATTTTGTTCGTTTATTTTTTTCATTAAATTTGGACAAATTATTTTATCTGACCTCTTTACAGAATATAAAAGTTTCAAAAAACATGAACCACTCACTTTATCGGAAAATATCATAAGATATAGTGCAGTTTGTCAAACACTTGTTATTGACGTTGAGAAGCCTAGTTTTTCATCAAAAATATTACCTGATTAAAACGTTCAGCTGATTTTTACAGCGGTATCTCCTGAAGTATTATGTACTACCTAATAAACAATATGTAACTCAACTACAAAATACCTCTGGCAACCCGAAATACTGATAGCTTTAAAATATAACTGATTTGATTACATATACAAAAATATGAAATATATATCGAAAAGTAATGCCTACAGTAATTTTACCATTTATTTTGAAACATTATCACCAGAAAACCATATATATGACTCAAAATTAAATCTATGGCAAATTAAAATGCTAGCATATGAAAGGTAAGAATATTATGTTACTAAAATCGAAATTATTACAGTGATATTGATATAAGAGTGATACAGAAGGGGTATGTTTTTTATTCACGATAGAAGTGAGACATTTAAAGACGTATCGTACCCGTATCTGAAACGTTGACGTATTAGCAAATTTACCTGACCATATCGGGAAATAGGTATTTAGTCGGATCTTAACACGTACTTGTGATTTGTTTAAAACCGGTTTTGATAAAAAAAAAATACACGAAGAAATGTCGACATGTTCAGGATTTAATTAAATCCGTATTTCGGTAAGAGGGTGCAAGCACACGATTTTTATTGCGTCTTACATTTTGAGAAGCGAATAATCTTAACTACTTTATTCAAATATTGTGAACAAACGTCAATTATGAGCTATGAAAGTCAAGTGACTCGATCATTTTTCTGAGGAAGTTTTAAAAAATTGCAAAAATAAAATTGAAATGGAAATGGGGAATGTGTCAAGAGACAACAACCCGACAATAAAAAAAACAGCAGTAGGTCACCATACGGTCTTAATGTAGCGAGAAATTCCCGCACCCGGAGCGTCTTCAGTTGGCCCTAAACAAATATATACTGAGTCCAGTGATAATGAACGCCATACTAATTTCCAAATTGTACACAAGAACTAAATTAAAATAATACAATCTAACAAAGGCCAGAGCTCCTGACTTGGACAGCGCAAAAAGCGGCGGTTAAACATGTTTGTGAGATATCCTTAAGATGCTGAAGGATACGGAATACTAAAACTTGCATTGTAATACTTAAAGTAGAATTATATTTAATATCGTTTTTTTAAATGTTTTGTTAATCAGTTTTTTGTTATTAATATAAGTCGAAACCAATTTTAAAAATTCGCAAAGCTTTATTATAAAAAAAGTAAAACTAGGAAAATTTGGCATATTTCACCAGACAAAAGTTAGGCTACAAATGAATATAAAAAAAATGTAATTATATATAATACCACAACTATTTAAATAATTGAATAATCTTTACAATTATATTTTTCAAACGTTACTATCACTACCAAACTTAACATTAGAATTGTCTGACTTTGTTTTGTGTCCTCCCTTCAGAAGATGATGATCCTGATCTCTTCCTATCAAAGGGTTCTACCTTTTGTGAGATCTCAACCCTACCCCTAAACCTCTAACCAATGTAGTAAAGTAAACGCATAACAATACGCACATTAAAATTCAGTTCAAGAGAAATCAGAAATATTTTTACAGTAGGTTAGCTTTCATTAGTCTTCACTATCTGTAGATTAACAACTTTTGGTTATATTTATAATTTAGAATCATCATTGAAGGTGGAGCACGATTGCACAGTTAATTAATTGTATTGATGTGCCATTTGTATGCAAAAGTGACATTCCGTTGTATTATGTGCCAATTCGAAAAAGTTATGCGAGTATTATCTCCCTTTAACAGGTTCATTATCTTATAATAAAGTTTAGGCTTCTGATATAATTTTGAATAATTACAAATGTGTCAATTCAATATATTTTAGTGTTTGTTATTGGTGTATCAAAAACATTGATGTACGAGTATAATTTCATAAATTTGAAACGTTTAAAATGATTGCATACCAATATAAAGAACCGTTCATCATTTTTGAAAAAGACTATGAATGAAAATCGAATTATTATCTTCCCTTGATAATATATTGATTGGGAAATGAACCAAGTTATCTAATGGTAATCACAGAGAGGGACTAGCAAGCAATTGTTAATTGTAGCTTATTCAACGTTAAAACAATTTTCCACTATAAACGAATGTTACTTTATACAAATATAAGGACTTTGTTAGCTAAATCTACAAATTTTATTAGATATTATGATTTTTTATTGCAATAGATTAATATGCTACGTATGTGAACGTATCTATGGTTATTGCTTAAAGTTGATTATTTACGTGTTTAAATAGTACATGTTTATGTAGGGTACTTTTGTTATGTTAGATGTCTTTCGGTTATTATACACTATTTTTATTACACGATTGATTTCAATTTATATATATTTCTAGAACAGGGATAAGATTGGTAACAAATTGGGAAAGGGTGATGAAATTTTTGTTCCCTTTCATTTTTAATATTTGAAAAAAAATGCGTTGCTGCTAAATGTATCAGAATTGGTATCAGTCACCAAACCAACTCTGCTGATGTTGAATGATTCATTTATTAGCAAATTTAAAGTACGAGTATAAATATTGTCAATTTTTAACTTTTTCTTCTTTTTTTTTTATTATTCAGCTTTACGCTGGGTAGTTCTAATAATTTAATTATCGAGTGCTAACGTATATACATATACATGACACGGGTTATGTTCTTCTCAAATATTTCATGATGGTATAATACTAAACCCCTAACAGGAGGGATTGTGCCTGATGAAGACATAATCTTTCAATCAGTTTAATTGAGGTCTGGAGCTGGTATGTCAGTAACTGCTTGTAGTCTTTTGTTATTTATGTATAATTGTCATTTTGTTTATTTTCTTTTGTTTCATATTCTGACATCGGACTCGGACTTCTCTTAAACTGAGTTTTACTGTGCGTGTTGTTTGTTGTTTATTTTTTCTGCATTGGCTAGAGATATAGGGGGAGGGTTGATATCTCAAAAAACATGTTTAAGCCCACCGCAATCCCAAGACAGGAGCTTCTGTCCTTTGTTAGTCTTGTATGATTTTTAATTTAAGTTTCTTGGTATAATTCGGATTTTATTATGACGTCCATTATCTCTGAACGAGAATACATACTTGTTAAGGGCCAAGCTGAAGGACGCCTCCGCGTGCAAGAGTTTCTCGCTGCATTGAAGTCCCATTGGTGGCCTTTGGCTTTTGTTTGCTCAATGTTCGGGTTGTTGTTTTACTGTACGTATTGTTCGTTTGTTTTTGCTACATAGGCTAGAGGTATAGTGGGAGGGTTGAGATCTCAAAAAACATGTTTAAGCCCGCTGCAATTGTGGGCATGTCCCAAGTCAGGAGCCTCTGTCCTTTGTTAGTCTTGTATGATTTTTAATTTAAGTTTCTTGTGTATAATTCGGATTTTAGTATGACGTCCATTATCTCTGAACTAGCATACATATTTGTTAATGGGCTAGCTGAAGGACGCCTCCGGTCGAAGAGTTTCTAGCTGCATTGAATCCCATTGGTGGCCTTTGACTGTTGTTTGCTCTATGTTCGGGTTGTTGTCTCTTTGACACATTCCCCATTTCCAATCTCAATTTTATTTCATAACATGTAAATAGATTGAAATAACAAAAAAACACGTGATTGTTAAATTGTGTAGATGTTAGCTTCTGCTGTAGTCTATGCTTTCATAATTGTATGATAGGTATTGTAAGTATATACTCTACTATCGTAGAAACATAATGTTTAAAGCAGTAAATGTAACGATAGATGTAAGAGGTCAGGATTTTGACATACAAGAAGCAAGTTTATGAACACATTTAATACATCTATTAAATAATTACTAAATAACAATTTAGGTATTAAAAATGAAAGAGACCATAGTAGTCATCTACCTTTCACTTTTTTTTTTTACTTTTTTCCCTATTCTTGATTGCTACATGTATTTCAACAATAAACAACAGATACTTTCATATACGTCAACGTATTAGATACAGATACGGTACGTCTTTAAATGTCCCACTTCTAATTGGAATGAAACAAATAGAAATGACATCAATCCTTAAATACGCATGTGCGATGCGACAGCTGACAGCGATCAAAAGATTATTTTAACTTTTATCAAACTTACGATCATTTGTTATTTATACAACAACTTTGAGACATGGCGTTACTTTGCATCAATTTTTACCCTTTCGAAACATCTTCTTCCTTGAGAATATAGTAAAGCATTGTCATGGGATGTTGTATATAATTAGAAGTCTGATAGTCCTTTTTTCATCTTGTCTTGTCCTTTATGTTTCCGTCTTTGTATAACTTTGTATGATGCCTCGTATTGAGTGAGTGTCATACTATAGTGTGAACGATAAAGAACCCGTAAAAAATATCAGCAAACGTGAGCTGAAGGGTGTTATAGAAACCGAATATTGAATCTTACACAGGCAAATTTCACTCACATCAATTTCACGTGAATTTAAATTCATGTGAATTTCACCTCAAACGAGCTTATACGTGAAACTCACGTGAAATCAGTTTTTGTGAGTTTCATGTGAATCTAATGTGAAACTCATGTGAATTTCACATAAAAATCACGGAAAAAATTTTCATGTGAAATTCACATGAATTTTTAAATTTTTTTTGTTGTAAATTTCACGTGAAATTCATGTGAAAAATTTCACATCAGATTCATTCGCTTCTCACATGATTAACAATGTACAGTCAATAACATTAATGGTTCCAATTTTTCTGCACCAGATGCGCATTTCGACAAACAATAGATGTCTCTTCGGTGATGATCAAGTCCAAAATATTTGAAAATGCAAAGCTTATTGAAAAAATGATAATGTTAAGAAGTTACGTCGTCTTAAAAGGTTTTTAAGATTAAAATAAATGTAATTTAACTTAACAAAATAAAAATAAAACTAGACCAAAAACCTACAAAATAGATTATATCAAACATTAATTTTAAGCAAGATTTGTGTTTATTTGTCATAATCAGCCGTGTATCTTTGATAATTTTCAACAGTTCACCAGGGAAGATGGCAATGCAAATTAAATGAGATGGGTGAACACACTGAATTTTTTATCAATTCGAAACAAAAAAAGCACCTTTTAATATTAACAAAAATAAATTATAGTGTTGACCATATGCCTTATCATTAAAGTTAATATAATCAAGACTCTCATGGGTAGTAAAGGTCGTTAAAACCCCCCTCGTCGTCATATAAGAAATAAAAAACTGTCTTTTTATGTCTTTTTTAATTCCATATGGGATAAAATGCCACCATGCGTCATGTGATTCACACTACATGGAAAACCCACAGAAACCAGCAAATATAAGATCTATTTCCAATCGTATCTAGGTTTAGATTTGCATTTATGAAGTAGAACTTGTTGATGAATAATCTCTGTAATAAATCTGACAAATTCAAAAGTTACCGGTAGAAGTAAGAGAAGGTAGACATTGTATAAATGGTAAGTCTTAGTCACTGATTTCCTACATGATATATATCTATGTAAAGGTTAGTTTATAGATGTTTTAGTCATATCATAAGTGCAGGTCAAAACCAGACAGGACGTGTGAGCAATCCCGATCAAATTGCTTTCTGAACGGAATTTGACGAGTTATGTGGACACGTTTGGCATGAACGTTTATTTTCATCTGCGTAATAAGACATTCGTATTTCTCGAAAACCTTTGTAAATAATTTTATTTTAATATGATTAAATATTACTATTAACATGTACTTAAAATTTTTAAAAAAATACATTTTGGATGCATTTTGGTAATAATGAGCATTTCTTACTAACCATAAAATTACATATATCGATATGATTGGATTTGTTTTTTTATCATATAAAAAGTATAACAAAAAAAGAGAACTCCAAGGTAAATTCAATAGGAGAGGTCCATAAAAAACGGCCAAAATCAAACGCTATCAATCAAATGAATAAAAAAAAACTGTCATATTCAAGTCTTGATACAGGAATTTTTCAAAGAAAATGGTGAGTTAAACATTGTTTTATAGCTAGATAAACCCCTCATTTGTATGACAGATGTTTATAGTTCCGTTATATAAATGTGTTTATGTCATAAACATCAGAATTATTTGTTTTAGCGCGGTTTGTATTTTAAAATATTAGGATGTCCTACAATTTATCTTCAAGAACACTCTTGAATGAATCAATGAATTCAAACGAATCAAACGATATCTTTAGCATACAGTACCCAGTAATTAGTTTACCCTACAATTTCATTCAGTAATGACAGCTTTCTCAGATGTTTTTAGAATTCCCATATTTTTCATAGGTAGGGAACATGTGACTCCCTTTATCTTTCAATATGTCATGACGATAAACTTCTTAATTTGTAAACAAAAAAAACCTTGATATTTAAATTACATTCTAGGATATACTAAATATATGGATACTGGTTATAGTCTTAGGAACCAGTTTACACCTTTCAAGTAAGTAATTATTAATCTAGTTTCTTAATGATAGAGTACGGATACTTTTTTTAAGCTTAGGACACACTCATTACTTAGCAGATTCATTAGCGGGAGGGTTTGATCCCGCTAACATGTTTAACCCCGCCACATTATGTATAAATGTGCCTGTCCCAAGTCAAGAGCCTGTAATCCAATGTTGTCGTTTGTTGCTGTGTTACATTTTTGTTTTTCGTTCATTTGTTTGTACATGACCAAATGACACAAATTTTAACAACTATAGGTCACCGTACGACCTTCAACAATGGGCAAAGCCCATACCGCATAATCAGCTATTGAAAAGCCCCGAAATGACAAATGTAAAACTCTTCAAACGAGAAAAGAAAATAAACTGACAACGCCATGGCTAAAAAAAACTAGGCAAACAGACAAACAATAGTACACAAAACACAACATAGAAAACTAAAGACTTAGCAACACATATCCAACCAAAGACTGGGGTGGTCGGAGGTGCTCCGCAAGGGTAAGCAGATCCTGCTTCAAATGTCCTTGTCATTACAGAATAGATACTGTTGCTTCCATCAAGCTTGTTTAGGCTAAATTCTGTCAAAAAGTATTCTGCTGTTTAAGAAAGAAAGATATCCCCAACAGACATACTTATTCCTCTTAAATGTATTTTTTCATATGCACCTATTGTTTTTGACACATATTCTTTATGTCTCTTTCTCCAACTTATGAATTTCGGTTATTCTGCCTCTTTTCGGATCAAAGATTATCTGACGTGAGCATGTTTCATCAACAATAAAATTGATTCAAACTCCTCATTTATTGTTAGATATAAATTGATTGTATTGGCACATATATGATATATTAACATAAGTTATACATGACTTATACTGTCCACCTGGCCCTAATAACTGTTGCATTCATACCATGTGCAAACAGAAATTGTAGTTCTAGAGTCAAATACATAATTCAGAAATAATTGTTTATGAAAAAGCTAGTTGCATGAGCTAATTAAATTCAATAACACGAAATCTGAAAACACAAAAAAGAAAAACAAATTTGTACACAACTCTGATAGGTCAGCAGAAAAGCTAATTTGAACTTAAATGGTAATATACTTTTGCTTGGCATTGTTAAATGTAGCAGATTAATTTCATTTGAAATGCAGTTTAGGTTTAAAAAAAAAATAAAAAATGTCGGAATCTGAACCGTGATGGTACTCCGAACCGATATGGTCACGCTGAAGTGCAGTGGTTTGTCGACGACGTGTTTTTTTTCTGACACGCTGAAATGGTAATGGTTGCATTGTGACACTATCATGTTGTTAGCTACGTTAAAGTGCGTTAGTGATAATACCGAAGTGCGATGGATTAAATAAACTGATTGTCAGTTTTTAAGTAAATCATCGAGAGTATGCAGCAAAATTAAATAGGACGATCAATCAATCATTCAATATGAAACTATAACTAAGGACAATTACATTATGAAATATATTCTTGTATTATTTTTAAGTGTTGAAAACGCCGTTTAAAAAAATTACTTTAAATGTATAGATGGAACTATAATATCAGTAGGGTACTTATAAATGATATTAAAACAGTAGACGATTATCATATAAATCTGTATGTATATTTTAAACCTCCAAACAAGCGTCATATAGACCATATCACACATTAACAAATGAACCATCACACTTCGTGAGGACCCTCGCACTTCAGCTTTCCCATCGCACCATCGAGTCCTATACATTTACCATGGAATAAATGTTTAACATAACTGTTTAAATTGCAGGTGTAGCAACAGAACCATGTTCGGAATTTACCTGTATGGACCAGACATGCATAAATATTCTCAATATTGTGATGGTACAACTGACTGTCCGTATGGTGATGACCAGGCGATTTGTGGTACAGGCATTAATATTATCTTCAAACATTTAGAACTTGCCGATGAGATTTGTAAACATACTGGCTTTTTATTTAAAATATGCATCTTTTTTTACCCCATAACCTTATACATTTCTCAACTTATTAGTCCAGATGGTATCACAGGATCATCAGTACTTTTATACCTTGGTTCTTACATGGAATTTTAAAATAAAAATAGACGAAATGATTTGAAATCAAGGAATGCAGCTTTTACTAATTTCTGATTTTTTTGTCCGCGTTAAACAATAGTTTATGTCATTTTGGTTTAGCAACCTCTTGTACATTCGGAGAATGTTTAAAAAAAAATATAATGTTTCCCTTGAACGTTACTGAAGATACATTGTTATTCCAAATCCGCACCAATGTTTTTCAGTTGAAGTAAGTTACTAAATATCTAGCTACGACTTTGAACGACACAATCGTTTGAAAGCAAAAAAGGAAATCAGATTTTACTGATATGTTGGTTAATTTCATAGAAATCATTTTATAACGGAATCCTCGAGCTCATGAGCACAACAAGCTGACGATCAATTTTATTCATCCTCGACGTTATATATTTAACCAGGTAGGCAACAGTGAATATGATAGTCGGCTACCTATACTTTCTTATAAAAAATACTGTTCTATCAATCAATAATAATATTTTATTCATATGTGTATTTTGAATTATCATAACACATCTCACATTAACTTCTTTCTAATTTTGTACGTCAGAACCTTGACATTTGTAGAAAGAAAAATGTCAACAAATAAATTTACGGCACAGACGAACCTCTCATTGTTCGGTTCTTACAAGTAATCATATGTTTCGCCGAATATTTTTGCAAAATAATGTCACAGATTATGTTCATTTTTCGCATCAATTGAAGGTCAACTTGAGTAACATTTAAAAAATGAAAAGGGCTATCTTCTTTGAGAGGAATTTTTTAACAAGTAAACATTGGTTGGTAGCTAGCATGAATCTTGATACAGCCGAATTATAATCGTTATAAATGATACACCCAATTTTCCCGTTTTAAAAATCTTGAATTCAGACTTTTGGCTTTTAATTAAAAGATGTTTAAAATAAAAAGCTTAGCAATATATAAGGTGATCTGAAAATGAATCAAACCACAACGTCAAGCAGAAAGAAATATCAGGCGGCTCAACATTCAAACAATTTCAGCTTTAAACTTATACAGGGGTATTTATTAATCCTTGGCTTTCAAATGTTTGAGTATGAGAATTCCTGATGAAGGTAAATAATGAAAACTGTTTCGGTCAGCAATTTTAAATCTCGTGGTGACAAACATATGAACAGATGTGTACTTTTATTCTATTGTCTGAAAAACACACGAATCCCGCTGAATTAAACGTGAACAAACCAACACGTAGTTTCCTATTCTGTGTGTGTTCTTAACCTTCAATATAGGAGATTTAGGGGAAAAAAACAATATCTGTTCTTTGCCAACTTTGTACTTGTTTGGCTTATAAATATTTTGATATGAGCGTCACTGATGAGTCTTATGTAGACGAAACGCGCGTCTGGCGTACTAAATTATGATCCTGGTACCTTTGATAACTATTATGACATTACGACTATATTCAAATGGCTGTACGAAATAGACGGAGACATATACAAAAGGAAATAATTAGATTATAGTATCAAGGTAATGAATATTCAAACATAAATAGGTACGTAATATCATAGAAAAATATCTAACGAAACGATTTTTAAACATTGTGAAGCTATGAACAGGTAATGAATAATATTTTTTTTGGAAAATAACGGAGATTTAAACCTAGATCACAATTGTTAACGTTTTAACATACGAATATTCCGTAGCTATTTGGTCAACAAATTTTGAAAAATATCATAAGAACCATAAGAGCTACGGTTCCGCATGCATCTAGCATGGACCTCAAACACATCATTCTCACTTCTATCTGTAGGACTTTTAATAGTTGTTTTTTATAGTAAGACAAATGTTATTTGTGTCATAAATCGGATTGAAATATATGAATCATTTGTAAAATCTGATCCATCCATTGATAAACAAGAACATGTTTGATGTATTGACAATGATCGACTTTGTATTTCTACAGATGTTAGATGTGTTGACAATGATGGACTTTGTATTTCCTCTTTTGTTTGATGTGTTGACAATTATCGATTTTGTATTTCTTCAGGTGTTTGATGGGTTGACAATGATCGACTTTGTATTTCTTCAGGTGTTTGATGTGTTGACAATGATCGACTTTGTATTTCCTCTTTTGTTTGATGTGTTGACAATGATCGACTTTGTATTTCTTCAGGTGTTTGATGTATTGACAATGATCGACTTTGTATTTCTTCAGGTGTTTGATGTGTTGACAATGATCGACTTTGTATTTCCTCTTTTGTTTGATGTGTTGACAATGATCGACTTTGTATTTCTTCAGGTGTTTGATGGGTTGACAATGATCGATCTTGTATTTCTTCAGGTGTTTGGTGTGTTGACAATGATCGACTTTGTATTTCCTCTTTTGTTTGATGTGTTGACAATTATCGATTTGTATTTCTTCAGGTGTTTGATGGGTTGACAATGATCGATCTTGTATTTCTTCAGGTGTTTGGTGTGTTGACAATGATCGACTTTGTATTTCCTCTTTTGTTTGATGTGTTGACAATTATCGATTTTGTATTTCTTCAGGTGTTTGATGGGTTGACAATGATCGATCTTGTATTTCTTCAGGTGTTTGGTGTGTTGACAATGATCGACTTTGTATTTCTTCAGGTGTTTGTTGTGTTTATAATGATCGATTTTGTATTTCTACATTTGTTTAATTTGTTGACAATGATCGATTGTGTATTTCTTCAGGGGTTTGATGTGTTAACTATGATCGGTTTTGTATTTTTCAGGTGTTTGATGTGTTAACAATGATCGATTTTGTATTTCATCGGGTGTTAGATGTGTTGACAATGATCGATTTGTATTTTCAGGTGTTTGATGTTACATGATCGATTTTGTATTCTCAGGTGTTTGATGTGTTGACAATGATCGATTTTGTATTTCTTCAGGTGTTTGATGTGTATGACAATGATCGATTTTGTATTTATCAGGGTTTTGCCCTCCAGGACAACTTACTTGTATATAGATGGTACATGGTACCTGCAACAAAGATATGTGATGAATAGCCGACTGTATGACAGGAGAGAAACGAATATTTGTGCATATCTGGAGGTAAAGTTTATTGTTTATTTCGAAGATATAACCACCAGTAATCATTTGATATGATTATTTGATTACATAACTTGTCCCATCGTATGGCGTATATAATCCAAGGAATAAGTAACGCTCAAGTGTTTTCAAATTATTAAAAGGAGTGTCCACAGGCACAAAAAAAGTAGAAAAGAATTCAAACAGAGTTAAAGGAAAAACTACAGTCGACACAATACGTTTTACGATCGCCATCCATAATATGGTGGAACCGTATAATATGTCTGTCTCTTTTTAATTGCGGAACCATTTTCTTCGAAAAATGCCTGTACAAAGTTTGGAATATGGCAGTTAATTCTCACTTGTTCCGTTGATTGGTAGCATTTGACTTTGAAGAAGATTGGTGTGTCACGCATTTCTCCCTGATTTTATTTTTACCTTGATTTTAATCATCTTTCCAAACTTTTGAGATTGTGTCACCTAAAACATCTTTTGTTTCTATTTTAAACCAGAAAATGCAGAGAAATATAATGTTGCACTTCAGTGTTCATGTCGTTCATTTGTTTTCCTCTTATAGTTGATGTTTCCCTCGGTTTCAGTTTGTAACCTGGATTTGTTTTCTCTCAATCGATTTATGACTTTTGAACACCGGTATACTACTGTTGCCTTTATTTCTATATTTAAATTATCATTCTTTTCAGACGGGTGTGACGCACACACAGGTCGTTTTGCTTGTGAAGGCGAATGTTATATGGTGACTATTAAATGTGATGGAACGGTTGATTGTGGTTCCGATGAACAGGGATGCACAGGTAAGTGGTCCAACAACTAACATGGCCTACAGAAACGTTCATTGTATATCACTCTGCCTTTGTGCGAGGACCGGAAATTATATTTTCCAAAATGTTCGACCCAAAAACAACTTGAATCTACGTTTGTACCTTTTTGTATGTGTTATTCATTCTAGTCGTCAATCAGTATAGATCAGTATAATCACAGTACTAGTATATCTTCGTTTAGCACAAACTGTAATACACATAATTCGCTTTTCTGCGTTACGCCCACCTTATTTATACTACCAGATAAAGTCAATTTGGGAAAGTAAAAACCAACGTTTTAGGTAGACCAAGCTTCATGTTCAATACAATTATCTCTATTGTAATGCAAAAAAATCAAATCTGTCCATTTCAGTCATTATATGGTGTCAAATTTCAAAACAACGAAAATCCGCGAAATGATGTTATCTTCGTTGGGTAAAAAGGGTGACAACGTATGTATGCTTTCGGCGTACAATGTAAGCATTGGGCGTTTTCAGGCTTCTTGTACATCTAAGAATGTATTAAAATTGGATAAAAAGGACATTTCAAGGTGAAAAATGTAAGCTTTGTTATTTATAATTGAATAAGATAATATTGTTAATATTATTATACGTTCGGGTAATATGGAATAGTAAAAAACAGTATTGTGTGTATAGAGATTCATGTTTGACAATATTATTTTTTGTCCTATTAGATAAAAGAAAATAATATTCAAGTCAGCCATAGATTTGTGTCCATTCAACCGTGGGCTTGGCATTTATATTTGTATTTTACCCCTCGTTATTGCTCGGGATAAAATAATTGAATATAAATGCCCAACCAATGGTTAAATGAAAATAAATCTACGGCTGCCATGAATGATATTATAAATGAAGCATATTATGCTCAACATTCATATGAATAAATGGATACATATGTGTGGTTTTCAATGTCAACAAGATAGCCATTCAGCGTGACAAAGGAAACCTACATTGCATAACTCTGAATACGAAATTGAATAAGTGTTTTGGGTTTGACCCACCATTTTCTTCGGAAAATGACTGTATAAAGTTATGCATATTAAAGGGCGTTTTGTATTTGTTCTGTCAGTTGATATAGCCTTACTTTTGATTTTATCAGTGTTTAAATTTAAAATCATTTTAAATTATAATGGGGTTCGGTATGTTTGTTAATATTTTTTTGAATAATATATGTAATCTGTCAATCACTTAATCGGTCCGAGGTGATGAGAAGTAGAAATATTCTAATAATGCAACCGAGACTATCAAATCATGCTACCAACACTAAATGTTCACTAATAGGAATAGAAATATGATGTTAACCGCCTTGTTTTCGACTTTAGATACACAAACATAACTGTATATGCAGAGATTTAAACAATGTTTGTTTCAGAATTTAAACACCACCCTTTTAATCTCAATCTGTGTTATAATGGAAAGTGAAACAAAACAAACAATAAAATTACGTACAAGAAAAACTGAACCTTCAAAAATTCAGTAAATGATTAAAGGCAACAGTCTTAATTTTGACAAGAAATTGTTAAAGAAGATGTCCATGACTTGCACATGTCACGTCATAATAGCAAAAGATAAAGATAGTAACAATTTAGTTCTTCTAAAAGAAATATTAATTAATAAAAGTGAGATGAGGAAGAAATGTTTCAGTACTAGATTGCATAATCTATCTCAGTACCCATCCACATATCACGTCATGAAATACACGTACTTCTTAGATTATTGGCTACTTAATAGGATAGTAAATCAATAAACTGGTTACAAAGCTTGAAATATCTAATTAACCGTTACATTCACACATACATGTTCAAATAGAGTAAAGATAAATAAGTTTGCTCAACCTTTGAAACCTTATGAATCATCTTAAGGTAGCACAATACAAAGATTTTTTCACTCCCAATCAGACAACTTTAAACTGATGTAATTCATTTCATCCTTCTTTAAATTTTATAAATGAGGTACCAAAAGAAAGAAGAAAGATTAATCCTTCAAATTGTGATAATTTCATTACGACATAATTATTACATAATTAATTGTTATGTAATCAGTTGCTATATTGTGATATCCACACTTGAATGAATTTAGCTTCTTTGTTATTCATAGCATCCCAAAATATTCTATAGATTCTTGTACAACACAACTTGACCTTAAAAACCGTGTCTCAGATTTCCAAAACATCAATAGAACAAATTTTATACCCAATTAAATTTAGTGATCTCTTGGGAATTGATGTTGTAAACTTCATTGAAGGTTTATGACGAAATGAAATGCAATAGGAAAAATCTCAGACAAGGTTTTGGAGGTCAAACTGTGTTATACAAGAATCTATAAAAGATTTTAAGATGCTATGAATAACAAAGAAGCTAGATTCATTCAAGTGTGGATATCACAATATAGCAACTAATTACATAACAATTAATTATGTAATAATTATTTCATAATGAAATAATTACAATTTGAAAGATTAATCCTTCTTCTATCATTTGGTACTCATTTATAAAATTTAAGGAAGGATGAGAGGAATTACATCAGTTTGAAGTTGTCTGATTGGGGATGAAAAATCTTTGTATTGTGCTACCTTAAATTGGATGAAATTTATAATTCTTTAAATTTTGTCAATATCTAAATCCAAGTTATACGCATGACAGAACTGTATATACATAACTCTTAAACAACAAAATATCATTGTATTCCATTAGTCTCTTAAATTGTTTCCCTTCTATGATAAATTTACCGAGTGAGATGAAAATATATTAAAACAAAATGAAAACAACACGTAATAAATTCCATGCGTCCAAAGCACTTTTCTTGATTTGTTTTCATCAGGAACGCTCAAAGCCGAATATTTGAAAGGTATTTGTCAAAAATACAGTAACAGTGATATAGTTATAAATATTATGTTCATGCTTACGGGTTTTTCTTATCAATGTTATACGTTGAGTTTTCGAGCGTTCTGTGTGACTCTCAATCTATAATATCGTGTCGTTTGCATAAAAATAATATCAAATGAATTGTTTAATGACTAAAGGGTGTATTGCCAATTTCCAGTGTATTGCTCGGGATGAAATAATCGAAAATAAATGCCCACACATGGTAAAATGAAAAAAATGATATACGGCTGCCATGAATGATTTCTTGAATAAAGCATATTATGCTCAACATAAATATAAACACATAGATATATGGGTGTTTTAGTCAATAAGATAGCCATTCAACGTCACAAAAGACATTTATAATGCACAACGAAGCATACGAAATTAAATATTAAAAGTTTTGGGTTTGACACACCATTGTTGCTCTGGTCTCTTTAAATGGTTTCCTGTCATGACAAATTTACCGAGTGAGATGAAAATATATAAGATAATTGTCAAAAATACAGTAACAGTGAAATAGTTTAAGATGTCCTGTTCATGCCATTCGCGTTGTTCTTATGTTATATGTTGAGTTTTCGAGTGTTCTGTGTGACGATCAATCTATAATATTGTGACGATTGCATGAAAATCATATCAGATGAATTGTTTAATTGCTACAGGATGTAACGCCAATTTCCAGTGTAATGATGGCAGTTGTATCTCGTTTGTAAAAGAGTGTAATGGCATTATCGATTGTCCCAGCGGAGAGGACGAGGGAAGTCAATGTAAGTAGCATATATATAACTTTGATTTGTCTTTCTTATTGTTCCTTTAACATAGAACAAGACATTTTAGCTTAAGTTTGAAATAAAGATGTATATGTTGTTTTCTAATCGCCCCTTTAACATAGAGCAAGAGACTTCAGTTAAAGTTTAACCAAATGATGTCATATACACATATAGCATGAATATGTTGTTTTTCTAATTGTTCCTATAACATAGAACAAGAAATTTTAGTTTAAGTTTATTAGAATTATGCCATATACATATATAGCATGAAAAGATTGTTTTTCTGATTGTTCCTTCAACATAGAATAAGACATTTCAGTTTAATTTTAATAGAATGATATCATATATATAGAATGAAATTTAATTCTACAATTGTCCGTTTAACATAGAACACTAGACCTAAGCTTAAATTTATGATGTCATATACATGTATAACATGTAAAGGTTGTTTTTTTAATTGTTTCTAAAACAAAGAACATGCTATTTCGGCTTAAGTTAAACAACTTATCATTAACACTTAGCTTGTTGTAACCTTAAAACTATAAGAACAAAACATAATTACATATATATAACGTGTTTTTTTGTGCTTAAATGTTATAAAATGCATGAAGTGGCAACAAGTTTATATAGAAATAATCTTTTGTACGAGCTGTAAAATAGTATTATAAGCGAGTCTCACCAGCTAAGTATACGTAGACAGTACACACAAGTATCAAAATTGATGATGCTCTTAGTGTATTGCTTGAATCCTGCAATTTAACATGATTATATATAAAAGCTTTTAATTCGAACTCGAGGTCTTTAACTAATATAAAAACTTACATGGTCTTAATAGGAACAGCAAATTAGAAATCAAAATATAAAAATAACACTTTATAAATGTTGAGCATTCGAAACGCTTTTAGGATTCAAAAATTAATCTTCACATGCATTCAGTAATCATAAATAATGACAACTTTATTACCATATTATATTAATTATAGGTCAATGTCCTTCTGGTGGATTTAGATGCATCGGTGGAAAGTGCATAGACGATGCGTTGCGTTGTGATAGAAACATCGATTGTCCTGGCGGTGACGATGAAATAGAAGCAGCATGTGGTATGATAGTGATATATGTCGATGAGATAGAATCAATCATGTTTTAGGATATGCATAACCTACAAAGATTGAACAACTTGCGGTTTTTGGTTGGGTTATTGAAGTCCAGTAATTAATATACTATATAGCATTCCGTACACCATTGTTCGCCATTATTGATTTTTGCCATCCATGTTGTCTGTGTCTTTTCGAATTATAAATTTTTTTATTGCCTTTTTATATAATGGATAAGATTGAGCATCCGCCAGTAAGATTTGCATGCCTATTGATCGATCTTTGTGAATAATATGTGATATGTGACAGAAATATAACTACGAGTCAACACTAAAATGTAGTGAGTAATATAGACACTTAAGCTCATTTGTATTAATTACTTAAAGTCGTTCAGGTACCTCGGTGGCTGCGTAGTCTAAGTAGTATGTCATTAGCCTGTCAACACTGAGGTTGTGAGTTCCAATCCTTCAATTAATATTAAATAAGTAAACATTTCATCAATTTATCGGATATTTTATTTGTATCTTAACGTCTTATTTAAGAGCATTTTTTTATTATTTCTCTTCCACATGATTACGGGGGAAAAAACACATTATATTCCCTTCTTTATACGGATTTTCCTGCTCGTTTTTAAAATAACAACATTTTTAAAAGACTGTTATCTATTGCTATTATATAATTAACGGTACGTAAAAAGTAGAAAACAATGACAGTTCTGTGTCCTTGTTTTTTGAGATATGACCAATTAAAAAATTTGCGGGGAATAATTTTTTCTAGATTTTTCAAACATCTAACATTGGCAACTTTTTTTTTAAAAAACTATGAAAAAAAACTAGGATTTTATAAGATTATCAAAAATTAAATAATAAAACATCCCCATCGACTCTAATGAAGAGTCAGTAAAAATCCTAGGTGCATTGAAAACCACTACAAAAAGTACAATGAGGAGTCATAATTCATGTGTCAAATCCGAATTAGATAAAAACAAAAAAAAACAAAAAAAAACAAAAAAAAAACACTGCGGATACAGTGAACTGGAATAAAAGTTGCATGTTATGAGGAAGAATTGGAGTCTGAATTTTGAAGTCAAATAAACCCTGTTTGTGATGATGAGTCAGAATCACAACCGAGTGTCATTAGGAGTAAACTAGAGAACCAGAATTAACACACATTGTGATGGGTAGTCATATCAATACACAGTGCGCTGAGGATTCGTCATGGTTAATCAGAATTATAACTGAGTATATCTAATAGAAAAAGGTTTAATAGGGATCAGAATACATTGGAAAAAAAGGAGTAAGTTTGTCAACATATTTTTCATTGCATTCATTTGTAAAGAGATGTTTATTTCATAGGATGAACACTTCTTTCTATTTTATAGCTCTCACAACGCAACCAATCACGACAACAGTAGCTACAACAACACAACTGACAACAACACTACCGACAACAACACAACCGACAACAACACGACCGACAACAACAAAACAGACAACAACACTACCGACAACAGCAGCTACAACAACAAAACCGACAACAGTACAGGCATCCACAACACAGATGACAACAACTAAGACGACAATACAGCCAACAGGTACTTAATGAAATATGAGAATTGGAACTAACGGAATCATTGATATATGATTGGTTATAAGAGATCCATTTGCGATAAATATAAAATATGATATATAATATATATGTGTGTGGCAGCACTAAGGGTGAGAACTAATAGCGTGTTCATTGAAGCTGTATTTTTAAATATGACCACTATTTTCCTACCTTAACAAGGTAATAATCAAGTAATATTCGTACGTTCATTATACAGATGAATGGCACAATAAAATATGTGTAACCATTTGAGGTCGTTCAGTTATATAAATATGAACTACTAGGGCAATCCAACGCAGAGCAGTTGGAAGGCCTGTTCATTTATAAAACACTTGTCTGTTGTACAAAATGATAAGCCTAGTACCTCTAATTAACTATTTTTAGGAAGTTGAAAATAAAAGACCAACAGTTCTTCCAAAACTGACCGAGACCTTCTATGTAAGGGGATAGGTTTGGTTGGTGGGTTGAGTTGGTTGAATAGCCTTAGTGATTATAGGTATACAACATTAATGGACAGAAATAATTTACATAACATTTGCTGCGTCTGTCATTAATTTTTATCAGTTTACGGAATTGTTGTGTCAGATATTTTTGAACTTTTAAGGAGGAAACTTTTTGTTTACTCACAATTTATTAAACAAGTGTTTTATACAAATAATGAGTTAATTTGCATAATTCGCTAATTGATAATTGGTGTGAAAAAATCCTTCTTAAAATTATGTTAGCTCTTGTTTATACTTTTAGATCTAAGATCACGGCATGCATTTGTATTCGGTTAGTGTGTTCATGAGTGTTTGTCGTTTTGACAGTTACACCATGGGTCAACATTATTTGTTGACAAATGTTTGCCTAAAGTTCAATTTGCAGCCTCATCGTCCCATGTATGTCCGTGATCTAATATTACTTGTAATATTATGTTCAATGTACATTAATCCCTTATCTTCATGATAAACATGTTTTCAAACGAACATTGATTTGTAATAATTTTTAATATATATTTAAATTTAATGAAAACTGTGAAATTCTTTACAAAACTTTATTTCTGACCCTTTTACTTGGATGTCGGAGTGCAAATATTTTTTGTGTATTCAAAACATCAGCTTAACTGGATTTGCTTTCAGTTGATCGGATACCTCCGGTCTGATGAATAAAATAAAAGATTTTTTTTTTTTTTTTTTGTTGATGTTCATTCAAGTGTAACACTACGTTAACAATAAGAGCGCTAAAACAATGTGTAATCCCAAAGCCAAAACAATAATTTCTGAAAAAGTGGTAAAAACAACGCATTTAAGTAATATATGAAGCCATCTGACCACACATTTCATTTAACCATATAATTTTTAATTATCTTGATTATTAATTTATTGTCGACACCTTTTAAATGCTGTTTATTCGATCGAGTATTGATTTTCTATCAAAATTTAAACATGTAACAAGTTTAAGGTTAAAAAGCTGTGTTTACTGAAAATTTCTGAGAAGCCCGTTCTAATACTTTCAATAAAAATTTAAAAAAAAAACCAATAACGATGTTTTAACCAGAGCTTTTTTTTCCAAACGGATATCCTGACATGATATTTGAGGCCCCTCATGGGGTTGTCCAAGTAATCACATAATCACACATTATTTGCCAATATAATCACATATTTATTAATTATTTTTTTAAACAAGTTATCAAATAATCAAAAATACAGTCCTGGATTATAAAATAATCAAATAATCACTCTAAAAACGGCCAAATATTCACATAATCAAAAACCCAATAAGGAGGCTCATATTTTCTTAAATCTTTTTCAGTAAAAATGGAAAGCATACACTCCAATGTACCCGCAAAATATAAATGGGTTTAGACAATGAAATCAGATATCTCGTTACCTACATTACGACAAATGTCTGTGTATTCGTCAGTAAAAACGTAAAAGGAGTTGTAAAAGTTAACATAGGCTTTCTAAATGTTTGTTATCTTAGTATTAAATATGACTGACAATCATGCATCGTAACATTTTTTTTCTCTCAATAATATAATCAATTTAGTAACAAAGGACACTTTTGAATAATGCTAATTTAAGCCAGGTATTCAAATCTCGTTTATAGTTGTAGTTTTTCACATCGAAATGTTTTAGATTTTCTTTAAATACGATAATCATGACAGATATTTAGTAGTCTCTTCAAAATTATTCACAATTTTCCTAAACTCGTGCGTGATGAGAGCTTGACATAGTGTAAAAGCAACGATTCTTAGTTGTTAAAAAGGATACCAAAGGGACATTGAGGGTTGGGATTCCGCTAACATGTTTAGCCCCGCCACATTCTGTATGAATGTACCTGTCAGGAGCTTGTAATTCAGTAGGTGTCGTTTGTTGCTGTATTACATATTTGTTTTTCGTCCAATTTTTTGTACATAAATTAGGCCGTTGGTTATCTCGTTTGAATTGTTTTACATTTGTCATTTCGGGGCCTTTTATAGCTGACTATGTGGTATGGGCTTTGTTAATTGTTGAAGGCCGTACGGTGACCTATAGTTGTTAATTTCTTTGTCATTTGTTCTCCTGTGAAGAGTTGTCTTATTGGCAATTATACCACATCTTCTTTTTTATATTGACAACACCATTGCTAAAAAGGAAAATAAAACTGGGGTGATCTCAGGTGCCCCGGAAGGATAAGAAGATCCTGCTCCATATGTGACACCCGCCGTTTTACTCCTATAAAATACGATGATAAGTTATATCAAACGATCAAGAATGTTCATGCATGCATGTTTCATTATGTTGATGCATGCATGTTTGTATTGTCATAAAAGTTCCTTCACTTTTTTTAAAACCTCACAAATCCTGCAATGTATATCTACAAGCTATAAAGTTATAATGCCTTGAATTTTTATTCACATTATTGTTCATTTTTTTAAATTTTAGAATGTGGATTAGATATTGTGAGAGACTATTTAAATGGATGCTCGGGTAAGTAATTGGAACTTATATTGTAATAATCTATTAATAGTTTCGGTAAATAGTAAACTTTTTAATAAATATAAACACATGCAAACCCAGCAATGAGTGAATAATTGTTTATAATTAATATTTTTCACCCGCTGTGCACATAAATAAAGGCAACAGTAGTATACCGCTGTTCAATAGTCATAAATCGATTAAGCGAAAACAAATCCGGGTTACAAACTAAAACTGAGGGAAACACATCTATACTACTAAAGGAAGAGACCGATTTCATTGAGCCGCAACTCATCTGAAACCATACAAAGTCGGAAATATTTGTGATATGACGTATATATGTAGTGTTTTGTACTTTCTAAATTTGTCTTTAAAACAAAATTTTTTTCCACAGAAAACGTCAATTTTTGAGAAAATATCCAAGTTCGGAGACCGTTATCGATCCGTGTCTTATACGCTTTCGTGCATGCTTATATTTAATTTATTGCGTTACTCATTTTGATCCCTTTCGGTATCCGAACGGATTTTACGTAGCTCATACTGGTATTGAGTTAAAAGGGTAAAAAACTACTGAAAATCACACTTTTCCTAATTTTCTTAGTGTATTTAATATTTTTATTTTCCAACCGAGCTGAATTGGGTCTTTTGTATTATGTTCCTCATTTTCATCTCTTTAAAGAAATAGAATTAAATACATTAACCGTGTGTAAATCCTTACTGTGTCCACCTTATTACTGTGTCCACACTCTTTGTTTCAACACTTGCCCAATTGTACCCTATTTCGCGGGCATCTTCTAGTCAACTATAAGAGGAAAGTAACAGAACAACAGAAACACTGAACTGCAACAAAAACAAACTCCAACATACATATGACGGCTTATTTGATAACAACTGCCATATTCCTGACTTGGTACAGGACATTTTAAGAAAATATAAACATATGGTTGCAATATATGTTTTATAGCTCATAATGAACATCTGTTACCTCTAGTTTGGTTGCATAAACGTGGATAATTTCCTAGTAGATTGATCTAGTCATTGGACACTTTTCAAATTTCGATTTAAAGAAATGTTTTACAGCTTATTTTGTGATGTCAATATAACGAGAAAAAATAATTATAGTATAATGTAGAGTTTTCTTATTTTTTCTTCATTCAGGTACTATGTAATCGTACTAAACTTCCTAATATTCTAAAAATCACGCATTTCAGGTGCAACTAGTGTTGGAATGAGCATCATGGTGTTTGGACTTTGTGTAGTTGGAACAATGTACGTGATTACTTGACGGATGAGGATTAAAAAGGGACTGAATATCAAATATTATGTCTATTCCTTAATTTTGCTTGGTTTTCTCATGAACTCTATATATAACGTTTATCAATGTTTATGTTACATTTCATAATAGTCATTGTATTTTCACATTAATGTGGTAACAAGTGTGCATATCTTCATGATTTGTTTGCATTTATTTTATATACTACCTCGTTATCAATGGACATATTTAACATCATTTCTTGGGAATTTATTTGAACAACATGTCATACATGTACATAACATGGTAATATGCCAAATGTTAGTTGCACTAACTAAACTCTTTACAAATATTAAAATTATTAAATGTTAACCGTAATATGAATTTTACAATAACATTCACCACATTCAATCAATGAAAAATTTGAATCTTTGCCATATCTTCAATTTTCCGAATGAAACTTTTGAATTTATGAATCCGATTTTCTGTGTACGAAATAAGAATGTTTTTTAGATATTGGTAGTAGTTGAAAACACGTGTTTATGTTTTGGCCATTTTTATTAATCATTTCACAGAATATGATACGGTTGCTATTGTTCCTGATCAGTTAATAAAATACAAACATCAAAAGTTGATTGATTCATTTTGATTTAAGGCGCGATAGTTGGGTTTAATGTTTACTTAATGCTTGTTATTTAACTTATAAGGTACTAATGTGTGTGTTGTCTAATGTATTAATCATTTTAATCCTTTCATTCTCCAAAAGCAATATAGCGGAATACATATTCGGAACTTATTATTTCTTTTTTTTCTCTATTTTTTTAATGTATCGACGAATTTTCACTTGAAAAAACAATAAATGATTATCCAATCTCACTTTGTTACGATTAATTTCCTCCAAGCTCATTATACAAAAAAAAATCGTTAAGATTTTTGTATAACTCATCAAAAGCGTTATTGTTTAAGTAGATATACAACTTATTTATTAGAACATAACTTAAAATATGTTCCTATACAAGTATGACTACTTAGTGTCCAACCCATTAGACCGTAAAAGCCGCTGTGGAAAATTAATATACATTACGACGTAGCACTGACAATTAATAAAACAGGCGACAGTATTAATTATATGAGTTACAACTTAATGAAGATATATGTAACAAGGTAATTAACTTCTCGGAGCATTGTTATGACTATGGCCGTAGAAATGGAGGTGTAGAAAGCCAGGATGATGAGTGGAATAAACTGACCTGATTGTTGTTTCTCTAAAAAGAATTACTAATCATGGCTTCAGAATGCAATATATCAGCCTATAAATATGAGAATGGGAATGTAAACATCAAGCTTGCAACAATCATGACAATGCAAATGTTAGCAACAGAATTTTACCAAAGTTAAAATCACATAAATCGTTTCAGAATCGAGGTCGCTAAAAAGTGAGGGAACCAAATAAACTCTAAAAGGACCGAGACCGGATGCGTTGACTGAGTAAGCATCTTCAAATACAGAACAACTTTAGTTCTAACACATTTATCAAGATAAGATGAAACTTAACAGCATATACAATGTCTTTTTGACTCCTGTATTTTTCCAAATTGACAATTGTTAGTGACTACTAAATATGCTGTGTTCACAATGAAATTGTCAAATGTAGAGTGAATATAAAGGAAAAAACAACATGGCGTTGTCAGTTTGGTTTTAAAAAAACTTACAATAGATTTTGGGCAATTTTCAAAGCTGTACAATTTTGAGATTCCTATGTTCCCAAACTCCTCATTTGTAACAAGAAAAGTTAAACGTGTGAAATGTATGCTTTTAATTGGCAAATGTCTACCCCAATGGGAGTTGCTGTTTAACAACATGAACAATTATAGTTAACATTTTCTACTAAAGGTGGACAATCAGTTTAACATATGCACTTCAAACATTATAAGGCGAAGGAAACAACAAATCCTTGTTCAAAAGGGATGGAAATACTTTATGCTCAGTCGAATTTTTAAGATCATATTGAGGATGGATCAAATACTGATTAGTTAAACAGGTCCACATAATCGACATGCCCTATTTGTAAAACACGTACCTAAAAAAAGTAAATAACAAAAAAAAAACGAACTCCAAGGAAAATTCAAAACGAAAGTCCATTATCAAATGGCAAAATTAAAAGCTCAAACACGTCAAACGAATAGAAAACAACTGTCATATTCCTGACTTGGTACAGGCATATTTCCTTATGTATAAAATGGTGAATTCAACCTGGTTTTATAGCTAGCTAAGTCTCGTACTTGTATGACAGTCGCAAAGAATTAAATTATATTGACAATAATGTGTGAGTAAAACTTACAGACATTATAGGTAAAATTGTCCAAAGTTGGGGTTCAGCAGTCAACATTGTGTTATAATACTAATCACTATAAAAACAAACAACTATGCCAAAAAGAAAATCAAAATGGCATTTAGACACTCTATAGACAAATCACACATTAGGCAAAAATGAAAGACGACAAGTGATTTATCCTTTACGCATGTTCAATTTTGTATAAGTATCATTCTTAATTTCACGAATTCTATTCTTAGTGTTGTGTTAAAATAAGAGCACGTGAGAATACACCCGATTTGTGGTAAGGTTCGTTTGCTAATTTTCAGTTTGCTATGTTGTAAATATGTACTGTTGTTTGTCTTTTGGCCGTTTTTCGTTTTTTTTTTTGTTTTTTTTTGTTATTTTTTTTTTTGCCATGACCTTGTCAGTTTGTTTTCGCCTTTCCTTTATGGAACATACATTGCATTCCGTAAAGGATTTAAGCCGATTACAGTCCATGCTATAAAATATTGGACAGGTCTGAGGCCGCTGGCCGAAGACCTGTGCAATATTTTACAGAATGGACTGTTTGAGCCTTATGTCTTTCTTGATAAAGTATTTAACATGTCATAAAAGGTGAAAAAACAACCAAATACAAACTTTCGTTAATATTGGTTTTCTTCAAGTGTGTAAATTTGTGGATGAACTTTATTTGAATTATCCTACATGTTGGCTCCTTTAAACAGTAGCTCAACTTAAACAATAGACAAAAATAAAGTACAGTTGAAGGTAAACAATTATGATTAAATCTAGCACTTACGTTTATTTAATTGCAAGAGAGTACATCGGTTTAAAAAAAACGATCACTACGAACAAAGTGCGAATCGGTTACATGATTGATTTGTTTAATAGATAACCTGCGATAACGTGTTCCTTTATTCTGCTTCCCATATTCAACGTCGTTGATAAGCGAAGTTTTGCATTATATTTCTATACAGGCAATGATATCTGATTAAAAAAAAGTCAAACAACGCCGACACCTGAAAATAATAAAAACTATTGTAATCCCCTAGTTCATGAAGCAAGTTCTCGACTTGCACTGTACATACAGGGTGAGTTTAAGTTGTAAATCAAATTCTTGATTACCTATTTTGTCCAATGGAACATGATGTAGCTTGCACATCAACACTTGGTAAAACATTTACTTTAAATGAACGATTTTTTCTTGATTATGATAATACAATAATTTTACTTGTGACTCTTGTGTGGCGACATGATCTATGAAGGATTAGAAGTGTTATTTGATTTATCTTTTTTTCATTTTAGTTGTAGCTGAAAATGGTGTTAGGAAGAATGAGAGCAACACCATTGGTCGATTTTTATATCCAAAGATGGACGAGAATAAATCTTTTGCAAACAGAAATACCCAAAAGCAACAAAAACAAAACTTACAACGACTATTATCAACCAAATTGGTGCTAAAAGAGACAACCCAAAAACATGAGAAAAATGGCTTTGAAATAAGTATTGGCAGTGTTAAATTCAATTTGAAAGATTTTGGTTTTTTTTCTCAAGAAACCGTCTTATTGAGTGACAAAAGTATTGTATAGGAAAGTGACTTCAATAACAAAAAACAATTGTGTAATTGTCATTTGTATTTTCGTTGTATTTTTTTCACATCAAGAAATAAATTGTAGGAATTGATTGATTTTTGTCAGTTCTTGATCTATCATTTACCTGTTAGAATATGGAGTTATTTTCTTTCAGAACGACAGGTCTTTCTTTTGAAGAATCAACCTGGACGATACCAAGTTTCAATGAAATTTGCTTCAAGGCTTAAAATAACGACCTGTGTAAGGTCATTATTTTCCTTGATTAAAATGAAAACTATAATTTACTTAAGCATTTAATTCGTTTTATAGGTATCGTCGTGTGTTGTTGACAATTGGGGTTTTACTTTTTAATTTTCAGGTTATGATAGGTTTAAGGCAGAAACAATCCTTTCCTCCGTTTATTAGACTCAAAAACCAATTCTGCAACAATCGTCGTTGACGCACATTTCAACTATCGGAACAAAAAATGTGAAGTCTGTTAATTTACCGCTACAATAAAGAGCCATTATTTGATATGAATTTACTAAATTATGTTAAACTTTTCATAACACTTTTAAAACAAGCCAAATTTAACACTTTCGTATGTAAGATTTTGAAAATCTTATTGATTCAACTTTATGGAAATCATACTTTGACATATGGATTTTCGTTTTCGTGACAAAATGTACATGTATCACGATTTCGTGCCTCTTCGTGTCAGTTATTTACTTTTTACATCTATATATACCTTTTTAATTTTATCAAATGATCAAATGACAAAATATTCTTATTTTCTATAGAATAACAGCCACATACATAAAATTATGTAGCGGGAATACATATTCGGAACTTAATATTTCTTTTCTTCTATTTTTTTAATGTATTGACGAATTTTATTTGAAAATAACAATAAATGATCAATCAATCTCGCTTTGTTTCGATTATTTCCTTCCGACTCATTATATACAAAAAATTGTTAAGAATTTTGTAGAACTCATCAAAAGCGTTATTGGGTAAGTAGATATACAACTTATTTATTAGAACACAACTAAAAATATATTCCTATACGAGTATGACTACTTAGGGTCCACACCATTAGAACATAAAAGCCGCTGTGTGAAACTAATATACATTACGACGTAGCACTGACAATTAATAAAACAGGCAACAGTATTAATTATATGAGTTACAACTTAGTGAAGATATATGTAACAAGGTAATTAACTTCTCGGAGCATTGTTATGACTATGGCCGTAGAAATGAAGATGTAGAATGCCAGGATGATGAGTGGAATAAAACTGACCTGATTGTTGTTTCTCTAAAAAAATTACTAATCATGGCTTCAGAATGCAATATATCAGCCTATAAATATGAAAAGAATGGGAATGTAAACATCAAGCTTGCAACAATCATGACAATGCAAACATCAAGCTTGCAACAATCATGACAATGCAAATGTTAGCAGCAGAACCTAACCAAAGTTAAAATCACATAAACCGTTTCAGAATCGAGGTCGCTAAAAAGTGAGGGAACCAAATAAACTCTAAAAGGACCGCAACCGGATGCGTTGACTGAGTAAGCATCTTCAAAGACAGAACAACTTTAGTTCTATCACATTTATCAAGATAAGATGAAACTTAACAGCATATACAATGTCTTTTTGACTCCTGTATTTTTCCAAATTGACAAATAATTAGTGACTACTAAATATGCTGTGTTCACAATGAAATTGTCAAATGAAGAGTTAATATAAAGGAAAAAACAACATCGATGATAATTTGCAGACGTCATTGCAAGTTGGGCGATCGAAATGTCTATTTTACAGATGACGACGAATGTGTTATAATTGTCGTAACAACAATCCAGACATTTTTTCCTCGAATGCGACCTACCAAATTATCAACAAACTTGTACTTACATGAAATAACACAACGGGTGCCTCATGTGGAGCAAGAGCTGCTAACTCTTCCTGAGCACCTGATATTTTCCCTGGGTTTCCGGTGGGGTTTGTGTTATTTGGTCGGTATATTTCTATGTTGTGTTTTGTAGGGTGTTGTTCGTCTTATGGCCGTTTTGTTTTTTATTTGGTTTCAAAAAACTTTCAATAGATTTTGGGCAATTTTCAAAGCTGTACAATTTTGAGATCCCTATGTTCCCAAACTCCTCATTTGTAACAAGAAAATTTAAACATGTGAAATGTATGCTTTTAATTGGCAAATTTCTACCCCAATGCAAGTTGCTGTTTAACAACATGAACAATTATAGTTAACATTTTCTACTAAAGGTGGACAATCAGTTTAACATATGCACTTCAGACATTATAAGGCGAAGGAAACAACAAATCCTTGATTTTTGATAACGTTCAAAAGGGATGGAAATACTTTATGCTCAGTCGAATTTTGAAGATCATATTGAGGATGGATCAAATACTGATTAGTTAAACAGGTCCACTTAATCAACATGCCCTATTTGTAAACCACGTACCTAAGAAAAAGTAAATAACAAAAAAAAAAAGAACTCCAAGGAAAATTCAAAACGAAAGTCCATTATCAAATGGCAAAATTAAAAGCTCAAACACGTCAAACGAATAGAAAACAACTGTCATATTCCTGACTTGGTACAGGCATATTTCCTTATGTAGAAAATGGTGAATTCAACCTGGTTTTATTGCTAGCTAAATCTCGTACTTGTATGACAGTCGCAAAGAATTACATTATATTGACAATAATGTGTGAGTAAAACTTACAGACATTATAGGTAAAATTGTCCAAAGTTGGGGTTCAGCAGTCAACATTGTGTAATAATACTAATCACTATAAAAACAAACAACTATGCCAAAAAGAAAATCAAAATGGCATTTAGACACTCTATAGACAAATCACACATTAGGCAAAAATGAAAGACGACAAGTGATTTATCCTTTACGCATGTTCAATTTTGTATAAGTATCATTCTTAATTTCACGAATTCTATTCTTAGTGTTGTGTTAAAATAAGAGCACGTGAGAATACACCCGATTTGTGGTAAGGTTCGTTTGCTAATTTTCAGTTTGCTATGTTGTAAATATGTACTGTTGTTTGTCTTTTGGCCGTTTTTCGTTTGTTTTTTTTTTTTTGTTTTTTTTTTTTGCCATGACCTTGTCAGTTTGTTTTCGCCTTTCTTTTATTGAACATACATTGCATTCCGTAAAGGATATAAGCCGATTACAGTCCATGCTATAAAATATTGGACAGGTCTGAGGCCGCTGGCCGAAGACCTGTGCAATATTTTACAGAATGGACTGTTAGAGCCTTATGTCTTTCTTGATAAAGTATTTTTAACATGTCATAAAAGGTGAAAAAACAACCAAATACAAACTTTCGCTAATATTGGTTTTCTTCAAGTGTGTAAATTTGTGGATGAACTTTATTTGAATTATCTTACATGTTGGCTCCTTTAAACAGTAGCTCAACTTAAACAATAGACAAAAATAAAGTACAGTTGAAGGTAAACAACATATGATTAAATCTAGCATTTACGTTTAATTAATTGCAAGAGAGTACATCGGTTTTAAAAAAAAAAACGATCACTACGAACAAAGTGCGCATCGGTCACATGATAGATTTGTTTAAAAGATAACTTGCGATAACGTGTTCCTTTATTCTGCTTCCCATATTCAACGTCGTTGATAAGCGAAGTTTTGCATTATATTTCTATACAGGCAATGATATCTGATTTAAAAAAAAGTCAAACAACGCCGACACCTGAAAATAATAAAAACTATTGTAATCCCCTAGTTCATGAAGCAAGTTCTCGACTTGCACTGTATAAACAGTGTGAGTTTAAGTTGTAAATCAAATTCTTGATTACCTATTTTGTCCAATGGAACATGATGTAGCTTGCACATCAACACTTGGTAAAACATTTACTTTAGATGAACGATTTTTTCTTGATTATGATAATACAATAATTTTACTTGTGACCCTTGTGTGGCGACATGATCTATGAAGGATTAGAAGTGTTATTTGATTTATCTTTTTTTCATTTTAGTTGTAGCTGAAAATGGTGTTAGGAAGAATGAGAGCAACACCATTGGTCGATTTTTATATCCAAAGATGGACGAGAATAAATCTTTTGCAAACAGAAATACCCAAAAGCAACAAAAACAAAACTTACAACGACTATCATCAACCAAATTGGTGCTAAAATAGACAACCCAAAACATAAGAAAAATGGCTTTGAAAAAAGTATTGGCAGTGTTAAATTCAATTTGAAAGTTTTAGTTTTTTTTCTCAAGAAACCTGTTTTATTGAGTGACAAAAGTATTGTATTGGAAAGTGACTTCAATAAAAAAAAAACAATTGTGTAATTGTCATTTGTATTTTCGTTGTTTTTTTTTCACATCAAGAAATAAATTCTGGGAATTGATTGATTTTTGTCAGTTCTTGATCTATCATTGACCTGTTAGAAGATGGAGTTATTTTCTTTCAGAACGACAGGTCTTTCTTTTGAAGAATCAACCTGGACGATACCAAGTTTCAATGAAATTTGCTTCAAGGCATAAAATAACGACCTATGTAAGGTCATTATTTTCCTTGATTTAAATGCAAACTATAATTTACTTAAGCATTTAATTCGTTTTATAGGTATCGTCGTGATTTGTTGACAATTGGGGTTTTACTTTTTAATTTTCAATTTATGATAGGTTTAAGGCAGAAACAATCCTTTCCTCCGTTTATTAGACTCAAAAACCAACAATCGTCGTTGACGCACATTTTAACTATCGGAACAAAAAATGTGAAGTCTGTTAATTTATCGCTACAATAAAGAGACATTATTTGATATGAATTTACTAAATTATGTTAAACTTTTCATAACACTTTTAAAACAAGCCAAATTTAACACTTTAGTATGTAAGATTTTGAAAATCTTATTGATTCAACTTTATGGAAATCATACTTTGACATATGGATTTTCGTTTTCGTGAAAAAATGTACATGTATCACGATTTCGTGCCTCTTCGTGTCAGTTATTTACTTTTTACATCTATATATACCTTTTTAATTTTATCAAATGATCAAAAATGACTAAATATTCTTATTTTCTATAGAATAACAGCCACATACATAAAATGAGGTGGAGTGGAGTATTATATTTAATCATGATTCTCAGTTCCAAAAAAAAATGTATTGCCATTCAGAAGAGAGAAAACAACTATTTTGAGCAGTTCGTTAGTAATTTGCTTTTCGGCGATAAAAATGTCATTAAAAAAAGAAAAAAACATAGCAACGCCCTTTCTTAAACCAAGTTGATACAATAACTTACTTACAAATTTACTTTCATACAGCGTAACAATTCATTTATTTCTTTCTTCATGCAATTACAGTTATATTTTTAATGTAACTGGATAATGATTTCTAAACTTTATTTAGTGAGCTTTACTTCACATTAAAAATGAGCCGTAGGGCGTATTAAAACTTGAACGCATCAGAAAAAAATATCACGCTTTAGTAGGGTCGGTAAAATAGGATGCAAATCCTGCAAATCTTGGCAGAAAATAATATGTTTTGACGGTATATAAGTAAGATAATGCATATTTTAAGGTGTTTCTTGTCGTATTACACACGGAGGGGTGTCAGGATTGACAAATGTAAGACCAACCGTGACATAATGGTTTCTTACAGGTAAATGATAGTCCAATCACTGAAATAAAGAACGGTACAACAATACAATGACGTCACAACAATGATTTAAATATTAATATAATACATATATAAAAAAATGATATAAGCTAACGCAACCTACCATTATTTTATGACAGTTAGAATATTGATCGAGCTTCTACGCCTCAATCTTATATAGTACTATATATCCACAGAATATAATTAAGATACTGCCCAAGATTGTACATGTTCTACTAATCAACGAAACCAAGGACATTGATGGATGCTCTTTACCCTTCAGTACGTGAAATTGTCGGTTTAGAATAACTGATTACCTAAATACTTTTGGGTTTATAGCGTAATTAGAATACATGTGTATTCCTGTCTTTTCGAGAGAAAAAAATTGAACCACACGAAAAATATTTAATGCTAAAAATAACTCATCCTAGATACCAGGATTATACCTATGTACGATTCGCAAAAGAGACGCATTGAATTGTGACAGTAATTTTTCTTAAGGTGGTAAATAACACTACAGGGAGATAACTCCGTAAAAATCAGTTGAACGTTTTAATTACGTTCTATTGGTAGGTAAATATTAAGCTTCTCAATGATCAAAATTTGTGTTTGTCAAACTGCTATATATCCGATGATATAAGTTACTATTATAAAAATTTGGTCACATTTATAAGAAATACAGATAAAGAGTTCTTAGAATAACACACTTATATTGACTTGAAATGGCATTATTTTCGGGGGATGACAAAGTGTGTCTGTTGTCCGTTTTGGACCCTTAATAACCGCCCTGCTTTCCCTTAAGGTAACACGATACCGAATGACGTTACGCCATGAGTTATCGTTCCTGACGTTATCGAAAACGTTCACACATATAAGCCAATGCAGCGGGTTTTGTGTAGCATTTTTAACGGTAACTTTCCCTAGATGCAGAGTGCCGAGAGTTTTGATGTAGCGGTTATTTGACATAGATTGTTTTATCGTTTTCCGGCAATCATTCTGCTCATTGTTAATCTTTAAAAAGTATTACTTTACTGTTTAAATATTCTGTTTCTTTGATATTTTTAAAGCATCTGCACGCTTTATCTATATATATGTTCTTATGCATAATAGACACAGTTTTATCACTTTATTTTTATTCTTGGAATAGATATAGGAAGATGTGGTGTGAGTGCCAATTAATGAGACAACTCTCCATCCAAATAACAGTTTATAAAGGTAAACCTTTGTTTATTTTTGCAATAAGTACTTATTCATGATTCACGCTGTATCCCCGCGAAATTTTGTTTTTAAAGTAGAAATCTAATTTATAGAAGCTTGGGACGATGTGTGAAAAAAACGGGAATTTTACAACTATTAATTCGTTTTAAAATGGTCATCAAAAACACCGCTCGGTCAAAATTGAAATTTATTTGGATGAGAATCCGGATATAATTAGGGGGAAAAGCACAATACAAGCAGACGTTGAAAATCATACAGAAAATAGTTTGTTTATATGGAATGTAAAAAAGTGGTTATTTAGCCGAATAACTTTTCCTGTGTTCCATGTGTAAACAGTCTCTGAAATTCATTGGTCTGTACAGAGTAAATTCGATATAGTTTTGGAGATATTTTAAAATACAGTGCCAGCTTTGTAATCGTATAAACCACGTCTACTAAGGACGGACAGCGGAATGAAGCATTAGAAAGTTAACGAAGGCTGAGAAATACATGGGCACTTGATTCGTCAGAAATAAAATAACAAAATTTAGGTTCCGTTACAGTCTACAAGGGTCAGACCGGTTCCGTGTTCCCTGATTCCGCTATAATTTTTTTCTCGAAATTTACATGCAAACGGCTGACTTTTTATTATTCAAACGGCAAGAGACTGTAAAAAAACTAGATCTTGAAATCATTTAGATTTTATATTCGTGTTAATTTACGCTTTCATGGGTATTCTGTGTTTTTTTAGTTTTGAGTTGGAAATAATGTACATGTACAAGTTGGGAGACAAAACGACTGAAAGAAAATTAACAAAGTTACCTTTTAGGGCTCTGAGGGCCATATTGCTCGCATACTAGGCGTCGGAGAAGGCCCGGAAAGTTTCTTTCTTAAAATTAGTTTTTAAAACAAGTATACAAGTATATATACATGTATAGCGTCAGTTAATATTTTCCCCGACCATCATCGCGGATGCCCTGCCTCTATTGCAAAACCTACCTATTGTATTTATTGTTAACTTGTTCTCGTCCTGAACATGCAAGAAATATTTTCCACTGGACGTTAACCAACCAATAATCATAACAATCAATCCTACAATTTACACCCGTCACTTGGAACTTTAGTTGTTAAATTTAAATCATTGCCTCTAATATTTTCAAAAAATTCGACAAAGTTTAAACGCAGACCGTGAGGAAGACCAAAATTGAACAGTTACTCAAAACTAAATATCTACGTTACCGCTTGCTCATTTTAAAAGTGGGGTAACATGAGACTTTATTTGTAAAAGTACAAGTACAAATAAAAAAAAATTGTGTACATGTACATGTTATTTGTACAAAAGTTGGCTGATAGAATGATAAATGGAGATATGTGATATGCAATTTATAAGATAGCAACAGCTGGGCATTAATTAACTGATACCAACACCTTGAAGACATCAAGAAAATCGTGACTAATGCTAATTGGAATAGTATCTTTACACTTCTTATTTGTAGTTTTAGTAAACGTTGGAAAATTTGGAGTTTTGAGTATGTGTAGTATAATTGTCACAGTAACATTTCAGTCTCTTGGTAAATATTAGTTTAAGTCTTCAAACTTTTGCTCTTCTCTAGAAAATTCAAACCATTATGAAATATAAGGAGATGTGGTAAAATTTCCAATTAATCAACTTTCCACCAAAGACGAAATGACGGAAATGCTATCCTTCTTACATTGCTACTACATTTCAGATCTCCAAATTATCATTCCATTATATGAACTGCATATTCAAAAATATGCATTGTCACCAAATTACTTATAGAGCACGTATCATCATATTGTTTTACATTTGTCCGTTCGACCGTTAATCCCGCACTTAGTATATATAGGGTTAATTCCGCTAATTATTTAGGACTATAGTAGTTTTGCTTCAGCTTTAAAACTATGTACCTGGTGTTACTACTCATATTATAGGTGCGCATATCGTCTGGAGTTTCTTTTTTGTTTCATGACAGGTTGATGGATTAGGCATTTTGATAAAATACAAAGGCACACAGAGAACAGACTCCGGCTTACATCTGATACAGGTTGAATTTCAAGCTGGAACATTTAAATTTCGCAGTTGTTTTACTTTAAAAAGAATGAATATATGATCTCAAGATTTGTTATGTAAATAATTTTTCACAAATGACAGAATGTTGAAATTTGTCATACAGTTTGCTAACCCGAATAATTCAGTCCCTCCCCGTGATCGATCTCTCCTACTTACTTAATGTAGTAAGCGGAATATAACGACTGAATTAATCGGGTTAACAGTTTGCAAGGTTTGTCCGACTTGCTGAGCAATCAAGTAACACACTTACACCACTCAGAGTACAGTATACTACATGTATTGTATGTACCAAGTCAAGAATATGACAGCTGTTTATCATTCTTTTGATGTTTTTCAGCTTTTGATTTCGTCATTTGGTTTTTTCGTTTTGATTTTTTCTTGGAGTTTTGTTATTTTATTTTTTTGAATGTGTATTTTATCATGATTATTATTTTTCCTCAAAATTTTCACAAATAACAGAATGTTTAATCTTTTTTGACTGGTGCATCAAATGTGTCTTTTATAAACAACTGTCTCTGAGAAGGAATAACGTTTTATTCCGTACACCATAACGTCACACGTTTTGGTCAAATTCTAGGCCAATCAATCAACTTTGAAGCCATTTATTTCAAAAACAAGCATGGTGACATATGAGTTTCTATACGTGTATGGATTCACTATGCAATCCTGGATATTATGTTAGGTTTTTGTTTTTCTCCGTATATAAGAAAATAGCCATCCATTCGAAAATCTAAAAAGGTAAGCCGAAAAAAAAGGCAATTCCCCTATATACCTAAGTAAATTTGTCGCCAAAGTTGACGTTTTCCTATGAAAATTACAAAAAAACAAAAATGGTGACCCCCATTTTTTATTACATATTCCGATGTAACTCGATTCAAAGTACACGTATGCCAAAAATTTTGGAAATCGGGAGATATGCCATTCGGTATCGTGTTACCTTAATGTACAGAACATGAGTGCAAGTATGGAAATTATGCAGTTTAAAGTGATATAATGGAATAGGTAAATATTCATATAAGTTTGTCACAATTATATGAAATAAATACAGATTTATTAAGAAAAAGGCACTTTTACAGATTAAAAATGGCATTTTTAGGGAAAAAAGGAGGGATGACAAAGTTTGCTGGTTATCGGTTTTGGTTGGTTCAAAAATTATAAATCTTAAACAGTGTTACCTAGTAATGTTCCTTGAATTATATGCACTTTTTCAGGGAAATTAAACGACACAATTTTTCTACATCTTTGATTCCTTGAAAAAAAAATGGATCTTTAGCCATTTCATTTTGGGGTATTTTTTTGTACAATATTCTATTTTCAGCTGAAGATTTGGCTAAAACTTATAAAATAGTCTTAAATTTCAGGTTAATTAGCTGAAACTGATTCCACTTTAACGAAGTAATATTAATTGTTAAGCACAAATTTATTATTTTTTACTCCCAAAAAAGTAAAATAGCCATTAACCACTATTTAAGCCTTGTATGGTTATATCTTGGATTTAAAGGGGGGGGGGGGTTAAAATGTGCGGAAACCCTTGGTTAGAATTCCAAGAATTTTTGATATTTTGCAGGTTATATCATTATGTTTCACCATTAAAAAATCAAAGAAATTAAACGACAGCAAATTTTTGGTGTCACATGTTGGCTAATCATTTCTTCAAATATTTACTGTTTTTGGAATTCATATACCAATAGATTTTACCATCTTTCTTAATTTTGTTGACTTTGTGAATTAAATAACTACAGGGGAAATTTGTTCTACCTTATTTGTCCTCCATTCGCCGTTTCAGAATCTAATGCATTCTAGGTAATGTTTTCAAAAGCGTACGCCACAACGTGTTGGTTGGTTTAAAACGTTCTAAACAATGGAAATTCAACCAATCACGTAACGGAAAAAAACAACGTTTCACAGTTTCAATATGCAATTTTAATATTTGAAAATACAGCTCTATTTATCTTTATATCTATATGACACATATATGACATATTTGGAATTGAAAAAGACGTGTATTGCTGGTCTTTATCGTGTCTTTTAACGTGTATATTTAATTCAAGCTGGCAGAAAATTGAATGGATTGGGATAAGGACTATTATTTGAAACAAACAACTATGCAAGATATGACTCAATCTAAACTCCGTGTTTTAATTTGTAAATATTGCCATCAAAAATAAGTAGATGTGGTATGATTGCCAATGTGACAACTCTCTACCATAGACCATATAACATAACTATAGGCCAACGTTCTAATATGAGTTGTGTCTTTATATTCCAACGAACCTTTACTTGAATTGTCGATAGATATTTTACAATGCATGATTTGATGTTTATCGAAATGAAAATTGAGAATGATTTATTTTGCTTTATTTTACATCTTTGGACTATTAGTATGATAGTATACATATAAAGTACTAGAAAAATAATACAAATACAATGTACTGTTAAATGCATTTAGCAGCTTTCCTTGAATTATGTTAGTATTTAAATAATATTACCGTAAAAAATGGTTGTTTATAACAAGGTGGCCAAGCTCTGAATACAATGAAGTTCAAATAAAAGTTAATTCACACAACAACAAATTTCTTAAAAATTTGTTGAAGTTGTGACCAAAAAAATCCCATAGTCGTCGGATATTGTACCGTTCCTATAATCATATTGTTAAAATATATTAATATTATTATATTATCTAAAGCACTCAACCTTGAGTTTTCCCTTTCAAACTTCATTTCCGGAATAACAATTGTATCACAAATTTTGATATTTTTACCTTTTATGTCTGTTTATTTTGCTCACGCATTGTTTTCAATGGAATTCTATGCCACTGTCATAGATGTGAGAGGTTAAGCTAGCTATAAAACCAGGTTGAATCCAACATTTTCTACATGCCTGTACAAAGTTAGGAATATGACAGTTTTTTCGATTCGTTCGATGTGTTTAAGCTTTTGATTTTGCCATTTTATGAAGGACTTTATGTTTTGAATTACTCTTGGATTTCGGTATTTTTATAATTTCACTCTTTTTACCGGTTTAATAGAAAGGAAACTTTATCAGTTGATGTCAACTGAAAAAACATCTATAGGATGAAGAACAGTTATTACAGTATTATACTGTCCTGATATTTAAAAAACAGTTTGTTTCATTTATTTGTTGTAATTTTATATCAATGATATAGAAATAAGAAAATAAGTGGTATTATTGCAAATTACAAAATTACACAACGGAGACTTAATAAAGTAGACATTAATAACTATAGGTCACCGCTGAATTACAGAATTACGCTGACTTGGGACAGGCACACTGATAATGTGGCAGGGTTAAACATGTTTTCGATCGCAAAACGCTCCAGAAACCTTCGCCAGAGGTGTAACTTCACAACATAAGAACAAATTATAGAAATCAATTGAAAGTTCTTAACTTATCATATCAATAGAAATCACAAAAAACAACTAACAAAAACATAAAAGACACAACGTACAGATATGAGAGAACTCGCAGTTGTTGGAAGCTAGTTGAAAGCCAATAACAACTAACTACAAATCATTATGTAAGACTAAATGTCTGAAGTCTTTCTGAATAATCAAAAAGAAAGGATGTCTGAACGAGTGAAACCCTATCTAAAATACCTAATTAAGAAATGTCTCAAATTTATACTTGTTATCATTTTATCAGATTTCATCCAAAAAGTATGTCTATAGCTTCATTGTATTTATAACAAATATGAAACTCAACTAAAAAATTCCTCTGGCAATTCGAAGTAGTAGATAGCCTTGAAAATATAACTGATTTGATTACATATTCAAAAATATGAAAAATATATCTAAAACCACTGCCTACAGGTAGTTTTACCATTGATTTTGAAACATTGTAACCATAAAACCATTTAGGATTAAAAAAAAATGAATGAAAATCAAATCTATTGCAATGTAAAACGCTAGCTTGTGAAAGGTAAGAATATTATATTACCAAAATTGAAGTTATTACAGTAATTCTGGTATAAGAGCGGTACGTCCAAGGGAAATGTTTTTGTTTTTCAAAATTGCAACGGGACAATAAGTAGAAAAGGGCATAAGTCGTCATTGAGACACGTGAAATACGCCTTCTGACAGCGATCAAAAGTTCATTTTCAATTAAGATACGACCAGGTCGGTATATAACTTAAACTTTCGCTGATCTATTACTTATACAACAACTTTGAGACATGGCGATAATTTGCTATAATGGACATTATCATTGATTTGCGGGCTTGCACAAAAATCGGTAGTGAATACTCATACACGAAATAAAATTTAATTTCATAACATATTGAAGCAAAATTTTGGCTTCATCTGAGCATAAATTTGTACCCTTTCCAAACAACTTCTTGAGAGTATAGTAAAGCATTGTATTGGTGTGTTTTATGTTATTTTACTTTTGATGTTAGTGAAGTCTGTTAGTCCATTTTTTATATAAACTTGTCTTGTTCTTAGTATTACCCTCTTTGTATAACTTTGTATGATGCCTCGTGTTGAGTGAGTGTCACACGATCTATGGACGGTAAAAGAACCCTTGCAAAAAATACTGAGGGTTCCGTTGGTGGTTATCCAAAATAAGGGAAAGTTCACGTTGATTGTTGGTGTATAGCATGCAGGTGAAGATGGATTCATGACGTCAGAAATTATGTACGATTCGAAATAAGTTCTGCGCATGAGTAAGCGGAAGGGTGTTAAAGTAACCGCATCTTGAATCAACTATTGTGCATAAGTGACCGCAAGTTGTTTTTTTTCCAATTTTTTATATTTCCACCATTTTCGTTTGTACACTTTGGTAGTGTTATTAATGTATGTGTATCTCGGATTTCTACCTTATGTTTAAATGGTACAATTTCGTGCAAAGTATTGATGAAAAGTGGATTAAAGCTTTACAATAGTTTGGCCTATGAAAATTGTTGTGTGTCACTGAAAATTTAAGTCAATCGTTTACCTGGGAACAAAGGTTTGCATGCATTCTGTGGAGTCCGAAGGAAGTGCTTTCTTCATGTTTACAAAGAGAAGTAACTGTATTTTTAATGTTAGTACCATGGAAGGTAATTTGCATTGTTTGGAGTTGTGGTGGTTCTTGTATGATTGAAAGTTCAAAGAAGTATAATTTTCTGTAAGTTAAGCACACCAACAAAACTCAAGTACCCACGAAAATACAATGCTTCCTCAATACATCAAAATAAGTACCACGAAAATAAAAATAAAACTCCTCAATATTAATAATTTTCGAGCACATGACGTGATCGATTCAGTTTTATCATCGATACTTTAAAGATTATCTATATCAAAATGTAATCTGCATTTGGAACGTGAAACTTAATTTATGGCTATATTTCATTTAAACATATTTTATGTTTAAGATAAGAAAACAAATTGCAGGTGTCTCAGGAATCCAGTTCTTACTTTCGTCAGTTTGTCAATGATGTCCAGGTTTAGACACACACAAAAAAAACAAAAAAAAACAAAAAAAAACAGAGGAAATGAAAGAAATAAGTAAGACGTTAAGCGACATATTTTATAGTGTAATAGTTTCCTTGAAATCATTTTTTAAGATTAGGGATGTCTTCGGGTTTACATGGTATCACACGATAACCACAATATTCTCTTTTTTGACACGTTCCAAGATGGTATTACATGATGGAAAGTTCAATGGTGGATTATTTGCAAATTTGTATATTCATCGAAGGATAAGTTCTCACACGAGACAAAAACTAAACGGAAGATACCAAAGGGAGAATCAAAGCGCATATACTAGTCGACGAGAAACCGACAAAACAATTCATGGAAAATCTAAAATCTGAACAAGTGTCAAATATTTATGCTTTTTTAATTTTAGGCAATTGTCTCTATTAAAAATCAATTTGCCCATTATTCTCTAGTCTTCAAATATTCGCACCAATATTCTCTATAATTAAGTATTCGCGATAGTTCTCTAATTTTATTTGTTGTGCCCTTTATTCTCTATTCTGCAAATTCCATCGAGCACCTTCATTAAAACAATTAGTTTTGAATATGAACCTCAAATTAAAAAGGCAAAGTCCGTATAGGCTCAACTTTTTTAAGAAACATTGCAGCCTCAGTTATTCATTAACAGAAATGAAAATCAAAAGTATAAATATAGAAAAAGAATACCCGATAATTAAACAATCTTAAAAGCACTAGCAGCAATACAAATCTGTTCTTTCGTATCAGCCAAAGACAAATGAACAACAAATGTATTTAAGAATTAAATGCTGATCGTTGTAATTTTATAGGTCATAGATGCGTTGACCGAACCACATTTTGTATGAAGTGCAAACCCTAGTACAGATATGTCGCCTTGTAATGTCACTATGGTGTCATAACTTAATTATTTACTAAAATTAAGGCGACAATATTTTACCAATGATAAAATCTCGTAAGGATGGAAAATAAACAAAATAATATAAATGAAGACAGCGCTTCATAAATTTCGTGCATCCAAAGACCTTTCATGGATTAACCTTCACCTGGTACGCTCAAACTCAAACATTTGAATATGTAAAAACGTCAGGAATATTATGACCAAAAGCGACCTACAATCATATCAAATCAATCAATTCGCCGTTCAGAATCTAATGCATCCTGGTAATATTTTAAGCGTACCAAAGCGTTATGTTTAAACGTTATACAAGAAATTCAACCAAGACTACTTTTTCACTTGGTACGAACAATGAAATTACCCATGAATGCTTAGATTTGAACGCCATTAACATTATCAACATATCTTACCTGAACATGCTGAATATGTCCTTCAAACATTGAAGTAATGTATACATTTTGTCTACCTGATGATTCAAATTGAATTATAATTTTCATATTTTAAAAGATAATAATGACTAAATACAAACATAGCGATAAAGCTAAATTTAGAATTTCGAATTCCAGATTCTAAGAATAACTTTGTCATGTTTACCTCATATGATACTAGATAATCGTTACTTTAAAGGACATGTTCAGGTAAGATGGACGTTTTATCTAAATGGTCAACTTTGACTTGGTTTCTGGAATTTCTTGCTCATATCATAGTTTTATTACTATATTGATGTTGGTCAGATTTTATTCTGAAGTAATTAGACAAAGTTCATAAAGTTGTACAAACTCACTGAAAGGGTAATATTTCCTCGAAACATGTAGTTAAAAATAAACATTTATCATTAACTAATCCTGTAAAAATCGATAACATCTGTTTTTGTTTTTCTACACAGTGGCATATCATCAACATGATAAAATCGAACTCTAAAATACAATTATTAAAGCCACAAATATTGAGGTCCGTTTCAATCTTTTATCCAGTGTCATCTAAACAGGGGGCACTTAATGGCTTTTCTTTTCACTTTCTTAAACTTTTTCTAAACGTTTATATTATTTACCGAGAATTGTTTTACTGTGACATCCATTGTTTGTTTTGTTTCGTATCAATTTAATACATGATATCTGATTTGCATCTCATGACTGGATAACTAATTTTAACTGAGACATTGCACTTAATCTCATTTACACTATCTCTATAAGATTATATCACTAAATAAACTAAGCATAGATATCAGGATTATAAATATGTACGCCAGATGCACATTTCATCTTCAAAAGACTCATCAGTATAGCTTGAAATAATAAAGTTTTAAAGGTCAAAAAAGAGCAAGATGAGCATCGAATACCCAACATTCCGAAAGGTTAAGATGTTATATGTGATTTCAAGAGATTTGATTCTTATGGTGTTTGTTTCTATGTCTAGTTTTGGATTTTCCCATTCCGTTATCTGCTTTGAAATTTAGCCAATCATATCGTTCACACTTCAGGGCATACCACACTAGTCTTACTTAATTATGCTGAAATCAAAAGGTTGTTGAAGTTAAACTCTACTTTAAACTTTGTATTTAGACTTCTTGGCATAAAAACAATGTCAACTGCAGAATAGAGTTTGCGTACAAACAAGGAAAATGGGTGACAAAGTTTAGTTGTTTAACCATATCCAACCGCACTGAGTCTGAAAGGTTGTGTTTATTACAGTTAAACTCACCATACCAACAACAAGAACATCATTAAAAATTGAAAGCTTCAATCCATCTTGATAAAGCATTAATATCATGAATTAAGGCAACATAATATATCGTGAAAATAGATTACGAATACAAACCAAGGTAATAAACTAAGCTGACGACATCGCATAAACTCAAAATGGACCTTTTAAGGTGTATCGACAAGATACACAGATTCTGTTATATATATATACGTGTATCATCACTCAATCAAATAGGTCACAATCAGTAACATAATGGTCAATAAATATTTTCAAATATACAAAAAAAACAATGTCAAACTATATGTGTAACTGTAAAGTCTTAAGAGAAGGCCTGGTTAGTTAAAATGTGGGTCTAAACAATTGTCAGTTTTCTTATCTCAAGCATAAACTATGTTTAAAAAAATATAGCCATAAATTAAGTTTCATGTTTCAAAAGCGGACCAAATTTTGATATAGATATGTTGTTTAAGTATCGGTGATCAAAAATGAATCGATCGATGCATTTCTCTCATATGTTTGCAAATTATCAATACATAGTAGTATTCTTTTATTATTATTTCGTGGTATTTAGTTTCAATTATTAAGAAAAAATGGTGCGTCGTATGTATTTCAGTTTGATGTTGTGCTTAACTTAAAGAACAGTATTACTGTAAATTCACGTTTTCTTTTATTCACGAAATCAACGAAAATTGTTAAAAAAAACAAAAAAAATAATAAATCCCAGTATTTATGACGAATCATAACAAAAAGGGATGTGTGCTTTGCATTTTATTATATTTTGTTTTTATCTCGAACGGCGTGCAGGAGTATACTTCTATTTTTGTCCCAGGCAGAAAAAAATCATTGGAATCTTGTAATATTTGTTATCACTATATATTAGTCTTGGTAGTTGTTATCATACAAAACAATGAACTTTGACTTTAGACTAACACTCCACACGACCTTCGAACGTTTATAATCAGCAACCTCATACCTTTTTACATTTTTACGTTCAGTGAGCAATACCGTACGATATAGTGATACATTCATTTATGATAATAACTGATATCATCGTTACTTCAAAAAACATGAAGGGAAATAATATTTTTCAAATTTCGCACATTTGTTTTGACCTTTCTATCTTCCAAGTTTATATTTCTCAATTCAAACTTAACATCTCCCAGTTCCAACTTTATATGTATGATCATGAATCAGTTCCAATTAATTATTTCGCAGTTTTTTGCTTCAAAGTTGATATTTCTCAGTTTGAACTTCATTTCGTAGTACCAAGTTCAAGTGACATCTTTATCGAATTACTGTGTGGTTGAAAGATGTTGGTTTTCCCCGTTTGTTTTTTTTTCTTTCTTTCGATTTTCTTCATCTAAATATATTATGTATTCCACGTATTGTAAACTTGTGGTTTTGATTGATCTCAAAATTTTTCTATAATTGGAGGAAAATGCGTGTCTGTAGCACTTACTAGATTTATTTCCATCTTATCATAATTGGAAGTCAGTGTTCGATAATATATATGGTTAAATAACATGTCTTATTTTTATTTTTTTTTATTTATAGTAGCTGCGAATTTACTTAGATCATTTCTTTATGACGTTTGTCTTTTATGAGTTTACTTATTTGTTGTATTCTTTCTTTATTCATTTCCGCTTTTAACAGATCTGCTATTCCAAGCTCCTTTTCGAAGAATTATAAAAACACACAAATGTTTTAAAGTGTCGTTTCTATTTTGTAAATCCTTAGAATTAAAGCAACTTAATTGTTACTTTCCCTAGAAAGTGTATATGATATATTGGATAAGTGCTTTCAAGGACAAGAACATTCGTTGTTGGATTTACTCACCATGTTTAATACCCATTGGTGTGCTTCGGCTGTTTTGTCCTTTGGTTGGGTTGTTGTTTCTTTGACACATTTCCTATATTCATTCTCAACTTTGCACAGTTTTTACTGCTGGTTTTCAAATACTGCCACGTCAATTATTATGTATGTTTGGGTTGCTCATTCAATCTCTTTAATATACCAAAACAATCATAACAGTTGGGGTATAGCTAGCTATAAATCCAGAATGACCCAACATGTTCTTCGAAAAATGCCTGTTCCTACCTAGGAATATGGCACTTCTTTTTGTCACTTTTTCCGTTGATTATAGCTTAAAATTTTGCATTTTTATAGACTTCTCTTTTTTAAATTTATCTGAGGTCGATATTTCAGTTTATATATTTTTCAAACTAATGTTAACATTGTATTTGTTTTTGTTGCGCCACTGTTGGGGTTAGGGGGAGGACTTGTCAAACATGGTCCCATTCTGTGAGTGGCAATTCCAAAAGAGAAGTTTATTGATTGTTTATAGGAATACAAATCAAAATTTAAAAAATATTTGTACTAAACTATTATTTCCTGATTATGTATATGGGATTCAATATCGATATTTCCTAATAATGTACATCTCATATATACATTGTATGTGTAAATGTGTATTTTGTCACGACTTTCTACCTTTCCACATCTATATATATATATATTGATAAGTAATAAAATTCTATAATATAAGGTGTGAATTTCGATATATTTTTTTTAAACAGGACAGTCGCGTTTAAATTGATTTTACATATTTCGCGTGATATTCAAGAGGGTCTACATTAGAGAATGTTTGGCACAATAAGCAAACTGGCATCTAAGAAATAACAAAAAAAGTGAACAGAAGTAAGTGTATGTAAAATTTCGGTGCTGAAATATAAAAATATAGAACAATAATGAAAATAGACAGAAAATTGAGTTTATGATGAAAGAATGCAGAATGATGGTCCAACCAAGTAGACCCTCATTTTAAACACGGTGTTAAAACATTAGCATTGACAGTTCATTGTCTGATAACAGGTTTATACAACTAGGAAGCTTTTTTTCTGTAGTAACCTAGGCCTGTTTATTTATTATAACTTTTTGTGAATGTTCTTCATTCTTTACAATTATTAGATAGTTGATAATGAAAAATCACAAAGATGACATTTTTTAATTATAATATATATGTAACATATTTAACTTCGCCACAATCTATATACGCCCGATTATGCGCCTGTCCTAAGTCATGTACCTATAACTCCATATTTGTTTGTTAGTTGTTTTGTTATAAATCAGACCATTTTGGTGTTTCTTTTAAAGTGTTCCTACTTTGCCTTTTAATAGCAGACTATGCAAAATGGTTTGTTCTCATTGTTGAAGACTGTATGGTAACCTAACATTGCTCAAATCAGCTTTATTTGGAATCTGTGTCATTGTAAATCCTGCTAAAATCGTCATTTTATAGGTTATAATAATTTGTTTGAAGACCAAACTGAAATGTCGGAAATCCGTCCTTTCTTCAATAAACAATAACTGCGTTTTTATACTCAGAATTTGGTATATAAAATTGCGTTTCAAATACACATCCTATATATATACAATGTATATATGTGATCATGACTAAGTTCAAGTACATTTTGTACTTTTTTATTGTATAAAGTCAGGTATTTAATATATATTCATATATAGTTGATAGTAAACAAGAATGACAAATCGAAATAAATTTAAAAAAGGGTGAGTAATTATGTTATAATTATATATGTATCATGCCTATATATAGTTGTTCCTTCTTTATATACAAATTAGTATTATGCAATTTTATATTGGAACTCCTTTTGCGGCTATAACTGTGACATTTGTACTATAAAGATTCGAAAAAAAATATTATTTTTTAGATGGAAAGCTCATATGCACTACTTTTTTCAATGGTCAAAATATAGGGCTGTGAGGCATATTAATATCATTTATATGCCCCGCACTCTAAGAGTTATATTTAAATTCTGTACAAAGCCCACTCTCACTCTGGATCTTCTTCAGAATATATAGGATTTAAGGCGTCCGCTAATTATGTTTATTTATACTAGTGATTATATGTCTATGGCTACAGTACCAAAATGTCCAATTTTTGTTGACTAATAATATATTGTAAATTTAGTTTATGATTTTCACTTCGACACTAGAATTATTTCCTTAGAGTGTTTATTATACCTTATACGCTTATTGTTATTTTCAGATTTTCTATACCAGTCAATATGTTCAGTAAAGATAAGACAGATTTGTTAAACTTTTCTCCAACAAGTCAATACGCATGCACCAAATGTATCAAGTACCGACGAATTAAAAATATTGATGAAGTACAAGTTGGTGACCATATCTGTTTTGAACGGGACATGAAATTCTATCATGCTATCCTTTTGAACATTACAACCGTTCCAGATAGTAATCGTGTACAGATGAACATCGTTCATGCATCACGTTCAAACGAGATTTCACTTGTGAAAAGTTTATTTGGAAAAGACTTTAAGCAGCAGGATGTTGTGGCGCAAGATGTTCTACCCGAATTTGATATCGCTACAGTAGGTCTACACATAGTGCAATATGGCCGACAGACGTATGCCAATGAAAAAATATTAAAAAGAGCTTTGGCTCTTGTGGAGAAAACCCTAGGTGGACAGGTAGTACCGGCTGGGTCCCTATCGTCTCAGAAAATTCGTCCAGAGGCACATTTCCGCCAACATGCCCCGGATGTCACATCAGCCCACTTTGCAACATGGTGTGCGACTGGGGAAAGCTTTTCCTTTGACGCAAAAGAGAAACGAAAAATGATCAAACATACTAAAAAAGAGAATGGAATCTCTATGTTTTTGGAACTATTCAGTGACGAAGATCCGGTACAACAGATTACAGAAACACATCAACAGCAGTTATTATGCGACTCTTGTTTTCTAACGGAACTAATCAGGCTTACCAATGATCAAAAGAGTCCCGAAAAGACATATCGACTTATCTCGGCCAATGGAATTGCATGGACTAATGAAAGAAAAATTCCGAGTGGATTGTATCGAGTTAAATATAAACCAATGAGTAATGAAGTTGTTATCCAGATTAAGCGTTACAACTCTAAATTCAAGAGGCTGGCATTAGTAGTTAAAATTGAAACGTTCGTATTTAACCTCACCCCCGGACAAAAATGTTCTACAGACTGCGAAGTAAAGTATAAATTCCCGTATCCTTTTTGGAAGATTCCAGAAAGGAACGATGCTAGATTTTGAATTCAAGACAATCATTAATGATTAGACGAGAAGCGGTAGGGCTGGCGATTTTATGTTGTAAAATTTCTATAACAACATGTGTTAGAACAAACAATATGTTTGCATTGTAAGATGATGAAACTAGAATTCATTATGTACAAACTTAATTTATTTTTCAAATCAAGAATTTCATATTTTGTAAACACCACCTTGACCACCTAAACTCATATCTGTCTTTCAAAGATTTAATGTTGATCTTTTGTATAAAACACTGAATACCTCAAATATTTTACTCATAATTTGCACAAATGATTTATGAATCATGTTCGAATATCACCTATGTGTATGGTAAAGGTTGCATTTGAAAGGTTCGTGTAAAAAGACGGGAAAATACACATGATACAGACAAGACTATAATATAAAAGTAATTAACACAAAGACACACAACAGTCTATAAATTGATATAAAGAAAACTTAAAACTTAGCAACACGAACAAAACAAATAAAACATATGTAATCTCAGACATCATGGAAGTGTAAAACGTAAGGCATACGTCGTCTTATGCATAGCGGGTATAAACTCGGTAAGGAGTTGCCTTCGTTGATTTCATGCTCGAAGACAGGTAAAAGGGACATATCCGTGGCTTATACAACATGTTTCAAACATAATAAATACACACCAAGCGTATGATCCAAAGTTAATACCGACAAAGCAGACCAAAGCCAATTAACTAATAAAACCTCAATGCGTTGACCTTAATACACCTTTGATAAGAGAATTACAGGCGTGAACAATGATTAGAGATGTATAAATAAATATAAATTAACCTTGACCGCCGATAATTGATAGCTTTTAATGACCGTCTATAAGAACGATCACAGACAATATACCATAATTACGAAAGTAGTTATGTTGATATAAAGCCTGTAAACGCCCAGCAGGAAGTGTTTCAAGATACCAAGTCTGAGTTGTTTGAGTACTGAAAAAAATATAAAACATAATTCACTCAGTTCTGTCAATATGTAAATCAAGAACAAAACAAATTACATGCTACCTGCAGTTGACACAAAACACACAGTATGTACATAAAATGATGGTGTGTTCTCAGATAATTAAGGATAATTTGCCGCTAAAATACTGTGCCTGAGCTAGCCACATATCTTTGACAGAAATGCGTCACCATAGGGGTATTTGCATACACGTGTGTGTACGACTACCAGTCTACTTGTCTCAGAGTACTTTAGCAAGCCGTTCCTGAGCGGTATAGCCTTTCTTGATTTTCCACGTGGTACCGCATAAGAGTAAATCTTTGTGGGCATAGACCGACGTGAAATAGAGCTGTTGAGCAAACAAGATGAGACTATTCCTCGTTAAGGCACGTAGGAACCCTAACTACTCAGAAATGTTTTGGGGAAACGATATTATATTTGGCCAAAATAAAATATCATAGCCCAAAACGAAATATGTAATGGTATGTTGCCTGCCCAAGTTGCATATTGAGTAACCCCAAAAAATTGAAGATGTTGTGCCTGATGAAGCCTTGTGTCTTGTTAAAATTAAAGTTGATCTAGAGAAAAATTAATGTCAATATAAAATTCCTTAACCACAATATTGAGATCAACGTGAGAAGAAAAGACACAAGGCTAGGATGGAGGACAAGTTACAAAGTTATAACCGATTGTAAAAAACGTTTTCTGCATTGTATCTTGTTATTTAATCTTTTCCAGCGCGGATTTAATATCCAATTTAGAAGTTCTAATGTAACGTTTAAAACAATCTGATTTCCAGCGTCCCAGTGTTTGTATCATGCTGTCCTCAATACCTTGAGGACTAGCACTTGTGGCCGCACCTGATCGAAAAGAATGTCCGCTATAATCCTTGTCACTATATCCTAATGCTATGAGTATTGTTTTCAGCTTGCTTATAAAATAGTTCCGGGAAAGAGGGTTTCCGGTTTCTTCAACGAAAAACGAATCATTCTGCTTTGCGTTTAGGTTTAATCTTACACTCATCAGCTGGGATAGCAATTTATACGGACAAACGACGCGCTCTATCTTGAACAAGGAAATTATAATACCTTGTCAGAATATATCTGTCTTTGTAGCTTTTAAATTAACAGTTACTTCGCATTCTGAAACGAAATTTATGTCAGAAACGCATAAATTTGAATCTGGATCAAACACAGTTCTACATGTAAACTCATTGCATCTCAGGAAACCATAAAATGCCAGAACACACGCTAATTGAAATGTTAAATCCATATAATCATGATTGAAAAAAATCCACATTGCAAACAAGTTACTTTTTCCTGTAAAATTTTAAACGTTATTGGTAACTTTTGTCGTAATGGTTTATTCTCAGATTTTTTAACTCCATTTAACACATTTTGCAAGCGTTGGTATGTATGACCAAATTTATCACAAAGTGGGTTCACATTATCAAAATTAACTCCATGAAAACGAACTCCAGCGAGATATAATTTGATTGTTGAATATTTCAGTTTTAACACCGATTGGCAATGGGCCACGAAATAGATCAATAAATCTTCCGAAACTTTAGACATATTGAAACTCCTTGAGTTGAATCCAGTGATATGATTGCCACAAAATTGAATAAAACATTTATATCCTGTTGAATAAACATTGCGGGTATTCACATTGATACTTTTATTCCATAAGCTGTCGACTGCTTGATCTAACTCCACAGAATTTCGGAATGAGGAGAGCAGGTGCATGGATTTGGCGAAGCGTCCGGAGCCAATTGTCGAAACCGCTTCATCTGGTAACGAGAAAGAGCATCTGCTATGTTATTATCTTTCCCTGGTACATGTACAGCATGTACAACAAAATTAAATTTAGCCGCACACCAAGTTAAACGGCGAACAAGATTCATAATTACGTTACATTTTGAACGACCCTTATTAATAATGTAGACACTATACATATTATCACAATGAAAAAGAATGCGTTTAGTAGACCATTCATGCCCCCATAAAATAGCAGATATAACAATCGAATACAATTCTAAGTAAGCCATTGAGAAAGACTCCTGATCGGGCCGAATAAAATCGTCGGGCCAAATGCCTTGAAACCACCTTTTCCTAAAATAACCTCCGTATCCTATTGTTGATGAAGCATCCGTAAATAAATGAAAATCGGACGCATTAATAACGTTATCGCTGATAAAAAATGATATACCATTCCACTGACTTGGGAATTTAAACTACATTGCCATGTCATCTCTACATCCCTTTGTAATTGTAACGTGATGATAAAGTTCTCTAACGGAGTGTGCTAATGTCAATAAATACGACACAAACGATCTCCCTGATATAATTACTTTACATGCATAATTGAGGTGACCCAATAAACTTAACATTTCACGCTTAGTACACGAACGTCTATCAAGATAGCTATATAAAATATCTGTAATTCGAACAAGCTTCTCATCAGGTAATTTAGCAATCATATGCATTGAATCGAGAATTATGCCGAGATATTCTAATGAAGTAGACGGACCAACTGTTTTATGAGCGCTGAGAGGAAACTTTAAACTATTAAATACATATAATATTGTGTTCATGTTCCTTGTAGCATCTACGTAAGGATTGTTAATCTGGAGAAATTCGTCTAACATCGTCTAACAAATGTAACACGTGCCGCAAACCGTAATTATTTTGTAAGATCCAACATATAGCCACTGATAATGTATCGAATATCTTGGTACTTGAACGGCAACCAAATGCTAAACGAGTATAAAAATAGTACATGTCATTCCATTTTAATCCATAAAATCGCCATACAAAATTATGTACAGGTATTAATTTGAATGCATCGGTTACGTCACACTTACATAATTGACTTTTAATTCCTAATGACTTAATTATTTTTATAAAGTCGTCAATTCTTACATAGGTTAATGAATGGTCTTCCTTATTTATCAAATCATTGATGATGTGATGCTCATCATTGTTGTGAGGAGCCGAAAGGTCTAGAATTAATCGTTTCATTTTTGAATATTTTCCTTCAATAATACCTATCGGACTAAGTCTATAAGTATCAAACGGAGGTTTTGTAAATGGTCCAATAAGGTATCATTTACGAAGTTCGTCATCTACCAGTTTCGTAACATCATCGGGAAATTTCTTGGTAGACAAAAATTCTTACATTCCAAAGATTTACTTGGTAGTACGTTTATGCCTGTGTCAAACCCGTATCGAAGTCCATTAATTAAATTAAAAACAAAATTTTTATCTGGATAATGTGTAAGTTCAAATTCAAGTTGATCGATATCAATAGGCGTAGACACTAGTCAATTTTTTGCCTGCGCTTGATCTTGTGACGGCCTACTGTTCGTAGTAGCACCAGTAGATGATCTAGTATTGACATGGGCGAATGAACATTTTGTCCCCTTGAAACATTTTCCTGATAAGAAATTGTTACACACTTCCCGACCACGAAAGAAAAGAACAGGGCGTCCTCGTATATCTGTATTGGAATCAACACGATCGTTAATTTTAACTTGTGATTTCTGAAAATGAGTTTGATTATAAGTTGGTTTGGATCGATTATTCGATTGACCAAAGCTTGGTAACGTTTGAAAACAGCTGTGAGATGCCCAAGACTACCGCATGTTTCACATTCCTTAATTATTTGTCCACTTGTGATGGATGAATAGAGTTTTTCGTCTCTGATGGACCAATCTACAAATTTACCGTGGGTCAGTTTGGTAGCAGCTACCTTATTTGCGAAAGCCTTGTGATACTCGTAGAAAACGGGACCTTTATATCTTGCAGAGATATCAATGACATCTTGAATATACATATCGAATTCGATTCGTCGGTCTTGCTTTTCACAGATAATAATTTTGTAAATATTAAAAGCTTCTAGAAATTCTTGTATAGACAAGTTTCTTTGAAGGCGGTGATCGCGATGTTTGATTAACAGAACGGACCCGTCAGATTCATCAACGGTTTTGTAATCTTGTACGTTTTCTTGATTGTTAAGAAGGGTAGCCAGATTAATGTACTTCCCTTCTAAAATCTGCTTGAACATGCGGAAACATGCCTGATGAAACCTTGGTAGTGTGATAAGATCCTGTATCATGATGTACTCCATTATTTATATCACTAACGACTGCAGGTTGACTAATGATATTTGATTCTCGAACTAAAAGCGACTGAATTAAAGTTCCTTGATTTTGAACAGTTTGATCCATGTTGTTTAAACTGGTGGTAAGTTGAGTTAATGCTGGGCATAACTGTATTATACTGTCCTGAATTCTCATTTAATAGTTCCATTAACTGCTCTTTTGTGAAAGTTGATGGAGCCCTGATGCCTTGCTTCCAGGAGTAGATTACCTTAGCCGTATTTGGCACAACTTTTTGGAATTTTGGATCTTCAATGCTCTTCAACTTTGTATTTATTTGGCTTTTTAACTATTTTGATCTGAGCGTCACTGATGAGTCTTATGTAGACGAAACGCGCGTCTGGCGTATAAAATTATAATCCTGGTACTTTTGATAAATATTCCTTAGTTTTTCTTTAACTTCGTCAAATGTCAATTCTGTATTGGAATTCTGTACAACTGGTGTGTCACTTTTCTTACTTTTCTTACTGGAAACACGCCTTTTACGAACTGGCCGCATTTTAAGGAAGTTGGGAAAAGTTGTGAAATAACCAAATAATATTGATTTGAATTTTGCACTTCTATACTGCTACTAACTTATCAATGCAACTGACTGAATAAACCTGACAAAGATTGAAAAATTAACACGTGCACCAAGTCATGAGACGGTTAAGAAAACATTGCCGTCTCTACCACAGACATCATAAATCTAGTAATAAAATGTGTATCGTCCACCTAAATAAATAATGATTTTAACAGAAGCCGAGTCGGACAGAACATGAAACATTAATATAAACATCAATTAAAAATTTCTAATTAATTGGACACTGCGATTCCACAACGGTCAACAAAATAATCTTAGCATCCATTCAAGTTTCGACGGTATGACTTCAAATTACAATTAGTGAATAGCGATCCTTGATTTAAAACAAAATGTGTGATATGTGTAAAATACATTAAGTTTTGTGAAATTCTATCTTTTATCAAACATTTTTCATACATTTTATATTTGTTATTTTGCTTATTTTGCTTAGCAAACATTTACATAGTTCAGTGAAACAGATTTTGAGTAAAATTTTTAAAAATGTGTTTCTTCTAGAAGATTAAGAATTTTAATTTCTAATAGATTAAGAATTTCAGTTTCTAGTAGTACATGTAGAATTCCAATATCTAAAAGTAGATTTAGAATTCTTATTTCTAGTAGTAGATTAGGATTTCTAGTTCTAGATTAAAAATTCCAATTTATACTAGTAGATTAAAAATTCCAATTTATACTAGTAGATTCAAAATTCCAATTTATACTAATAGATAAGAATGCCAATTCCTACCTGAAGATTAAGAATTCAAATTTATATCAGAAAGTTGAGGATTCCAAAATAAGAATTCAAATTTATACCAGTAGTTTTAGATTTCAAACTAAGAATTCAAATTTATATCAGTAGAATAAGGATTCCAAATTTAAGAATTCAAATCTATATCAGTAGATTAAGACTTCCAAATTAAGAATTTAGATTTATATCAGTAGAATAAGGACTCGAAATTAAGAATTCAAATTTATATCAGTAGATGAACAGTAGATTAGGAATTCGGATTTCTACGGGTAGATAGATTTAAAAATTTCAATTTCATTAGAAATGTAAGAATTCGAAATTCTACTAGTAGATTACGTGTTCCAATGTTACTAGTAGATTGAAAATGCTAATTTCTACTACTAAGTATTTGATTAAGAATTTCAGTTTCTACTAGTAGATAAGAATTTCAATACTAATACGATTCCATTGCTGATGGACGTTTCGTCCCCGAGGGCATCACCAGCCCTGTAGTCAGCACTTCGGTGTTGACATGAATATCAATTATATGGTCATTTATTCATATTATTTTAGCTCTTTATATGCAGCGACACTTAAACTCCATTTTCTTACTTCCCTAACACAAGCACGTGTTTAGACCTACTTGGTCTACATGTATGATGTATTTTATTATCTACCTACTGATTGAATGTTTGTTTTCTAAAGATCAAATGTCATATATCTAAAGTAAACTATGAACGACATTTTGGTGATTGTGCATGACAGAAGTGTCCTTTCAGGAAGTAGGTTGACGGTGTACCTTAAGTCAGATCTTTATCAGATTCCCCTAGGTATATAGCTAAAAGAAATGTTCTCATAAAAAAGGAAGTGATTTTTAACTACGGAAGCATAGTCAAGATATAGTAAAAATCAAGATGACATTGAACTTTTTATCAAATCTTAAAATTTCGATTGCCTTATGTCCATGGACTTTAACTTAAAATTTCAACTTTCCAGGTTTTGCCTCTAAAAGTCAAAATTTCTACTTTTCAAAATCGTTATTCATAACATATCGACTTTAAAGATCTCGAAATTTGGATTTTGAGTTCAAAATCTAGATTTTTCTGAAACCCCGTATTCCAATTTACTTAATTCACCTCTTTGGGAAATTATATGATTCGATAAACGAAGGTACTCACATATCATTGAATACCGTGTGGGAACTTTCGTTTTGAATCTACTGAGCAAACAAGTCAATCACTGAATACGAATGGGGAACTTGTCAATCATTGAATAAAGTCTATGAATTTACCAACCTGCAATGTAAATTCAACTACTAGCATTATTGAATACACTGTGGAAGTTGTCATACTGTAAACCAACTTATTTTCGCGGATACTTTATTTCGCGTTTTACTCTTCCTAGACCATTTTGCGGCTATTAAATTTCGCGATTTTCCGATTTACTCGATGTAGTTTAATGAGGAGTGATCAATGTTTTATATATTCGCGACGATTTATATTCGCGGTTTTTTTTTTCTACTCGCGAAAGTTGCGAAAATAATCGCTCGCGAAAATAAGTTGGTTTACAGTAATTGAATCTAATGAGCAAACGAATAAACTGTGTGAACTTGAAAATTATTGAAAACCGTCTGCAAGGGAAAAGAATTAACAAAATGACCGACCTCCACAGTAAATTCAACCATTATTGAATATTTATACTGTGGGAACGTGTCAATCATTGAATACTATGTAGTCACTTGTTCCTCATTTAGTATGGTGCAGCTAATTGTCCGTTGTTGAATAGTGTGTAGGGACTTGTTGTTGAATACCAATTGGTCATTATTCAATCAATGGATATCGTATACTAGGAATTTGTCCATTATTTGATAACCTTCAGTTTCTTGTCAACCTTAGCTTTGGAAAACATGCAGTAACGTTTCCATCATTGAATAATATGCAGTAAATTGTTCATTATTGAATAATTTGCAGAAATTTGTCCCTCGTCGAAAAATTTGCAGAAATTTGTCCCTCGTCGAAAAATTTGCAGTAACTTGTCCACCATTTATTAGTATACAGAAACTTGTCCATCATTTGCTTTAATACAGTAACTTGTCCATTATTGAAACCGAATAGGAACTTGCCCATCATTTCATACAGACAAGAAATCCGTCGTCAGTTTTAACTTACACATCATTTTATACCGAGAGGGAACCCCTGATTCAATTTCAACTTGACCATCATTTCATACCGACAGGGAATTCGCCATTGAGTTTAACTTGCCCATCATTTTATACCGACAAGGACTCCCTCATTGAGTGTTATCTTGCCCATCATTCCTTACCGACAGGGAATACGTCATTCAGTTTTAACAAGTCCATCATTTGATACCGACAGAGAATCCGTTATTTTTTAATACTTGCCCGTCATATCATACCGACGAGAAATTCGTCAATGAATTTAAACTTTTCCATTATCATACAATTGAGACGTTAAGTCAGCTATAAAACCTAGTTTAATCCATCATTTTCTACATAAGAAAATGCCTGTACAAAGTCAGAAATCTGACAGTTGTCATCCATTCGTTTGATGTGTTTTTTTCATTTGATTTTGCCATTTGCCTAATAAGGGACTTTTCGTTTAGAATTTTCCTCGGAGTTCGGTATCTTTGTTATCTTACTTTCTGATAAATCATGATTACTTGGTCATCTTCAATTTTTAAAATTGTAACTAATTTCATTCGGTGTGCGAAATTATCAATCATTGAATAATGTTTGGGAACTTGACCATCATTGATCATAACGTGTCTGAACATGGCTATCATGAATAGCCATTGGTAACTCTTCTGTTAATGGATATCGTTCGGGAACTTGTCCGTTTTTGAAATTGTCCATCAGAATTACCTCGTTAAAATGTCGGTGAAGAAAACTGTGTTGGAACTGTCAATCATTGAAACGGAAGTTAATGTGCTCCTCATGAATACTTTGAAGTTACAAAACTTTGAATTTCAAAAAACTACGGATTTTTTACAATTTTGGGTCCTCAATGCTCTTCAATTTTTTACTTATTTGACTTTATAACTATTTTGATTTGAGCATCACTGATGAGTCTTATGTAGACGAAAAGCGCGCCTGGCGTACTAAATTATAATCCTGGTACATTTGAGTCCATCATTAAAACCATATAGAAACGTGTAATCATTGAAATCATGTGCTAACTTCTCCATCATTGGATAGTATGTGCAAACTTTGCAGTTTTTCGAGTCATTGTGTGAACTAGTCCATTGATTAATAATATTTGGTAAACTTAGGGAAGACGTCGTCTAACACAAGACAAAATACCAAAGAGAGTCTAGCCAAATTACTTGTAAAGCGAAAAGCAAACTTATAACTTGTCTCACTCAACATTTAGTATGTCAGCAAAAAACGCATCATAGATACCAGGACTAAATTTTGTATATACGCCAGACGCGCGTTCCGTCTACAAAAGACTCATTAGTGACGCTCGAATTCAAAAAGTTAAAAGGGCAAATAAAGTACGAAGTTGAAGAGCAGTACGGACCAAAATTCCTAAAAGTTTTGCCAAATACAGCTAAGGTAATCTATGCCTGAGGTAGGTAGAAAAGCCTTAGAATTTCAAAAATTCAAAATTTTGTAAACAGTTAATTTATAAATATAACCATATCAATGATAATTCATGTCATTGATTACTGGGCCGGTGATACCCTCGGAGAAATAAACCTCCACCAGTAGTGGCATCGACCCAGTGGTTGTAAATAAACTCATCAGAAGTGTGTATCTTTCAAAAGATGTGTTTAGTATGCCTTTTTGAATTATATATAACGAGAAATTTTTGAAACCTTTATATCAATCCAAATAAAACCTGTAAAATAAGGTGAACAACACCATGTCCTGTAGAAGAATCTGTGCTTAATAAATTTAAAACAACTTATAAATCTCAAGCATTTTCCAGTCTTTTTCTGGAATACCTTCATCACTAACGTCTAAAGATGAATATTTAAAAGCAATGATGTAGAAGCACCAAATCAGTTGAAGACTTACATGATAAAAAGGACCTAAAAATGACAGCCATAAATGTCAACTTCGTAGGAGGCAGTTGAAACCTTAGTTTCTTTATAATTTATAAATTGACAATCTAAGAAGATTTTTTTACAAATCTTGTCAGTACTGATATATTGCTTACTAATCTGATGATACCCTCAGTGACTGATAGTCCTCCAGCAGGAACAAGTGTGACGTTATTTGTATGCAGTTGTTTTCAAGGAGTTACAGAATTAAAACAAAAGGATATAAGCATTTGATGAAGTTTATTCTTAATTTGAATGGGAAATGTAATAAATAACTCCCGTCAAAAGTCAAAACAGAACATGCACAACTTAGTGACCTGTAGAAACAAAAGTGTACAAATTAGCTACCTATAAAACCAGTTTCAATCCATTATTTTCTACATAAGAAAATGCCTGTACAAAGTCAGGAATATGACAGTTGTTATCCATTTGTTTGATGTGTTTGAGCTTTTGATTTTGACATTTGATTAGACTTTCTGTTTTGAATTTGTTTTGAATTTTCCTAAGAGTTCAATATTTTTATAATTTTACTTTTTGACGCATTTTAAATGAACTGCCAATTTATAAAAATGCTGACCGAAGTGATCCCAATAATTTAATACAAACATACCCTACAGAATTAGTTTTTGATAGGCTTGTACGGAAACTTTACAATGACAACATGTTCAAATTTCAACTATAATATAATACAGTAGATATCCATGTTTTTAAAATGAAAGATTTCCAACCAAACAACCGAACTCCAAAGTAAATTCAAAAGGGGGAAGTCAGTAAAATCTGACTAAATCAAACGTTAGACTATATCAACCAATGGACGAATGTAAAACGATTTAAGATATGCAATTAGTGTCACACTGAAGTTGACCTTTCTTCCTATTCACTCGTAAAATAATAAAATAAAAAGTAAATATATATATTTATTCAATATCTTATCTTCAGAATATGTACACAATAGTTATATATACATAAACCAATAAATTGCAAAATTAAATGTATACATATTCTCAAAAGATATCTCATATAAACAAATAATAATAAGATGCATGTCATACATCAACACCTTCCCTACAAACAATAATGGTATGTGCCACATTAAAGAAAGGTTATACCATATCAGTAAAACAAGGTAACATAAGGTTACTAGACTGACCATAACAAATTCACTAATATATTTAATATATTTCAGTATATAGGAAAAACACTCATTATTCATGGGGTTATTATATATTATCATGGATTCAATTACATTATCACATTTTAATTCAGATCTGAATGCTATTTCAAATTTGGTTACTTCTCACCGGCAAAGAAAACAGAAAATGAATATAATTACTAAAGGGGTCAGTAGTTGTGATTCCAAGATTATGGTTATTTTTAAACATAAATGGTTCGTGCCTGGCATGCAAGATTTTAACTTCTGTAATACATTATAAGTCAGTGTTTTGGTTTGTAGAAAATTAAATATTTGGTAAAATTAAGAGATATAAAAATCTAATTTCAATTATACTAAATGCTGATTAAACATGACTTACAAGTAATGAGTCTGATTAATTTCATTTTAAGTGATGTAACGTTACCTTTAACACTAAATATTTCCAGTTAAGGTGGTACCTAACACTACAGGGAGATAACTCTGTAATATCAGCTAAACGTTTTAAATACGTTGTGTTGTGAAGGCAATATAAAGCTTCTCAATGATCAAAATTAGTGTTTGTCAAACTGCTATATAACCAGTGTAATTTTTCTGAAAAAACGCTTGGTTCAAATTTTTTGAATTTTTTATATTTTTGTTAAAGGGTCAAAGTATATACTTTGTCAAAATTTTCTGAAAATTAAATTAATTTATCTCATATCTAAAACATTTTGTTTTATCAATATATCAAAATTAATATTCAAATAATATTACCCTATTTTGCGAGAAGAAAGATAACTTCAAAGGACAAGGTACACTAAGGGCCATATTTGGCCCCCTTTTTTTTTATTATAATTTTTTTTGTATGAAATAAACAAAATTATAATCGGAAATAATTTGCATAAATATCTATTCTTTAGTAGCTTATGGGGATTTTAATTTTTGGTAAAGCAGAAATCTGATTTTGGGTCGCTTAAAGTTCTCTAATTACGCCAAAAATTAGCAAAATGTTGATTTTTGGACTGAAATTCTTTGTTTTTAAAGGCCTTTGCCAATGTGAAATTTACAACTAATGTTGAAATCTTCAACTGTTGGCAAGGTTTTTTCCAATTTGACAAATGAATATGTTATACATGTTTAATTTGTATTGCCAGTGAAATAATGGGTTTTAGCAGATGGATTAGCACCTTCAAAATATGGTTCGGTTAACTGATTCAATATTTTGTCTAAAGTGTTCAAGTGCTCACATGAAAAATACCAATTGATCATTTCAAAATCTATTGCATTCTGGGTAATATTTTCAAAAGCATACAACAAAATGAAAATGTTGTAAATGGTTAAAAAAAAAGTACTAAATAATGGAAGTTTAAACAATGATGAGACATCATTTAATTTTGAGGAGTGAAAATCAAATTACCCATAGCAATCCCAATGATGAAACAATGTATCAAATTATAATGTGAATAAAAAATCTCACTGTAACCTTTTAACATCATAGCAATTTATTTAATTAGTTTCATTTCATTAAGCTGTTGTACAAACAAAAATTACCCATTACATTTAGAAATACTGCATGCAAGACTTTTTTTACGTTTCTACATTTTCATTAGAAAATCTACATCAAACTATTTAAGGCAAGACAATATATTAATATATAAAAACATGTAATAAAATACATAAGTATCACAGTCGAACAATGCATAATGAATGAAAAAATTGTCGTCATACAAATCAGAGTTACTCCCCTTACACCACAGTTTGTTTAAAAGGGGAAGTAACTGGTGTGACTATGTCCTTGCTAAACTTCCCTTTAGTGACAATCTATAGTTTGAAAAGTTGAAGGATGTTATTGGTTAGCTGTTAAATAAGACTACAAATTTTGACTACAATCAGAAAATTAGAGAGAAATATTCTGAAAGTTTGGAAATGCTATTAACATCTACAAGTATAACCAAAAACGTGTTGAATGCTCCAAGTAAAGATGTTTGGATTATATTTAGTATAACCAATTTTAGCATCCTTCTACTAAATCGAAAATACTAAAGGGTTATAGCTGCAAGGAATATCTGGTATATGAATGTTCAGGTATCTGTTCGTGCGTACACTCGTATAAGTGTTTAAGGTATAAAAATTACAAATCTAGAGTATGGTTTCTTATGTTAAACATATTACTTCAGCATTTGTTTCTCAGATCTTAAATTTGTTGTTTGATCATTTGCACATTATCAAAAAATGAAAAATATTTTTTACATTCCCACTCCTCATAAAAAATTTATCTTGATAACTTTTTGTGGGGTTGTAATATTTACATTAAAAATAATAATTTATGAATTTCTGAAGTATTTGAAATTAGCCAATGTTTAGTACAGCCAATCCTTCAGAGCCCAGGGATATCATATGGTCCAATTTTAGTACTGACAATCCTTCAGAGCCCAGGGATATTTGTCCATCCTGTTAAGTCAATACAGAGCATAAGGAATACCTTTTACAAGAAATATTGCTGACATCAGCAACCTCATCATTTAAAGAATGAAAAATCAATTTCAACAGTACATTATTAATAATCCAATACACAAACTCATATTACTTTTTCATTATTAATACTTCACGTATTTGTCATCAAGTACGAAATAAATCATTTATTGGTTGTTTACTAATTAAATCGTGAACATTATTATTTCCAAATAAAAAAGCTGAGGTCTTGATTTGTAAATGATACAACTATCCATTTCATATTATGTCTGAGGTCTAAGAGAGTGACTATATAACATGTGACCATACCTGGACAGTATTAGTATCCAGGTATGTGTCGGTGAAGCTGATGCGTGACAATAAATCAACATTTAAAGAGCTCAGAGATTTAATCAGCAACAGAAAGCTTTAATGAACAGAAATTACTGTACTATAGTACTTTGCTTTTAATCTACTCTTATCAAATATTGTATTTCAATGTGTTTCTTGCTTTATAGCTAGCAGTAAGGTTTTTTTTCATTTAATATCCATGAATAATTCAAAATGCTTCAAGGCTATATTCTATTTAAAAGATGTGGGAGGATAGGCAAAGAATTCTTATTTTTGTTCATGGTTCATGTGTCATGGGTCATTGCAATTGGTCATTTATGGTTTTATATTTGTTTGGTGTATGCAAAATTACTCAAATAAATATATTGGTTGTTTGGAGCTTTGTATTCCCTTTTTTATCTTCTACATTTGTTTAAACGGAACAGCTCTTAGAATTTTAGTTCTCAGTTGACTGTCTTTCTGTTTAAATTGGTTATCAGTTTGTCTGTATTGGAAATATTAAATCAGTATTTCAGTAACATAAAATAAATATAACTGTTCAAAAGATGGTGTGTTGACCTTTTGATTGATTTGGGGGTTTCTTTTCTTTCCTATTTTGGTTTCAACTGATGACTTTTTATTCATATTTGCACTAATTTGACCTAGATTAAGGGACATAACTCTTGAGAATCACTAATCAGTTTGTGTCAACCATTTTTATCAATAAATTCTAAGCTTCTAACAGATTACTCTAATTTCATTTCATATGTGTGCTCAAAAAAGCATAAATAAAACAGGCTTATACAAACACATTTACAATTTAAAGAGTTATGTCCCTTATCCAAGTCTATCTCTTTTGTAAATTCTTTTCCTATGGCATAATTAATGCACTATTGGTGATAAACCACATTAACCATTTGAAGATCTAGAGTTATGTCCCTTATCCAAAGTCTATATCCTTTGTTAATTCTTTTTCTATGACATAATTAATGCACTATTGGTGATAAAGCACATATAAACAAAATATCACAACAGAGAAAACATTACAATTTATATTTAAAAGGGAGACAACTTATATACTTTTAGATCAATCAGTTCAAACCAGTTTTCATGCATTTCAATATTAAATGTGTTTATTTTATTGAATTGTGCCCCAATTGTGTCCAGTATTTCAATTTAATCTTTTTTATGCTAATTTTAACTTCTGTACTAGGAAGGGACGCAGGGGATCAAATTTTGATGAGTCCCACTACTCCTTTACTAATATGGAAAATTTGTGTCTTTTAATCATTTTTTCTGATTTTTTACTGCCTATTATTCTTCTTTTCTCTTGTTTTTGAAATTCCAAGATGTCAATCTAATCAGTAAAATTTTTAGCTGAACAGTTATTTTACAATAGACATCACAATAGCACTGTTAAAATTACTGTATATGAAAAATTACTGTAAAACAAAAATACCAAAACATAACATTAACCATCATACAATATAACAGGAAAATTTACAATAAAAATCTGAATATCTAATTCTCATACACATATAAGGATTTCAAAACAATTCATCTTTTTTTTTCAAAATCTCGATTATATAACTATGAATTTGTCTCAATTGGATGTATACTTCTGAATGCATTAGGTGTTACACTAAAATTCAATTATCTCCCTTTAAATCAACAAATAGGGGAGATAATCCCTTTCTAGATGTTTTTTCCCCTTGTTATGTATAAGGTTAATATGTTATTCCCCAAAGATAAAAAAAGATATCCTATATACAGTTATATAGCACTTTTAAATGGAAAATCAATTGTATTGTCTATCTGCATATAAATGACCTTGACCCTAAAATCTTTTTAACATTTGAAGCAGAATGGAAGATTTTAACATAAAACAGATATACTGACATCTATGACAATCAATATTCTGACAAAATTAAACTTTATGGTTGATTGTAATAAATAAATTGGCCTAAGGTCTTTAGTTCATTTTATCTTCATTTAGTACAAAATAGTCAAGGGCAGAAAATCTAGGTCAAATTTCTATAGAAACAGTTGAAGCAATACAAAAGGTTACCCAAGACATGGAAGGAAATTGAAAATTAACCTTGAAGGAAAAGTTATGTTGACACGGACATGATTGAGGTGTTTTAAGCAATTCACCGTTTTTTTCTGAATAAATTCCCAAGGTGCATATATGTAGCTGTTCCATACAATATTTGTAAAAATAGACATATATAATCGGTTATGATGACATATGAGAACATGTGACACGAAAAAGAAAAGTCAGACTTATCTTATTTATGGTGTTAAAAAAATTTGTATTGTTACATATATGGTTATATATAATTCCTGTCATTTCAAGCAATTCAAAAAGTTTGAAGGACAGAGGCAAAATTTCCATAAAAATAGGTTTTGTTCATAAGAAGTAATATATGTGTATAGAAATTCTGTTGATACCGATTGCATTGTTAAAGTATAAATAAAAAGGTTGCATTGTTAAAGTATAAATAAAAATGTAATTATAACAAGATTTACTGCATTCTTATAATGTTAAATAGTACAATTATTTTGACAGAAGAGCACTAAATGATTCTTTTGATCTTGATTGGCTGATATTCTGAACATCTCGGCATTCTGGTTTCTATGTCGATTATAATGCGTAGAGACTAACACAGATCATTATTCCTCACTAGAATTTGATTCTAGAATATGAGATACATTTTCTCTCGATATATATTATGGTCATGATAAAGTTTGAGATTTCTTAAAACTCCTAAGTGACCCTGATGCTATAAGTCTGACGTTTGGTGTCTTTTCATATGTAATGCTAAATGATCAGAACGTGAAAAGCATCTATCACAAACTTTACAACGGAATGGTTTAGCACCCGTGTGTTTTCTATAATGTCTCGTCAGTTCATCTGATCGTGCAAATCTCCACTCACATCCTTCCCACGTACATTTGTATGGTTTTTCCCCTGCAAAAAATAAAACAGATTTACTATACATACATATAATGAGCTATTCTTGTGTCAATTTTTTCTGCAAGTTTATGCTTCAGACAGTGCGATAGTATTTTGCTAAGTTCATTCATCACTGATCAGCTAGAGCCATTAGCTATGAAATGCACTGAATATTTGAGGTCATATTTTTTGGTTTCAAAATCTACGAAAAACATAGTGAACATTTTAAGAACATGTTGCAAAATGTGTGTATATTTGATTAAAATCATAATTGCTCAATGTTGATGACCTCATTATGACTTTCAGATAAAGAACAACAAAAGATCACTGTTTCTTTGCTTCAATTTTTACTGTGTGTGATGTGGTTATGTGTCATGAATTGATACTCAATGCTAACAGGGGGGTATCATAATTTTCCATTTCTATTACCTTTCACTAAATTCTGTTGTCTTTTTCACTGTTTTTTTCATTACTGTTGATAAGTTACGCTTAAGATCAGTTGTTTAAAATGCAAATATAAACAAGCTGCAAATTGTTTGCTTACTGAAATAATTCATGATTTTGACACCAATATTTTTTTTTTATTATTATTGTTTCAAGTGTCAAAGATAAAGTTTATTGTGTTGCACCTCACTGGTTGTTGATTCTATTACCTTGGCACTACTTTTACTAACATACTTGATTGTGTACAAGAAAATGCTTAGAGTGAGGAATTTTTGTGCACTTTTTTTAACCCAATAAAACCTTATAATTCTACTTTTTGTTTTTAATGCATGTAATGTGGTTTTGTGTCATGAATTGATACTCCGGGGTATCCAGTGATATTGTTTGCCTTAAATTACAGGAGAATAAAGGCTTTTTCCCCACGGAGAAGAATCCCAATTTGAAAAAAAAACGGCTTAAAATTATTCCCAAAAAGACAACTTTTTTCCCAAACAGTGCAGTCTCAGTAGTAATTGTGCATGAATACCAACTGAAAACACTCATTTAAAATGTTTTTCATGCTTAAAATGGCTATATGTTCAGATTTGAGGGTCTATTTATTTATCATCACTGATAATAAGAGGTCTTGTTTCAAATGAAGGTTTACCTCTTGAAAGGAGGTCTGCAAATTGAAGTTCCAGTCAAATTCATGGTTTATTATAAATTTCCCAATTTGATAAAATGACGCATATTTTCCCAATAAAAAAGGGTAGAGGTAGTTTTGAAAAAAGCCAACAATTCACTGGGTATCATAACCTTCCTTTTCTATCACCTTTCACAATATTCTGTTGATAAGTTACACTTAATGTTTAAAATACAAATTTCAATGTTAAGTCAGTTCAGTTTTTGCTTAAGTAACAATAATTTATGATTTTGACAACAATAAACATTTTTCATATTTCAAGTGTCAAAGACAAAATTTATGGTGCAGAACCTCACTCAGATTGCTTATTATGTTACCTTAGCACTACTTTAACTAACCTACCTGATTGTGTAAAAGTGGATGCTTTAAAGTGAGACATTTTTGTTCACATATTTTTTTAACCCAATGAAAACCTTATAATTTTACTTTTTGTTATATAACATGAGCCAGTAAAACAACTACATAATTGTTAATTTACACACCATAACACTGTTATCAATAACCTACCTGTGTGTGTCCGAAGATGTGCTTTTAAATGAGAACTTTTAGTGTAAACTTTTTTACACCCATTATATGGGCACTTGTGATTTCGTCTACGCATGTCGGGACTAACATCTGTACGAATTTTGCCATTTAAAGCTACTGGGGGTCTTTGCTGAAGTGGTTGAGCTGTGTAAGGACGCGGTCGTCCATTAGCCCCACCGGGACTCGTGATATAATATCGCTGATGTCGCATCATTTCAGCTTGAGGTATTCGCACTGCCACTGTCGTTGTGCGGCCTGGTTGAGCAACAAGTCTTAGAGCAAATGGGTCATTAGATTTAGGAATAATAGGAGATAATGGAGGATCACTATGGTTACTGTCCCACGACACACCACTTGATGCAGAACTAAAACTATGTAAACTAATTCTATCGGAACACGGATCATTTAGATTTAAATGTGCTAACTGTTGAAGTCTTTCTTCCGTTTCCGTTTCATTTCCATCTTCATCATCATCATCGTCCTCGTCATCTGATCCTTCATAATCGTCTAAATCGGCTAAATGATGATATTCCCCATTTTCGTCCTTCATTTCTAATCGGATACCATCAGGTTCCGTATACTTTGATTCACAATTTACACAATCGTCCCATGGATTTGTGTCCGATATTTTTTTGTAAGAAGTTAATTTTGGTTCACTTTTTAAGTATCTTTCCATTTCCAAACAATTCTGAAAGAAAATAATAGAAAATGAGGTTATTTTGTTCGAGTACAAAAAAATAGTATTAAATCTAAGACTGATTTCACTTTTTACATTATCTTGCAGAACAGAGTATAGGCTTTACTCTTTGTAGAAGACATAAAGTGACCTATAGTTGTAACTTTCTGTGTCATTTGTTCACTTGTGAAGAGCTTATAATTTTCTCATTGGCAATCAAACCACATCTTCTTTTTTATAAGGAAGTAGTTAAATATCATAGTGTCAAAAGCTGATATACACAACATTGGCGGATCCAGGGGGAGGGTCCGGGGGTTGGAACCCCCTTTTATTGGGCTGATCAATGCATTTGAATGGGACATATAGTTGGAACCCCCCCCTTTTTCCTGGGTTGGGAATCCCATCTTTTTAAAATGGCTGGATGTACATAACATATATACAAGATAAATTAAATTTGACTAATTTGAAACTGCATTCTTAACATAAAAACACAACCATCAAATAACAATTATCTTCATTGTCAACTAATATAAAGATAATTAGTTTGTGGCAAAAACAAAAAACAAACATTATATAGCAAATAAATAACATTTCTAATATACTACCAATGACAATGCAACTATATTGTTCTTTGGTGATTAATACATGAAGCATGTCATAATTTACATGAAAAATGCTACAACTTGATTCACTGAGATAAGCCATTTACATTTAGGTTAAAAGTACAAATACTTTCTAGCTTAGCATGAAATAAATCAATGGCTATACGGAATTCCATTGAGAATTTTTTTATGAATAAAATATTCCCAGCAAATCATGTATGATGAAGATTTTTCAGTTCAGTTTTGTGTACATTAGGCACTTCACTAAATGTGTAGATGGCTTATAAATCCATTTGTTTGAAATGTTTCCAGTCAACATTCACATTATTTAGTGAAATGTTGATCACTTAATTATTGCAAGAAAACTTCATGCCATCACAGATAAATATTTATTGATAAGTTAAGGTTACGTTTAAAAGCCACTTCCAGCACACTTTGCTACATCATGGTGGCAAGTTTTTAATGATGGAGGGAGCAGGAATCACAGGAGAGAACCCCCACTTATTAAATTGAGAAACACCCCCCTCTTTCCCCCCTAAAACATCAAATCCTGGGCCTGGGTTTAAAACTGATATGTCACTTTTAAAATAAAGCAAATGCATAAAAAAAATCTGCTTAGGTTAAATAAAACTGTGATTTTCATTTTCATTTAATATCTTTTAATTCAATATAACAACATATCATATATACTAGTGAATATGATATGATCTGCAGTGTAATAAATCTAATTTGTAACATAAATGATATCATAAAATATCCACAAAACTTATATTAAAACATTGATTATACTCCAATACAAAAGTAAAGTGTAGCATTTCAAAACTGAATAATAGATTTTTTTCAACAGGTAGTATATCATACAAGTACGTAACTTTGAAGCAGGTAGATTAATGAGCAGTCATTAAGAAAATTACAAAATGTCCTCTTCTTACAAACATATACTTTTCTATATACACCAGATTAATGAATCTGAGCTTCTTCATATCTTTGAAATATTTCATTAAGGAAAAGCAATTAAAAATACATTTCAGGAATTCGCAGGATTTAAAATTTTCAAATTTCCTTTTTTCATCCTACTTGCATTTAGAGACCACAATCAATAAATTAATTAGTGAGCGACATCAACATGTATCATCTATATAAAGTATTAAATTTAATGATAGAATGTATGTTTCAAATATATACCTTGCATTGAACATCAATCCCACATCTCCTTTTATCTATAATGAATGGTTTTTTTTTCAATCTGGAATAATTTTGATTTGTGGAAAATTGATAAGAGATTTATGATGAAAACTAACCCAAAGAGGGATGATAAGTAATGCATGTACGCATGCATGGCTGATTATTTAGTTATCTATATATATGTATAAGATATATGCCGCTGTGTCATTACAAAACATGCAAGTTTTAAGTCTTATTTCCTGTAAATAACTTTCTTATGTACAGATCGATGAAATGAGATGTGCAGCTCGGAACAAGGGCTATTTTAACACATTGATATACAGTATCACTATTTAACGAAATTTTCCTTTGATCTTGCTGACTTATAATTTCTTTTCTCTGAGAGATATGATAAATTATCGTTAGAAACTAAGGGGGCATATGGTGTTGTCAATTTCTTTGACAATGTCATCATAGGTAAAATAGCGATAAACAGATTAACATTGGTCATCTCAACTCAATTGCTTTTCTATTTTTTGCCGTCCTCGCTCTCACTTTTGCCGTCCTGGCTTAAGCGAGAAAATCAATCTCGTTGAGATGATCAACGATAATAAGTATCAATGTTCAATTGGTTCCTAACCAATTTAAGTTGGTGTCAATACATACATGTATAGGCTGAAAACTGTTAGTTTGGATAGACAAATCATAAGTTTGTTACATTCATCATTACACTGAATCATGCTCCATTTGTAATTCAATGGGAAACAGAAGTATAGGTGTTATTTATATAGATCCTTAAATCACTCAAACATTACAACTCATCAATGTCAAGCTTCAGACCAAATATGAAGTCATTTTGTGTAGTCACTAGTGGTACTGGAGCTTTGTAACTGACAACAACTATTAAGTTCGTCAAACATGTATGAGCAAACAGGAAAAAGGTGTCTGACAGGTCTAAAAAAAAAAATACTCAAACATACAACTCATCATTGTCAGTCTGCTGACCAGATGTCATGATGAAGCTATGACGAAAATATATATCAAGATCAGAGTTGAGTTTGTTTAAATTAATGAAAACTTCAAAGTATCAGAAAACAGAAAGCAGATTTCATACAGATTTGAAAAGTCTTTACATTACAATTCAACACAGTCAAGCTGTTGATCAAATTATAGGTCTTTCAATTCCTTTAAGTATATATAATCTAAACTTTCTTTTTTTTTTATATAACAGACAGACAGAGAAATGGAAAGACTGAAAGACGAACAGACAAGATGAATCCAATAAACCCTCCCTACTTAAAAAAGATGAAGGAGCATGCATTCTAAACCCAAAAAGCTCAACAAAATAATCAGTTTAATAAGAGTCAAGCTAATCAGAAGAATTACTAGTTACTATCGTTGTGTAATAGTTTCAGAAAAATTACATTTCAATTTATAAGCTGAAAATTTACATACTCCAAAAATAATTAACCTAAAACATTTGAAATATTCAACCACTTATTTACAGATATATCACATATATATGCGTTAAGTTTCATACATGTGGCATGCCTTTAACATGCCATTACATCATAATATTATTATAAATTCAAAAAATCTTCAAAGTTTAATATGTTCATGTTCGCCTATAATACAATGACAGTTATTTAAATATTCTTCAGGAAGAATAAATTACAATTATTACATAACAAGGAATTTCAATTTGATGTGGGCTGGCATTTTATGTATATATAAATTTATGTAATGCATTTAAATTCATGAGACTTCTCAATGACATGCAAAAATTAGTATATAAGAAAAAGATTTTTTTACTTTTAGTCTCATGCCAGTCATAGTAGGTTCTTGGTAAAGCACCTAAAAGAGGAACACACACGAACAGCTGGAGGGCTATGTTATGGCCTTACTATATATTCCCTGGACAAAATATTATGAACAAATGCTGGTGTACGAAGACACCAAAGACTGTACATATGTTGGGAAAGAATTTTCTTAAAAATATAAAGTTGAGGAAAAACTCAATATGGAGGTGCTCCAAATAAAGGAGGTTGTACTATGAAGAAGAACTATTGATATCACATATACTAAAAGTTCAATATTCAATAATCAATGACAGTATGTTGCTATAAAATGCATTGATGACTATTTTCTTAGAAAAATGTTACTCATTCATATCAAATTTTAAACTAACATGTTTCCCCTTTTCAGGCCTCGATATAGCCACCTAATTGTCATGTTACATTCACAAAAGTTGTTATTATTGATCCCCTCCAGGTTACTTTTTTATTGATCAGGACATGACCTATAACCCATGACATAATTGGGCAATTAGTCAGTAATGTAAACATTGTATTACATCATGTTGTAAGTGCCTTAATCAACAGGTAGGTATTTGGTTTGACAAATAAATTACAAGGCATGAGTTTTGTCCCTTTGATATATTGTACATGGTTTCAGAAATGAAAATTGATGGGAAAATCTTCACCTTGAGAACTGTAAAAAAAAAGATGCACATATTTGTTAGTTGTTATAACAGATGATGTGTTTTTTTCTTGTAAATTTGAGTTTCTTAACATCCTGGCTAGGTAATGAAATTTGAAATGTTGTCAATCAAATTTGTCATGTTACAGCTGGGACTATACTGGTCTATAATATATGTTGAAATAAACACTTTCCAAATTTTGGACAGCCTTTACTCTTTTCAGAATTTTTAACTTCATCAGTATTGCTCAAACCTAAATATGTGAAAACCAGGCTCATGCAGTGATACTTATTTATGCCAATGTGAGAATAAACTATAGGTCAAAAATTACAAATTCGCATTAGACTCATCATTACTTCTCTCAAAATGAACATAACAAAAGCACCCTGGATTTCCATTATTTCTAAAATTCACAATCTACTTCTTTCAAGAGTAAATTTTTGCACTAAAGCCAATTATACTTGCTAATCTCAATTATTATTTGAAAAATTTCGTTAAAAGTACCAATACATCTGTTAACGACAGAGCACTCTTAAAGTCAATAAATAGTCCATGATGGTATCTGTTTTTGACAGTGGAGGAAATCAATGACTAATTATATTCCCCCAATTAATATTCATATTTTGATATATTTATATCCTAATCAATGATCTAACTGTCTGTACAATGATAGCATCAATACAGACACAGAAGCAGAATTGACTTATCTCTGCTTTGACCTCGCTTTACTGGTGTACATAACAATGGCAGACTGTTTTTAATGTAAAAATGGAAATGTCAAATCCATATTCTTTTCCTATTCCCAGACCTTGGTTAAATCCATATTCTTTTCCTATTCCCAGACCTTGGTTAAATCCATATTCTTTTCCTATTCCCAGACCTTGGTTAAATCCATATTCTTTTCCTATTCCAAGACCTTGGTTAAATCCATATTCTTTTCCTATTCCCAGACCTTGGTTAAATCCATATTCTTTTCCTATTCCCAGACCTTGGTTAAATCCATATTCTTTTCCTATTCCCAGACCTTGGTTAAATCCATATTCTTTTCCTATTCCAAGACCTTGGTTAAATCCATATTCTTTTCCTATTCCCAGACCTTGGTTAAATCCATATTCTTTTCCTATTCCCAGACCTTGGTTAAATCATGGAAGTATTATATTGACAGGAACTACTACGAACCGACTTCAAACGTTTCATCTGTGATGCCGAGCTCAATTTAATGACATGTTAATTAGCTTGAAACATTACACGTTATTTATATACCAGCGTATGGTGCCCTACAATATTGTCATTCTCGGTTGATTTCAGGATTACGGAAATAAACGAAGAAATCGAAAGTTGTGATAAATTCTTAGGAAACAGCAATCGGCAAACCTTGGCAGATTCCGTTACCTTACATCTGCATATGTGTGCCGATTGAGTTATTGATGGATTAATGCGAGTCATCATTAATTCTATAGAAAAACACATTGACGATGGAAATTTATACCAAATTTATTGAATAAATGCCCCATTTTTATTGATTTATTTTTCGGCAGAAATTGGACTATATGTAATATATATCCCAAGTTGTGATTATATAATAACGTAACTGTTTACTCCACTGAGTGGCACACATTTCCTGCATATTTCAGATGATTGTAAATGATCGTTCTGATAAAATCAAAAGATCAAAGAGATTTTAGATAAATGTAGGAATTATTAAGCTTCGCTGCAAATCCAGGGTAAGATCATTGGTTGGTATATACGAATGTTCAGCTGAACCCCGATGTGTTGAAATGTTTTTTAGTACTGTGACTCAAGCATTTGTATAGTGACATTATACAAATTCTTGTGCGACTGTTCAATAATATTTAACAGTATCATTTGAATGGTTTCATTTGGTCGGATAGTAATAACATATTTTAGGGGACAGAAATGTATTACATAATTAGCTATATAACGTAGTTAGATATCTGTTTTCTTCTGCTGTATTTTGTTGATTGGTACTTGCTCGATTAATTTTCGTATTGTAAACTGGAAATTTCTACTTTCCAGGACTATCCAGTAACTCAACCATATATATTACTCTAAACTTCACAGTTTTAATATTTATCAAACATATTTATTGTTAACCGGCACTAACCGGAACACACCTAAATTGCGATTTAAACTTCATCCAACTAATAAAATAATGTCACTCACTATTTCAAACCGATTTTCATTTTTTATGCATCAGTCGATTTGTTTAAATAAGTTGTTCATGAATAAAGGTCTACCGACACGATTGAAATAAGTAAAGGTGTTTTCCGACAGGTAATATTGTTAAGCTGTCTCGATTAAAACCACGTGATTAATAAGTAGTATCTCTGGTCAATTTATGACCGCGGCATCGCAGATAGTCACAAAAGAAATTGACGACAGCGTACTAATTAGACAGTTTCCATATCTTTTCTACAGGCTATCCTGCTTATAAATAAATGCTAATTAATCGTTGTAGTTCCTGTCAATATAATACTTACATTGTTAAATCCATATTCCTTTTCTATTCCCAGACCTTGGTTTCCAATATATTTTTTTTCTACTTTGATTGGCCACAATGTTTGACAAAATTTTTTTACAGAGAATATTAATTATCAAAATTGCTTTCTTTCTGCTATAGAGAAAATTTTTATTTTAGGAACAAGGATTTGTACAAGATGTTGATATAAATATTTAGTGGCGGGTATGTGACTTGCAATATAACACAGTACAAAAAAGCAAAAACATGCATTACTTTAACATGTTTACATCAAAATGGTTCCAACCCCCTGGGGCAAAGTTGATCTTCAATGCATTTCTTTTTCTTTTCAAGTCTCTTTATTAATTTAGCTCCTGAATTATCAAGCTATTTTTTCTCCATTGCTTTCAAATTTATGGGTTTTGGGTGTTCCTGATGAAGGTTAATATATAAATAACCTTGAACCCTATGTAATTAATAAAGTGTTGTTTTCATTAAATAATTACCGTTTTTTTCATTAAAGGATAATATGTTTTTTTCTTCTATCAAACTATTTTCCCTCTAGTATCATGAGTATAATAAATAACTGTATACAACAACAAAAAATCCCTAAATACCAGTAATGTAATATATAATCACTTTGCTAAATGATTATACATTGCATGCCATGTTGCATTTTTGCAGACTTTCAAAGTCTGTGCTTTGCATTGCATGTCATTCTTATAATGGTAAGCTTTAGAAAGCATGTAGAAGAAAAAAAACTATACTGGTTGGAAATACAACAAGAATGTGTTCATATCAGCACTATCATTTTCTATGTTCACTGGAACATGAAAAAAGGATAAAAGCTCTTATTTGACAATAAAATTAGAAAGATCATACCATAGAGATCATGTTTGCTAAGTTTCAAGTTAATTGGACTTCAACTTCTTCAAAAACTACCTTGACCAAAAACTTTAATCTGAAGCGGGACAAATGGACGAACAGACGCACAGACCAGAAAACATAATGCCCATAAATGGTGCATAAAAATCAAGAGAAATAGTATCATTGCAAATGAGACAACCATCCCCAAGGTCAATTCAATTGAAACAGATGTAAGCATACTACTACATTTTATATATGGAAAGATAATTGCAACATATTAACTTTGACAGCTGTTACATTAACATCATATAAATTACAGAAAAAGTGCAGAAAAAAATCATCTCAAAATTACAGGTAATACAATTAAAGTTAATATAAAATTGCTGCACTATATTATGCAAAAACTATGAAAAACCAATAATATCTTGTGAAATTTTACAAAGTTTAAAATTCCACCCCAAAAAAACACAATTCAACTTATTTTTCATTACAGTAGTATGATTTCAATATTCATTACATTGTACAAAAGAGATAAGGTTACTTTTGCCTTGTTCACACTTTTTTTTGAAATGAATACATATATGTACAATTGGATTAAATCATGATATATAATTATATTACAAAAAGAACATGTAACTTTGCACTGTAGTTCTCCAGATGGTAATATTCTCGACATTTCAGGGCAAATAAGTCAGTAGTACTATAAATTGAGAATTTTTTGCATTCCTATTATTTTTTGCAATTGTTATAATCAATATTAGCAATGTTAATGCATAGCAAGATACAGTGCATAAAGGTCAACAAATCAAAATTTCAAATTTACATTTTCATTTTTTGGTAGCCTTTACAAACAAAAATTTTAGAATTTATTGCATCATAAATTAAACAGCCAAATCTATTCACTTATCAATCAGTAACAGATTTAAAGTACAAATCAGAATGAAAAATCATTCATCTAACATTTAATTGGTATACATTAAAGTATATGGGGGTGGTTGTATTAATGTTATGGGTGATATTATCTGTATTTTTAAATACATGTATGTTTAAAATTCTATTTCAGTAGATTAAAAAGTATAGAGCATATATTATTTATTATACAGCTATAAAAAATAGATATGTGGAGAAGATATAGTGGAGGTGTTAATAAAGCCATTCTTATCGAAGCAATTAAAATTGGAAATTTCTTATATTTTCTTCACCAGAAAAACTTTGTTAGTAGCAACAGATGACTTCGACCAAGTTTTTGACAAAAAACTATGATATTGACAACTGATTCAGCTTTAAGGTCATTCTCATTGGAGTCTGGTGACCCCTTCTAACCACTCAAGTGTGACCAGTAATATAAGCCTATTGTAACTTTCTCCAAAACTTAAGTAAACATATAATATTACTATCGGATGCAATAACAGCCACTAAATTGGTTCTATTTCACTATATACTGATAAAAATCTTAAATTGGTGTGTTTACTTTTCAAATCGCTACTGAAATACCCTAAAGTCTATTTAAATTCTTAACAAACAAATTAAACACTAACTAAATATTGGGCCTAATCTTCTCATTTCAACAAACGATCGAGTCTACTACAAAATTTTTAAGTAGACCCGTGTCCATGTTCGGCAGAGGAGGGGGTTTATAAGGGGAATTCAGAAAAAAGTCACAGCTTAGCAAGACTCAAGTCTAATGTCAAATTTAAACAAACGAAGATTGAAAATTGTGAATCCCGAATTTATGAAAATCACTACTACTTCAACTTTTTCATTCAGATATTTCTTGAAATATATAGATACTTATTCTGAAATAATCAAAAGTATTCTACATCTACGTTTTAATTTTTTTTTTTTCAAATTCTAGAATGTGTCCTCCACAAATATCAAATGAATAAGCACTTAATTACTACATAGAAAATTGACTCTGATTTAAAAACTATCTACATACAATTCATAAAAAATAAGCCTGCTCTAAGATGTGACAATATGATATTGAGAGACAACTATCCACCAGAGGCTGAAGAAGGCTGCATGAAGAAGTTTAACCAGCAATTAAGGTCACTGTACATTCCAAATATAGGACATGTCAATGTTAAATCCTTTTTATTTATTTTCATCAATTGAACAACTAAAACCCTCATTTACCCCCTTCAATAATTGAAATAAGTAAATCCCCTTTAAATCCAAAAGTCCTTAAGCTAGATAAAAGTAAAGGGTGCATTTAATTCCTGAATACTTCATAAAAGTCTGAATTATTAAATACTATAAAGCTTGTCTTTACATGACATCAGTATAATACACAAATTTTCTCTTTACTTCAGAGGGACGTTGAAGATAATGGAATTCATAAGTCCAGGATTTTTTGTTGTGAAAGTCCAAGATAAATTTTGACAGGCCCACTTAATTGTGACTAAGGTCATAAAAAGAATATATGTGTTTGTTTGCCCTAACCCTACCTACCCATAACATAACTGTTTACTCAAAATCTTTTATTTTATTCAGATATAGGCATGAAGACTAAAAAAAACATCTAACACTTCAATTTCTCTTTTCCTACATGCCTAAGAAAATGACTACCTTCCTACCCACTGTCTCTACCTCTGGTTAGGGTTTGGACAAACCAAAATATTTTTTTAAGTGTGGCCTAACATTTTGTTGTAAAAATATAACTACATACATGTATTAAATTGTGGAAAATATCATATTTTTGCATAAAAATTCCATTGACATTTTGAGCTACATATGGAAATAAAAACATTTTAAATATTTCCTGTGTAATTATCTCTATTAGAATTTTCATTGTTACTGGACTGTAGTTGACCAACAGCAGGATAAGAAGTATTTACAATAAAAAAAAAATCTAAATTCATCCTTGTCCTGTGAAAACTAAAAAATGGTCTGCTGATTAAATGTATTTTCATAAGTTACACCATTTTCACTAGCCAATGGTTACGATCCAGGAAGGGACTAGATCATAACTCTTGGCTAGCGAAGATGAAGTTACACTGCCATTGGAATAATGCAGTCATACTCATGAGTTCCTATTCTCCTTCTCAATTACAGTGAAATCAAAAATAAATTGCAACGAGACACTTTGCACAAAAATAAAAACTTTGAAAGTTGATTCCATTTTCTGAAATCAGGATAACATGTGAAATTGCATAAAAAAGTAATTCTGAATTTATAATATTAACCTCCTTTTTCTATTGTTAAAATCAGACCTGTCTGAAGGGGCACTTCAATTGCTTCTCTTTTTACATTAAAATGTATTAAACCCATGGGTTGTTAATGAAACATAAAATTTTTATATAGCAATAAAACATCAATAGAATTCCTTCAATTCATTTTCCAGTCTGATTTTAATGGCCTATAAACATGAATGGAGATTTACACCCTATATTCCACATGCTATTTGATACATAAAACTTTCAAAGTAGGGAAAAAATATTGCTCAACCTTTATTGCCTTAACAAACTATGCCCATTTTTTTCTGCTCTTCAACATACAATTTATAATAAAAATTTACCAAATATGAACATTTTGTGTAACTTGATATTCACCAAATATGCACATTTTTTTTTCAACAATCTAAAATTTCACATACATGTTGGTCAGGGTCAAATAGATATTTTTCAGTGGTATTTAAATTTTTTAATTCAATTCTCAGAGTAGATAAAAAGTAAACAATTCCTATAGTACTGTGACACAAATATGTATTTTTAAGTACAAAGAATTGAACCATCTGAGTTTGAATAAATGCATAAAAAGTCTATTGTCAACTGATAGCTTAGCAGGAGAGAGGTTTTTATAAAGATTCTAAAACATTCTTTTATTTCTATAGATTATTTAAATATCTCAATTGTGTTATTTTTCCTAAAAATTTCCACTCCTTAAAGTTATTAAATTTAATTATGAGAAAAAAAATTGACAAGACTTTTATTTGGTAAAATGGTGTCCTCTAAAATCTAAATTTATATACAATTTGTCTTCATGCACATCACAGGCCAAAAGGTCAAGCCTGGAAAAATTTCACACACTACAGGCTTATAGAATCTATTCAGTGGCTGCAAAAGTTTATCATGAAGACTACATTTTCAATAGGGATGCTATGACACAACTATTGCTAAGAAAAGGAGGGTGTGAGGGTTGAAAGAATCCCCACCCCTTTCAACCAAAAGTAAAAAGATACTTTTATTCAAATGCTTTTAAATGTCTTACAGCTTTTTGAAGTCCAGAATCAGTTTAATGTTGATCATTAAAGTCAAAGCACCATAACCTTAAATAACTCCCCTCCGAGACATCTAGGCTACAAATGAACTGTATTATTTATGCTTAAGCAGAGAACAGTTATTCTTCAATATGATCACAGAAAATATCACAATTCAAGTGTATGTTATTTCATGACATAATTTTCAATAACTTGATCTATTTATATCTATTTACAAATCATATTTGAAACTTTTACGCACAAGAGAGTGATTTTTTGCAATGGTATGTTAATGCACGAATTCCTTTCAAAGTAAAAAGATATCAAATGGTTCATTTTCAAAGTTAACTGCACTTTACATCAATTTTCATATTCTATAGAACTTCATTTTCTAATGTGTTTATCTATATGCATTGAATAAAATTACCATAAAAAGATGTTTTCTTCCCATTAACTGCTGATTTTTTTAATACCCTAATATGAGTCAAATCTGCACATGACACTTTTCTTAAATATATAAATGTTGATAAGCATGTAAATCAATTATCTTTTTAAAAACAAATTTGTTATGAATCAAATTTCAAAATTCCAGAACTTTAAATGTGCCTTGCATCACGTAGATTAACATAAAAAAATCATAATTCATAATTCATGCAGAGCAAAATATAATAAGTTGCAACATCATTTTGTCTCTGGTGGAAAGTTGTGTCACTCTTAGGCAATCAACATCTTTTTATTTTTACGATGCAATAATATAATTCTAAGTGACAATACAAAATGGAAATAGACAGACAAAAAGTGAACAGCAACATTGCCAAATAATAAAAAAAAAGACAGGATTACAAAACTCAACACACGAGTTATACTTATAAAATGCAAAAGAATGACATGAAAAAAAAAATCTTTTTTTTTTAAATTATTAGTTATATAAACTATATACATTTTTTGCAAGGTGTTATGACAAAAATATGACACTTTTAATGGATTTGTTATGAAAGTAGTAATATCTAATTCTACCACAATGTAAGGTGAGAATCAAGTCATTCATCACTGAAACAGCACACCAGCTTTATAACATTTTTGCAAAAAAGATATTATAGACATGACAACATTCTGTCATACATGTGTTAAACTAATCTATATAAATATGCAAATAAGATAACAAGTTGGCTTTTAAGGATAATTTTTAATAATCTGCTAGTAATCTCCACCCCAACCCCCCTCCCTTCCCCCAATTAGCATCTTCTTAGAGACCATTGACAGTTTAGGTTGATAATTGGTTGATGCAGTTTAGGTCCAGAAACTGGCCTTGAAGTCATAAAAATTTCGAGGTTTTTTGTACTCATATTCCAAAATCAACCAATCAAAATGCTGGATTTCATATTTCGAGCATGATTTGTGTGCTCCTGTTAAAGCACTGAGCAAATTTTAATGAATTCAACCACAGGACTCTTGGTTAAATCATGGTGACTCAATTTATTGGTGGTGGCTGCCAGAGTACACTGAGTCAAAACTTTTGAATTTCAACAGGAAAAATGACGATGTTAATCAATAAAGATGGGACATATAAATACAACCGTGAGAATTTTAAATTCATAATTGATTAAACTTTTGACAGCTTAAATTCTCCAACAAGAATGTTATGACATACATTGTAATTCGTCTTAACCTATTTGTTTACATTTATTTTATTCATAATGAATTGAAAATATACCATAATTTGGTCCAATGGCCTATTTTTCTTAAGAAATAATAAATCAAATACAATCTCCAGTAAAGCAGTACAATTAGTAGTAATAGGACCAAAATTCAACACCTCTCTAAGAGGAAGATAGATTTAATATCAGGGTTTAACACCTCTTCAAAAAGAAGATATGTTTAGTACTCCTAATCAGCTTATAACGATCTGTCATGAATAGGTTCCATGATTGTGACAGATTATTTTTTGATTGGCAACGTAGATAATTAGTTTGTATAGATCATTACGAATCAATCTAGATTGTGTTTATTCCAAACAATAGTATTTGTTTGCCCAGGGCGAGAGATTGCAGTACTAGAACTGTGTGTGTTCTGGGTTTTAAACAGATTATATACATAACTATCTAAATAACTGTATACTTTTATATAAGATTTTTTTTCACCCTACCCTTTATTTCCACATAAAAAATAACATTAAATTTCTAATAAAAGATTAGGACTGTAAATTTGTATTAAAACTGTTGGACCGGGTTTTAATACGCTTCAAAACATCCCACGTCTATCAGGTTCACCAACAGATTGAAACATGTAACTTAAACTTATTTAAAAAAAAATTATCTTCACAAAAATCCTAAGACATGTTAATCTTTTTGTTTTTCAAGACCTGTATTCATTGCAAGTGCACATGATGTATTTGATTTTATTTTAAATTGATAAAAGATTAGCAGTGAGTACTGTAAGCCTATTCAGGTCTCCCATCAATAGTTGCCTTTGTTTATATCTTCCTGTGCTTTTTTTTTCATTTCAAGAATATGGTGTTATGGCATTTCTTATGTCATTTCTTTCTGTTTCATTTTCTTCACAACTTTTAAATAGATTCATAGCTAAGTCTAGACTTTGTGTGGAATGAACTGACATGCAATACAGAAACTTGAACTTACGTTGACCTTTAGGTACGAATGAAAGAATATGGAGATGAGGGGGCATATGTTAATTAAGCAGCAATCCAACAACACAACAAAAACAAAAAACATTTAAAGGTTACAGTCCACAACAATAAATGATTTCCTGGACAGTCGAGAAAAAACTAATTTAAAAACAAAACGAAATGTGCATTTTCTGATTACTTTGATGAACAAATGATGAAACCATGAAATAAAGATTGACAAAAAATGGCAATGAAAAAAAGGGATACCAACAAAAAATCAAGGAATTCACTGTATAAAGTAAAAGTTGTGTAGGCAAGAGGTATTTGCGATCCCTTTTAGTTCTCTTGTACCAATTCTACTTTTAGTCAACTTATGATTATCATAAATCAATAATCAGACATTTTTACAATAAAAATTTAGGCTCATGTGCCAAAAAAAAGTGAAAAAGTAGACTTAGCAAATGCTTTATAAATCTCAGAATACTTTAGTCAAAAACCTCTTTAAAACAGGTTAAAATTTATGACGCAGTTTACAGAAGTGTAAATATACGACATAATATGTACTACGTAATTCATATCCTGACATATGACAGGGCGTTCCATTTTACCTGAATGATAAATATACACCTACATGTAATATATTTTGATATTAAAATTCATATTTTAAGAAATTTAAGCCCCTTTCAATAAAGTGTCAATTTGTCAATGAAACATAAACGTTCTTATATTTAACCAAAATTTGATTTATGACAGTTAGTATACCTTCCTTCCCACACGTATCTTATGTAATTAGTTAAGATTGTTAAAAAAAATCGTCAGGTAGAATAAATTATAGAGATTGCATTCTTGAGACAGATTTTAAAGGTATTTTTGAGGTAAATATTTCTTTGGGATAAACAATTTGAAGGATATCATTTTTGCTTCTGTGTTGACATTAGAATATAAACTTTTAATCTAACATGAACTCTCTAGTTTTCAATTAATTCATTCAAGAGTTCAAGTTCTTCCCTTCAAAGTAAAATATTTGTACTACTTTATTAAAGATTTAAACGAAGAGATTTTGCAATACAAAGAACCACATACTTTCAAGATAAAATCAAAGTTGAAAAATTTCTCATTTTAATCTTAAAGATTAATTTTAACTAAGATTTAATTTTAAGAAAAATAAAGTAATAGTTTTAGCTGTATTTCAAAACTTAATAAAACTTGTAATGTTGTTTTCACATAAAGATAAAAAAAATATTTATAGATTAACTTGAGGGCCAGGTATTTCAACACAATTTTAATCAAAACAAGCAATCTTGTGCAATTTTCATTCAGTTTTGAAAAAACTTTGCACTTCAGTGTTTTCAGGTAGCTATATAAATGACGTTTATCCCCTTATATTTCCTTCTATTACCGCATAATCTTAAAATAAGTCCCAACACTTGTTTAATTTAAATAAAATACATTTCAATACTTAAGTGGGATTTCAACAAACGGTACTCCTAAACAACTGGTTGTACAATGTACTATGGTAGTACTACTTTATTTTTAAATTTGTATAATTGTATATTTTAATCTAATAAAGCTGTTGGAATATTTGTAAGACAGTCCTTATTTAAGTATTAACAATTTTGAAGATTTTTTTCAATGAAAAAATTTAGGTAGATTTGAAGATTAAAATTTCTCAAACTGGGAAAACTATTATAATAACAATTGGAAGATTTAAGATCCCATCCTACTATACATTGTAACAATGTGCCCCAGGACCTCTATACAGACACTATTTAATGTAAACAAATGGTCAATCTAACCCCATTATTGAAGGGTCAAATCATTTTATGTCTGATAAGTGTCATGTTGGTTTGAAAGTGGCCAGTATGCTCTAGCCATGACCCATCACTGAATACAGGTAAAAGTACATTGTAGTATTACCTAGAAAAAAATGTTAATTTTATGTATGTCACAGGAAAAAATAATATGCTGTGGCACTGAACTAATACTGATTACAAGTCCACAGTATTACCCCCGGAAATCATTTAAAGGTCCACTTTAGAAGAACACAGTATGCTACAAGTACCATATTTCTTCAATAGAATACTATCTGGGAAGTCTTTTAAATAAGAAATCAACAAACAAAAACTTGTATCAAAAAGGGTTTCAGCGGAGGAGGAGTCAACATTAACAAATTTATTTCATATTAGCTATGAATTGGCCTGATGAAGGATACTTGAACAGCCCCACATCATTTCAGTAAAGTTTTTCACACCTTTGATTATCTGTCAGGGACCAGATTATTTTCAGGGTTAAGAGGTCTTCAACTAAGTGAACTTATCTTAAATCTCTACCATGTAGATTGATGAAAAAAAAAGCAGAGGATCTGATTACAATCATGGTCAAGGGGTCAAGTGGCTAAAATATGGCTACTGTCTCAACACCCTATGGTCAATGTATAAATGGAATGAAAACATGTCAATTATAATGTAATACGCATTTATAAGCAAATCATTTTAAAATTCCCTCAAGAATTGACATAATTCAAAAGCATGTATATTTAAATTTTCTCTGAAGTGAAGATTAGACTTAAGGGGGCTCGCGGGTCTAAATGAAATTTTTTATTTAATATAGGATTTCTCTATATTTTTCTATAAATGAACTTTATCTTATACTTAATAGAAAAATGAAATAAAAAAATGGGGTCACCGTTCATTTACGCTCACAATCTGCCTTTGAAAGGAGCATACATTGTTAATGTCCTTTTTTTCTGTTGAACTAATAGGAGAAATAGCGGCAATATCGAAATAAAAAAAGAACTAAATTACAGAAATCGCTAAAATTTTACAATTATTTAGTCTATGTACAGCTTATTCGAAAACAACAATAAAAAATATAGGTCACGATGAGTTAAAAAAGATATTTCAATTTTTATGCCAAAAAATGGCATTTTTGCACCAAAGGGAGATAATTTGAAGCTTTTTCAATGACGTCTACATTTTAAAAGTCCACTGGGGCCAACACGAATTGATTTTTTGGAATGATTTTTGTACCATTTAATAAAGTAACAGCTACTTAAGGTAATCAATAAAATTTGTAATGAAAAATGAATGTTTAATTTTTTTCTGAAAATCTTATACCCGCGAGCCTCCTTAATAAAAAATAAAGTAAATTAAAAGATTTGACATAATTCACAAGTAAATGAATTTCAATTCTCTCAGGAGAGTGAACATAATTTGTTAGACCACAAAATATAAATTCAGATTACGTGGATAATGAAAGGTATACAAACATAGGTGTTAAAATAACATATTTTATATTTTTGTCCTTCAGACAAATTGTATTTTCATACCTTTCACTTTCTATTGAAATTTGAAAATTTAATGGAGTGAAAATGAATATTTTTTCCTTTTCAAATAGAAACAGTGTTTGGTAATGAGATTTTGATGTGACAAAATTATCCAGTTTATTACGCGTACCAGTCAGTCCTATGAATATAAAGTAGATATTTCGGTCAGTGACTTGAAATTACAGATATATCATAAAAACTCTCTGATCTTTTAAACTCTTTGTTACTTGCATAATTTTTTGACAAAATCTACTTTAAATGTTAATATTGTAAAAATCTTACTGTGAATCTTTTACATGTTAAATAGCATACCCTTCTAAAAGTGAATGTCATAATTTACATTTATATATCTAACCAACTATAGCTAACATTTTGAACGCAAACCCAAGCTCACTCAGGTTTATTTTAGACAATAATGAAATGGTTTTACATTTGTCATTTTTGGGCCTTTTAAAGCTGACTATGCGGTATGGGATTTGTCTCCTTGTTGAAGGCAGTATGATGACCTATAGTTGTTAATTTCTGTGTCATTTGGTCTCTTGTAAAGAATTGCCTTATTCGCAATAATACCACCTCTTCTCTTTATAAGATAATCATATGGGGACTGCTCTTTATAATTATACATAGGATGCAGAGCATAATAAAGTGTTCTCATGAGGGTCTTTTAGCATCATGGTAATGAGATGCTACATTGTTTTAATGTGATCTGGAATTATTTTTGTATACATCAGCTGCCATAAATAGTACCATGTGCCCCTCCCAAACCCTCTACGAAGTGGACATGCAATAGCAATGCTAGTTAAGCTTTCATATTGAACTTATTTGTACATTAATTTAGATTAAATACTTGAGGGCTGCCATAGAAGAACAGGTGGATATATTATATAAATGTTCAAATTAGTGTCATCTACATCTTTAGGGGTTTGTGACATTACTTCCGTAAAAGTAAACTTCTCATTATCATAACTTCCTCAAAAGAAAACTTTAAACCAATTAGCATACACTCTGTAACTAGTGTAAGTTTATATTGTAAATTCAATTTAATAAGCCTAAATTTAATTGCATATTTATAAATGAAAAAAAGAACAATTGTTTAAGCATTGCTTTGCTCCTCTTACTGTATTTTGCAACATCATTTCTGAACTAATAAAATGGTGGAAGGGGCTCAAATTATTTTGGGTCCAAGGTTTGTGGCCTGTTATTTATGGGAGGGGAGTTTACATTTTTGAATTACTAAAAGTCATTCCTTACACTGATGCTTTGTACAGGACCATTGTTTTTCTTAAGTAGGACCTTTTATTTTGAAAATTCAAATAGTCCTGAACCTTTCATTATCCTTAGTAAATTTGACTCCATGGCTGGGTTATGTTGTTTTCTTAGTTTACATGCTAAATTGATGGTCAGCATTTTCTCTTGACAGATAGTTGTGTGGTGTTTTTTAAGTTAAGCATGAGGCCTATCCTGAAAGACTTTAAGTGTAGAGCTACAGCAGTCTTTCAAAGTAGGCAATGACGTTGTGTACTGTTTTGTATCTATGTTTTGTTCTAGGATTATTTTTATCTGTATGAATGCCTAACTATTATATTCATGCTATCCCAAGACAAACCTCCCTGAAAGACCATGTTTACATAAGCTGCAGTTGCAGTCTTTCAGGGGAGGTAACTCATTTTGCTTCTCTTTTTTCTTTGGTTCTTTTTTTTCTGCTCTTTTTATCTTCTGTCTGTTTCTTCAGAACTTTGCCTTTGTCTTGAAAACTTTTGTGCTGCCATAAATCTTCAAAATTTTTATACCAATTTGTATGCTCATACTTAACTGATACAGTAAAAACCATGACTATTCATAAAACACTGTAAAAAGCCATGACCCATCATTAACCATTCATTTCTTCATATACTTTATGAACTTACCTACAAAGAGAAAAATACATATTCATTAAAACTATCATCACTAAAGTCATAATAAAAACATACATATTTTCTAATAACAATACATCATGTGTGATGAACCATTCGTGTATTTATAGTCTGGGTCAGGAATTTGATTCAAAATATGTTTCATTAATGAGCAATTGTTTTACATTGTCAATTTAGGGTCGTTTATAGCTGACTATGCAGTATGGTCTTTGCTCATTGTTCAAGTCTGTACATTGACCTATAGTTGTTAATTTCTGTGTCATTTTGGTTTCTTGTGCAGAGTTTTTTTTATATCAGAATATATTCAATTTTTTTTCAATGTAGTACAGTTTGTATTTATAACTTCTCTATGATATAGTGATATGCAAGTCTTGCAAGATGTATGAAATGTTTAACTGCTAGAGATTGATAATTCATTCCCTTTCTGGCCATTCTAGCTTTCTCTGCCATAATATAGCCAGTAAAGAGTGCTCAAAGTGGCATTAAACACTAATCTATCTCAACCCAAGAATCAAACAAGTTGAACTGAAGTTCATGTAATCTATGAAGAAAATATGTGTTATTGGCATTTTCAAAAGAAAATCACCTGTTTTTTTTTATGTATACTATTCAATTTGGTCAGCATTTGCATGTGTTAAAATCACCACCTGTTACAGGTGCCACCAAATAATAAGTGTCAATTTCTTTTCTAATGACCAGTGCAACATCATTACACACAAACTGATAAATCTCCTTTTTTTCTCATTAGAAAATCATTATATGATAGCAATTAATTAGTTATCAAGCAGTTTATCATCAAATGACAGAGTCTGATCCATGAAAAATCAATTACTCATTCCAGAGAAGGGTTCCTTTGGGATCCATTAGTCTGTTTATATGGTAAACATTCTCAGAACTCAGTATACAATCATGGTCAAATCAGGAAATCTAATGCTCAGTTGTCTAGATTAGGTAGTTAAAAGTAGCCTGTTCAAACTAGGTACTAATAATAGTACTTGATTTCATCAACTAACAATATAGCTATATCAAAAAGTACAATATTAGCCAAAAATACTAAACTTGAAAGTAAAATTTTAAAATGTAGCTATAGAGTCCTTTAATTTATCAAATGGCAAAATCTATAGCACAAAAGGATGGAAAACATCTGTCATATTACTGACTTGAACGGGCATTTTCTCATGTAGAAAATGGTGAAATAAACTTGATTACATCTAAATTGTGTATAAATATATAAAACTGTTTTGCTTTTTGCAATCATATTGTGTTGTAAAATGATGCCCTTTATGGGTTCTTGATTAGATTAATAAAATTCTTATCTTAACTTATCTTATAAAACATTTTGTTTTACAATCTACCTGGACTAATTAACCCAATGTCTGTTTGAATTCTCAATTAACAACAAAGCTTTGAGTGGTAACTTTCACTATTTGTCCTCTGACATTAAAAGGATATAGACATCTTAACTTAGGTTATGTGCACTCAGCACAGAAGTTTAGCATGATTATTTTAGAAATAAATATAAAGTATCACTACAAAATTAAATTTGAAAGCAGATACTTATGTCTATTCCTTAAACAGACATAATTAAGTTTTTGGATAAACATATAAATATGGAGATGTGGGATGATTGTCGATCCACGCGAGGAGACAACTTTCTGCAAGAGAACAAAGAATTGAGATGAAAACTGTGACAGACTTCAATAATTAGTAAAAACCGACAGCTACAGCCATAAATGACCCTGGCACAAAGACATGTGAAACAATTCTTGGGAGAAAAAAAATCTTGAGTCTTCATAAAGTATGCTCTTTAATAAATAAAAAGCAATTAGTTTAAAAAGATAATTTCAGTGGAACAAATCATATCAAACATTTTTAAAACAAGGCATAAAATAAACACTTTCCTTAATAAATTTCTTTGTTTCCTTGTTTGTTGATTATACTTTTATTCCCCTTTTTTTTAGACAATTAATTTTTTCAATGTGTACTGTACATATGCGATATGAGTCATAAAAAAAATCTTTTTTCACCAGCTAATTTTCCTTATACCTTTTTTAATCAATTTGAGAAAAAAAAATGTAATAACTTTTATAATATCTTCAAATATCAATAAACAGGTAGTCATTTCTGTCTATAAAATATAGACACAGCTGACATTAACTGGTACATGTAGGTACAAAAGAGACAGAGGATACTGAAGGGACAACACAAGTCAAAAGTCAAAGATGCAGGGGGCATTATCTAGCTCCAAACGTACCATGTAAATCACATGGCCTGCTCAAGAAATGGGCTATTCCCTCCCTTCAACACAATTTGTGTAGAAGGGATTTTACATCAACATGTATACTAACACAATGGTAGGAAATTACTGTAGCCAAAATATAGTAAAATATAAAACATTAAAATTAATGTTTAGACCAAAAAATCCTGTGCATATCTCTGAAAAGAAAATACAGTTTTATTAGGTCATTGAATAGATTTCTGTAGTATAAATGAATTTGAATTTGTGAGTCATTTCCAATACCCAATAACTACTGAAATTTTAGTAGAAACTGTCAATATCTCAAAACTCAATCAAAATAGCTTTGCTCATCAATATTTAAGAGTCAATGACCCAAAAAAATATGCATAAACCACAAATATTGGAAACTTTCACTATACAAACATTCCATAGAAATTGAACATCTGTTAAGATAGTTACAAATCATCAGTTTGTAGTTTATATCTTGTTTATTCAGACTTACTGATTAGATTCATGTTGGGTTTCATAACTAAACTCTAAACAACAACTAAAAACTGTGTAATAAGCAAAAAATGATTGGCCTTTGATATATTTCCATGTAATTTTTTATTATGATGGATCTTAAGGGGGTAATTTGGGGGTCATGGCACTCTGACCTTCATTATCAAAATTCAATCTAAATTTCACTTTTTAATAATCATTTATTGTATATCATTTACAGGGGGTCTTTTAAACCCCTGACTAAATAGTGTTTACATAGATAATGTTACCCAAATGACATCCTACATAAAACTAAATTAGTAACCTTCACTTAATTGTTTAAGTTAAAATCCACTTTGAAATGTTCCCCCAAATGAACAGGTGTATTAGTGCTTTGACCTCTACAGCAGTTATCACATTAACTTTTATGTTTATCACATAAACAACAGTAAAAGATAAGATAAGTGCCACCTACAACTAACTGTCTGGAGGCAAGCATACAAATACTCATGTGAGATAACAGTAAAGATCATAGATGGAGGAAAATGTTATGTCTGGAGACAGACCTGCTACATTAGTATGGTGGACACATACAAATGTTGTGTCTGCATGCACAATGAATGATAACATACTATGGCTTCATTGCTATTTATTGGATACCTATATATTTTTGTGAATTTTCTTGATAGTTGAAAACAAAGATAAAATTACTGGTGGATATACATATTTTTGGGTTACTTTTGTAGTAGCAAAGCCAATTTACTTGTTTCCCAATCCACTATAAATAAATATGTTTAAACTAAAACCATAAAATTTATAATGAACCTTCAAAATAGCCTTTTTCCCCCACAAAAAGTTATTGAGAAAATAGGTGGTTTGGAAAGAAGTCTTGCCTAATGTTTTCAATATTTTCTTTAATCATGGAAGTCACATTCTTATTCATCTCAGATCTATTCTATGATCTTGAATTCAAAAGTTTCTGACTCAGTATTGCATGATATCTTATAGATAAAAGATGATGTGGTATGAGAGCAATACAACTCTTCATCCAAGTAGATTACATAAGATCGAAGAGTATTGTCTAAGATTCTTTGTTTTTGGACATAAAATTGAGAATGGAAATGGGGAATATGTCAAAGAGACAACAGCAGATGTATGTTATATTTGTTATTTTTTCTGTGATACAAGAAGAGCTTATTTGTCCGTCAGGTCTGTCATATATTTCTATTATTTATCTTCGGTATTGTCTTGATTCTATGTTTTAGGATATATACATATAAAAAAGATGATGTGGTATGAAAGCCAATGAGACAACTGTCCACAAGAGACCAAAATGACACAGACATTAACAACTATAGGTCATCGTACGGCCTTCAACAATGAGCAAAGCCCATACTGCATAGTCAGCTATAAAAGGCCCCGATAAGACTATGTAAAACAATTCAAACGAGAAAACTAACGGCCTTATTTATATAAAAAAAAATGAACGAAAAACAAATATGTAACACATAAACAAACGACATCCACTGAATTACAGGCTCCTGACTTGGGACAGGCACATACATAAATAATGTGGCGGGGTTAAACATGTATGTTATATATTTGTTATTCAGTCTGTGATACCAGAATATCTGATTTGTCTCTCAGCTAGGTCTGTCATATATTTCTATTATTTATCTTTTTAGTAAAAAAACAGTTACTTTTGATCAAAGACAATAGTCACAATAATTTTCATAGAAATCAGAAACTTTATTATCAAGAAAAATGTAATTAAAGTTAATGTTGGCCTTCAGATTTGTTGCTGTCTCAGGTAAACATTAGTGCAGTATGATATTTCAAAGTAAATATCAAAAAGAAATATGATTTTTGAGTATATATGTAAAGGTTGTCTTCAGGAAATATTTTTGATATTTGTTGTTTCAAACTTACTAAAAACAGAAATATTCAGACAAAGCCTCAGATGACCATGATGACGGCCCAACCTTTACTGTAATAAAAGGTAAAACTAGAGGCAATTTTGTGTTGAAATTAAGGTTCTCTGATTTCTAATTCTCATGCAGGAGCATTAATATTGTTGACCATAAAAAAGACGTCTCAAATTGTTTGTTTTAATTATATGATAGGCTTGTGTTGTTTCTTAAATCTTTTGAGTGTGGGCTAAATCTGCGCATTCACATCAATAATATTGCTTTCTACATTAACCCATTTGAGCAGGTGATATTTTCACAAATTTTACGTCTCAGAGAAATACGTGAAAATAACTGGCATGAAAATTTGCACGTTTACAGTAACTATCCTTTAATTATACAAAAATCCGGGAGTTATTTGATCTGGTAGTAGGAGGATTTTTAAATCACATTCCTACCATATCTTATAAAGTGAAGTAAAATTACTGTTCAATCGACCAAATCATGTTTATTCGCTTGTACTATTCCTGAATTTTTCCATAAATTTTATCTTTAAAATTAGTGATATTGCACTTGATTGAAGAAATTGAACTTTTCAATCTGTCCGTCATCTTAAATTATAAATAAGTGTCTTTTTTCTTGTTTGAAAGATAGCTCTCTCAATACAATAGACAGTACTTGAAATGTGTCTGCTTGTACTTGAAGTTTAGAGATTAAAGCTGAACAGAATGACCTTGGGTATAGGGTGACATTGACCTTGTAGCATTCAAGTGAAAAATGGCATTCTCCTATGTGAAGATGAATACATCTTTTTTCTAAAGAAAAACAAAAGGTGTATTAATTCTTGACACAACATTATCCAACATGCACTTGACAAGATCTCAATATTTGAAGTTTTGATCACAATGATGAAAGCTCATTCAATACATTCTTTTAATTATAAGAAATTCACATATAGAAGTTTATAACAAAACTACTTATATAACAATGAAGAATGTAGCATAATATTGAACATTAACTTTATACGACCTCAGTGTGTCCTTCATAAGTAAAACCAGTGCATAATGACTGAACAATATATAAATTGGAAAGACATAAATTTCAAGCTATAATCATTTCAAAGCAATATTTGATAGCTCACAATCATATTTATTAGAGTCTTTGGGCATAGACGATTAACTTTCCCTCAGTCTCTAATTACCATTTCATTAAATAGATAATATTACAAAAAAAATTATATTTTCGTTCATATTCGATCAACAAGGTAAGTTTAATGAGATGGACGAAAGTAGTAATTTTCTGTAGAGTAACGACTTTATAATGACACTAGTCAGGAGTTAAGAAGACAAGAATATATCAGTAAATGCTTATTAAAGATCTACCGGAGACTCTTACCATTTTACATGGCTAAATTCAATCTGTTTTTCAAAAGAATTATTCTATGAGATTGAACTAAAAATCAAAGTTCTTAAAAAGAATCATACTGTAGATGAACTAAATATTACGATTCGTCAAAAGAATTATTCTAAAAGTTCATTAAGACTGCACTGAAAAGGTTTATCAAAAGAAATATTCTTTTAGACTGAACTAAAAGTATGATTTGTCAAAAGAATTATTCTATGTGGATGGACTAAATGGACACCACAACAATATAAAACTGACCTTCAAAGGTTTGCCAAGGAAAAGAGTAGCATTCAAAAGACCAATATATTCTAGTGAACTATTTGAGTACATAATAAATCAAATGTGGATTTTTATTTTGACATTTCGCTTACTAGTAAAACTTATGGTCATGGTGCCATTCAGAATCCTGCCGCCAGATGCTGGATTTATCAAGACACCTTTCTAATCTTGGGGTGTGCTTTTACAGGTCAGATTATTTTCCACAAATTTGACACATTCTAGTTTCCAAACGCCTATTCTATTAAACTAGTGGTGCAGATCTAATGTTGATTAGACTGGTCCTCAATTCCATTAATTAAGTCAGAGAACCAGTCTACATGTACATCAAACTATCAAAGGAAATAGCTGTATAGATATAAATCATTAATAAAACCTGTTAAGATTTTTACACTATAAGTTTTCAGCATCCCTCCCCAGGTGTTTATCAGGTGTGAACATGTATATACATCAGATCAGTAAAGGTCATATATACATCAGATAAGTAAAGGTCATACAGACATCTCAGTACTACAATAATGTACAGTGCAACCTGTCTAAACAAACCTTGTCAGGACCAAAGATTTTATTTGATTATATGGCAGATGTCTCATAAAGTTTGATATGCAGTGGCAGATCCAGAAGGGGGAGGGTGCCAGGGGTTGGAACCCCCCTTTCTTTGGACAATCAATGCATTTGATTGGGGACATATGGTTGGACCTCCTCCCCACTTTAATTCTGGGTTGGGACACCCACCCCCCTGCCCCCTTTAGAAAATGGCTGGATCTGTCCCTGATATGACTTGACTTAAACATGTTTGGTTAAGAGAGGCTTTCAGTTAATGTGAGATTTGGTTAAGACAGGTTTCACTATACATATTTCAGTATCTGACATGTGTTGGTATGTTATCTGTTATTATATCCCATTGAGTTTTCACTTTGAAGTTAAAAAAGGTTGTTCATTGAAACACTAGGTCCTAATAATATGACTCTTATAGCTACCTTCCAAACTGCTTTTACTGTGGACTATGCTGGGTAAAAGCTTTGAAGCTTGAAAATTAAAATAGTTTTTTCATTATTATATACTAGGTCATAATGATCTGACTGTATTCCTTTCTTCTTACTGCTTTACTGTGAACTAATGCTTAGTAAAAGCTATGAAGTCAAATGAGCTAATTAATTTTATTATGTGTGCATATAATATGTGCGGTATTTATTTTATTTTATTTTTTGGAGTGGTTGGGAATGATTTATAATTTGGACTGAATAAATATAAATAATCAATTCTTCCAATTTACTAGTCGATTTATAATCCATCATATATATAAGAGCTTCTTTGTTTATAAAAAATAACTCTCTGCACATTTCTTGAACATTTTCAAACTGTTTTCAAGAGAGAAATATTGTATCACAGTTGAGGCAGTGATACAATCTATATACAGTAACTGTATTAAACAGACAAAATGCCATTATATTTTTGAGAAAACCATTTTATCTGAAAATCTTCATTCATTCATTCATCCATTCATTCTTTTACTTAAGGAGCTTCAAATTATCAGTTCATCAATTTACATGATACAATGTCAATGAATGTAGAATCCACCTCTATGTATATATATAAAACAAAATTGTGCTCTAGATATTAAGATTGCATTTCTTGATTTTATATTTCAATTTTTTTGGCCTACTCAATTATATATCATTATGAAAACTGTATATGACTTCCTGGATTTTCAAGAAACCTGGCACATTCCTCATGAAAAAATCTAGATAAAACATGTCCAATTAGATTCCCCTCATTATGAAGATAAAATCCTGTCTGTACACCAAATCATCCAGGCTTTTATTTAAACAAAGCTGTAAGGAATGTATCTAATACTAATATTTACACAAATATTCCTGATCAATAACTTAATGTCCATAGCATTGTAAATACCGATTTTTATGTACAGACTTAACTAAGTGTGTCTTGTATATAGTGCAGAATAAAATAGTTCAAGGAGAAAAAAAGATATTGGGTTAATATGATATTCAATGAATATTGGATATATACTGGGTATATGTAATAAAAGCTAATATTCCAATTAATGGGAAAAAAGGCCATCATTATTCAATATTAGCATTGTGCTGAGATACAAATACGTAACAACTGCCAACTTCAAAACTGTTGCAAATATTCCATTCTGTTAATTATATAAAATGTGTCCAATTTTCATAGTTCTAAGCCATTTTCAAAAGTATAGACTTCGAGCATACATGTCGATAACTTTTAAAATGTAAATTCTGATCAATTATATCAAAAAAAATCCATTCCATTCATACTGATGAATTATGTATTATGTCAAATTATGTCAAATTTTCAGTGTTCTAAGCCATTTTCAAAAGTACACCTTGAGCATACATTCTGCTTCATAAAATTTTAAAATGTAAACTACGCATATTAAATCACTCAATAAAATGAAGTCTTAAAACCCGCTTCAATGTCAAAAAGCTTTAACCAACTTGGGTCTGGTATGTTAATAGGACTTATAAAAGGCAATTGTTATGGCTAAGTACAATAAATTTGTTTAGATAAACCAATCAAACTCTTACAAACTTAATTCACAATTCAAAAAACGATTTACTACAAAGTCTAAACTTGTTTTTCGAACCTAGAACCTAGACATAAATTCTAACTTTGGCGAGAAGTCAACTGACATTGTTCACACATACAACGGAATTACTGTTCAAACAAACATGCCGATTTCAATTAAAGAAACTAAATAAAATCGTAACTTTGACAGATTTGGCAGATATTTATGTTGTTTAAAAACAATTTATTATTTTTGCGCTTTTGAACAAATTGTTAGTGTTTACGATTCAAAAGAAATTACATTACGGATCCTTTCAATTTCCACACCCAAACATACTTGTGAACTCTGGGCTTGGCAAGGTGTTGTCTGTAAATTTTAATATGTTGACAGTTTAACCGCCATGACATGCACATTGAAGGACAACTGAAGACATGAAGAACAATGGTTTAAATTTTTTCATAGATCCTATCCAGTGCATTTAAGAACTTGAATGACCTCAATTTTGACCTTTATTCATACATGTACATTTGTGGTTGAAAAGTTGTATTTACACCTTAACTTCATCCTGTTATTAATTAGTACATTTCAAGTATTGAATATTTGATAATTCTAATGTTGACAAAAACACACATTTGCAGGTGCATTCTGCATGTTAAGTTACATGTACTGGCACTTGAATTCCTACATGTATGTAGGAATTAATGAGTCTACTTGTACATCTTTGTAAATGGACAGAAATGACAATAAAATCATTTATTTTTACCACAAGAGGAATTTAATTGCATTTAAGATAGCAAACATGATGTTGAATGTTTTTGATGAGTTATCTCCCATATTACAAATTTCTAAAGAAATCTTTCTTTTTAAAATTGAATAATTTAAGTCACATTCAGCTAATTTAATAATTATAGGCACAAATATGAGTAGACACACATGTTGTTCATTTTATAAACTATCTTAAGTATATAAACCATACAGTTTTTCCTTTCATCAATGACAATATTAAAAGTTTTTAGGCATTATGTTAAGTTGAATAACTCCTCAGTTAATTTATTTATCCACTTGTATAACTATTTTCCTTTCCTAAATAATTTCAATTCAGAAATGTACATGATGCGCAAGAAAAAAGCGTCACATATCTATATATCTTAACGAGCCCTTTAAAATGTTGTCCAGAGTTATAATTTGACTAATATAGTTGAAACACTTGATGAACAGATAAAAATCAGTTGTTCAAAATAATAATACGGAAATACTTAAGACTTTGTTGACAAGAGTTTTGTTTCTACGTGTGTGCGCTTTATGCTTCATTATTGATCTTTTAAAGGAGAGAGAAAAAGGATACCCCTTGACATTGAGCCAGTTTAAAATCTGATCTGAAATTTGATCTATCAAATATAGGCCACTATCTAAAGGGCTCTTCTGTCCTTTTGATTGCAATACAAACATATGATAAAAGGATCTGTCAAAACTGTTCCAGGCCTAATATACTATAAATTAAGAACTTATTGCAATGTTTTATTATTACGAAAATTGCGTCAGAGATATGTTTGGCAAAAATGTAAACTTAATTAAATTTAAAATTTCGGTAGAAATATTCGTTTACAGCATTTCCTAAAATTCCAATAGTTTATCTCCCATTTTTGTCCTATCACAGTGTTCAACAATCACAATAATAAATGCATACAGTAATTCTGAATTCACAGTTTATAAGTAATACTTAGACACATGTGTCATCATAAGTATAATTATTAACAAATGACAATTTCTTTATTTCTATCCATACCACAGAAGATAGCAGCTGAAAGTCTATACATTTTTATGTATTACTGTCTCATGTTGACTAACATTTCAATAAAAATTCTTCCAGTTACATCTGTAACTAATTATTTTATACATCAGCTCCATGTGAATTTACTGTGAAGCCCAGGTGCAAATGATGAAATTTACATGTCATATTTTTGTTCCATATCACCATCTGAACATAGAATTAATTATATACATTGTATCACTATAAACAAAAATCTTCATTTTTCATGAAAGCATGAAACAGCTTGGTACATTATTATTAATATATAGTATATATATAAGACAGACTAATGGGACTAATTAAAACTGTAATAAGTGATAATGGACAAAAGTGTTTTTAAAGTTTTTGCAAATTGTACTACTGCCCCAGACACAATTTATAATGTATCAAAATTAAGGCAACTATTGATTGCCAGGGACATACTGTGGATTCATTTATTTTCGTGGGTACCAATTTTCGTGGACAGAGAGAAACTTGCATATTCGTGGATATTTAAATTCGTGGTTTTGACAAAATTCACATGCATTCCTTTAGAAAATATGCATTTCGTTGAACATTTAAATTCGTTGTTTCCCTGTACCCACGAAATCCACGAAAATTGGTATCCAACGAATATTAATGAATCCACAGTATCCAGGATTAGAGGAAAAGAGGGTCAATGGTCAGTATTTTTCATTCTTGATAAAGGGAATAAATGTTCCGGGGTTGGAAGGCCCTTCTTCTGGACAATCAATGTAGTTTAATGAGACAAATGGTTTCAAATCTTATTGAGCAAGTTTTTACTTATTATATATTTACAAAACAGTACACTACGGAATACCCTTTTTTCCCACAAAAACATCTAAATTGCCTTTAATAAATTATGGCCGAAAATGGTGTGACTGTCCTCTTTTCTGTCCAAACATGACCTATTTAATTCTTTGTTAATTGGACCAGTAAATCACTGACCTTCCCCCCTACAATTACAGGACAATAAATCTCACATAACCTACCTGTAATACTACAAGGTGTTTGTAATATAGCTATCTGACAAAATATCTACATATTACTGCCAATCTAAACTACCTTTAATGTACTAACAGACACTTGTCTGATAGCTATCTAAATCTTTGCCAGGATCATACAATCACAGGCCATGTTTACATGTAATTTATTTTTGTATTTTACACATGTTTGTATTCAGTGTTCAATGCAAGTTTTTCTTTACAGTTGGATATTTTATACATGCAATAAATTGGCAGAAACATTGAGAGAAAAAAAAATCCTACTGTCCTGATCCATTTTATTATGTGCGTTATGTAAAAGTCAGGTTTGTTTTACAAAAACCCATGCAGTAAATGATTTGCTTGTTAAAATTTCATGCTGTTTAGTGTCCAGTTATGCAAATAAAATTGAAAACAATACAGTTCCTTTTGCCGTTATCCTTAAACGTAAAAAGTCTAAGTTTTTTTTCTTTTTTAAAAAGATTTGTTTGTAAAATTTATATGTCGCAGTCAGTCATTTTATGCAAAAACAAATAATGTGTATCTTATTTGGTCAGATTGGTCTGCCCTCTAGCGCCAGCACTTTTATGGTCGAAACTTAAGTACATCTAGGTCAATGTATTGTCTTGACAGATAGACAACTACACAATATATATATCATTCTTTAAATTGTTTGTTATAAGCATTATCATACCAAGTCTAGAAAAGAAATATGATTGAATTGACCAAAGATCATCAATACACATTATTCACAAGAACACAATATATATTGAGTTATCATAAACTTATATAACTTCTGTAACAGATGCTGAATGACTTAACGCTATACAATAAGATAAAGGGAATATACAGATAACGAAATGAATTATATGTTTCATCACAGATTAAAAGTACATGTAAGAAGAATGCATGTGTTTATTAAAGCGTCACCTCCCACTCTGTTATTGAATATCTTCAATGTACCCCCATGCTGGTATTATATGTCACAGATGCGGATCTAGGATTTGAGGTCTAATAGTTTCAAGAAGAAAATTGGCATTTCTTAATTTTTTTTAAGGGTGGGAGCTTAGTCTAGGCTGAGGCTGAATTGGGGGTGCAATTAGTTCCCTATCTGAATCTGTGCCAGAATCATCAACGACATTCTTTATATTAACTTGTTAATAACTAAACTAAGAAATTGAAGATGAACAAGCAACTTAAAGTTTCTGTACACAGTAACTTTTTTGTGTCTCATGGACACTACTAAATGTTTTTAAAATGAAAGATTTTTGTAATTCAAAAATAGTATGAATAAAGGGAGATTGTCTTCATTGCATATCATGCAATTCATGTTTATTCCTTAATCTTTTTACATGTAAGCATCTATCAACACTGATAAGAATATTTTATGGAGCTATTTTCATAAAAACTGATAAATACAATGATATTAGCTCAGAAAGAGAAAGAACTATTTGTGAATGATAACAATTGAACCATTTGTGTATTGACTTTGGTAAGTAAACATTGTCTGACCTATAAATAAATGGTAATTGTAATCCTAATCAGTTTGTAAACAAACAAGAAAAACATTATTATAAACATCACATAGATTAAAAGTATTTAAGTTATAGATAACAATACACTAGGATTTATGAATATTTTAATACCTAGTAACTTTTACATTTAAACTTACTTCTTTCATTTTTACATTATAACCAATGATAACTCTGCTGATTCATTTTTCGTCAAAGTTTGGAGGAAATTAAATTTATTAACTACAATCGGATAGGAAGAAAGTATTTAAGTTATAGATAACTATCTTAAGATTTATGAATATACTTTAATACCTAAGCGTTCATCTTAAACCATTGGCGGATCCAGAGGAGTGTTCCGGGGGTTTGAACCCCCTTTTTTTGGCCGATCAATGCATTTGAATGGGGACATATAGTTGGAACTCCCCTTTGTCCTTGGTTGGGAAATTCCCCCCTTTTTAAAATGGCTGGATCCGCCCCTGTAAACTTCTTTTATTCTAACATGATAACTCTTTTGGTTAATTTTTTCTTCAAAGTTGGGAGGAAATTAAATATATTAACACTAAACTTAAGGATTTATGAATAATTTTACACCTAGTAACTTTTACTCTTAAACTACTTTTTTATTCTAACATGACAACTCTTTCGGTTCATTTTTTCTTCAAAGTTTGGAGGAAATTAAATATATTAACTACAATAGGAGGATTGATTGATGTTTAAGTGGTATACAGATTTGTTGAAAAAACCCTTGACCTAAGAGTTCTTTGGTAACCTGTTTAAAAATTGGCTGATTTGTGCTGCTTTGGTTAGGTTTGATAGGTGAACACCACTGTGTTTAAATTTTTACTTCAAATCAACTTCTGTAGAGTGCCAGGATAATTATCAGAGTTTAAATTTCACAAATTTTTGTGAAAACACCTTTTTACAATGATTTTTTATTGTAACTTTTCTTGTCCCTCATTCTGATCCTCTTTGAAAATCAAATTTAAGTGCAAGGAAACATTTTTGAAGATTTATATCTTATATGGGAAATTAGTGAAAATAATTGTATGGCAAAAATTTACAATTTTACAGCACTAATAGTGCAAATATTGGGAAATATGCCCAGAAGAAAAATAATGACTTCTCACCCAGACTTTAAACCTGACACTCAATGAACCAGTACTTATCATCCTCTTACAAGCTAAGGAATGTATCAAAATAAAATTTCAAGTTTTACTTTGCAACTCAGGAAACTACAAAACAATACTATAACGGGGCTTTCTTGTGTGTGGATTTAGGACTATGTCATTATTTCGGATCTACGTGTCCGGGATCGTAATCCATGTTGCCCGTTACATAGGGAACTAGTTATTGTAAAGTTTCTCCGTAAGCTCACTTAGTACTGTCTATATAACGAAGTCCATTTAATGTTCACATGTTTAATCATATATATATAATCTTTATATAACAGTACATGTATAATAAATATTCTTAATCATAATTTCCAATTAACGTTCGTACATACAACTTGGTACTTCAAGCTACTACTCTCAATCTGACCAATACATAAAGTTTCTCACAAGATCCAGCTATAAACATGTTCTTAATTTATGTAAGGCATTGATTAATGGTCTTAGATTATTTGGATAAACTATTGCAGTTCAACTGTGCAACTAATGTATCGTATAAAGTGTCACATTAAACAAGATGAAAGATCATTTAACTGATTAAGAACTGACCATCAAATCTTAGATGGAATTGATTACGCCACATCACTCCCCGCTAAACAAAATTCGTTTTCACTCGAATTAAAAAAAATCATACCAAAAATATTATATAAGTAAAAAATAAGGGGAGGCAAATGAATGTGAACATTAAAAAATAAACTTTTTCTTTTACTTAAAAAAATCTAAACTAATAATAATGGAAAAAAAAAATAATGATAATTGCTATACCATGTAATTTATCAATTTACGTCGTGAATAGTTGTGGAAAACTTGCAAAAAGATTAATCTTAAAATCTAAATTAACAATTATCCTTTCAACTTCAAACTCTTGATATTTATAACTACAAAAGAGGCACTAAACAAAAATCATAAAAATATATTACACAAGTTTGACAATTATAAATCTATTCAAATACATTATGGTAAGGTCCTTCCGGAATTTTGACCGTTAATCCAAGCGTAAACGAAATGATAAAATAATTAAAAGCATCAATTAAAATCAACTAATCATTATCTCTGGGCAATCCAATTCAGAAAATCAGCATCTCATTAGCTGCAATTTTCACTTCTATGTGACCGTATCACCATAGAACTACCAACACTGTAAATCATCTTCACATGGACACTCCCATGAACCTCCAACTAGTATAAGCAACCCTTCTCGGTTAACTTAACTACACACAATACGCCCACTCTCGTAATAACAAGAGATTAAAATAAGCTTAATCAAACATGTGTAATACAAAATAAAATGCAAAAAAAAATATACAATAAAAAACTAAACCTAGGCATAAAACATTCTGAATGGATAAAAACAGTTATGAAAACTTAAAGTTATTTACAAACATGAAAATATTGTCCACATGACTTCTTCGGTTTGAACGTGCGGAGCCACTTCTTCGAATCTTTCATCAGGAACTTGTCATTTATAACGGTTCTTATTTACATTGTACATATATACATTGTTACCAACACAAAAGTTTCGATATACACGTTACTGCTAGTCTGTTGTAACATCTCAGAGTCATCTCAGGTTTCTTTTCATCAACAATTCTCACAGGCGTTCTTCTAATGTTCTTCAAAGTTCGAGGATAATGCGTTTCCATAAAACCAAGGAAACAAAATGACTGACACAAAAGTTTCACAAATATTTACAACAAGTCACTTAATTACATTATGGCATATACAAGTCTTCCTATTTCTATCTCTCGTCTAATTTGATCAGAACTGCTCCGCTAGTCTCACTTGAATGAAATCGTAAAGTGTTTCTTCTTTCTGCACACGCCATGACTTTGCACATTCGTCCCAATTTCGCGTACATCATAAATCCAGTCAACATTGTGAACTCGGGTACCTCCACCAGATATAACGGGGCTTTCTTCGGTTTGTGTTTTAGGACTATGTCATTATTTCGGATCTACGTGTCCGGGATCGTAATCCATGTTGCCCGTTACATAGGGAACTAGTTATTGTAAAGTTTCTCCGTAAGCTCACTTAGTACTGTCTATATAACGAAGTCCATTTAATGTTCACATGTTTAATCATATATATATAATCTTTATATAACAGTACATGTATAATAAATATTCTTAATCATAATTTCCAATTAACGTTCGTACATACAACTTGGTACTTCAAGCTACTACTCTCAATCTGACCAATACATAAAGTTTCTCACAAGATCCAGCTATAAACATGTTCTTAATTTATGTAAGGCATTGATTAATGGTCTTAGATTATTTGGATAAACTATTGCAGTTCAACTGTGCAACTAATGTATCGTATAAAGTGTCACATTAAACAAGATGAAAGATCATTTAACTGATTAAGAACTGACCATCAAATCTTAGATGGAATTGATTACGCCACAATACACTTAAATGAATGAATGAATTTGTTCATAAAATATCATAATTGAATACTACAAATTATGCAAAATGTATTATCTAACACTAAATTGCTCACTACACATCAAGTAGTGCCTATTTCAAACACAAATTCCTCTGCTCGGAAATCTGGCAGATTTCAGTTTGAAGAATTTTGAGGAGAAACTAATTGTCAATGAGGCTTTATTATTACCATGATTATACAGTTAATACAGTACATGTACAAATAAAAAAGAGAAGATGTGGTATGATTATCCAGGGAATGAGACAAGTCTGAAATGCAAAGATGTTAACATTTATAAGTTAGCATTCGGCATTCAACAATGAGTAAAACCTATACCATAAAGTGTCAGCTATAAAAAGGACTAAAATGATGTGGTATGATTGCCAATGAGACAACTCTCCACAAGAGACCAAATGACACAGAAATTAACTATAGGTCACGGTATGGCCTTCAACAATGCGCAAAGCCCATATCACATAGTCAGCTATTATAAAGACTATATGTTCAACAAAAACAGAAAACAGGTTGCGGTCAATGTCCTGGCCTCTGACCCTAGTTTGTCACGCGTGTGCACTGAGTCATGGTACCCTCCAATTATCAAAATATCAAAATATTGTTTTTCATCTTCAATTTATATTTATTTTTTATACAAATAAATAAAATCAAGTAAATTTATGGTTGGAAAACTTTGAAAAAGTTTCCAGTATTTAATTACTTTTTTTAATAGTATCTTGGAGTGTTGAATGTCCATCTTTGTAAAAAATAAGTTTTGATGTATCAGCAATAACTATTTAGATAACCTTTTTATATGTATCACTGTCTATTGATGATTGACCTATTTTTACTGAATAGGTCTAATAGGCCTCCGGCACCTGTCATTCTGTTGCAAAAATTGCATACAAAAATGTCAAACTTTTTACAAATTTCAGAAAAAACATATCAAAATATTTGTTTAATAATTAAAAGTCACAAAAAACAATAATTACTTTCATTTTTTTTCAAATAAAGAAATTATAAGACAAAATTTCAGCATGTGTGTTAAAATTAAAGGAATGCTTGAATGGGAAAAAATGTGTGGGAAATTTTTCAAGGTAGATCAATTAGATTGCTCAGGTGAGAATAGATATAATCAGTCAAGTGAACAGTCCAAAGTACAGAGGTATACAATTTTTCTTTGGAGAAATTTGAGTACCCCCACTTGTCAACGGGTAAAATTTAAATATTTCATTGATTTGAAAGACAGATAGTAGAATGTTTAAAATTGAATTGAAAATTGGTAAACAAATTAAATTTTTATACATATATGTTTACACTAGGGAAGAACAGAATAGTACAAAGATGTTAAAGAGACAAAATACAATGGATGAATGTAAACTTAACCATCAACTGTGGTATCAGTGGATGCATTGTTCACAAATTATCCCCATACAAATAATCTAGACTATAAAATTATCATTGGCAGAGGGAGAAAACTGGTAACCCTCAAAATGAAGATCGGAGTCCAAGACTCCTAACCAGGTGAAGGTTTACCTCCCCCCCTTTTTCTTCAAAGCATCATGACCTTAAATTACTCCACTCAGAGACATTCTGGAAACAAGCCTGGAAGGGGTTTGAATACATAAAATAAGGGTATGAATAATATAGGACCTTAGAACAGGAATCTACTTGAAAATAATGAATTGAAATGCATCCAGAATGTATATAAACTGAATGATGATGAAGTGCCAAAATACAGATGTCTATTATACATATCAAAGGTGATACATGAATCATTTTCTGGCATATCTGCACTCACAATTCAGATCAATAACTAGGAGACTGATAATGCATTATATCTATGGATATTGCAGTTTTCTGACACAATTATCAATTAATTCAACCTCTAGAGTTTTCAAACAAGTGGTGGTCCCAAGGTTTTGTAATTCTTGGTTATAAAAATGTACATGTAGCATGATATTTGCAGTAAATGAATTGCAGTAATGCATGCAGGCATGCATGCATTTTCTAAAGTTGAAATTCTTGTAGATCTATATCATATTGCTTTGTCTTTATGTAAACTTGCATGCACTCTTTAACAAATTCATATATAATGTAAGAATTTAATTAAGTACTGGGAATATTCCATTGAAAGTTAATAAATAGGTCAGCGTTAAATAACTTAAAACTACCAGTACTTCAAGTACAAGCTTGTATAAAAGTGAATTTTAATTTTTGAATGGAACTAATACTTTTCCATTATAGGAAGGCAATACACACTTTAAATTATTTTAAAAGGATAATAGATATATAATAACCTTTCCTTTTTTAATATAATTGAAAACCTGTGACCGAAGTCGTGGAATTTAAATGAAAGAAGACTGATCTAAAACCATGCTTAGTTAGCATTAATGTACATTATACTTTAAAGGATATCTCAGTATGGATTGTTTTCTACTATACGTTGTTTTCAAGCTTTGATTTATTTAAATTATATCTGTATTAACCTCAATTTATAAATGCATCCTTTCAAAACAAGGTCATTTTTAGCTAGATTTCTATAAACAGTCCTCAAATAAGTTTTGTATATAAACACAGTATGAAGTAAACTAAGAAATTTCGTCTAGTATCAGTGGCGGATCCAGAACTTTTCATAAGGGGGTCCGCTAAGTGACCTAAGGGGGCCCCACTTCAATCATGCTTCATAATTATTCCCTATATAGTCAACCAATTTTTTCTTTACTAACAAAAGAATCTATACAAATGTTTCATTTTTGAAAATTGAAAGTCTAGCCTAAAACCATGCAGCTGCCAATTCAAAGTTTACTGTGACTAGCTATTGCTAAAGAATCTTTTTTATTTGGTGAAGGTGCCTTACATAAGATTGAATGACTAAATACTGATTAAAGATGTACAACTTCAGCTGTTACTCAGAGCTGATTCACTACACAAATTCATATAGATCTTACAATGTAGATTAAAAAGTGAATGAACTTTTTTTTTGTAATATCATCAAGTCAAGGACATGTTTCTGGTCTAGTGTAAAATTTACATTAAACATGATTTTTTTCTTCATGACCTTAATGTATTATTATACTAGTATAAAGACCTACGTTTCAAATATTATACTTTGAAATGTATAACCTTTCGAAATGCTGGTCAATACTTTATAAATCCTAAAATATTTGGACCACTTAGTATTGTAATCATGGTTATAAATGCACTGTTGTAGACTACTGCATTATTTGATGACCTTATTTAGAAAAAATAAAAAAACTAACCATTTTGTGTGAAAAATTGAAAATCTTAAAAATAAAATGTTCAAATGCAACTAAATGTACATTTTCTACATCATGTACATATATGTATATAAAATATATAAGGAGAGTGGTATATACATGTATGTATGACTGCCAAACGTATATTCATCAAGACCAACAGATGTGAATGAAAGCTGAACTTAAGGTCACTGTATGGCTTCAACATTGAGCAAAACCCATACAGTATTGTATTTTCAATGTAATTGGATTATTCTGCATTTATCATGAAATCAGGTTAAATTGTTGAAACAGATCACCACCTAAATTATTGAAAACTATAATTTTTCATTAATCACAATGCAATATCATGATGATATTTGATACATGTAGACAATCACTTGAGCTTTAACATCCTAATGAGTGTACTGTGTATCTTATATATTTATTTATTTAAGTAAGCTACATGTATATGTATGGTAGGTCGTAGCATGACGAAATGTGAAACAATTGAATAAACAATAAAATAAATTATGTTTACTTTGGTTTTGAGAATAAATAATCTTAGTAAAATGTAAATATATTCCAATGGCTGTCATTTTATCTTGGTTAATGTGTAGTGTCAGGGTAACTAGACTAATGTACATTATATATACAATATCAATTTTTCATCCATAAAAATAATGTAAGCTAGTGTCCTAGATTTTCCTAGCCAGTATTTCTACAAAATTCTCAGGGTTACAGCAGGACATGTTGAAATATTACTATCACTCAGTGTAAACTAGGTCATCTGTTTACTATGAAAGAATGTTATAGTAATCTATGATGCATTCCAATACAGCTACAAAATGACTATCTGTCCCAGGGGTTTACCACAGGGATATTTTTATAGTAAAAATAATTAACACAGTAATTAATCATTAATTACTACATGTATATTTAAATGTATATTTTTTCTGTAAGAAATGAAGGATACCTATGTAGAAATTCAAAAAAATAGATTGAAGGAATTCTCAATTATCCATTCTATTTATAAACAGCATCATTATCAGAGGGGCTCTCTGTGGGGAATTAATTATACATTGATCTAGTCTAATTTCTTAATGCCTGATAAATACACGAATTGTGTTCTCAAGAGGGGACAGACGGTCAGATATATGGAATCTATATCCATTGTACATGTAATCTCAATGGAAAGGCATTTGACATAATAATTAAAGAAGAATATCAATACTACAGGAGTCTTGAGGTTTCTAATTCTTTAGGAAGATTGATAATTGAGAGCAATTTGCCTATAAAATATAGCAAATGCATGTGTAAAAGGAGTAAAGAAATGTAGTACTTTGAGGGAGAGTAAAAGTATTAAATAAAGGTCTGATGAAGCCATTACTACAGTGAAACCTGTCTTAATACTAAACCTCGTCCAGACCAAAAGTTTTGTTTGATTTGGCAGATGTTTAGTTTAATCAGGTTAATTAATGTTTCATAATATTTGACTTAAAAACAAATTTGCCATTGTTTGGTCGAGACAGATTTTCCGTTGATGCAAGATTCAGTTTGTTCAGTTTTAAACATAAAAATTTTAACACACAACTTAAGCAACCTTCAACCCTCTTATGACCAAAACATTTATTTCAATGCTTCATTCTAGCATTTTTAAGACATGACTCTTTAATGAAACTTTTTGGCAGAAGCCCCACATCATAGGGATTGGTAAAATGATTTCCATGTATTTTTTTAGTGTTATACTCTTAACATTCAGTATAAATACTGCTGTTACTAGGTGTGTAACAACTGTATGAAACTGTTTACATACGTTGTCATGGAAATAAATAATAACGGAGAAAAATATGACATAAAACACTGCTACTACCAAGGTATTTGAAGTATCCAATAAATTTATGAAAACATTATTAAAATGTATATCCATTTGTATATGACTTTTATTAATTGTTCCTTCTACAGAAAGGAAAACAATCCATATTTCCTGTTAACTGCGCAGTGATCGAAGAAGAAAGTTTACTTTAAACTTTAATAAAATGCAATGTCTTCCTCAAAATAAAAGAGATTTATAAATGTTGTTTGCAAAATTTTACATAGATCATCTCTCATATATTTCCCTATCAAATCACATACAAATCCATCTTATTGTATGAATAAAGCACATGTACACTGTCTGTTGGCATATATATATATCATCATCACTTCAAGAATGTCTCATTCACAATATTAAAAGTTTAAGACTTCAACTCATGAAAATCAGATTAGAAACAAGATCACAATTTTATAAAATCTATACATCTTTAGCCATACCTGTCAACCTCTGAAAATGAAAAGTCAGGTCATGACCTGCATTGAGAAAAAAAATCTCAGGTCATAACGCGTACGACATTTTGCGAGCTCAATTGAAGAACAAAAATATGTTTACATATAATTTATATAGTCAATATGTATATGAAACAGTTAGAACATGTATACAAGTTTATTTCAGACTATTGTTATATTCCATAGTAGCAGACTTGGCATTCTTTAAAAGAACTGCACTTGGTTTCAGTTCATAGCAATGCAAATGTGTATTCATTTTACAAGAAAGAAGAGCACACAGTGTATCCTTATTAAGATCAGCCCTAAACTCTGTAGCTATTTTCTTTACTAAAGAAAATGCCCTCTCACTGTCTGCATTGCTGTTTGGCAAAACCAGTAATGTTTTAGCAAGTTTTGACAAAACAAAAAATCTTGGCTTGTTTTCAACTACCACTTTGTTATTTTCAACTGAAAGGGCCCTCTTTACTATTTGGGTGGTTTTAGTTTTTCCACAGGAATAACCTGAAGCTATTTCACTGTCAGAGAACATTAATTTACACAATTTTGTGAAATGGTCAGTTACTGCAAAGGAAAGGTTGTGCTCAGCCACAAAGTACGAAAATAAAGTTTCTGCATTAGTTACTTTATCAGCCAAAACACTTTTGGTCTTTGTGAAGAAAATATCGTCACGTAGCTCAGGTAAACAGTCCTACATTTTGACTTTTTGTTACATTGAAAAAGACCGATAAAACCGAAGGTCGTATTACTTCTAAATACCGGAAATAATTCCGGTCAGAAATCCGGGTGAAACGGGTAATGTTAGAAATTCCCGGGACCCGCCGGGTAAAGAAAAACTCCCGGGTGAGAGGTGAAAATAACGGGTGTCACCCGCAAAAAACGGGTGAGTTGACAGGTATGTCTTTAGCAGACCCAGAACTTGATAAAATAGAACAAACACGAAAGCTGAGCATCTACATGTATTACATAATTACAGATAAATAAACTATGATAAAGATTGGATCTCAAGATTATGGCCTCAACTACCTGGTCATTGTTATACATGTACCAAAAGTACTTATGAAATGCATCAAAGTTTTCCTTGTTAAAACAGATCAAACACCAACACCATCGATCATGTGAAGGTATCTATACACAATGGATCTTAAGACTATCGGCTTAGAATACCTGTTCATTGTACTATACATGTACATTGTTACATGCATCAAGTTATCCTATGTTAAATTCGGTTAGAAAGTCGTGAACAACAGGAAGAAAGTTATAATCAGCTTATTATCACCAGGAAATCCTCAATCAATTAACTTTGCATGTATATTCTTTTGAAAATCATAGTTCTACTTGATCTAATTACTTAAGATTATCTAACTCAGAGCATTCCATGGGATCTGAGAGACAGAATATTTGTCCTATACATTTATATGTACATTGTATTATAATCTTTGATCTATCAGTATTTTTTAATTCTTGCTGTGGCAAAATATACAAGTAATACTTAGTACATGTACATTGTTCAACGTATGTATGATGTGCATGTACATTGTACACATGTACATGTATATCATTATTTATCATGTATTATTATAGTTCCTACAAAATCAACCTTTTCATGTTTAATTGTTAGAGTAGATCTGATATATGTACATGTATACTAAATCTTTTTTCAATCTCAATGAACTTAAGCTTCCTGATATTAAGTCTTCCTCAAAATTCCTTTGTATTTAAAACTCAACAATTTAACTTTTTTAAATTTAAACCTGTGAAAATCTTGGGGTATACTCCAGCTTCCCCTAACGATAAAAACAACAAGTCGACATGATATGACATGTGATGTAGCCTGGACACAGTGTTCTGAAAGTTGTGTTAAGACACCAAAAATCAAATAATATAACCCAGAGTTCCCTAGTGGTCCTTGAAGAAGATCTGGTCCTCACTATTATTTTAATTGCAAAGTACAAAAATTTGATTCTATCCTTGATTTAGTTTGGTGGTCAAAACATTCTGATCACGACCATTACTTGTTTAGAACTCTGCTAACCTTAATGGCTAGCTGGTCATTTAAAATTAATGGGAAATGATGCGTACTCTACACGCTGAGACAACGTTTCCATTAATATTTTGGAGACTTAAAAAGGTAGACCTGAGGTATGGGATATCAATGTACATTACATCTGTACTTGTGTTTTAGACTGTTTTTCAAGGATAACCAAAGACATGTGTTGATGTGTCATTTTTTTCCTGCCCTTCTCTTATAATACATATATATTCTAGAAATGGTGCATCATGTGCATGGACTGTCATAAAACATTTAATTTCCAAAGAGTAGATGCATGTACAGTATTGATCAACGTTCTCATGAATGGGTATACTTGTGTGAGAGTGAAATGTTAGTTTCTGATACTGTGTCACAGCAATTTTCTTGTTTGGTCTCCTTCGGGTACACATGTCAATGATAGTTTACTTTAACCCTTTCATGATTTTTCCTTTTAAAATTCAACAAGTATTTTCAAATGTGTCAAACTAAATGCTCACAAGTACCCCTGATGCGAACAAATCTTGTGTCAGTATACATATATATGTTTCCATTAGAATCTGTGCATTGTGTCGAAATCGAATGAAACATCTAAACATACTATGAATTGATGGTGCACACAGACACTGGAGTAAATAAATTATAGCATAAATATTAATAGACAGAATAAGGAAGCATGCTAAAATGATTTAATCCCAGCATATCCTTTTTTATGGCTGTCATATCGAATAAATAGACCAAGATTATATTTAATAGTTGGTCTTCAAATCAATGTCCATCAACATTACATCTGGCTATTAAAACGTCGTAAATTGCATGTTCATTCATACAGGAACTGTCAAAATGTTATTCATTATGAGGGGATCAATATGGGGGAAATGTGTTTCCGGAAATGGCAATTTATCTGTTGATTCAAATCTAAATTGATGAAATTTTATCACATACCTGTTGCCAACGATCTTCTAGAGATGGTTGAGCCGAAAAATATCCTGTATCATGCACAACTTGAAGCTCACGAAAAATGTTACCACTCGGTAATACATCCATCTTGTAAAGTTCACTTCTCGGCGGAAAAGCCGGTCTGTGTTTTGTTTGTGAACAGTGCAATTACACGACCATCTGGTCTAATACACAACGTTGTACATCATTTTAGCATCCATAATAGAATGGCATCTGTAATCTGTCACTCAAGCATTTAAAAGGAAGGTTTAACACTACTTTTTGTCATCGTAATCAACAGTCGGAACTCACAAGCTTCGATTTTGTATATTATCGTTCGGAATTTCACACATAGCCAATCAAAATTAATGTTACGTCCTTAACTATTTGAAGAATGTGCATTAACCAATGAAAACGCGTAAAAGGAGCTGTCATTCCCGATATGGAAGTTGCTATTTTGTCTATATTTGGAGACGTATATAAAGCATAAATTAGATATGGTAGTTTCATTTTAGCTGTCTGAGTCAGAGAGCACATGTCGATTGTTTTGAAAAAACATTTTGAAATAACTTGAATATATTGTGATTAATAAAGGAAAATGTCACGTATTTCTATTGAATATTCTTACTATTACATATTTTGATCTATTGTTTATCTTAACTGTTTACACTAATCAATGAACAGTGACGGTGATAAACTTGTAACCCGGGCTTGGAAAACTACTAATTTACTTTGACCAATCAAACTCATAGAGATAAATTTCTATTTTAAAATCCTTATATATAAGGGACTTATCATTATTTACCTGGGAGGGGGGGGGGGCTGGTCATTCTGAATTCAAACATATGAAATTTTCTTGACCCCCCCCATAATATTTCACCATTTTTATTTGATCCCCCCTACAAAAACATTTTAAAAAATGTGATCCCCCCTCTATTAAAGATCATTAAACATGTCAAAATTGTAACATGCAAAATATTTGTTATATCATAGATATCATGAGTTAAACATTAAATGTTCTCAGTGGATTGAGTCCAAAAACAATATTCGAGGTAACATTGCCTTGAAATAGAGCTCTTCCATGAATTTTAAGAGGTAGGCAGCAAAGCTTTTTCTGACTCTTTTTTTTCTAATTTCCTATATTGAGCTATTGAAGAAAACTTTTTCCTAAGTAGTTCTGTAAAAAGTAAACTTTTTGATACAGCAACAACACATTATTTACTAAGTGGGATATCTATTACCCGCAGTATACATGTTCCTCTCTTGGACGCTTCTTGAAACTTAAGTTTTACACTAGGCCTTATTGAAACCTCCATAAGGTTTACATGGATTGGTTATTCGTTCATACTTACACTCTCAAATTTTGAATTGTTAGCCTAAAAAATACAGATTTTGAGGAAATGAGAGTTATAAATTAACTCAAAGGGATCTTAAAAAAAAGAAAAACGGTACGATGATAAGTGATGTTCAAACTACTTATTTCTTTGTGCAAAAAATATTGATCCCCCCATTTTGAATTTACAATAAAATTTGAACCCCCCTATTCCACACACAGGAAAAAACTTGATCCCCCCATTTTGAATTTACAATAAAATTTGAACCCCCCTATTCCACATACAGGAAAAAACTTGATCCCCCATTTTGAATTTACAATAAAATTTGAACCCCCCTATTCCACATACAGGAAAAAACTTGATCCCCCCTGTATTTTGACCAGCCCCCTCCCAGATAAATAATGATAAGTCCATATAAGAAGCTAGTTTTTTTTGTTTTTTTTTGTTTTTTTTTATCAAATGCCGACCGTGCAAGGGCTGTATAGCCAGTCAAGGTCGTTAAAAACTTCCATTTGTTTTATCAAGTATGATAAATATATGTTTGCAAAAATATGTCATGTCTCTCCGTTCAACCAATTTTTCACGACACGGTAATTTTTTCCTTGTGAAATCTACATTGTTTCGTCTAGTTCCATCTACTGCAACTTAATATTCATATCATTTTGTGAGAGCTACCACAGTATTATATTAAGGTATATAGGAATATTTTTTTCTGAGACAAGTGCATGTGCAGTGGCGGATCCAGCCATTTTAAAAGGGGGGTTCCAACTATTTTGCCCCATTCAAATGCATTGATCGGCCCAAAAAAGGGGGATTCCAACCCCAGACTCTCCCCCCTTGGATCCGCCACTGATGTGGGTGCCGCTGCGTAATGCTGTTTGGCTCTAAGTGAAAAGGCCGCGTATTACTTTCCCTTTTGAACAGTTCTTGTACTTGTAACTTGTTGGCCGTGCAATGGTTGTTCTGTCTAGAGTTTTCGAGTTCACCCCTGATTTTAATGGGTTTTGTGTTTCTTAATCTTTATTTTTTTGTTAAGAGTACCGGCTGGGATTATTATTCTATTCTATACCAGTTAATAGTCCGAGGATGGTACATTAGTCGAGTTTGCATTGTTTTGTCGTCATTGATTTCATGAAGGGGGAGGTATATGGGGCTAGGATGAACAACTTCGTAAAAAAAAGGTAGACATCTCCTTCATTCTAGCCCCCAACGCTATAAAAATCAAATGGTGACTCCCTTACAATGGCTAACAAGCCATGATGTGAAGTATTTACTTTTCCATGTCACCGTGCACCTAACCTTATACATTTTTTGTACCTTATCTTATATATATAAAAGAGAAATTTAAGGTTAGTCTGAAAAAAGACCAAAAAAAAAGCAGTTAAAAAACAAATCATCGTGGTTTAATAGAGGTTTAGTTGTAGTACGAAAAAAGTAAAATCACAAAAATACTGAACTCAGAGGAAAATCAATTCGGAAAGTCCATAATCACATGGCAAAATCAAATAACAAAATGCATCAAAAACGAATGGACAAGAACTGTCATATTCCTGACTTGGTACAGGCATTTTCAAATGTAGAAAATGGTGGATTGAACCTGGTTTTATAGCTAGCTAAACCTCTCACTTGTATGACAGTCGCATCAAATTCCATTATATAGTCACCGATGCGTGAACAAAATAAACAGACATAATAGGTAAAAATGTCAAAAATAGGGGTACAGCAGTCAACATTGTGTTATCATCTTAATCACTATAAAAACAACAAATGTAACGAAGAAGCACAAAAAGGCATACATCAAATTAACATCCTCATTTTGATTATATTATACGATTATATTTGTCTATGTAAAATGCACCCATCAAGGAAGACGGCGAATTCGTCTTCGTAGACATAGACCGGTGCATATCCAGGATTTGATATTATGGGGCACTCCTCATAATTAAGAGTTAGAGGATTATATAAAGACCAAAATAAATGTTGACAGAATATGTATGATCTGAAAGTGTTTGTCAATTTGAGAACTGATTAAAAAAAGTTTCGGAGAGATTTATTCAATGTAGTGTCCTTTTTCGGACATCTTTAATTCATTCAATTAATAAAATGTGTAAGTACTTTGAACATACAATCAAACACATTTTCCAGAATTCTACGGTTTTTCTTCTGGAGTATACATTTCTCATATGGTCCGTTGTCCGATATACGCACGTTTGCAGTCATGCCGTAGCAAGCAAATATTTTAAAATATAAAAAAGAAGATGCGGTATATATGCTTGCCAATGAGACAACTCTCCACAAGAGACCAAATTAACACAATTTTCAAAATGATGTGACCTTTTTCCCTTGATTAAGATATTGCAAGCCATATACACCATGGTTAAGACCAACTAGACTATATAAAAGCGTGCGCGAGTTTCGTAAGTCGGGTGATGCGTTTATTCGTTGGCTTTATCTAATCATGGAACACTATACAGATGTATAGTGGCTTTGAGATGCTGGTATACATTTTATCAAAGAACTTATCATAAACTGTTGTCAAAAATATATGAAAATAGTTGAATTGACTTTTTTTGAAGTGTAAAACAAACTTTGGGTGTTTGAGCATGAACACTACATGAACAAAAGTCCTTATGGAGACTGCATGAACATCACATAACCAAAAGTCCTTATGGAGACTGCACAAACATCACATAACCAAAAGTCCTTATGGAGACTGCATAAACATCACATAACCAAAAGTCCTTATGGAGACTGCATGAACACAGCATGACCAAAAGTCCTTATGGAGACTGCATGAACACCACTTGACCAAAAGTCCTTATGGAGACTGCATGAACATAACATAACCAAAAGTCCTTATGGAGTCTGCATGAACACAGCATGACCTAAAGTCCTTATGGAGACTGCATGAACACAGCATGACCAAAAGTCCTTATGGAGACTGCATGAACACCACATGAACAAAAGTCCTTATGGAGACTGCATGAACATCACATAACCAAAAGTCCTTATGGAGACTGCATGAACACAGCATGACCAAAAGTCCTTTATATGGAGACTGCATGAACATCACATGAAAAAAAAGTCGTCATGGAGACTGCATGAACATCACATAACCAAAAGTCTTTATGGAGACTGCATGATCACCGCATGACCAAAAATCCTTATGAAAACTGCATGATCACTGCATAACCAAAAGTCCTTATGGAGACTGAATGATCACCGCATGACCAAAAGTCCTTATGGAGAATGCATGAACACTGCATGATCTAAAGTCCTTATGGAGACTCCATGAACACAGCATGACCAAAGGTCCTTATGGAGACTGCATGAACACCACATGAACAAAAGTACTTATGGAGACTGCATGAACACCACATAACCAAAAGTCCTTATGGAGACTGCATGAACATCACTTGACCAAAAGTCCTTATGGAGACTGCATGATCACCGCATGACCAAAAGTCCTGATGGAGACTGCATGATCACCGCATGACCAAAAGTCCTTATGGATACTGCATGATCACTGCATGACCAAAAGTCCTTATGGATACTGCATCATCATACATGAACAAACGTCCTTATGGAGACTGCATGATCACTGCATAACCAAAAGTCCTTATGGAGACTGAATGATCACCGCATGACCAAAAGTCCTTATGGAGAATGCATAAACACCACATGAACAAAAGTCCTTATGGAGACTACATGAACACAACATGAACAAAAGTCTTTATGGAGACTGCATGATCACTGCATGACCAAAAGTCCTTATGGATACTGCATGAACACCACATAAACAAAAGTCCTTATGGATACTGCATGATCATACATGAACAAAAGTCCTTATGGAGACTGCACGAACACAGCATGACCAAAAGTCCTTATGTAGACTGCATGAACACCACATGTACCAAGGTCCTTATGGAGATTGCATGAACACCACATGAACAAAAGTCATTATGGAGACTGCATGAACACCACATTACCTAAAGTCCTTATGGAGACTGCATGACCACCACATGCACAAAACTCCTTATGGAGACTACATGAACATTGCATGACCTAAAGTCCTTATGGAGACTGCATGAATAAAGCATGACCAAAAGTCCTTATGGAAACTGCATGAACTTTCAACACCACATGAAAAAAAGTCCTTATTGAGACTGCATGAACACCACATGACCTAAAGTCCTTATGGAGACTGTATGAACACAGCATGACCTAAAGTCCTTATGGAGACTGCATGAACACCACATGACCAAAAGTCTTTATGGAGACTGCATGAACACAGCATGACCAAAAGTCCTTATGGAGAATACATGAACAGCGCATGACCTAAAGTCCTTATAGAGACTGCATGAACACAGCATGACCAAAGGTCTTTATTGAGACTGCATGAACACCACATGAACAAAAGTCCTTATGGAGACTACATGAACACTACATAAACAAAAGTCCTTATGGAGATACTACATGAACACTGCATGACCAAAAGTCCTTATGGAAACTGCATGAACATCACATATCCAAAAGTCTTTATGGAGACTGCATGATCACTGCATGACCAAAAGTCCTTATGGATACTGCATGAACACCGCATGAACAAAAGTCCTTATGGATACTGCATGATCATACATGAACAAAAGTCCTTATGGAGACTGCATGATCACTGCATGACCAAAAGTCCTTATGGATACTGCATGTTCAACACATGAACAAAAGTCCTTATGGAGACTGCACGAACACAGCATGACCAAAGGTCCTTATGGAGACTGCATGAACACCACATGTACAGAGGTCCTTATGGAGATTGCATGAACACCACATGAACAAAAGTCATTATGGAGACTGCATGAACACCACATTACCTAAAGTCCTTATATGGAGACTGCATGAACACCACATTACCTAAAGTCCTTATATGGAGACTGCATGACAAAAAGTCCTTATGGAGACTGCATGACCACCACATGCACAAAAGTCCTTAAGGAGACTACATGAACATTGCATGACCTAAAGTCCTTATGGAGATTGCATGAATAAAGCACGACCAAAAGTCCTTATGGAGACTGCATGAACACCACATGAAAAAAGTCCTTATGGAGACTGCATGAACACCACATGACCTAAAGTCCTTATATAGACTGTATGAACACAGCATGACCTAAAGTCCTTATGGAGACTGCATGAACACCACATGACCAAAAGTCTTTATGGAGACTGCATGAACACAGCATGACCAAAAGTCCTTATGGAGAATACATGAACAGCGCATTACCTAAAGTCCTTATGGAGACTGCAGGAGCACAGCATGACCAAAGGTCTTTATGGAGACTGCATGAACACCACATGAACAAAAGTCCTTATGGAGACTACATGAACACAACATGAACAAAAGTCCTTATGGAGACTGCATGATCACTGCATGACCAAAAGTCCTTATGGATACTGCATGTTCAACACATGAACAAAAGTCCTTATGGAGACTGCACGAACACAGCATGACCAAAAGTCCTTATGGAGACTGCATGAACACCACATGTACAAAGGTCCTTATGGAGATTGCATGAACACCACATGAACAAAAGTCATTATGGAGACTGCATGAACACCACATTACCTAAAGTCCTTATGGAGACTGCATGACAAAAAGTCCTTATGGAGACTGCATGACAAAAAGTCCTTATGGAGACTGCATGACCACCACATGCACAAAAGTCCTTATGGAGACTACATGAACATTGCATGACCTAAAGTCCTTATGGAGACTGCATGAATACTGCATAACAAAAGTCCTTATGGAGACTGATGACACGCATGACAAAGTCCTTATGGAGATCATGAACACCCATGACCTAAGTCCTTATGGAGACTGCATGAACACCACATGAACAAAAGTCTTATGGAGATGCAGAACACAGCATACCAAGTCCTTATGGAGACTGCATGAAACTAGAGATGACAAAAGTCCTTATGGAGACTGCATGAACACCAAAAAGTCCTTATGGAGACTGCATGAACACCAAGAAAAGTCCTTATGGATGCATGACAACCAAAGTCCTTATGAGACTGCATGACACCCATGAAAAAGTCCTTATGGAGACTGCATGAACACACATGACAAAGTCCTTTATAGACTGCATGACACAGCATGACTAAAGTCCTTATGGAGATGCAGAACACCACATGACAAAAGTCTTATGGAGACTGCATGACACGCAGACAAAGTCCTTATGGAGATACATGAACACCCATACCTAAAGTCCTTATGGAGACTCAGACACAGCATGACCAAAGTCTTATGGAGACTGCATGAAACACATGACCAAAAGTCCTTATGGAGACTCAATGAACACACATGACCAAAAGTCCTTATGGAGACTGCATGACACATACCAAAGTCCTTATGGAACTGCATGATCACACATGAACAAAAGTCCTTATGGGACTGCATCGAACACACATGACCAAAAGTCCTTATGGAGACTGCATGAACACCACATGACAAAGTCCTTATGGAGATGCATGAACACCACATGACAAAAGTCTTATGGAGACTGCATGAACACCACATTACCAAAGTCCTTATGGAGACTGCATGACAAAAAGTCCTTATGGAGACTGCATGACAAAAAGTCCTTATGGAGACTGCATGACCACACATGCACAAAAGTCCTTATGGAGACTACAGAACATTGCATGACCTAAGTCCTTATGGAGACTCAGAATAAAGCATGACCAAAAGTCCTTATGGAGATTGCATGAACACAACATGAAAAAAGTCCTTATGGAGACTGCATGAACATCACATGACAAACGTCCTTATAGAGACTGCATGATACCACATGACAAAAGTTTTTATGGAGACTGCATGAACACAGCATAACCATTAGTCCTTATGGAGACTGCATGACAAAAAGTCCTTATGGAGACTGCATGACAAAAAGTCCTTATGGAGACTGCATGACAAAAGTCTTATGGAGACTGCATGACAAAAAGTCCTTATGGAGACTGCATGACAAAAGTCCTTATGGAGACTGCTAACACCGCTGACCAAAAGTCCTTATGAAGACTGCATGAACATCACATAACCAAAAGTCTTATGGGACTGATGATCACGCTGACCAAAAGTCTTATGAAACTGCAGATCACTGCATAACCAAAGTCCTTATGGAGACTGAATGATCATCGCATGACCAAAAGTCCTTATGGAGAATAATGAACACGCATGACCTAAAGTCCTTATGGAGACTGCATGAACACCACATGAACAAAAGTCCTTATGGAGACTGCACGAACACAGCATGACCAAAAGTCCTTATGGAGACTGCATGAACACAGTAGAGCATGACCAAAAGTCCTTATGGAGACTGCATGAACACCACATAACCAAAAGTCCTTATGGAGACTGCATGAACACCACAAGAACAAAAGTCCTTATGGTTACTGCATGATCATACATGAACAAAAGTCCTTATGCAGACTGCATGATCACTGCATGACCAAAAGTCCTTATGGATACTGCATGTTCAACACATGAACAAAAGTCCTTATGGAGACTGCATACACCACATGTATCAAGGTCCTTATGGAGATTGCACGAACACCACATGAAGAAAAGTCCTTATGAAGACTGCATGACAAAAAGTCCTTATGGAGACTGCATGACCACCACATGCACAAAAGTCCTTATGGAGACTACATGAACATTGTATGACCCAAAGTCCTTATGGAGACTGCATGAATAAAGCATGACCAAAAGTCCTTATGGAGACTGCATGAACACAGCATGACCCAAGGTCCTTATTGAGACTGCATGAACAAAAGTCCTTATGGAGACTGCATGATCACCACATGAACAAAATTCCTTATGGAGACTGCATCAACACCACATGACCTAAAGTCCTTATGGAGACTGTATGAACACCACATGAACAAAAGTCCTTATGGAGACTGCATGAACACCACATGACCAAAAGTCCTTATGGAGACTGCATGAACACCACATGACCAAAAGTCCTTATGGAGACTGCATGAACACAGCATAACCATTAGTCCTTATGGAGACTGCATGACGCAGAGTCCTTATGGAGACTGCATGACCACCACATGCACAAAAGTCCGTATGGAGACTACACGAACATTGCATGACCTAAAGTCCTTATGGAGACTGCATGAATAAAGCATGATTAAAAGTCCTTATGGAGACTGCATGAACACTGCACGACCTAAGGTCCTTATGGAGACTGCATGAACACCACATGAACAAAAGTCCTTATGGAGACTGCATGATCACTGCATGAACAAAAGTCCTTATGGAGACTGCGCGAACACCACATGACCTCAAGTCCTTATGGAGACTATGAACACCACATGAACAAAAGTCCTTATGGAGACTGCATGAACACCACATGACCAAAAGTCTTTATGGAGACTGCATGAACACAGCATAACCATTAGTCCTTATGGAGACTGCATGACAAAAAGTCCTTGTGGAGACTGCATGATCACCGCATGACCAAAAGTCCTTATGGAGACTGCATGAACACAGCATAACCATTAGTCCTTATGGAGACTGCATGACAAATAGTCCTTGTGGAGACTGCATGAACACCACATAACCAAAAACATACATGAATGCTGAAGTAAATGCCAGAACTCCTTATTGACACTTCATAAATACCAAAGAATCAAAACATGTTACAGTTAATATTTTCCGGTTTCCCCTCTCCCTAAAACAGATAAGGGGTATTCAACCACCTTCACTTCTCATGATGTCTCACACAATCAGTATACATCACTCAAAAATGCTCTTATGTATGAGATTCCTCAGACTGTACTTTATGTGAAATTATCGTTTTGTATGATGAAAAGGAAAGATCAATCTAGATACTACTCTAAAGATCATTCAATTAATATTTTTTTGGTTGAAGTTGAAAGATTTTTGTAAAAATTTACCACAACATTAGTAGACTGATTGATTGTTGGGTTTTAACCCCACTTTTAGGCCATTTGATGGCGGCCAGTTTTTATTGGTGGAGGAAGCTGATGTGCTCAAAGAAAAAAACATCAAGCTTCAAAAGGAAAACTGTAAATCCTAGTCAATTAAAATTGGAGTGGAGTGCACACTCATGAGCGGTGTTTGAACTCACAACCTCAGCATCATCAGTACGATATGGTAGAGGACAGGTAACAAAAGCTAAAATTGCCCTCTGGGCCATTTGGGGTTAAAAGTGAGGCTTTTGCATCATTATCCTACGTTGTCTAATGGTCCTTCTATCACAGATCTTTTCTAATGTCTCCATTGTACTACATTCCTTACAGACAAAACAAGGCACAAAATAAGTAATAATGTTCATGAATGTTACTACAAAACTAACCTTTATTAACACTTGGATTAAAATACATGTTAAAATAAATATAAACTAAAGATGATCAATCCTGAACTCACAAATTGTAAAAATCTTAAATAAATAAATTTCACAGCCTTTGTCTGCAATTAAATTATTGATTTAACATTAAGACACCTTTGCCATTATTCAGTTAAGATTATAATTTGATATTACCTACATGTAACATCCAACTGATTTTCTGTTATCATGATAATATCTTTGCCAACAGTCTATTAAAATGTATTTAAACATTACCTTAAACCAAACTTATTTTCTGTTATTATATCTTTAAAAGATAAGAATCTTGACTAATTACCTGTTTGTCTAATCAGTTGAGTTACTTTCCCCTGTTAATTGTCAGAGGCGGATTAAAGGGGGGGGGCCCTTTTTTGGGAGAAAATTTGGTTGCTTATATAAAGAATCACTAAAGTGTGACTGGAGCGGGCCCCCTCTTAGGTCAGTCAGTGGGCCCCCACTTATGAAAATTTCTGGATCCACCACTGATTGTTTACTGAATATAATATTGCCATATTATCATATTACACTGACAACTTTCATATCTATTACTACACCAAGGTGAAAGGAATGACCATTAGAGATCAAGCAACATAATAATGTAAAGGCAGTGTCTTTAAAATCAAATGCAGAACATTGTAAAATGAAAATAACACTTTTTACTTATGACAAGAGCAATTATTGGCTCCTGAAAATCTAAAAATTATCAACTAATTCAAGCCTTACACAATTATGTTAATTCTATTGATTAATGTACAGAATAATATAATCTGGACACTTTCTTTATACCGAGTACTGTGAATTCATTATTATTCGTTAAATACAAATTTTCGTGGATTTCGTGGGAACAGAGGAACCATAAAATCAAATGATCAACGAATTACAAATTTTCTAAAGGAATATATGCAGTGTTTTCCAAAACAACGAATTAAATAACTGCAACTAATCCTCAAACCACGAAAATTGGTACCAACAAAAATAGATGAATCCACAGTACCCGAAAAACATGTTAAAATTGAAAATAAATAACAATTCATACGTTCAAAAGGACTTTTCTAGAGTTACCTTCATCAGAAAAAATCTCATGTTACACAGTCATTTATGCCTTGGCAATCTTAAACCAAAAAGTGTCTACAAAGTATTATAAGACCATATCTGAGGAGGTAAGGGACAAAATAACTGATATGTTTGTATCAACGATGTTAATAACAATTTTATGAGCTGCTTGACTGCATAAGAAGGCGTTGTATAAAAACCTTGATATTATATATTCTAAACAAATAATTTATTTTATCTCCCTTTAATAAGGTAAACCCTTTCTCAATGTCTACATGACCTTAACCCTCATATATCCCTTCAAATGTCTAAATTTTACTAATAGCATTTTCATTAATACTCTTGGAATATTATGAGACTATTTCTATGCTCCTCCTAAACCTTCTTAGAATTTTTACAAAATACAATAAACAAATAATAATTACAAGAGTTATTTCCCTTAGTAAATATTCCTTTAAGGGGGTAGACCTTAGTTCAGGGAGGTAACTCTTTAAATCAGTTAAGCGTTTGAAAAATTCAAGATAATCAATGTATTCTAAGCATTTACCTGGAACAGATTGAAAATAATCTATGTAACCTAGAATCTTAGAATATATTTTTGAAAATGGTTGACACAAACGTACTGATGATTTTAAGAGTTATTTCCCTTAACCGAGGTCTACCTCTTTAAAAGGCTATCAATGTGGAGATCTTTGTCATTAAAAAATTGACAACCCTAATCAACTTCAAAAGCAGTAAAAAATTGCATAGGGCATTTAAATCAGCTGTATCAGATAAATAACAACTATAAAACAACCTATTTAACAATTATCAACAACTTTCTAGAATGCTAAGTAATAAATTATTTGGGACGTCAAGTGTCTCATCTTCCACTATCACAATGTCATACTTTTTCTTGTATAACTCTAGACTTTCTTCTACCTAAAAATATAAAATGGTATTCAAATTTATTGCATTGGTTGCATTGAAATATTTTGACTTCCAAGTCAAATAAAATCCAAGAATTTTCCATTTTAAACAAATAACTTCATTATAGGTAAAAGATGATTGATTGATTATTTGGTGTTTGATGCAATTTAAACACTACTGTGTTAATTTGTGGCTGTAAGTTTTTATTGGTGGAGGAAGCTGTGCACAGAGAGAACCAAAAACCTGTGGTCAGAAACCTTACAATCCTAAGAGTCAAGCGCATCTGACACTTACAGGATTCGATCTCATACAACAACTTAGACCACTTAGCCAAGGAGGCCCCTCTATATCTCAAAGAGGTTGTCAAATTGTCGTCACTGACAAATGGTATCAAAATAGAAAAAAATGTTTAGAAAAAAGATATAGCTCTATGAAACTTGTACTTAAAGATCAGTGTAAAGTTTGATTGAATAAAAAGAAAAACTAATCCAAGAAAGTATATACCACAGCATTGAGTGTGATAAGATAATTCTCTACTTGAGACAATTAAATATTCAACTTAAAAACACCAGCTGCAAAATTTAGCTGTTGAGAGTGGGAAAATATCGCCTTGATATTTGCATGAAATTTAATGGTAGAATTGTATAATGATTTTTAGCAATATGCAGACAAACTTAGTCCTTCTCAATTTTCCAATGATCTGCAAAACAATGTATTTTTTCTATGTAATTTCATAAGACATGGCCACCTTTTTCTCATGACATCACAATAAGAAATTTAGAGGAAAGCAAACAAAACTGATGTCATTCTAATTGAATTTAACCCAAAAAAAAACTGAGATCAATAGGGAGTTAATAATCAGATCATTTTTCATACTTTACAAAAAATGTAAATTTATATCATGCTATTGCAAAAAAGTATCATTAAATGAACAGGTCACTGAGCTTTTCGATTAACATACAGATTGTTCAAAATTATAAGAGCTTGTGAGAATTGGTCAGGGAAATGGCACTTTTGTGTGAAAAAAAGCTATTTTCAATAATAATGTAGACTAATCTTTTACACCTATGAGTATTCAAAAATGAATTAAGATCCTGATCTACATTAAATTCAAATCCACCTACCCTTCCATTAAGGAACCCTATTTTTAGTTTATGATCGACCTCTGCACCATCACCCATATGTAGGTCACCTAGGGAATCCCCCATTAAGATCATACTAGTTCTATGTTCTATATTCTGGAAATAGTCAGAATCGTGGATAGCATTCTCGTTCTTGTTGTAAACATGTATAATGGCATTCTGGAATCCGGTCATTTTACCCTAAAAATAGAAATTATAAATACAATTATTTGGTTAATTCTGCATAAGCTAACTGTTCTACAAAAAAATAGTGATGCAAATAAATTTTTGCTTTGTTTCTATAGTTTATAAATAGAATTTCCTGTTGTCCTTTCTTCTATGTTGCACTAATTGTTAGTTTATGTTGAGGCCTCGAAATCATATGGTAAAACCTTCTCTCTGAAAGTGCATAGGGATTAAACTTCCTTTACAACCCTGATGTAACTGGTGTTTAATTTTGACAGCATTATTTATAGACAACATTCTTGATATTAAAATAATAAATCTGTAATTTCTGTACATTGTTCAACAATTCCAATAATAAATGCCTCCAAAAATTTACAGCCCTCCTTTGAATTCCTTTATAATTTGTCTAGATAGCTTGTTGTCCAACTAACAACTAATTGATAGACTTTCAATGATAGGTAAAAGGAGATGAGAGCTTTCAGTCAATTAGACAGCAGCTCAACCACACACACAAATCAAAGTGCTTGCAAGCACTGATTGGTAAAGATTGCTTTAATTTATCATTGGGACGTTAAATTAAATATTGCATTGTTGTAGTTGATTCAAGTACAATAATGCAAAAAGTAAGATAACTCTTACTTAAACGATGACATCATTGATATTTATAGAATAGCTATTAGATTCATGCACTTGCACAAGTTATGTAATTTTCTTTGAAAGTATAAAATCATTTTGTAACTTTAATATCTGAGCATATATTTCTGGAAATGTTCATGGATAGGATGTTTAGAATGTTATGATCAATGCACTATATTTTGTGTATCTAAAAAGTAGTGATTTACCTTGGAAGATTTAGATGTCAAAGGGTTTTGATTGCAATTGATGCAATCTTTGCCTAAAACTCTAGTGACTTTTTTGCTGTATTTTGAATCATAAAATTGAGAATGGAAATAGGGAATGTGCCAAAGAGACAACAACCCGACCATAGAAAAAAACAACAGCAAAAGGTCACCAACAGGTCTTCAATGTAGCGAGAAATTCCCGCACCCGGAGGCGTCCTTCAACTGGCCCCTTAACAAATATAAACTAGTTCAGTGCTAATGAACGCCATACTAATTTCCAAATTGTACACAAGAAACTAAAATTAAAATAATACAAGACTAACAAAGGCCAGAGGCTCCTGACTTGGGACAGGTGCAAAAATGCGGCGGGGTTAAACATGTTTATGAGATCTCAACCCTCCCCCTATACCTCTAGCCAATGTAGAAAAGTAAACGCATAACAATACGCACATTAAAATTCAGTTCAAGAGAAGTCTGAGTCTGATGTCAGAAGATGTAACCAAAGAAAATAAACAAAATGACAATAATACATAAATAACAACAGACTACTAGCAGTTAACTGACATGCCAGCTCCAGACTTCAATTAAACTGACTGAAAGATTCATCATATGAACATCAGGCACAATCCTTCCCGTTAGGGGTTTAGTATCATACCATCATAACATATATTAGAAGAACATAACCCGTGTCATGCCAACAACTGGTTTTTGAATAAATGTGTTTAGTTCCGATGCAAAGACCCTATAAGTGAATCAATATTAACGCCAAAATATGCAATCTTTAATGACCTGACAACAGTATCGTAACTATATCCCTTCTTAATAAGTCTATTCAAAGGTTTTGTTAGTTTTTGAGGTGAATACTGACACCTTTGTGCTTTATAAAGAATATTTCCATAAAAAATTGGATGTGAAATACCTGAACGTATAAGAAGTCTGCATGTTGAGCTATATTTACGAATGATGTCCTTATACCGATGATAAAATTTAGTAAATGTTTTGACTAGTTTGTGATATCGAAAACCCTGGTGTAATAATTTTTCAGTAATACATAAATTTCTCTCGTTAAAATCGAAAACATTGTTACATACATGAGCGAATCGTACAAGTTGAGATATATAAACACCGTAAGATGGTGACAAGGGAACGTCACCATCTAAAAATGGATAATTAACGATAGGAAATGAAAAATCATCTCTTTTATCATAAATTTTAGTATTCAGCTTTCCGTTAGTGATATAGATATCAAGATTGAGGAAAGGACAGTGGTCATTGTTAGTATTAGCTTTATTTAAAGTAAGTTCAACAGGATAAATTTCTTTAATATACATACTGAAGTCGTCATTATCTAATACTGTAAATTCAGAAATTATTGCGTGCATTTGTTATTGCGATTTTGTCATTTAAGACTACAATTGCGATATTGAGAAAAATCCTGTTTAATTCATAAAAAAAAATTAATTGCAAGTGAAATTCTGGTGCTTTTGACCCTGTCGCATTTTTCGCAATAATTAAAAAAACGCAATAATGAAAGAAATGCAATGATTTCTGAAATTTTCAGTATAAAGAAAGAATTATGATTTGACTGACCTCTTCATTAAACTTCATATAATTTGATACAATATGCATATTGTCATGCATGGTTGATTGTTGTTTTATTATTTCCTCAATGATGTCACCAATCCCTGCTGAAAATATCAAAACTGGTACCTTATATGTCTTAAGCTCATCAAAAAACCAGGAACAACCATCTCTGTAAATAGATAACATTAAATACAGTACTAGTTAAACTTGCTATATAGATCAGCTAAAATAAGTAAAAACATGTCATGTTTGGTTACCCTCTTCATATCCTGTTTAGTTATAACTATCTTTTTGAACCTTAATTTGGTCTTAACCGGTCTTATACTGTCTATTTTCTGTAGTTCAGATGGTGATCTTTATATACAGGTTAGATTGTTATAAGTAATAATGATAGGCATATAGATTCCAACATTGCAACAAGTGTGTTACAATATTTCTCGACTTAGTTTAAACATATTTATTTATAGTGGATGTGGAAACAAGTTTTGCAACTTATATTAATCCCTTTCCAATTTTTCGACTTGACACAGTTAAATATTAAAAATTAATGTTTAACGTGTTAGGCTTCCCAGCTTTTAAAACAATTAAAATTTAACTGTTGAGAGTGGAGAAATATCGTATTACACAAGTTATAGTAAATCTGTTTCTCTTATGATTTTCATCCTTCCTTTTCTAAGATTGCAGAAAGTTGTGTTTTTTTATATATGATATCATCAGACAGTCTTTTTTTGACTTCACAATAGAAAATTCAAAAGAAACCAAGAAAATTTGACATAATAATTGAATTTCGACCAAACATTTGCAGAGAACAGATAATTCACTAGTGAGGAGAAATATTTTTCTCACACCAATCAAGAAATAGGAAAATAGCACAAAAATTAGAGAAAATTATATAGTGTAAAGGGGGATAATCCTATTTTTCTAAAATTCACTTCATTAAATTCAACAAAAGCTTAGAAGCATCAAGTTACAAAAAAATTTTGAAATTAAAATTGAGAAAGGAAACGGGGAATGTGTCAAAGCTACAACAACCCGACCATAGAGCAGACAACAGCCAAAGGCCACCAATGGGTCTTCAATGTAGCGAGAATTCCCGCACCCGTAGGTGTCCTTCAGCTGGCCCCTAAAAGTATGTATACTAGTACAGTGATAATGGACGTCATACTAAACTCCGAAATATACACAAGAAACTAAAATTAAAAATCATACAAGACTAACAAAGGCCAGAGGCTCCTGACTTGGGACAGGCGCAAAATTGCAGCGGGGTTAAACATGTTTATGAGATCTCAACCCTCCCCCTGTACCTCTAGCCAATGTAGAAAAGTAAACGCATAACAATACGCACATTAAAATTCAGTTCTAGAGAAGTCCGAGTCCGATGTCAAAAGATGTAACAAAAGAAAATAAACAAAATGACAATAATACATAAATAACAACAGACTACTAGGAGTTAACTGACATGCAAACTCCAGACCTCAATTAAACTGATTGAGGATTATGTCTTCATCATATGAATATCAGGCACAATCCCTCCCATAAGGGGTTTAGTATCATACTATCATAAAATATATGAGAAGAACATAACCCGTGTCATGCCAATAACTGTTTTTAAAAAAAATAAATGTGTTTAGTTCCGATGCAAAGACCCTATAAGTGAATCAATATGAAGGCCAAAATATGCAATCTTAAATGACCTGACAACAGTATCGTAACTATATCCCTTCTTAATAAGTCTGTTTAAAGGTTTTGTAAGCTTTTGAGGTGAATACTGACATTTTTGTGCTTTGTAAAGAATATTACCATAAATAATTGGATGTGAAATACCTGAACGTATAAGATGTCTGCATGTTGAGTTATATTTACGAATTATTTCCTTATACCGGTGATAAAATTTAGTAAATGTTTTGACCAGTTTGTGATATCGAAAACCCTGGTGTAATAATTTTTCAGTAATACATAAATTTCTCTCCCTAAAATCTAATACGTTGTTACATAAACGAGCGAATCGTACAAGTTGTAATATATAAACACCATAAGATGGTGACAAGGGTATGTCACCATCTAAAAATGGATAATTAAAGATAGGAAATGAAAAATCATCTCTTTTATCATAAATTTTTGTATTAAGCTTCCCCTTAATGATATAGATATCAAGATCAAGGAAAGGGCAGTGGTCATTGTTAGTATTAGCTTTATTTAAAGTAAGTTCAACAGGATAAATTTCTTTAGTATACATACTGAAGTGGTCATTATTGAGAGCCAATATATATATCATCCAAATATCTAAAAGTATTGTTAAATTTTTGTATCAAATGTTGTTTCAATGGGTCTTTGTTAGTTTTAGTCATAAATTGTAACTCATAACAATACAAAAACAGGTCCGCAATAAGTGGTGCACAGTTAGTCCCCATTGGAATTCCAATAACTTAATGATATACGGAATCTCCAAAGCGAACAAAAATGTTATCAAGTAAAAATTCAAGCGCATATATAGTATCAAAGCATGTTGTCCAGTTTGACCCTACTTTGGACAAATCCTACAATGTATGCCACTTATATCATCAAAAGAACAAGTTAAAGGTATACTTGCTAGGTTCTGAAGCTGCAGTTTAGTTGATGGTTGAAGATTAAATTTGTGCAATGTGTGTGGAATATAGATTTCTACTTTTTTCTTGCTTGTAAACCCATTCTGTTTCCTGCATACTAGTTCAAAAAGTAATGTGAAAGCTATGGGTTAATTTTTGTTCATCTTGATATTTAAATTTATTTCTTGTTCATCTGTGCATATACCCCCCATTTTTTTTACAGTTTTTTGTTTAATTTGTTTTAGTCAGGAATCTGATGTTCAGTAGTTTGTTGATGTGGTTCATAAGTGTTTCTAGTTTCTTCTTTTTTATATAGATTTTAATGTTGATTTTACTTGTCATTTTTTGGGCCCTTCATAGCTTGTTGTTTGGTGTTAGCCAAGGCTCCATTTTAAAGACCATACTTTGGCCTATAATGGCTTACTTTTACAAATTGCGATTTGGATGGAGAGATGTCTCATTGGCACTCATACCACATCTTCTTATATCTATTTACCTAAGTTTAGCAGTAGACGAGGACACACAGTGTTTTATAGAATCTCTGGAAATTTCACATGTTTCTAACAAAGCATGGGCTTTGGTCCACCTGAAACAAGATAAAAACTAGAAACATTGGCATAAATTAAAAAAAAACTTCCATATAAAATAAATAAATAACATTTTAAAAAGACTGCTACTTTTCTTATATCCATATGTAAACTGTGACTTGCTAATAATAACATCAATGTTATACTTTGATGGATATATTTGCTCCAATGGTCAGATTCACCTTTTGTCAAATGGCAATACAAGTTGTGAGTTTTAAAAATGATAAGAATATATAAGTATTTTTTATCTTTCCGTGCCAAATCCTGGCTTTTATTCATATCATCTTGTATCGTGAATCACATGATAGCTTCTGTTTTATGCTAATTTTACATTTGATAAACAAAGCCATATTCTACATGTTCCTAATTCAAACAGAACATATGGTACATATCCTCAAAATGGCAATTGAATTTTGACTTGATGTATTTTGAATGACATCAAGATTAAGATTGATAATTCTATGGAAGAAATTAAAACCTTAAAAATAATTCTCTCATGTCATGCTTTATGGTCATTTTAACATGGATAACCACTATATCTTACAACTCACTTTTACTCCTTTGCTCAATATATAATATAAATGTCTCACCATGTTGAAATGAGCATAGAGCAATACATGAAAGAAAAATGTCTTCATTGGCAACCATATATAACCCAAATTTTCTTTTCGTAAAAACATAACACATGTTAATGTATTTCGATTGGTTTAAAAAATCCTTACCATTCAATCATCTTAGGGATTTTCTCCTCGATAGATAATTTAGGATTTGTTTCTATAGGGAAGTATGTATCTCTCAGAGTTCTGGCCTGTTTAATATAAAAAGTATGATTTTACAACGCTATTCATAAATAAACAGAAAAGCAGATATAGATGCAGTTAATAATAATTCATATTGCTCCCTGTAATGGAGAGTGATACATATTTCTCCTCTCAAAAAAGTTACAAAGGAGTCAAAATTTTCAGAGTAAATTTTCAACTGTGATTACCTTTGTCAATATAATGGAATTTTATGTAACTGTCATTCCAGTGAGAGGTTTAGTTAGCTATTAAACCAGGTTTAATCCACCCTTTTCTACATGAGAAAATGCCTGTACTAAGTCAGGAATATGACAGTTGTTATCCATTCGTTTGATGTGTTTGAGCTTTTCGATTTTGCCATTTGACTAAAGTTTCTGAATTGAACTTTCCTTGGAGAAAGATGGTGATCAGTATTTTTGTTACTTTACTTTTAAATGTTAATCATACACATCTGGTGGATAGTTGTCTAATCCTTGTATAATATTCAGGCCCGTAGCCAGGAATTTCCATGGGGGGGTTCGTTGGACTCATGAACTCGACTTTAACAGTCACAATTTGAACAAAACGTTGACTTTAACAGTGCTTTTTTTATTTCAAAGGGGGGTTCGGACAAGGGGGGTTCGTCCGAACCCCCCTGGCTACGGGTATGATATTTTGTTATCATTGATTGTTATTTTTTTTAGAAAATAGACAATAAGAACAAAATGGGAGAGCTATATCATGTATATCACTAGGTAACATTTTATTTGTTATCAAATCAATAAAAACCTAGCAATGATTTCTGAATTACATCTGTGATATATTTTACTTATAAACATCTGGTGGATAGTTGTCTCATTGGCAATCATACCACATCTCCTTATCCTGGTATAATCTGTTGTCTTCATAGAAAGATAGGCAAAACAAACAAAATGAGAAAGATTTATTTATTATCATGTATAAATCACAAGGTCCAACATTACATAAACTGACCTTCTCCTTGTAAACCTCGGGCAAAGATCCTTCCTCTAAAACATCTGTAATAGATATAAAATAAATGATTCAATGCTCTGTTTATACTCTCAAGTTGAATATTTTTTTGTTGTCTTGTAAGTCCATTAGTTTCCTAAACATTATATTACTGTCATGAGTGTAAACTCCAAAATCATTGCAGTTTTTGATGAGTGTACAAACATGCAAGATGAACTTCAAATATTTTCTTAGATATCAAGAGTGTGTACTGGGTAAATGTATTTGACCTCTTAGATCTATCACTGCAAAACATGGTCAATTTCTTTTAAATATTTTCATAAGACTTTTTAAAATTAATGCAATTTCTTGTTCATTGAATGTTCTTGAGAATGAGAAATTCTTACATTTTTCACGTAAGTATACAATACTGTTTATTCATTTACCAATTTTCATGGATTGAAGGAAAAATGTATTTTCATGGAAATATTTGAAACGATGGTGTTGCAATTAATGTTATAATCAATCATGTTCAAATAAGTCTTCACACAAATTTGTTTGAGGTATAAAAAGTAAACATCAGCATACTATGCTAGTTCATGCAGCATAAGTAAGTAAAAGAGTAAGTAAATTTTATTAATAGTCGGGCAATAGGTCTATTAAAGGAATACAAGTAAAAGTAAGCAACAAGTATAAGGCACTCATAACGTACACACAGTAAGTTTGTTTTAATCAATACTATTGAATACAGTAATGTAAAATAAGTCAAGAAGAGATATATGCATAATTGATTTCTGACTAGCACTGAAGAAATAAAAAGGTACACGCTATATATCACTGACAAGAACCACATGTTAGGCTTCTTTTTTTCTTTCTAAAAAAGACATCATAAATTAAATGAAATAATATTTTCTGTAGTCTATCTGATGTACAATGAGAAATGTTGAATTTCTCCCTTTAATTTGAATAAAAATACTATTTATCAATTTTTTTCTTTTTAAACTATGACATGTGTGAGTAAATTTTAAAAAAATAACAAAGATCCCTTACAAAGGTTCCAATGACAATACTGCCATGTCAATGATATAATCATATATATCGCTATTTAATGGTACATGTACCAGAGACATGTATTATATGTCTCTGATGGTACTATTCACACATAGATCACATACTATGACAGGTAGCACAGACATGACCCTTGTGGATGTACTTCGTCAAAGTTCTATCAAAGTCTGCTACAATCTGTAATGAAAACACAATATTTTAATGTTAAGTTACTTTTCAAAGGCTATACCAATTCATTTTAGTTTCTTGGATATTGGAAAGGCAAAAAAGTAATAATGATTCAGTCCTTCCTGCCATTTTAAATTTAGCATCTCTTCATGTATGATGCAAGATAAATGTATGAAAGAAATCTTTTCCACTCTTCATTAAGGAATATAGACTCACTTTCAGGAATTGACCCTGTTTTTATCCAAATTAACCACTGAAACATCATTACAGTCCAAAAATCATCCAAAATACTAAAATTTGATTGGTGTGGCCTTGTTCTAGTTTAACTGATCACTTACTGTGACAACCTGAGCAGGGCTTCCCTTTTTCATAGAATTTTGAAAGCGTAAAATCAAAATCTGCCACAATCTGTGTAATTAAATAATATTTATTCGATGAAAATATTGAAAAATTTATAAAATCAATAAAAGACTTCAAGCAAATTATACATAATAAAGGAGCCATACAAAAAAAACTTGTATGTTTTTTGTATACCATGTATAATAAATGTATTTTAGTTTATGACATGTAATGCATGTATAATCAATGTAGTTTGTGTATAACATGTATAATCTATGTATTTTGTGTATAACATGTATAATCAATGTAGTTTGTGTATAACATGTATAATCTATGTATTTTGTGTATAACATGTATCATCCTAAGTTTGACTCTAACTTAATTCCTATACTAGCCTGCAGGGCTAGGTAAATTATACTAGCCCTCTAATAAATTCACTAGCCCTCCAAATGCCACCAGGACAACCCTTTCTAGTAGGGTCTGACTCAGTTGGCATGCCCCCCATAAAAGTTTGATATAAATGAAGCTAAATCCTGTGTGCTGGAGCATTTCCATTTAGGGTTTTGAACATGTTTTGTTTCATGAAATTTCACAATGTTGTAAGATTTTTTGCTCAACATATTTACACAATATTGGTAGTCTTATATGAATCATAGGTTGGGATGAAGAAAAATACACATGATGCAAACATGTATGTTCTTGTCCCAAGTCAGTGTAATATTCTGTGGATGTTGTCTGCTACTGTATATCATTTTTTGTTAGAACTTTTTTATCAGTTTATGGTACATTTGTCATTTCAGTGCCTTTTTGGCTTACAATGTGGTACATGTATATGTTTGAGTCTGTTTGACTCATTGCATTATTTGGTCTTTGCTGGTGAGTTGTCTCATTTGCAATCATATCACATCATGCACATCTTCTCATTCATACACAACCAGTTTTGTCCATGACTGTCATGTTCTTTTACAGTGTTTACTCTTGTCTGATTAACTATGAATATAATAGTGATTAATCAAACCTGTAATTTGTCTGGACCACCCTGAATTATCTGTTCTATAACATGCTTAACATGGTCGGGATCACCAATGTGTACATTTGGCTTGTTAAGAACTTCCATCTGTAAAATAAAAAAAAACAAATGTACATGTGTCACATTACAACATGTGTAATGCTTGTGTAATGTATAGCAACATGTGTCAATTCAAAACATGTGTATTGCAATGCAACATGTGTCAAGTCAAAACATGTGTATTGCATATCATGTAACATGTGTAATGTATTTGTCATGAATTGATATGTATAAAGCATGTCATGTAACATGTGTAACAGCTTCTGATTGATTAATTATTTCGATTAAATGCCACTTTCAGCACACCTGACTATTTCAAATCAGATCGGAGTGGACACACCTTGCCTCCTTAATAATCCTTGCTGACAAGTTAGATGCAGGGGTAGATTTAGTCTGGGGTGTGGGGGCGTGCGCCTCCAAAAAGTTGAAAAGGATGGGTTGTCTTCAGCTTAAAAATATATATATTTCCCTTATTTTACCTCAGAACCATTTTCACTGTATTCCGCACAGAAAAAAAATTAATTTTGTGCCCCCATAACTGAAAACCCTGGATTCGCCCCTGAGATGTACAACATGTATGTGCCTTAGAAGTTAAAAGTTTAAAAGGTCTTATACCATTGTATACGTCATGTAGGAGCTTATTCTTATATTCTGATTCAAACATAATTTTGGGGCCCTTTATAGCTTGTGGTTCGGTGTGAGCCAAGGCTCTGTGTTGAAGGCTGTACATTGACCTATAATGGTTAACCTTTTTAAATTGTTATTTGGATGGAGAGTTGGCTCATTGGCACTCACACCACATCTTCCTATATCTATATGGAAGTTGGATTTTAATGCAAGAAACAGCTCACACTAATTTATATATATCAAAAACCTATCAGGATACATGAAATAGCTTCCTTGTAAATACATCTAAGCAGGAAGTTTAACATTTGAACAACACAAAAAAATCTAGCAACGTAACAGTCTAAAGTATGATGGAGCCTAATTAATATTCAGCATACCATAAATGGCATATAAATGAGCGAGTGAGGAGACTTAATTATAATTAGATTGCACATAGTCACATATTTTAAATGCTGACACAATTGTGCAAATCATCAATTACTTATCATAAACACTTCAAGTCTTCTTCATCAATATGACTACCAAATCATAAAACTCAACAGTCAAACAATTGTAAAATATCCATCTAGGTCTGAACTCACTAAAATAAGTAACACTTAGTAGATCTACCAGTACATGTATTATATGCATGATATGTGTTTCCACACATTTTTTTGTGGCTGGCTAAATTGAAATTTAAGTTAATAAGATGCCACAACAATTAATTCAGTTTACAGTATTTCAAAATCTTACCATACTTCATGTACTTATGATTTATCTGTTAGTCCACTAAATTTACTTATCAAGACTGATAACTTCTAAATGTGACTGCGTACGAAAGATATGAGAATCGTCCTGATTTCCTCCAAGGCAAAGTAAGTGTTAATATATATATGAGTCAAGTATTAAGTGTCCTTTTTTTGTGCATATCAAATTTATATGGTAAGAATGTTTTGATAACATTTAAACAATCTAGTTTCACTTCTACTTTCAGTTTAGTGACTATATATACATCATCAGTAAAATCAGTAAACAAAGTTTTCAGAAAATACAAAAATCAAAAAGCATGATAAGATAGATCATAGAATTGAAAGATTAACTTTTAAAAGGATACAATAGACCAAAATTTACCCCACAAAAAAACAATTTTAACTATTTCCCTACCTTACTCTACATGTACATGCTCTAGTCTGTAAGTCAAAGGCATCTAAATAATTTCAACACTAAGTCATGTACGTACTCAGTACTTTTTTACAAATTTATATCAATGAGTAATTTGGTATATTTAAAAGTAGATCTATGTCACCAAGGTCCACTCGAGAGCACTGTTAGATAAGGGGGGGGGGGGGGGGGGGGGGGGGGGGGGGGGGGGGCTAACTCGTATGTGCTGGAACCAAGGGACAGAGGGTCAGTCTTTCACTAGACTAAATGTTCTGATAGGCATAGCTTAGACGCAAGGAAGGTTTTCATAATTTAATTACTATAACAATTTAAACGAATGATGATAGCAAATCAATTAGTAAACAATTCCAAATAATAATTAAAGTACAAAGTATCAAATCTAAATATCAAATCCAAAGTTAAACTATCTCTCCTGAAAATGTAAAATATAAAATAAATGCCAAAACCACTAAATCATAAAATGTACTTAATCTCAAATTCAAAATGTAAAGTCTCAAAATAAAAAGATTCTCAAAAGTATTTTCTAAAGTTAAATTTATGAGTCAGAAATAAATTTTGTCTCAACACTACACCGCCAACTGGTAGACTGATAGACAGTCTTAAAGGTCCAGTATAATGACGTGAGTAGTGTGAGATTACGTTTCCAAAACACTGACTGCTATCTTAAAATATTCTCAAAAATAAAAGGTGAGACAAAAATACACTTTTGTCTAAACACTACAGTAGTACTACTACTGGTAGACTGATCGACAGTCCTACAGGTCCAGTATAATAGACTTTAGCAGTGCAATTTTGGGTTTCTGAAAGGTGACTGATTTTCCTAAATTTCACAATGCTATTTATATTAAAACACAAAATAAACTCAATTTGTCCCGACATATTAATATTACTCTCATTAGCAAAAATTAGACATTAATTAACAAAGCCTAATCCTGTTTTGATAAAATGTAAACTTTTGTAACGGCAACCCTGATGCTTTGGAACAGTATTATGTCCCTTTAAAATGGACTGTTGTAAAATTAACATTTAATTACTAAATGTTAATATGAATGATTGATAAAAATTGTTGTTTAACATTTCAATCATATTTAGTTACATTATTCAATATTGTGCTATAATTCATTGAATTTATTCTCAGCATGCTCAGATTTTGTTGAATTTGCAACTTATAATTTAGTTATAGAATGTTCATATTTGAAGTAGTATTTGTTAAATAATTGCTTAAAAAATTGTACTGGGGTTGTTTTCATAAGCCACTTTGGTTGATATAACGACCTCTCATTTTTATTAGCTTTTATTTAAGAGCTTACTGGTCTTGCACAGACCAGAGTCACCGTCGTACACGAAAGGTCTACCACAGACCTCAGTCACGGTCTTCATGAAAGGTCTAGCACAGACTTCGCTGACTAACTGGTCTTGCACAGACCTTGCTAACTTTGTACACGAAAGGCGTTGTCTACACGAAAGGTGTAATGCATTTCACTGCATCTAGACACAATATCGCTATTGTGTCTAGAATTATAATGCATCTAGACAAAGGTTAAAATGACAGATTAAGCTATGTCACTTTTATGTGATTTTTAACTTGCTTTTCATATTCATGTTTCATGTTTTTATCTTTACAAATTGTTGATATTTGTTAAATGAAGTAATTTGCTCATAAACAATGAAAACTTGCTAGTGTTAAGTTTTGCAAAGACAAATATGAAGGATCAGAGACTCAGATTCTGATACCTACCATGCCTACTCTTTACACGGTCTGGGGTAAAATATGCTAAAGTTGACACAGAAAATACACAACGTAAAAACCCCTACGGTTATACACTTTCAAAGTGACATATATGCTAATTACAATTAATATTTCAAAATAGAGTGCCTTGAGCAAACTGTGACATTTCGAGTACTAATGCCACGGCATAGGTAAAAATAATCAAACAGATTAATAAAATATTTACAAAATACTAACATTAAATTTTCTATCTTAAAATAAAACATATTTTTATCCAAAATAACACTTAACACAAGTATAAGCAAAATAACACACCATGACATCTATATCAATTCTTGCAAAATTGCATACAAGTACATCAAAAAGCAGTGAAAAAAAGGACAAAAAACCCAACAAAGCTGTCTACAGCATTTAATGATATCAAATCAGCAAATCTGGTATATTTTGTAAACAACTGATGCAAAACTGTATAAACTAAAAATAAACCCAAACAATACTTGTAAACAACATACCATTTTTTCAATAGTCATATTGACTGAATTTTAGATCCTGCTTTCTAAGCCCAATAATCTATTAGTAAATGTATTAATTAACTTCTGGGTATGCTGTTAACCCTCCAACTGTTAAATAAGATAATCTATTTATGATCTGGTTGATACCATTGATGATTTTAAGGGTAATAATATTATATAATATCAAGTTGAAATATTAATGAGATACATGTACATGTAAATAAACTTGTTATATAATTATCTATTAATTATCTGATTACTATACTTATCAAGATACACAAATGGTGTAATGTTCTTAATTAATGCTATAATGGAGGATTCTGAACATGCATGCAGTGACAAACTTATGGAAAAACAAACCCAACAAAATTGGGGATCTTAGTGATTGTGTTTTACAAAGGAGTAGAGACAGGATCCCCTAAAGTGTTTTTTTAAAGTTAAATAATTAAAGTAAATTTAATGTATATGTTCCAGACCATATGAGTCGGCTTACTTTTTCCAATTCTCGTACGGTCTGACAGACCTGTCGGACTTATTTTAAGAAGATGGTCAATATAAAAAAAAAGAAGATGTACTTTAATGATTAGATTTGAATAAACATATTACAGATCAAGATAACTGAAATCACAAATCAATTTTAAAAGTTAAATTGTAAATTAAATAAAAACTTAATATTTCAACTATTTAAAAAAGACAGATTTTTTTAATTTGTTAATCTCCTGTATTTAGCAAATTACATGGAATTAACTTTCACTCATTGAAATTGAATTTATTGGAAATAATGATAATGTTGGAAGATTTTTTTTTAGAATATTTAGGAACTTACTACAAAAACCAACAAAAATCATGAAAATACTGGACAGAAATTATAAAAAAAATTCTATGGAAATAAAATAAGTAAAACAAGTGAAACTGCGAGCTACTGCTCACTGATGATACCCACGCCGCAAGTGGATAATATTAATAGTGTAAAAATATGCAAGTGTTCAGTAAACAGGAAGTTGTCAAGTGATGAATCTGAAAACGCATCACACGGTATAGCTGACTTATATAAATCCTGAAACCAAATTTCAGAAATCCTTGTATTGTAGTTCCTGAGAAAAATGTGACGAAAATTTTCAACTTGGCTATCATGTGTAAAATCATACAAGTGTTCGGTAAACAGGAAGTTGTCAAGTGATGAATCTGAAAACGCATCACACGGTATGGCTAACATATATAAATGTTGATACCAAATTACAGAAAGGGTGGATGTGTAGTTCCTGAGAAAAATGTGACGAAAATTTTCAACTTGGCTATCATGTGTAAAATCATACAAGTGTTCGGTAAACAGGAAGTTGTCAAGTGATGAATCTGAAAACGCATCACACGGTATGGCTAACATATATAAATGTTGATACCAAATTACAGAAAGGGTGGATGTGTAGTTCCTGAGAAAAATGTGACGAAAGTTTCATGGGACGGACTGACTGACGGACGGACTGATGGACGGACTGATGGACGGACGGACAGACAGAGGTAAAACAGTATACCCCCCCTTTTTTAAAGCGGGGGTATAAAAATAATTAAAACTTTTCAAAAACAAATGCAAAGATTAAAAAAGAGAGTTCTTTGTTACTCTTATACAACCAGTTGTTGATAGGATCTTCCCTGATTGTTATGTAGGGTTGATGATTTTATTGGTAAAGATGCATGTTTGTACAAACTGTCATGCACATTCTGCATATTGAGCATCTGATGTTCCTTGTGTCAGCAAGTGTCACCCTGGGTAAGTGTGCCAAAACAATATTCATATAGACAATTAAATAAATACTTAATTAGGACCGTCCAAATTCTCATATGGTCTGGAACATATATGTATTGATAAATGTATGATATTTAAAAGAACACCTAGAAAAAATATACATATAATATTAGAGCCAATAAATTGTGTGCAAAATGGTTACTGTTAATTTTTCAGAAATATATCATAAATTTGGCAAAATTACGCAAAAATGCAAGATTTTACAAAAGTCACCTTTTTTAATGATTCAATTGGTGAAAATCCTATTATTTAATGCGAAACTATTGGACATTTTACATGTTGTAGCATGTTTTCATTAAAATTTCATAACATTTTCGTAGTGAAAAAAATCTGACTTTTAGGGCCAAAACCATGAAAACTATCAGGATTATGAGTTAGTGAACCAATCCTTTTATTGCCTGTAAATACATGTTTGTTTACCTGTGATTGTGCAAGCAGCATTTACATTCGCTTGTGATTATTACATGTGTATTACTTGTGATTGTTTATACATGATTTTTATGACCCTAGATATATATTTATTAATTTATTCAAGGAATTTTAAAGTATTACTATCATTATACAATTCCTAGATTTATTAACTTTGTGTATTTAAAATGTTTATTGCCTTGGAAAGTTTGATTGTGTTTCAATGTTTATTGCTCATGGCTGTGGATTGCAAACTTACTGTTTATGAATGTGAAATACATGTATATTATTACCTTTGCCTGACAAAACATATTCATTGCCTGCTATTGTGTATTATATAATTATTGCCTGTGTAACATTTATTTTTTAATTTCAGTATCAATACCAAAAGAAAACTTCAAAGATTTGCAAAGCCTCAAAACTTATTTTGCAAATGGGGGCTTTCCCAGTCATTATTTTTGAATCCCATTACCTAATTGTCATTATTGTTTCTTTATATCATTTAATTGTTATATATGTAACAGATATAAAAATTAGAAGATGCGGTATTACCAATTATTGTCTGGTAATTTAGAACTTCTGTAGTAATGGTAGTGAAAAAAATACACAAAAAAAAATAAAAAAATAGGAAATGGCTTTTTAACTGTCTTTAAATATTAAATGTGAAAATGACCCAGCCTTGTTCTCCAATTTCATATGTGATAACTGTTGGCTCAATCTATTAAGATCGAACCATGGAAGTAATATTGATCGAACTTAACAGAAATAGGAAAATTGGACTAAAATAAAAATTGAATGAATGTCTATTTTCGGCAGTGTACATTAACGTAATGTAACGAATGGACAATTTGGGTTACTTCGCGCACATATATATATACTGTATACAACAAAAACTTGTCTGTTCGTAATTTTCCGTGAACACGAAAATGACCAAAAATTGTCAGTGATCACATGCAGAGAATCAACTTCCATGCCAGATATTGAACCAATTATTGAGTTATCAAAAGATTGGTGGTAACGCAGATGAAATCTTTGAAGTGACGACGTTGTTATTCCTTTTAAATATTACTTCCATGGTTAAAAGTCTTAATTGTCTCCTAAATGATGCAAAAATACAATTTTTTGGCATTAAAATTGAAATATCTTTTTTTAACTCATCGGTGATCTCTATTTTCATGATTTTTAAAATTTTTCCAATAGGCTGTACTTAAACTAAACAATTGTTAAATTTTGGCTATTTCTGTAATTTAGTTCTTTTTTTTAATAATATCTCTATTTCTTATATCAATTCAACTGAAAAAAGTTCCTTAACAAATATGCATGCATATTTCTTTCGAAGGTAGATTATGAGCTTAAATGAACAATGACCCCATTTTTTATTTTATTTTTTTTCTATTAAAGTCATAAGAAACCTTAAATTAAAAAAAATATGCATAGAAGTATATGTTTTTTATAACTTAATGGATAGTTTTTATTATACAACTTATGTACATATACTTTTTTCTGGGGAAAATTCTTTAATTTGTCCACATTTAGAAGAAGTTTACTTATTTTTAAGCAATTCGCCGACATATTTTCCGTATGCATAGTGACCTGAGCATGACCCTCCTCGTAAAAATCCGTTGATCGCAATAAGCATGGATCTGTCATTAAAATAAACAATTATCTGATTATACATGTTAAACACGTGATCAATACCCATGCTTTTTGTTATTTGTTTACTATAAGGTGACAATCGGTAAACTATGGCTTCAAAACAGGGCATTTAATGAGTAGCCATATTTGTTAAATCATAACAGACATAGAGAAAAAAAATTACGATTAAACGATTATTTGCGTAAAAAATGAAAAATCGTGCACAGAAGACTAAGTTTATGGTATATACAAGCATTGGTCCAAGAATTGAATAAACATTATTTTTCACCACTCACTCGTTTCATATGACTTTAAGTATATATGATAAAGTTCTTTTATAGAAAAAATAGCGAAATCCTATATTTAGAATAAAACTGATGAATACCCGCAAGCCCCTGACTTGTCCTAATCAGAATCGCAATAATTGATAAAATAATCACAAATATAATGCCTACCCATGTTAAAACTTCTAGCTTGCACGCATCAATTATTTCTCAAACGCTAACTAGCTATTTCTTTTTTGTGCTATTTTAAAATCTAGTTGGACATGTTGGAAAGAATGTCAGATATGTGATACAAGGAGAGAGTTCTTTTGCACCTTGCAATTTCTGAAGTCCTCACCAGGGGTTGACACTAACTTTTGTAGGCACTAGCCCGCAGGGCTAGAAAAAATTATATTCAACTAGCCCTGTTCTTTGTCCGGTAGCCCGGTGAGTGGGCCAACGGCCCACGAGTGAGCTGGCCGTAGGCCAGCGAACTTGCTAGGGGGGTCTGGCGGGGGCATGCCCCCCCCCAGAATTTTTTTGAAATTTAGATGCAAAATCCTGCATTCTGAGGCATTCTGAGGCCTTTTAAGAAGATGTTTTCAGTCTGAAAAATAACTATTTCATACTTGTTTATACATGTATCTTCATAAAAAAAAAAATATTAAAAAAAAATTAACACCAAATAAATCTAATGCCAGGAATTTGTCAAAACTTGCATTTTTACTGTTAATGAATCTTAAATATTTATTGTGTTAACATTTTCAGTCAAACATTAACATTTGTATATTCCAAACCTACTTTAAAAAAAAAAGTTCCTAGATTAAAGATATTTACCACAAAACCTGGACTACGTTTATAGGGTGGTTTAATGACTGACACCACATTCAATTTACAAATAATCCTGCAACATCAAATTAATTAATGGCCTTCCTTCTAAATGATCTTCTTTCATTATTATAATATCAAACTCTGGAGGGTATTGACCATCACACAAAAAGTCATATAGCTGTTTATATTCACCACTTTCCATTTTTGTTTACATCTCTGTTGTCCTGATCTAAATTTCAATTTAAAAATGTGATATTCTGTCCCGTGAACGAAATTTCACAGATGAATTGTGAAATATAGTTCAAGAAGACACAATTTCATGGAACACTTTTTTGGCTTACAAAAAACTCATCAACTAAAATAATCAAATTAAAAAACCAATGTTTTTGTTTAATTTTATTTACATAAATAAGTTGACTTGTCCCCTATTTTACTTTTGGTTTCTGATGCTGAGTCTTCATGTTCCAACTGATTTGTCTCATGACGAGTTTTAACCCTGTTCTCGTTAATGCATTATGACATGCATACATCCCGGTACGTGCAATGGACGCTTTCTGATACCAATGGCTTAGTCTTGTTATCATCATCACCCCTCAGCTCTCAAAAGAAGCTAATCACATTTAATATTATTACCGGAAATTTACTTTCGTTTCAGTCCATTGCAACTGTAATGATAAATCCCGAGCAATACGAAAAGAATTATGACGACATGACAAACGCTAATTCGATAAAGACAGAGAAGATCGAAAAGTTTTCATCACCACGAGTACCTTTGGAGTAAAGGAAAATTTCAACAGGGAACCTTTCAATGCTCTATTTTAAGAACGAAAGGACATTTCCAATTTAAACTATTTACGCGACGACTATGTATTAGATAAGGCTAAACTATGCTCACGATTTATCAGGATCTTTGATGTGATTAAAAATAAAATATAATAAAACCAAAATGTAAATGCAGTATAATTAATGTTTATTTCAAAACGGGTTATCTTGAAACGTGGTTCATTCTTACTTTATGGGCCGAGTAATCTTAGGCCGAGTTGACTATATATAACGACTGGTTTACGGTAGAAATTTTACCCTCCAGTATCTGTATGTAAATAAAGAGGTCGTGGAACCAGTGTAGACAATATTCGACGAAGTTGTCAGATTTGACCGGCGTTTGGACTGTACTTTGTCGAAAGTACAACAGATCGATGTTCAATGACAAATATATTTACTAGCCCCTCGGTCTACCGCGCCACGGACATTTACTAGCCCGACACAAAAGTTACTAGTCTCGGGCTAGCGGGCTAGCGTTAGTGTCGAACCCTGCTCACTGTGAATTTGAAAATGAACAAACCCAATAAACATGATAAACAGATAAAAGCACTGTTCCATTGCTTTTTGTGTATTTTTTTGTGGTGCATGAAATGAGTTTTTTCTCATGGATACATACAACAGGTACTTGCTTCTAGGTCGACTATCTAAATAATTCTATGATGGATATCCTTTGACTTTGTTTTTCTAGTACTGAGGCCCCTCATGGGGGGGTCCTAGTAATCACATAATCACCATTTTTTTGCCAATATAATCACATAATCATTAAATATTTGCTTATCTTTAGTAATCAAATAATCATAAACTAAAAATACAGTCCTAGGTAATCAAATAAACTAAAAATACAGTCCTAGGTAATCAAATAATCATGAAATATTTGGCTTAATAATCAAATAATCATTAAAAAAACGGCCAAGTAATCACATAATCAAAAACCCCATGAGGGCCCTCAGTACTAGTAGTAGTCAAAAGTAATTTTATGAGTTACAAAAATTCACATCATTGTTTTGTCTTTGAAACGATTCCCTCAGAATTTTTTTTTGAAAACTTCTAATTTGACAATTGTATTACCATCTGATATAGTTTTATGTAGGGAGTTTTGCTGAAGTAACGTTTTACCAAAGAAAATGTTCTCATTCAAATTTTTGTTCGATTATATTTCTGCTTACCTCCCCTTTAGAATAATCTAAATAAAAACAAAATTCGGAAAAGGAATCAGTAAACTCCGGATAACGAGATCGACCAGTACGTGTCTTCTTGGACGTCCGCTTCCAATAATATGTCGAAAAGGTCTCGTTATCATATTTTATTTATCGACACAATAAAAAACAAAAACATATCAATATAAATGCTTGTTTTTTTATATGAAGTAAGTACAAAATTTTAAAATGTATCATAGCCTGAATGGAATAGAATAGATTAGTTTTGCTTCCCAAAAAAACAGAGTTAATAAAAGATTTTATTTATTTCTCAAACACCATAAAATTACAATGGTACAAAGAAGTTCATCAAAAGTTATATAACATAACACAAACACACATGACAAGATGAGATGAAAATATCAAATAAAATAAAATAAACAGTATAGTAGCGAAGAGTGGTGATTAACCAGGAAGACTCACTTGAAAAGTTATAACCCTGATAAATTTGCACAGCTTTTTCAACTTATTTTTAATTTTTAACTGAAATAGTTTTCCAAATTTTAGTATGTTACATCTGTGCAAGAAAAAAGTATCCAAATATTGGGATCGAAAATTTGCCAAAGAACTACACTGCAAAGTGTAATGAAATTCATCACCAATCTCGTTACAATGACATAAGTTACAATATCTAAGGTTTCGCTCAATCTTATTCCATCTACCAGTTTCGATCGGTAACTTATGGTTACCCGTTCGAAATCTACAATATGTTATTCTATCTTTATCACTTAATTAAAATATTCAGATATTCCTCAAATTCAAAATTTTGTTTATACAATTTGAAGGCCAAACCTTTTGACGAACAGTCAATATCAGCTCTCCATTTCTGTTGAAACTGATCAAATAACTTTTGTTTTAAACTAATACCCAACCACTTTGGATTAAAATTTCCTTGTGACAATCATATATTGCTGTATCCACACTTATCTAATATATCTTTAACGTATTTCAACCAATCTGACCTAAATTGGTTGTCAGAACTTTTCAAGAACATGTATTTGTATAGTATTTTAGCAATCCTGTTATCATCCCCATTTACCATTTTTGACCAAAAATTAACCATACGCAGCTGTATATATAAAGACATGGGATAAATACCAAGTTCACCATAAATCATAAAATTCGGTGTCGACTTCTTAAGGTTTAATAATAGTTTACAAAATTTTAAGTGCACTTTTTCTATAATATCAGTATTACTGAAACCCCAAATCTCACACCCATACAGGAGAATTGGCTTCACAATTTTATCAAAAAGATCATATTGTGATTTCACTGACAAGTTGTGCAACCTCCCCTTTTTCAATACTTCATACATTGCTTTATATGCTTTTCTAACTAAAGTTTTCTTAGCACTCATAAAGCTACCTGTTCTTGAAAAATTCAACCCAAGATATGTCAATTCATTGACTATCTCCAATGCATTTCCGTCATATATAAAGTTAATATTTTTGGGTAATCTACCACCAGAAAAAATTATAATCTTAGTTTTACTTGTGTTAACTTTTTTAAAGAGCATATAAACATCATAAAAATCAGTCATAATTGATTGAAATAAGTTGATAATTAAAAAAATTAACACCACAGTGTACATGCATATTTAATATATTATCCATCGGTAAAAAATTAGAGCCATCAACCATACAAATTATGAATGCACAATTAAGTAATAAAATAACATGCATTCCTTACAATATTTTTTTTACTAGTTATCGATTTCCTGATCTTAATTCAAAACACTCGCAAATAAAATAGCAGCCCATTTCTTTCCAGATGAAATTACTTTTCTTGTGTCGAAAACCATAAAAAATTAGAAAATTTATTTAATTTTTTTTTTAAATTATAACTGCAAATGTTAGAAAGGTAAAGGTTTCTGACACAAAATAAATGTGTTCAAAGATCTTACAAATCTATTGAGCAATACTGTATAATTGCAAATTTCTTCTTGAAACTTTTCAAAAATTCGAAATTTGAAAAATTTTGAAAAAAATTAAATATGAATTCCTTCAAAAAATTGGAAACCCCAACTTATTGAAACTCCCCTTGGAGCAATAACCCCCAAAACTCAATCTCATCATTTCCTTTTTAGTATGGAACGTTGTAGTATGATTTCAGAGAGATCTATACACTTAAACACAAGTTGTTGTCTGGAAACTAGAAAAATGCTTCTTTTTGGCCCTTAATTCCAACATGTGTGGGGCAATTAATCCCACACTCAATCCAAGCCTTCCCTTTTTTATATGGAACCTTGTGGATCAATATCAGAGAGATCCATACACTAACACACAAGTAATTGTCCGGAAGCTAGAAAAAAAATCTTGTTTTTGGCCCCTTTTTTACCCTTAATTCCTGAACTGTTTGTCCCATAACCCTTACAATGAATCCTAACCTTCTACTTGTTTTTAAACATTGTGGTACAATTTCAGAGCAATTGAAATACTTATACACAAGTTATTTTTCTGAAACTAGAAAAATGTTTGTTTTGGACCCTTTTCCTAAACGGTTGGAACTATCATCCCAAAAATCAATCACAACCTTTCTTTTGTGGTATTAAACCTTCTTTAATATATTCATAAAGATCCATTCACTTAAACTAAAGTTATTTTCCGGAAACCAATGTGTCTTCGGACGACGGAGAAGACGACGCAAACGACGACATCATACCATTATACGATAAAAAAAAATTGCGGTCGAATAAAAAATTAACTGTGGTTTTTTTTTTATCCCGCTGTAGTTCTTAACATTTTTCTTTTATACAATTATCTTTCATAGCAAAGTAAGTACCAAGCTTCAATTTTATGAGATATATAATTATTTAATTTTATTCCATAAATGTTAAATAACTTTTACATAGATTTTAAAAGACAACTCTACATCCAAGCTATAATTTGTAAAAAGGAAAACATTATCCTATAAGTTAAGGTACACTGTCTTCACAAAAAATACTAGTGTAAAACCATTCAATCAGGAAAATTTTAAAACCAACGGTCCAATCTTTATAAAATTCAAGAATTGAGAAACACCTATGAACCACATCAACAAATGACAACCTCTGAACAACACGTTCCTGACATAGCCTTTATTTTTAACACACTTACGTTAAGAACTTATTGGTTGGTCAAAACAAGGAGGTTAAAAATTAGATGGAGATGAAACAGCAACCCACCATAGAGACTATGAAAGCGGCTTTACATATAAGATCATATTATAGACATTTATACAAAAATGAACCACAAGAGAACAGCCCATACCGCATAGTCATCTATAAAAGGCCCCAAAATGAAAAATGTTAAACAATTGAAACGAGAAAACTAACGGCCTAATTTATGTACAAATAAATTGCTTCGCCGAGCGCAGCTTGATACGACAGCAGAGGTCCAACCCTGAACAGTTGGTTACAGGTCTGAATTTAGATTGTAATTAAATATTTGACACATAATAGGGTTTCTGACACAGAATAACTGTAGTCAAAGAACTAAGAATTGGTTATATGATTTGAGTTTATATTCGATTGTTTGCTTTTCTGCAATACACTATGCTGCTGCGAATTGACCCCTCCCCCTAAAAAAAAAACACCAAAAATTAGCCCTTTTTTTTATCTTTTGTGCAAGACACTTTGCTGTAGCAAATTAAACCCCCCTTTTATTTGCAAAAAAAGAGAAATATTTCTGAAAAAATTGTCCCTCCTTCCACAATATCTTTTTTTACATCCCCCCTTTTTTAATTCATCATACATGCATTTATATCTGGGTTATTTTTAAGTGCAGCGCTCATAAGTTTTAAAGATAATATAAAGAGATAAGGAGATAAAGGATCACCTTGTCTAACACCCCGACCAATATTAAAAGATTGAGAGCAATGTCCATTATTTATAATACAGCTCTGAGATTCTGAATATAAGGTCCTGACCCATCTACAAAAAAATGGACCAAATCCTGAAAAAGACAAAGCCAAGTCTATAAATGACCACTCAAGAGTATCAAAAGCTTTCTCAAAGTCTAATAAAGTAAAAGACCTGATAGATTATCATCTTCTGCCTTTTCCATAATGTCAAAAAAAAGCCTGGCACATTCTCCAATATACCTTCCCTTTATGAAACCTTGCTGTGTTTCACTAATTATAACCCCAAGAAAAGGTTTTATTCTATTTGCTAATGCAACTGATGCAATTTTTGTATCAACATTTAATAAAGTGATAGGTCTCCAGTTTTTTAATTGAAATTTTGATTTACCCCCTTTTGGAATGCATGCTATTATACTCCTTGATTCTGACTAACCGAAAAAGATCCAGTTTCTAAGCTATAATTAAAAGATTTTATAATAAATTCATGAAGGTCTATATATCCAAAAGAATTTATAAAATTATGTGGTGAAACCCTTGTTGTCCCCTTTTTTGCCCCTAATTCCTAAACTATTTTAGCCATAACCCTCGATGGCAATCCTATACCATCCCTTAGTGGTTTGGAAACTTTTGGTATACTTAATTTCAATGAGATCCATACACCATTCCACAAGTTATTGTCTGGAAACTAGAAAAATTCTTATTTGGGCCCATTTTTGGCCCCTAATGCCTTAACTGTTGGAACCATAACCCCCTATCCCAACCTTCCTTTTCTGTTTATAAACCTTGTGTGTAAATTTCATAGATTTCTATTCACTTATACTAAGTTATTGTTCGGAAACTAAATGTCTTCGGACAACGCTGATGACGTCGACGACGACGACGTTATACCACAGGCACTTTAAAGGAATTGAAAAGGGACAATAACAGATAACAGTAAATGAAATCTGAAAATCAGCCCGGTCCACCAATACAGTACTGACAGTATATCTCATTATATAACTGGTTGTATGAATCTGGCTAGGCCTTAACAGAGACATTTATATTCACTTATTTAAAGGATATTTTGTCGAGAAATTAAATATTTGAAGCTGTTAAAGACGCATCTTTTTTTGCTGCAACAGTTTCTGAGCTTCACTTTTCACTATATGAACCAGTAAAAAAAAGCTTTTGAAAAATTGATAGTCAGGGTTCTCTTTCGTGTAAATACAAAGAGGAGGAGTAGCACTTCTAAATGTGAATGCTAAATGCAAAAGATGTTGTGTAATTCCCAAAGGCAATATTTCGCTCACATGCTCAAACAAATGATACGTATGTACTATTTTTGTATTTTGTAAATAAGTATAAAAGGAGGTGTGGTATGATTGCCAATGAGACAACTCTCCAAAAGAGACAAAAAGACACAGAAATTAACAAACAACTATAGCTCATCATACCACCTCCAACTATGATCAAACCAATACTGCATAATTAGAAATAAAAGGCCTTGAAATGACAAACGAAAAACAATTCAAACGAGAAATTTAACAGCCTGATTTATCTACAAAATAATACACGAAAACAACCACGGAATTACAGGCTCCTGACTTGGGACAGGCACATACAGAAAAGTTTGCCGGGGCGTGTTATACTTTTGTTTATTTTTTGTCAATGTCTGATACTACTGTGAATTCTACTTACTTTCCTTTGGTTTAACTGAAGCATTTCATTATCTGCTGATATTCGATGTGTTTTCATTTTTATCGAGCCTGCAACATTATTTCGCGAAAGGGACACATAGAGATCATAGGTTTCGTTTGCGTCGTCACCATATAGATTAAGTATGTGGTACAAGATGTTTTAAATATCGTTGACTTTGTCAAACCTTCATGAAATTTTCAAAAAGTTGGACAGAAGCTTTTTGTGATCAAAAGACTTAGAGTACCAGATCATAATGATGAAATTATATTTCAAATGTTCCCGTATATTACTGATACAAATGAATTTTAGCAATTAACAGTCGTTTTGGGATTATTAGTTTTACATGATCAATTTGAAAACCTTCAGAGATTTTCATAAAACTTGGGTAGAAACTAATATTCCAGATCAAGATTTTTTTTTAAGAAAATGTTTGATTTTTTTAAAACCTGTAATGAACCGAAAAATAAATTCTCTTTTCGCGGGGTGTAATCCCAGGCAAAATCGGAAACGGAACCCTTGACTAATTTTCATAATAAACCTGAACATCTATGAAAATTATTTACCTCATGTCATTAACGAAATTTACACAAACAAGGGGTTTTAGTTTAAACATATTTTGTTATAGTGGATTGGGAAACAAGTTATCACAACTTATATTAATTTGTTTCCACATTGCGGATGCGAATGCTGCCTTGTAGCGGCATACGCCTGCTCTTTTTCGAAATCTACAATGGTGTCTTTTACGTGCAAAAGATATGGCTCTCTCTTAACACGGGTCAGCCATTTATCGTCCCCTTCCGACGGACTATCATCGTTTCCTTAAGACCATACTCGCAAATGGTGTCAAGGGAGTGCCGAAAATTCAGTCTCTGAAATTTGAAATCCCGGAACAGGAATCGAACCAGGAACCTGTGTGTTAGCAGTCTGAGGTTTTTATCGAGTGCGGCTCCTTTTATACACATATTAAAGTCACTAGTTTGGACATTTTCTCTTAAACCAATGACCATTAGATTCCAAATCAACACAATATAAATACTAGTAAATTAAACATAAGAGGTAAACAAATAAGACTCTAAAGTATGTGGCTATTGATGAGTTTTTTAGTGACATAAATGGTATCTTTATCCATAACTCGTTTTCTTGAGGGGGCTTTGCCCCCTCGTACCCAGAACCAAAGTGGATGCTTTAGTCTGGACCCGATTGGGACCCTCAAAACACTCGCCGAGGTTTGGGCGTACACATAAAATAGCCTAGCTACGCCACTGATGTTCGCCTCTAGCTCGCGTGCGGGAGATCGTGGGTTCAAACCACGGCCAAACCAAAGACATTAAAATTAATGGTATTTGCTGCTTCTTTGGTAAGAGCAAAGACTGGCCGATTCGAAGTCAGAATAATGTGTCTGAAAAGGTGACATGTTTTCCTGGGGACTGTTACATTGTGAACTAGCACGCAAGAAAAACGTGTCGGCTTAGAGGAAAGCAGTGTTAATATTCATATACGCAGCCATCTACGAACATCATCATTTTTCCTATAAACTTTAATGTAACAAGGTTATATTAAGGTATACAGGATTTTTTTTCTGAGACAAGCGCCTGTGATTGTATTGGTAAAGTTAATAAATATTATCACTAAGGTACATTGTACTTGCTTTATAATTCACATGAGACCAAAGGTCGAGATTGTATGATTTTCAAATGTAGATTAATTTAATTATTCGATTTTGTAATCTTTCTGGTCATATAAACACAAATAAACGTGAAGGCGTGTGACAAATATCAATAATAAATGAACACAAACTTGATTAGAATATTTATGTATTTTTTATAGCTTAAAAATATCTACTATATTTTTCTGTCGAGGTTGGTATAAATAGTCTGGTCTTTTATCATATCCAAATATTTGAAAGTCATTTTGGAATATTTTCTGCAATTTATCCATTGTGGCTATTGGTAAAAGATTGTACGCACTTATAAGATATCTTCGTTTTTGGTCTTTCAAATTATATTTATCTTTCGATTCAATATGAGCATTAAGTATGGCATTTTTAAATGTTTGCGAACTAGGTTTAAATTGGGTTGCATCATTTGTATTAAACGGAAATTTAATTTGTTCTGAAATAATTCCACGTATTTGTAGTTTTCTCCATATCCTTTGCAATCCTTCGTAAATACTTAAACACTTAGTAAACGTACTGCGGACGTCTCGAAAAGTTTCAACAGTGTCAGTTATCGAATCTAAAATAGAGTCCGTTTTAAAATCTTTTAAAACAGATGTATAATTTTCAAGATTGAATTCTTTCAAAATGAAATGAACATCATCTGCAAATGTCTCCATTTTACCAATGTAATCATACTTTACAAAACATGGCCGACAATGGTCCGTTGCTGGTAAAAAATGTCCATCTCGATCTTTATTTAGTTCTTCGGTGTGTATGAAATATTCCACCATTTCCGGAAACGTAACATCGTGTCCACAGTGTTTTTTCTGTTTTCGTGTAAACTCCACAGCTTTTGACCCAATTAAATACCAATAATACGGGTTAGGAGAAAAAATCTTGTCCAAATACCCGGATAATAATCTTGAGTAAGGGTCTCGAACGAATAAAAATTTAGAATTTTCTTTTAAAATATCACGATAATTGTCAAGCTTCTGAGATTGGAAAGATTTGTAATTTTGCATGCAATCCCGAGGTTTAATCGAGTACGGACTTCGAAGTTCATGTGTATGGAGTAACTGAATAAGACGTCGCCAAAATGTCGACCCCACTTTCTCAATTCCACAATATACCATCTTCCCCTCTGGAACAAACTGCATATGTGCCTTGAAATTGTCTTCATCTGACCTTCCAATGTCAATCCGGTTGTAGCACTGCTTGTCTAGGTTATGTTTTCTACTCTTCATGATTGCATCTAATGTATGGTCCTGTTAAACGTAAAATTAGTACTTTTAAGGGGCACCAACTACAAGATATATATATAAAAAAAAAATATGTGTTTATTGTTCAAGCACTTATGAAAGTGAAATAGTGAAAAATAATTCGCTTTTAGAATCCAGTATAATTCAACAGTATACAAAAGAACTAAGAAAAATCGATTATGAATAATTATTTCATTGCAAGCGAAAAATCTAATTGCACGAGTTCGACATCTATTTCTATCTATATTTATGTTTATTATTTAAATGGCCATCGGTAGTCTTTGTAGGTCAATTCTATGGGTTTTTTTATATATAGATTGCGTCTGGACTTAAACAGACAGGAAACGTCCATACATATCAACGAGCATACAATGCCTTGTAAATTGTTTACTTTGTAATTTTCAAAAAATTAGAAAGACGTTTCAGTATGTTATAAATCAAATATGAGAATAAGAGTCGAATCGGTGAACATGAGTTTGACAGCCAATATGTCCCTTTAAATGTAAAATAACACATTGTATCGCGACCTTTGACTTATTGGAGGGAATGCCTCTATGTGGCTTCATTTCGAGCAATTGTTCGCTTATCCTTTATTTCTAAAAAGGTAATATTAAGTGCAGTATTGTAGAGCACGTATGGAACTGATATAAACTCTCCGCCATAGATTGTAAGTGAATGAAAATATGGTTTAGCTTTTGAACATGCGATAACCTATGATATTTGGACTTTTTACATACTGTTGTCTCAATTATTGGTATTATAGTTAATCTCAATTTTTATATTGATCATGATGTAGGAAGACTTGTTTAAGGGGTAAAAAGGTTCAACTGTATTTAATGAAAATTTGAAATGCAGAATACGAGTTATATATTATAATGATCGATTGCTTCTTGTTTGCTTAACGCTCAGTGACAACCATATTGTACAAGGCAAGGAAATATGAACAAGAAACGCATAATATAGTGGCTTTTTTTAAATAACGAGCATATGTACATTTAGTTAACTGTGCATTTGTATTCAGATATCGCAGATCAAATTTATTCGTTCATTGTGTAATCATACGTTTTTTGATTGAGTTAAGTCTGCCAATTGATATTTTATCGTATGTTTTTCTATGTTGTGATGTTATGCTATTGTTTCAGAAAAAGGGAGAAGGTTTGGATCCATTAAAACGTTTAATCCCGCTGCCAATGTTTGCACCTGTCCTAAGTCAGGAATCTGATGTACAGTAGTTGTCGTTGGTTTATGTAATATATACGTGTTTCTCGTTTCTCGTTTTGTTTATATAGATTAGACCGTTGGTTTTCTCGTTTGAATGGTTTTACACTAGTAATTTTGGGGCCCTTTATAGCTTGTTGTTCGGTGTGAGCCAAGGCTCCGTGTTGAAGGCCGTACTTTAACCTATAATGGTTTACTTTTTAAATTGTTATTTGGATGGAGAGTTGTCTCATTGGCACTCACACCACATTATATCTATGTAGCTAAATTACCTTAATTGTTTCTGGCCTCGAAACATTTATCATATTTTCCATAGTAACTCCTTTATCTAATTGTACTTCAATCCATCTATCTTCCGCTACAAAGTTCAGAAAAAAAAACAACATCAACTTTTAACTAACAGTGACAATTACAGTCAATTATATCATTACATTTGCAAAATATTTTTTTCCATTTTGTTTTTTATAGATCCCTCGAGGGTCTGGATTTGGGGAAGGGATAGTCCTTCACGTCTTTATTCTTATATATATATTTTTCATTTTCTCTATTCTTTATATTTGTCAAGGTGGGAAAAATCCCCCTGTATGGCGACTATACCTGGATAAAGGGATACTTCTGTTCAGTGAGGCATAAGTGAGTGGAATTTACCTGATCATCACAGCTTTCAATCATGGTGAACAATATATTGTACATTTAGTCAGATAAGCAGCAAACTGGGCATGTGCATATTAAATTAATTATATCAATTGGCGCCTCAACTGTTGCAGGTTACTGTCATAATAAGTAGAAAATGCCATTCTGCCCCATTTTGATTTTAATCGAGTCTTAACAAAAATATCCCTCTATAGAGGGACAATTTTATCCTTCTATACGGGTATAATCACCATATAGAGGGTTTGTTCCCAACCTGTTTGTGGGATACTCTTGCTGTATTGATGAGCCATTAGTGACCTTCGGCGGTTCCCTACTTTTAGTTCGGGTATTTGTTCTTTTGATACATTCCCAATTTTCTTTTTTTCCAAGACTTCATAATTTGTGAAGACTAACTGAAGAAACGTAACACATTATTAAGGCCTGTTTGTAATGTGTGACCTGAGATATCATAAACGACAGCAGCGTATATGACAAACACATAAAACTTACAACTTTTCTCATTTTAGAAATTCAAATCAAAGGCCCTGTGACATTTAACATGCAATGCCTTGATGTTTGAAAAATGTTTCACATTCACCGCTAAATTACCTTTGTATAAATTGTTTGTTAGCATCAACACTGAATAGCATATAAACACGGCCACAATCCATGACGTTTTTGTGTTTAAGACTTTTCTGATCAGCAAGGTTGACCTTCTCTTCATCTGAAATAGAAAGTGAACATTATAGATCATTTGGACATTCTCACATGGATGATACATCATATGAGTCGAAACAAATAAAAAGAATTACGACAAGACATATAATTTCACAAAACACTACATAGTCTGAGCAAATTGAACTCCAACGAAACCTGGAAGTGATTTCAAGTGCACTGGATGGGTAAGCAAATCCTGAGTCATGCATTTGCCATGGTGTTTCTCATGGTCAAGACAATATGTGATGTCTCAGTCGAGATAAAGAGGACGGTTTGTGGTCACCGTGTTTCGTGGTTTCGGTAAAAATATCAACGTACAAGAATTTTTATAAATTGTTCGTTCATCGTGAAATGGCAATTTTATTTCGCGTTCTTCCGTGCAATTACCCCCCTTTTTATGCCCCCTTTGACGATTTGATCTTTTTGTTGTCATCTTATCACATACATGTACCCGAAGATAGCGAGTCTCACTTTACCTTCACAAGTCCTATGCAATTTTTAACAATTTAGACAAGAACCATTTAACTTCAAAAAGGGGGGGGGGGGGTATGTTTTTTTCCCCCAAAAAAAATTACGTTTCCCAAATTGATGAAAAAATATATGCTGTTCAAGCAAAGGACAAAACATGTAATAAGTGCTCCTTTTACGTTCGTCTGTACCTTTTGTCAAACTGAAAATGTAAGAAAGCAAGTATCACATTTTCACAATATCAATTAGAGTCTCCGGCAAAACAGCATTCTTTTCTAAATTTAATTTATCTTCCAAAAATAAGCATATCGCAAATAATACACGCTTTTAAAATAAGGAAATACAGAAAAGTAGTGTCAAAATACACTCACCTCCGATACGTTACACGACTACACACATTTCCGCGGGAATTTTTCAAGCACGAGTTTCACGAGATTGAAAAATGATACCCTTAATTTAACGACAAGATCCACATTTATTTTTGATTTTTTAGGTCAGAGTACACTATCAGCAAATTGTCACTTTGGATCATGTAGATCTGCAAAACAAGGATGCTACAATTTTATGAAAAAGTAATGTGAAATAAATTTAGAAAAAAAAGATTTTGTGATCAAGTATTTTTTCTATTTAATTTAAAAATGTTATGTTAAAAGTGAAAAATAAAGATGTGTGACTCTTTTGATCGCAGGCATCAAATGTTAAACTATAACTTTAATCGCAATGTTTTACTTAAAATAATAAAATTGAGAAAGAAAATGGGGAATGTGTCAAAGAGACAATTACCCGACCATAGAGCAGACAACAGCCAAACGCCACTCATGGGTCTTCCATGCGGCGAGAAACTGTTGCACCCGGAGGCGTTCTCAGTTGGCCCCTAAACAAATATGTATGCTAGTTCAGTGATAAAGGACGGCATACAAAACTCCGAATAATACACAAGAAACAAAAATATAAATCATACAAGACTAACAGAGGCCAGAGGCTCCTGACTTTTGACAGGCGCAAACATGCGACGGGGTTAAACATGTTTTTGGAGATGTCAACCCTCCCCATAACCTCTAGCCAATGTAGAAAAAACATACATAGTATGTATATTAATGAAATTTATCCTGTTGAACTTACTTTAATTAATAGAGGTGGGACATTCAAAGACGTATCGTATCCGTATCGGATACGTTGACGTATCTGAACGTATCTATAGGTTATTGTTTGATTTATTATTTTCGATGTTAAAATGGTTCATATACATAATAATACATGTTTATTTATGTAAATATTTTCTTATCCCATACATAGATTACCTTAGCCGTATCAGGCACAACTTTTTGGAATTTTGGATCCTCAATAGTCTTCAACTTCAATTTTTATGGAAATATTCTTTATAAAGCACAAAGGTGTCAGTATTCACCTCAGAAACTTACAAAACCTTTGAATAGACTTATTAAGAAGGGATATAATTACGATACTGTTGTCAAGTCATTAAAGATTGCATATTTTGGCGTTAATATTGAGTCACTGATAAGGTCTTTGCATCGGAACTAAACATATTTATTCTAAAAAACAGTTGTTGGCATGACACGGGTCATGTTCTTCTCATATATGATATGATGGTATGATACTAAACCCCTAACGGGAAGGATTGTGCCTGATGTTCAAATGACGAAATCATAATCTTTCAGTCAGTTTAATTGAAGTCTGGAGCTGGCATGTCAGTTAACTGCTAGTAGTCTGTCGTTATTTATGTATTATTGTCATTTTGATTATTTTCTTTGGTTACATCTTCTGACATCAGACTCGGACTTCTCTTGAACTGAATTTTAACGTGCATATTGTTATGCTTTTACTTTTCTACATTGGTTAGAGGTATAGGGGGAGGGTTGTGAGCTCACAAACATGTTTAACCCCGCCGCATTTTTGCGCCTGTCCCAAGTCTGCCCTTTGTTAGTCTTATATTATTTTAATTTTAGTTTCTTGTGTACAATTTGGAAATTAGTATGGCGTTCATTATCACTGAACTAGTATATATTTGTTTAGGGGTCAGCTGAAGGACGCCTCCAGGTGCGGGAATTTCTCGCTACATTGAAGACCTGTTGGTGACCTTCTGCTGTTGTTTTTTTATTTGGTCGGGTTGTTGTCTCTTTGACACATTCCCCATTTCCATTCTCAATTTTATACAACAGTACGCACAGCAAAACTCAGTTTAAGAGAAGTCCAAGTCCGATGTCAGAATAAGCATTGAATGTTAAACGAGTCTTACGTATAATTTGTCAAATTGTAAGAAAGCCTTGAGCCTACATAAATATGGAAATGTCGTGGCGGGTGAGATATATTCACTCCTAGATACTACACGCATGCATATTAACAAATAAATCTAAAACAGTCTATAACGAAAATGTTTCCCAAGAAAAACGAACAATCAAATTAACAACATAAACTATGCATTGATCAAGGTTTTACTCATTGTTAAAGGTCGTACGGTAGCCTATATAATTATGTTATTGTTTTGTGTCATTTAGTCTCTTGTTGAGAGTTGTCTCATTTGCAATCATAACACTCGAATTCATGAACGTTTCCAAATTTGTTGAACCAAATACACGTTTACTACAGCGGAAAAGATGACTTCGTATATATAACAGTTATTAGATCAACAAATTTTACTTTTAAGTTAGTGCGCATGCCTAATGTCAGTCTGGAGTTCTAGGAGGCCAACAGCACAATCGTTGAGATTTCACAAACCATAGTCAATTCAATAATTATAAATTTATAATATTTTTATTTAGACCACTAATCACGTCGACTTTTCACTTTGAATCAAAATGTGTGTTCACATTAGCGGATACGGCTACTTAAAAAAAAATCATGTATAAAAGGGCCCAACAAGTCCTTATTGGAAAACATTGATTGTCAAAAAAGGGGGTGCCAACCCACGGAACCCACACCTCTCTAAGGATATCCCGACCACTGTTTTCAAATCATGAAAAACTACGTGATCGCCAGTGTTAATATTTCGAGGGGACGAGTTTCATTTGTTTATTCTGCAATGAAAGGGGTGTGCAGTTGTACTTTTCTTGACTCCCTAAATGTATCAGGGCTATGATTTGTTTGGGTAAAATCATAAGAAAAACAATTAAGCCTTGAAGAATCACCAATGACAGGAATAAGTTGTTGCTCTTCACGACGACCCAACACATTTATTGATTCATCTATGGTTTTTATGCGTTTTAGTTTGTTATAATTGTCAAACCTTAATTCGACTTTAGTAAAAACAAAAAAAAAAAAAGCTACATAGCGATCCTACATTCCGTCGTCGTTGTCGTCGTCGGCGGCATTCACAAAAATTCGCTCTGTGGTTAAAGCTTTTGAAATTTTTATAACTTTCTTAAGCTATTCTGAGTTTATACCAAACATGGACAGAAGCTTGTTTATGATCATAAGATAGTATCCAGAAGTAAATTTTATAAAAAAAACATCCATTTTTTTCCCTTATTTTACTCATAATTGGCCTTAGTTTTTCTGTCAGGATATATTAATACATTCTCTCTGTGGTTAAATTCTGAAAAAAAAATTAATAACCTTTTTTTTTATTCTATCCTGGATTTGTACCAAACTTTGAATGAAGCTTGCTTATGATGAAAAGCTAGTATCAAGACGGACATTTTGTTAAAATTTTGTACCTTTCATCCGTATTTTACGTATAAATGGACTTAGGTTTTCTTCCAGTTGATAGTACATAGTCTGCAGTACAGTTTTTAAAACATTTATTGACTTCACGGTTCAGCTAACAAGCAAGCTAGTCAAAAATGTTTCTTTCACTTACACACTCAATGCATTTTGCTGTAAAACTCGATCAGTTACGATTAACAAAGGCTATATAATGAGGGTTTAGAGGGGATTTTCCTCAGTTTTGTATTCCATAAAATTTTTAGACTAATATTCTCTACTGGTTACTTTTGGCCAACTACTCTGCTTATTTTTTGAAAGCCATTTTTTAAAATTTTTGATCCATTATTCTCCATTTTGTAAAGTCCAGTTATATACCTTATTTTAAATAATGAAATTTTTCAACAAAATGATCAATTACAACAGATTGTTTTGTTTTATTGTCATCTAAATGGCTATATGTATGTAACGAGAAAAGTTGAATTATTGACCAATAATACCCTACGTCAACAGACAAAATCAACTATTCGATGTACATATTATGTTAAAGCCCAAAGGAAATTTGGTATTCAAAAATTAAATCGCTAAAATAAACAAAATACGCTCAAGAATGTTCATTGGTTTTATGGACAAATATATGAATGTTAAAATATATAGCGTTTCGAAAAGGTTCAATACCTACGGCTGCAGTCCTTTTGCGCCTACTGTTATTATAAGATGTATCATTTGCGCAAATTGCTAGTTTGAGATGTTTTCTTAGCGCCAATTGTTATTTTAAGATGTATCATATGTAACAATTGTCATTTTAAGCTGTATTATTTGTGTCAGTTGTTATTTTGTCATGTTTTATTTAAGGCAATTGTTATTTAAGATATATTATTTGTGCTAATGTTATTTTCAAATGCATCATTGGGCCAATTGTTATTTTAAGATGTTTTATTCTCGGCAATTGTTTTTTTAAATATTGAATTTGCGCCAATTGTTATTTTAAGATATACCATTGACTCCAATGGTTACTTTATGATATATCAGTTGCGAAAATTGTATTTTTAAGGGGTATTATTTGCGCAAAGTACTATGTAATACTACTATGAAACTTGATAGAAAAATACGGGAACATTCGAGCTGTAGTTGCTAAAAAAACAGCGACCATCAGTTCATATGACACATAATCAGTTAGAGAGAGGTTCAGCTAGCTATAATCCAAGTTTAATCTACCATATTCTACATAAGAAAATGCATGTATCAAGTTAGGATTATGACAGTTGCTATCCATTCGTTTGATGTTTATGAGCGTTTGATTTTTCCATTTGTTTATGGACTTACTTATCAAATTATTCTCAGAGGTTTTTTAAAATTTTATTTTACTTTTAACTACTTTTTAAACATTCTGATTTTGTTCTTACCTTTTTTTTAAAAACAATCCTTAAACGGCTTCACCAACTACTAAACAAAAGTCTACACTAACCTCTAAACAAAAGTCTACACCAACTACTAAATAAACGTGTATACCAACAACTAAACAACCCGGCTACAACGGCTTCAATGATATTCTACACGTCGATCCTCATTCTATACACATCTGTTATAAAAAAAAAAGAAGGAATATGTGGTGTAATTGCCAATGATAAGACTCTCCACCAGATCTTGCTTTCGACGTTTTTATTGTATATTTACGATTTTACAACTTAAAACCACTCCACTTTAAACAGTTGTTTTTAATCACTAAAAAGACTTACGTCTTATTTGTTGTTTTTTCTGAATTGTAACTGTAACCGTTGTAATTCAAATTTAGTTTAAGTATTTTAAATGCTCATGTCATGTTTTTATGTATACTTTATGAACTCCTTATAGACGTGTAAAATAAGTCAATACTTTTCAAGGGCTCTTTTCATAAAACAAATCTTACGATATAAATTATTTCGTGATCTTATTTCACTTGACTGGACGGAGTTCACACGTTCGCTCACGATAGACCTGTACATCTACATATATATGTGTCTAGGAATAAATTTACCAATGATGTGTCCAGTTATGGTCATTCCTCCGGTTAAAATATGTAAACACCATATGTTTTTTTGCAAAAAATAATGAGACACAGTGAACTGTTTATTTTCTTGTAAAGCGGAGTTTAAAACATATAATTACATTAGATGTATGTTTCATTATAATACTTTATTCTGATTGGCTAACTGCACATCACGCGTTATTCCGTAAGCAGTTGCATTGCTCAATACAACTTTTCATTCATGATAACACATGGTCCAACAATAAAGTGCACAGGTGAATTAAATAAGAAAAATACATAAAATTCGTGTTTTTATGATCATAGCTAAAAAATGTAATTATAAGTATTGAATGCTTCTTTTTGTAACTTTATAGGGTTGTAAAAGCGTTGACCGTGCGCACATTTTTAGAACGGAAGCGCTTCATACAAAATGTACTTCGGTCAACGCTTTTACACCTCAATAAATTTATATAAAGAAGCATTCAATTCTTAAGTAAAAGTTGTCACATTTTGGATTATGTTGATATAAAAGTAAAACTACTACGACATGAACAGCAGTTGCACAATATGCATATGTCGTTATTCTATAAAATGTTTTGAAATACTTTTTTCTTCTTTTCATCACAGGCGGTTTCAGAGAGGTCCCCCTTTTTGTGGGAAACCTTTGGTTGACTATTTAGGGTATCATCGAGACATAAACGCAGCCCTCTCTTAGGCAGTCAACGCATCCCCTTTATGAACATTTCTTGGTCCGCGTCTCCTTATATTCCGAAGGCATTTGTGGATGGGTGGACAAGGAGGGGGGTCGCATATAAAATTGATAATAATTAAGTGAGGAACGAATGGTCACGGTTAAACATTTTTTTGTTTGTTATATAAATCAGGTTTAAAATACACAAACAGAAAGGTTTCAAGCAGAATAATGCAATAGCAGATACTTTAATACCCTACTTAAGCACACATAAAGAGTATAAATCTTTAACTATTTTTCGTCCCATATCATACACTCAGTTTATTTGTATTTCAGTTTGGTGACAATGATAGGTGATTAGAAATCAGTAATAACAAATTTAACGACAATCGGCATCCTTATCACACACATATTCGAGCATATTGTCGTCCCTATGCAAATTAAAACGTCAGCTCCGCTCGGTCATTGAAAACGCATTGGTAATAGTCATTTTGAAATGATCATGACTTAGGGGTATTTCCCCCTGAATAAAGATATTTTACAATATAAAATTGAGAATGGAAATGGGGAATGTATCAAAGAGACAACAACCCGACCATAGAAAAAACAACAGCGGAAGGTCACCAACAGGTCTTCAATGTAACGATAAATTCCAGCACCCGGAGGTGTCCTTGTTTGGTAAATATTAAACTCCTCGGAAACTTTACTATTAAAAAATATGCATGTGAAGTTAGCGAGCAGTTCGTTATTTGATATTCGATATTCAATATTCTATCGGCAGCTAACAGATCAGGGGTTCTCAAAATTGTCCCTTTGTCCTGAAATTTGACAATTTTTAGCTGAAAAGTCACAATCTAAACCCTCCGTAGATATTGCAGATGACTTTATTCTGGGGTATCCTTTTGATTTAACCTCTATGTATACAGAGTCTATGATTTCGTCGAATGTTATGGACATTGGAAGACCAAGGGGCCTACGTTTTTACTATATATTTTGAATAATCAACTGGCACTTTGGGCCCTCCGTAAACATTGAAGACAGGAAGTCTACCAAAATTACTTTTAGTCACGTTAGTATTTACATATAAACTAACTGTCTGTATGATATTGGGAAGATTGAGAGGGGATCTCACGATTGCTCCTTGTCTTTTGTCTTAAAACTTTGACAATTTCTAGCTGGCAAGTGAAAATCTAGGCCCTTCGTTGATATCGATTTTTATTTTTGTATTATATAGTGTATATGCAATTACATCTTTGATGTCATTATATAAACAAATATGCAACTGACATTTAAGGGTTTATATTCGAGGACAAAGCGAATTCACGACAGCTTGAAGGAGACATAAAACGATTTCGTACGTATCTTTTCACTCCACTTAACTATGAAAATCATGCTTTTAATGTTATCAAAGATTTTCATTTTTGATGATTTTCTACTACTAGTAAATTGGAATATCGAAACGAATGTTAGCAGCCGGTTTGATATTGAATATCGGATATCGAATAACGAACCGGTCGCTAACTTCACATAACTTTTAAAAATGAAACTGTTTAAATAAACAGAATATGCTCACGAACTTTAAAATAAAAATATATTGAATAAAAATAAACAGGCATAAAAAACCCGATTATTTGAACGTCATAACAGAGCGTTTTGAAAAGGACCAATACCAACGACTGCAGACCTTTCCGTTTAATGTTATCATTTGCACAATTTGCTATTTTGAGATGTTTCCTTTGCGCCAATTGTCATTTTAACATGAATCATTTGTACCATTTGCATCAGTTGTTATTTTTTTATGTCTCATTTTCGGCAATTGTTATTTAAGATATAGCATTTGCGCTCATTGTTATTTTCAGATAAAATTGAGAATAGAAATGGAAAATGCCTCATTATGCAAATTTTTATTTTAAGATGTTTTATTCTTGCCAATTGTTATTTAAGCATATTGCATTTTCGCCAATTGTTATTTAAAGATATATCTTTGGCGTCTATTGATATTTTAAGATGTATGAGTTGCCGGAATTGTAATTTTAAAATGTATCATTTGCGCAAAGAACTTTTTACATGCTGCTATAAAACTTGGTAGAAAAATTCGAAAAGATTCGAGCTTCAGTTCATAATAAACACAACAAACAATTTATGGGATGAATACTCGGTACTGAGATATATCTAGTTTTACAATGTATGAATACGTTCTTTATATTTTTCTCTGAATAAACAAATACAACAAAAAAATGTTTGAATATAAATATCTTGTCACTATATTCTGATTTATTGTTCCCACATTGCTTTCAATATAATTGAATTTAATGTTTCTGTTATAAAAGGGAAAGGTTCAACTAGCTATTAATCCATGGTTAATCTTCATTTTCTACATAAGAATGGCTGTACCAAGTCAGATATATAACATAACAGTTGTTATCCATTTGTTTGATGTGTATAAATCTTTTGTTTTTGAAATTTATTTATTGACTTTCCAATCGAATTAAGTACTAAAAGATCTTGTTTTTCTTACTAATTCCTTCTTAATTTTTTGGTATAAACAAATATAACAAATAGTAGAGTTTTCTAAACAAAAATGTTGTCCTTTTTATTTATATTGATGACAGGCCAAATAAATGATTATTACTGCTTTACATTCTCATTCTTATTTTGTTCTTACCTTTTATTTAATAAAACAATCCTTGAACGGCTATACCAACTAATCTAAATTGTAAAATGAATCTGCTTGCAATTCAAAGCAATGCTATCCTACACGACGATCACCATTTTATACACTCCTTGGAGTCGTATAAATAAAAGTTTAAGAAGATGTGGTATAATTACGGCTATACACCTTAGAATTGTTATCACCGTTTATATTATGTATTTATGATTTTTTTATTTAAAATCACTCCATTAAAACATTGTTTCTAATCAATAAAACAAATGGCGTTTATAATTGTTGTTTTTTTAACTAACACTGCTGTACTTTTAATTTAGTTAAAACATTGTAACTGCCATTTCATGTTTTCATACTTAATTCATGAACTCCGAATAGACGTGTTAAAAAAGTCAATATTATTCAAGGGTTCTTTTAATAAAATTTACTCTTACGACATATATTAATCGTAGTTTATCGTTTTGAAATTATCATGACCGAGGAGTATTTTTCCCACACCCCCATATAAAGATATTATTTACAAATCAAGTACAATGCACAGTAAGTATCAAAGTCCCAGGAAATTTTTTTCTATCCAAAAATGAAATCTTTAAAATAAACAGAATATGCTCACGAATTTTATAATAACAACATGTTGTACATGAATGAAGACTTCAATTATATGAACGGCATAACATTTATCGTTTTGAAAAGGATAACATACTAACTATATTACGGGGTCAGTCCTTTGCGTTTACAGTTATTTTTAAAAGATGTATCATATGCGCAAATTGCTATTTTGATATGTTTCATTCGCGCAAATTGTCACTTTTTAAGATGTATCATTTATACCATTTGCTATATGAAGATATATCATTTACGTCAATTGATATTGTAAGATTTATCATTTGCGCCAATTATTATGTTAAGATGAATCATTTACGCCAATTATTATTTGAATATGTATCATTTGCGCCAATTGATATTTTAAGATGTATCATTAGCGCCAATAGATATTTTAAGATGTGTCATTAGCGCCAATTGATATTTTAAGATGTATCATATGCACCAATTGATATCTTAATATGTATCATTAGCGCCAATTTATATTTTAAAATGTATCATTAGCGCCAATTGATATTCTTAGATGTATCAATTGCACCAATTGATATTTTAATATATATCATTAGCGCTAATTGATATTTTAAGATGTATCATTAACGCCAAATGTTATTTTAAGATGACTCATTTACGCCAATTATTATTTGAATATGTATCATTTGCGCCAATTGATATTTTAAGATGTATCATTAGCACCAATGCTATTTTAAGATGTATCAGTTACACACATTGCTACATTAAGATCTATTATTTGCAGCAAATACCTAAATATGCTACTTTTAAACTTAGTAGAAAAATTCGAGAAGGTCAGATCTTCAGTATTTTAAAATAAAAGTCGCGCCTAACAATATACAGGATTGATACTATTTACTAAAATATCTAGTTTTCCTTACTACTTTCTACAAATTTTTTTGTATAGACAAATTCTTAAAATAGTAGAGTTTTCTAAATAAATATCTTGTCCTTTTTATTTATATTTAGGCCAAATTACTGTTCATTTCTGCTTTTTCTATTACAATCCGTAAACCAACTTCATAATTGTAAAAGGATTTTCCTCCGAGTTTGGTATTTTTGTTATTTTATCTTTTTACTATCAAACATTCTAATTTTGTTCTTACCTTTTTAATACAATCATTAAACGGCTACACTAACTTCTTAATTGTACAAAGGTTCTGCCTGCATTCAGAACAATGTTATCTTACATGTTGATTACCATTCCATACACATCTTGAAGTCGTATAAACATGAGAATAAGAAGATGTGGTATAATTTTCAAATAAACGACCTACCACCTTAATAATGTTTTCACCGTTTATATTATATATTTATGATTTTGCTATTCGAAATTTTCTATAAACAGTTATTTCTAATCAATAAAAGGACTGATGTGTGACATTGTTGTTTTTCTGAATTATTATACATTATTGTAATCCAAATATTGTTTAAATATTTTAACTGTCTTGTAATGTTTTTATATTTAATTCATGAACTCCTGATAGACTTGTTAAAAAGGTCATTATTATTCAAGAGCTCTTTTAAAAAAAAAAAAAAAGGTATTACGATATAAATTAATCGTATTTTATCATTTTGAAATGTTCATGGCCTAGGAGTATTTTTCCCCAATAAAAAGTTTTTTGTTAAAATCAAGTATACAATATACAGTAAATATTAAAATTATTTTTAAATTAAAAAATTAAATCATTAAAATAAAAAGCAGGATAATTATGCACACGAGTTGTATAATAAAAAATATATTTAACATGCATGTTCTTACAAATGTTGCTGGTGTCAAAGATTTAAGCCATAACATTTTTTTCCGCGCGGGAACACGTTGCTTAATGTGTCAGATAGATATCAGAAACTCAATCAAATGTTCAACCGGTGATGTCAAAAGGGAGAAGATTTATACCACTCAACACACCAACTCAACAAATGTGTTCAGTCAAACGTACTGCAGGTAGAGGATTTTAACAATAACTTTTCTACAATCAGAAAAGATAACTTCGTTTTTGGAAATCTTATTAGTATTGTTTCTTTGTATGTATGTTCTGCAACACATATTATATTATCTGACTCCGAATCATCTCCTTGTACAAACCCTTTGAAATTTCCACATAAGTCACTTAATAAATGTAACTTATTCGTTAATCATATATTGCCAAAGTTTTATGAAATTAAATATTTGATATCAAAATCCAACACAGATGTGCTGTGTTTAAGTTAAACATTTTTGTAAAATTCTGTCCCCCAAAAAAATTGAAATATTGTAGATATTAATGGTTATAAAACAAACAAAAAAGACAGAATGTGAAAATCTAGGGATTGGCTTTTAATTAACATTTCTAACATGTTGACCACAATTAGACGATATGATTTGGAAAAGGATGATATAGAGTCAATTTGGGTCGCAATTATTTGTTCATCAAGAATCTAATTTACTTGGCAACTATTTTAGATGACTTTAATATTGATTTGGCGTCGTGAAGAATTCCAGCAAAATGATCCAATAGTCTCAGTTCCTACTCGACTCACTACTTTGGTAGACCATATATATAATAATGATCCAGATAATATTCTGTTTCAACTATTCCATCAGTGATCACTATTCAGTATGCATTTCTCACAAAAGAGTATTAAAATCGAAAAAAAAAAAATCACGATTATGTTATGTTAAGGTCTACTAAACATTTTAATGAAAATAATTTTATCAATCACAGGTCACAGTGTTCATTTGATAGTGTATTAGAAATTGACGACCCTGAAGGAGCATTGTTGTCATTTTTAAATATTTTTACTAAGTCTTAAATCATTTTGCTCCACTCATTAAAATGAGGGTAACACGTTTGTATCAAAATGATTAAATGAATGCTGAAATTCTAGATAACATGAGAAATCGTGATTTTCATCAAAAGAAAAAGACATGCATAGTTATAGACTCTGGAGAAACAAAGTCAAATATCTCATCGAAAACTCTAAACAAAATGATTATACCAATATCATAGAACACAAAAAGGTCAACAGTAGTAAATTATGGAAAAACCTACATACTGACAGCGGAACCGACAATCATACCAGTATTAAAATTATAAGTGATTTTAGATCCAAAAAGCATTGCTTATATTTTTTATGCTTATTACACAAATATAACAGATAAATTTAATATAAATCAAAATATCAACAATAATTTGTTTTAACAAACTTATAATGGTTTCATATCGGGTCATGTATCAGATAACGTGAATTTCATGCTATTTCACTATCACTTTGTCACATTTTAAACTTAAGTATTAAAAACTGTATTTCTTATTTTCATTTAAACTGGCAAAAGTCATACAAGTTTATATTAAAGATTCTAATATGACGTGGTTCCTTCGCCTTGTGAATAAACCCATGATCTAAATCCAATAGAATTTGTTTAAATATGCGTATATTGACTACTACAAAATAATGAACTTTATCAAATAAGCATGCATTTAATATATTTCATTAATTTGAAACATTTACAAACTCTTAAATGCTGCACATGTTGTTACTAATTCATTTAGTATGACTGTAATGTGTTGCTGTTCGAAATTGACAGGGTTGACCTAGATACGATAACCGTTCATGCTGACTGTTCTTTCTTTCTTTCTACTGGTATGAATCGCCGTTCTAGATCGGCGCACTCTATTAATGCACTATATACAAATATACACCCCACCTACTTAAAACTCATATTAACACACAAAGGAACGTGCCACTAATCCACCCTCCCTCTGAAAAATCACATTGCCAGTAGTTTGCTTGTTTACAAACATAAAAGGAGGTTCACGGAAGAGCCTTCACAAACGCTCTACTCTTAATACACATTCGACATAGGAATTACATTAATTATCCTAATCAAAATCGAAATAATTGATGCAAGCTATACTTTATTGTAGTTTTAACATGGGTAGGCAGTATATTCGTGTTATTTTAGCCCTCATTATCGCTCTGGGAAAAAATAATCACGAATATAATGCCTACCCATGTTAAAACTACAATACAGAACAGCTTGCATCAATGATTTCTTAACAAAGGTTCAAAACAGGATGATATCAATTTCAGACCAATTGTGATTTTACCGCTCATGTCTAAAATCCTTGAAAATAAAGGCAACAGTAGTATACCGCTGTTCAAAACTCATAAACCCATGGACAAAAACAAAATCGGGGTAACAAACTAATACTGAGGGAAACGCATAAAATATAAGAGGAGAACAACGACACAACATTAAAATGTAACACACACAGAAATGGACTAAGCATTTGACAAAATCCTATGAGAATCACAAATATAACATCTAAACTAAATACATGAACTTGGGATAGATAAGTACCGTGACACGTCTTACAGTAATGTGAATTCACTCTCAAAAATGAGTAAACAACGACACAACGGAAACACAACGTTAAAATGTGACAACAGTTTTATTTTATCAGTTTTATTTTATCAGTTCTGCAAATCAAAAATACAATTCGAGATTATCGTCTTCAGATAATTTTATAGTTCCAAAACCAAAAAAGGTTTATCGTACATTTTACCAAAAGTATAGAATGCTCTTCCTAATACAATTAAAGTATCAAACACAGTATTAGAGTTTGAAAATAACTACATATATATGTACTTTTAACACTACCAATATATTTGTACTGTAATGTCATGTAATAATTGTTTATTATATTTAAATTGTATTGCATCTTTATTTATCATTATTATTGGATATGTATTGTTTATTTTTTTATGTAATTTTATTATATTGTATTAAGAGAGCCTTATTAAAAATTTGTGTAATCCAAATGGGCTACTTTCTCTAAATACAGATATTATTTTCATTATTATTATTATTACAACACTTATATGCACGTCATTATATAGCGCTTTGAATAAGATCAATACTAAAGGGTTATTGCATGAATATTGGGGAATATTGTCCCGAGTAGAATTTTATATTGCACGAGCTTGCGAGAGCAACATATGTTCTACGATGGACAATATTCCTCAATATTCATGCAATAACCCTTTTATTGTATAGCAATATAATATTTGAAAGTTAAAATTGGTTTACTAAGATTTTGTCGTTGATGACGTCATGAATTTTGAAGATTTATTGCACTAGTGCAGTATTGGAATTTATTGCACGCTAACTTTTGGCTACTTTCTGTGGGAAATATTATATTGCTATACAATACTAACAGCTGCAGTCTTTTTGCACAATATATGTTTTTTTATGTATACCTTGCACAAATTGCTATGCATCATATGCGCCAATTATTTTTTTAAAGATGTATCATTTGAGCCAATTGATTTTTTAAGATGTATCATTTGCGCCAATTGCTATTTAAAGATATATATGAGTTGAGCCAATTGTTATTTTAAGATTAGCATGTGAACCATTTGCTAATTTGAGATAGATCATTTGCACCATTTGCTATTTTACGATGTATCAATTGAGTCATTTTTTTTTTATTTTTAAGATGTACGATTTGCGCCAACAGTAATTTTAAGATGTATCATTTGCGCCAATTGTTATTTATAGATGGTTAATTTTCGCAAATTATTATTTTAAATGTAAGACTTGCACTTATTGTTATTTTGAAATGTACAAGTTGCGCAAACTGTTATTTTAAGATGTATCATTTGCACTAATTGTTATTTTCGATCATTTTAAGATACAATATTTGCACAAGTTGTTATATTAAGATGTATCATTTGGGCCAATTTTTAGTTCAAGATGCATCAGTTGCACCAATTATTATTTTAAGATTAACATTTGCACCAAATACTATATAATTGCTTCCATAAAACTTCAGGAAGGTCCAATAATCAGTTTTTGAAAAACAAATAACGCAAAAACATATGTACAGGATGGATACTAAGGACTCTAATGTCTAGTTTTTATCAATAATTTCTACATCTTTGTTTATCTGCATAAACAATTTTATAGTAATGTTTTCTTAACATTTGTCCTTTTTTATTTATGAAAGGCGAAATTACTGATCATTACTGCTTTGCTTTCTCATTCTTTTTTTGTTCTTACCTTTTTTTAATACAATCCTTAAACGGCTACACCGACTACTAAATTGTACAAGGGATCTGATCTCAGAATAATGTTATCCTACACATCGATCACCATACTAAGCACATATTGTATGAATATAAGAAAAAGAAAATGTGATACGGCTATCCACCTAAGATCTGTTTTCGCCGTTTATATAATATATTTATTTCTTATGATACGGCTATCCACCTAAGATCTGTTTTCGACGTATATATTAGATATTTATGATTTTGCTATTCGAAATTTCCTTTAAACAGTTATTTGTAATCAATAAAAGGACTGACGTGAGAAATTGTTATCTTTCTGAATTATTACTGTTGAAATTCAAACAAAGTTTTAACATTTGAACTACGAAGTCATGTTTTCATACTTAATATATGAGATTTCCTTATCATTTTATAGACGGGTTTAAAAAAGTCAATATTGTTCTAGCGCTATAATGGTGACCTTCGCAACATGTACGATCTTTAAATAGATATTTGACGCATTGGAGATAAAAACAAACCATGAACCTTTATCTTTTTTTTTATCAGACATAAAAACATTCACACAATTATCATCATAGATACCCGGATTGAAATTTTGTAATTTCGGCAGACGCGCGTTTCGTCTACAAAAAACCTCATCAGTGACCAAATAAAGAACGAAACGGATTGAAACAGTTTAGTACCTTGAAGAAATGTCATATTTCAAGCACAACTTTAACAATTAAAGATACAACCTTTTTTTTTGAAATCGGGTTCCGACGAACTTCAAAAGGAGACGATTAATATATAACAGCATTTTAAAAGTCATTAAATTTGCGATTTTTGTATTTTGTGACACTTGTTTCAAGTATTATATGTTTTACTCTTCGAGAATATTTTTACACCAGGTCTTAAAAGATATCAGCTTACGTCACTTGCAAGTACACGGAATCGATAAGCAATATTTTAAGAATTTTCGTCTCGAGAGCTACTGATAATTTATTGACCTGGTAGATCTAACTAATATTTCAGTGCATGATATTTACTTACTCATGTATCAAAGGTTAAGCCTACAAAATTCAAACAATTTGACAGTTGCGATAAAGTACACCTTCTGTATCTCAGTCGTTTTTTATCTGTCTGAATAATTAAATTTGTACATCGGATGTGACCTTGAGAGGTCATACCGGTATAATGTTGCCGCAGATATTTCTGCACATTTCCTTTGGGCTTGTGGGTGATACGTCGATAGTTGTAACAAAAAGGTTAAATTTATTTCAAATTAATTTGCAAAGAATTAAGCTACCTTCTGAAAATAGAAATACTCGCTTTAATTATCTTAATGAAAATGAAATGTACATTTATCTGTGGAAACCCACATTCGATGGTGAACGAAATCGTTTGAGTATGGACTTAAATATCAACCATAACCATAAAACATAATGATTTATAGGTTGCAAACAAAAAATATTAAACAGATGAAATATGTTTTTCCAATAATTGCAAAAGAAACCAGGTTAAGTCGTTGCACGCATCGTTGTATGCATTGGAAACAAGAACAGGTTGAAGAGGTCGTATGAATAATTAAATATCATTTCGGCAACTTCTATTTAAATATTCATGAGGAAAGGTGATATGGGTCAGTGACTGTATATGACATAGAAATATACAGTCAACGCATTTTGACTGCTCAAATAGCACGAATGCAGTATAAATTGAATTAAGCAACTTTTAATTTCTTCACGTGTTTTAATTTATAATCTGTATGTGTAAGCCTCCACCAGATCACCACGCTAAATATATGTGAGAAAGGAGTGAAATACGCCATAGTGGAAATCATAGTGCACAATCGCTATACTGAAAATATGATTATTTTTTTCGCTTCAAATTGTCCACAAAAGACAAACAATATCTACTAATATGATCTTTCTGATGTAATGAATTTAAATGCAGTCAGACGTTGCTGTCATTATCTACGCGATTTCTTTGATTTTCGATATGATCGTCATCGTTCGACGATACTGATTGTCGTCGTTTTATCTCTTCTTTATCGGACGGATCTACCTGGTTTTTCCTCAAGATACTTGGTGTAGATTGCGTCGTTGTTTTTTCTTCGTCAATGCAATTATCAGCATTGGACTTTTTTTTATTGCGTTCATTTAATAATACCCGATCAACAATACTTCCGAATGATTTCCCGTGGTGTTTCCACTTCATTGCATATCGCTCCGCGATCTTGCTATTACGTTTCTGGAAAACAGAGCCTTCAAGTTTTTCAAGGCTCTTCATTTTATCCACATCAATTTTCATTTTTTGCATATTTTCCTCAACAATTTCCGATAGTTGTCTAAACTTCGGTCCTTTTTGTTTTACGATAGATCTATTCATATCTAAAACGGTTCTATCTTTGTCGGATACTTCCGCAGTTTTTCTAGATCGATGGGTTTCAGCTGATACGAGACGGGATGCTATTTTTTCGTCTATTTTTGTCGTTTCTGATTTTTCACTTTCCCATATATCTGTATTAGCTGCAACGTGTATCAGGGTTGAAAACCTATGGTAAAGCATGCAGATAAACTGTATTGAGAGAAGCATTCCAAATACAACAGCAAATAAAATGGCGATAGGAACTATTTTATTATCGTCTCGTCCGCCACACTCGAATTTAATTGTTAAATCATTTTCGAAAACATTAACCTGGGTTAGGGAATACATCACAGTAACTAAAACGCCATTTAATAGATACACAAATAAAGATACTCTATTGCGCAAGTCAAGCAGATCATCTTGAATTTTCTTTTCTTTTATCGGGCTCATTTTGATGGGTTTAAGATATTTCCTGATACATTTTTTCCAAAATTTGATCTCGTTTTTAGGAATTGCCTTAACATGTCTATCAGCTATCAGATTGTATTCCTCGTCATTTTCCGTCTTGAATTTCCGGTCATCCCACGCAGTATTATCTTTGATTGTACTTCTATCCACGTTTTCTTCTGATGCGGAATTTTCATCTGTATTCTTTCCTTTTCCGTCAGCTTTTACAAGAAAATAAAAGATATAATAGACTTATTTGTTTCTGACTAATTTATCAAGTCAGGCTCATTAATATAAAACACAATAGTATTTCATGATCTTGGTTACAAAATTGCTACCGGACACCATGTTACGAAATTTAAGACTCTTTACTACATAGTACATTCTTCACAGTGAAAAAATCGACATCATATTATTATAAGCTACCACAAAATCACGGTATGACAAAATTGCAAAAAAAAAAACAATTTAAGAAAGAAAATCCCCTGTCTGATTTATTATTAAAAACAAAATACAAAGATTACTCGAAGAAAAGGTGAACACAAGTATCAAGATAAACAAAATTTTAGGGTTGACAATTTCGAATAATCAGCGCTTCCTAGGGTCCATAATAGCTTTATTATATTGAACTAACATTAGAATGAACTTTTGGAACATTACAGATACCTGTTAAAAAGCACACGACTTACTGTAATATATTATAAAAATTCTTAAAGCATGTTGGCCTTGATTTATACGTACCAGTATCTGTTTCATCATTTCCTTCCTCGCCTTTTTCACCTTTAACCATTCTGTCCACTTTATTTATCATATTCGTGTAAAGAAAATCTTCCTTTGTGTAGGTATTTGTTGGACAAAATATACAACTACAATATCATACAAACATTTTAAGTATTAAGATGATACACCAATATATTGTTCTTACCTTCCCTTACAAAGCATTAATTTCGTATTCCTTCAAAGTACGAATGGTTTTTATCTCAATTCAGATTAGATAGTCCTTTAAACAATATGCCGACCAAAGATTAGAGATACATCTTGCCCATGTAACAATTTGCCCAACCGTAGGCAACTTGACGTTTAGTGTTAACCTTGATTGTCCTAACGTGTTCCCGTTTTCCGCCCATCCGACCCATTTTTAATTGTGCACGTAAGTTTTCTGCATTTAAATCTTTTGAAACTCATATACAGTACTGACAACCAAAACTGGCAGACAGAGTTAAAATTTGGACATTAAGTCACTTTTTGTTTCTAAGTTATGCCCCTTTCAAACTTGTTAAAGTGGTAATAAATTGTACTTGACAGGGAGCATTTGTGTCCGCAGACACATTCTTCTTTTAATTTGCAGATGATTTGACATGCGGGTGATTTTTAAAGTGAATTTCACGAAAGGTTGGTGATATTATAACTGGATCATATGAAAGGTTGGTGATATTATAACTGGATCATATGAAAGAATGGTGACAATAAAGGTTGAATATATGAACGGCGTCAATGTGATCCAATAACAATAAGTGATACCCATTTTTGACAATGAATCCCTCTTCAGTAATGCTGGATGCTTCAATAATTGAAAATCAAAACCTCATATATAAAGAGCTTATAAGCCAAGAACGGACAAACAGTATAGCCAGACAAACATACTGCAAACAATGCCAAACGTACCCAAAAAAATCTCCAAGAGAACAGAAGTAGCCTTTTTCGTCTTTTTCTGGTTTATGCTTCTGAGTTGATTTCTTGACATCTGTGTCTGGTGTAGCTTCTCTGGTTCCCCAGGATACAACGTGAAGATTACCAATGGAGTAAAGGAACATCAGCATTGACATTGACGGGATTGCCAAAAAATATAATAAACCTGGTATGATGCAAAGTATTTCCTGTAATGGAGTACATCTGGTTTACTTCAAATTTGTTTTAAGCTAATTTCAAGGTACATTATACAATTTACAGCATTCAAACAAAAGTATACATGATCTTAAGGTGTTAATAAAAGAATAACCCATGAAAATTGAATGTTCTGTTCATTTAACTAGAAATTTTTCTATCTTCCTATTCTTCATTTTTATGATATGCCTGTATTTTTCGAGAAATTATAATAAATTCGCTCGAATTGCAGTACATTGCGTTTTTAAATCGTTATTCAGTCTAGAAACTATATAGACTAGTTAAGAAATTTAAGGGGGCATTGAATTTTAATTTCATTTCCAACAAATGAATGTAGCATCATAAACAATTATTCATGATTTACTTGTAAAATTATTTACTGAAAAATTCACCTTTTGGAAAAAAAACTGTAAATGTTAAATCATTGAAAGTGTGCAGCAATAACAATAATTCAAACATACCTTAGGGTGTATTATAGCCGAAATGATGAATATACCTCCAACTGCTATAGTGAAAATGTGGCAGTAGAACAGAATCCTTCCACGATAGTAGTTCGTAAAACGCCAATCAACACAATTACCATAACAAGCACGTATATGGCAGATAAAATAGCGGCATATTGAATCTGAAAAGAAGGATGATATAAAAACAAATCCCAAGCGACGTTGTTATAATGCATTCATTTACTTTGAACTCATAAATTCATAAGAAAATTTGCAAGATCGAAATATCGACATTTTGCAAAACTATGTCAGAAAAAAAATGCAAATTTGAAATTGTAAAGGCTTTAGTTGAAAGCCAATAGTCATCTGGTTTATTTGAAGCTCACCGATGTATGTAGCTATATTTCACACATTTCTTTACAACAAAACTAGTTTCAAATCTGTCAAAAACTATATTTACCATCCTATTACATTCCGCGTAGAAGTTCAAAAATGTGACCCAGGACATATCATATATATTTGTGTAGTAAACCAATAATTCATAACCGAAACCCTTATTTGACAAAAAAAATTAAGTATACTTTTGCTCAGTTTCAAGATGATGTGACCAAAAACAACCTTAAACCAAAAATGTAACATACCACATTTCCGTGAATATCAAGGTTGAATAATGCTCTTACATTACAATACCAATCAGATACCATACAGTTGTAATACAAAACAAAACAAAACAAGTATAATACAATACAAAACAATACAATATACACAATGTCCTGGAATGATTATATACATATAACTATAGCATAAGTACACACCTGTCTCTGTTGCGAGGCATACAATGTCATGATCAGAAATATTCCGACTGGAATGAGATTCAATACCAATGACAACCATGGTGGAATCGAATCAAAACCAAGTATAATCGCGCCAAATACCAGCATAAATATGGTACCTGGTGTCAACAGAACGGACGCAAACAGAACTGAATGGTAGACAATATACAGGAAAGATAGATTTTCGTTGTTATAGGTAATTTGTTTCCAGTCCATTATTACATCCAAAACGTTAATCATGGTCGAAGGCACCCATCGTCGACGCTGATTATAGAACTCATAAAATCCTTCCGGTGCATACGTGTACGCATCTGATTCTGCGCAGTATTCAATCTTCCATCCCTGCTTCAGAAGCAATGTACATAACCATCGATCCTCCCCTATTATGTTAAAAAAAAATCAAAAAAAAAATCAATTGATCACTTGATTGATGATTTATGACGTCATAAAGCCACGCATAAAAAGACGACTTTTCTTGTGAAGGACATAACTCGGAATAGAAGTGGTATATTGCTATTAGAGAACATGTCCTTTCCAAGACAAGTTTATATAAAATACACTCAAGCACACATTGTGTGCAACAAGAGAAACATGATATAGTATACACAGTTTCAATAACAATACTACTGCGTAAGATATAATTATTGTTTTTTAGAATAACGTTGGCTTTAAGTAACAACTACATAAAACCAGAGACATCTACAGGCTCATTCACTGCCTTAAATAAATAAATGAAAATGACTGAACATTATCTAACCAAACAATGATTTGGAAATAGAGATGTATAAAAAACACAGCAATGTCGGTGCGGATTGTGAATGTTAAATCAGAAACCTTGTGTAAGGGGAGTACCACGTTCTTTGCACATATATTGCATAATCCTTGCAATAGTTTTTGTTTACATATAAATTTGTTAAACATATTTTTTATGTTTATTGTGTGATTGTCACTAAATTCGTTTGTTTAAATTTTACGAAAAATCAAATTTGCTAGTTTACCTTGATCGTATTGGATGAAATGTTCAGCTTCTGTGGAGTCTGTCGTGTATGTGTCAAGGACATCAGGATGTAAAATGGCTGATCCGCGAAATAAACTAAAACACCCTGGGCTACACAAAACACAACCAAGAACATGCTCTGTAGCTTTCTGTAACCAATGGCTGATAGCGTATTCAAATTTCTGGTACCATACCATAGGACCTGTTATTATGAAAATTTTAAGCACACTGATCAAACAACTGAAGTCATTTTGTAAATTATAGTCTGGTGACTATATTGAACGCGCACCTATTTGAAATAAAGGATGCAATGTGTTTAAATTAGTCTTCTTATATCTGAACTTGCATTTTAGAAATCGACAATTTTTGGGGTTGTCAAAATAAAAGTAACGATCATTTCAATTCAGCTTCCTAATTGTGAATATGTGCAACAATATTTTCACAGCGTTTGCATATGGATTATATATTTTCAAGTTGACACGATATTCCTGAGTTTGCATTTCCTTGAAAGTGGATTACTGATCAAAACGAAGATTTAAATCCAATAGTTTTAAATGGTAAAATTGTAATTACTCCCCTCCTAACATTTTACGGACGCCCTTTAATACGGGGCTTCGAATGGGACTCTTGTGGTTTTATTCTCGAAATTCAATTTTGTGCGGACAAAAGTGAGTTTTGTTAAACAAAAATGAGTGCAGTTTAACAAAATTTGTAGCATTTGTATCACATACTTTACTTTTGTTACCTAATTTGAAAATTGGGCGACAAAAGTCAATTTTGTATGCAAATTAGTTCAGTTTGGATTGTGTGAACTAATTTGCATACAAAACTGAGCATTTGTCACAAAATTCAATTTTGTGTTTATTTTTGTGTAGACAAAATTGAGTTTTGTTTAACAGAAGTGAAAATTTAACACAAAAGTCAATTTTGTGTCACAATAGTCATTTTTGTGTCACAAAAGTCAATTTTGTGTCACAAAAGTCAATTTTGTGTACACAAAAATAAATACAAAATTCAATTTTGTAACGACAAAAATTATTTTTGTAGACAGAATTCATTTTTGCAGACAAAATTCATTTTTGTCGTGCCAAAAATTCAATTTTGTGTTTATTATTGTTTAGACAAAATTGAGTCTTGTTAAACAGAAGTGTAAATTTAACACAAAAGTAATTTTTGTGTCACAAAGGTCGATTTTGTCTACAAAAAAATAAACACAAAATTGAACTTTGACATTATTTTGTGTTTATTTTTGTGTTTCACAGTAGCAATAAATTAGTTCAAGTGCGATTCGGCGCCTCGTACTTTAAGGGATATTTGTTTCACAGACCACAACGAATGTGTTCAAATTGTCGTTACTCGAATGTGACTTACCGAATTATTTTCATAATCGGGTTTTTACTTACGTGAGCAACATGACGAGTGCCACATTAGAAGCAGTTTATGATTAGAATTACGGAGTACCCGAGATTAGCCCCAGTTTTTGGTAGATTTCAATAGTGTGTTTTGTATAGTGTTGTACTATGATGTTGTTTCTTTTAAGGTCGTTTTTCGTTTTTCGCGATGTTGATGTCAGTCTGTTTTAGACTTATGAGTTTGAATGTACTTTTATTCTCTATTCTCCAGTATGATAAAGACGATATATAGTGCCCCGGTATATTAAAGAAAATCATTGATTAGCGAAAACGAAATAGAGAGTATGCTTTTAATTTTGTTTTAGTGTTTTACATTTTGTCATGGTTTGACCTTTTTAAATATATAACTCTACGATTTGAATTTGTTCATTGTCGAAGGTCTTATACAGCGCGATGAAATTGTTCACTTCCTATTTTTTGTCTTTTGTCTAAGGTTAGCTGTCTCATCCACAATCATAGAGCATAGATCACGATTAAAAAAAAAATATTAGTTTCTTTTCATAGTTCTTACCAGACAGACTATTATGCTGAGTTCACACGTAATTCGAATTTGATTCGCATTAACTAATTCGAATAAGTTTAATTCGCATTCGAAACGTTTTACGTCCTTACGTCAACTCTAATTCGAATTACAATGCGCGTCAAATTCGCTTTGCTGTCCAAACGACGTTAACTTTTAATTCGTATCAACAAAAACGTATTTCTAATTCGAATTGGGTAATTTGAATAAGCCAATTCGAATCAATTCGAATTAAAAAAGAAGAGTGTGTGAACGCGATTAGCGAATTCGATTCGCATTTAATTGGAATTCTGTCCGTGTGAACGAGGCATAAATTATATCCCATGAAAAAGTATGCTAGAATATGTTACCATAGAGTTATGATGCATGATGATTAAACAAAACAAGTATGTTATCCTTTACCTGAGCCTATAGGATGAATTCGACCACAGACTGCACCAACCAGAGGAGATTTATTCATTCGCTTCATTAAGCTTAAAACAGCTTCCGGTTCAAAGTCCACATCTCCATCAAGAGCTAACAAGTATGTGTTTTCTGCTGCCTCTTGTAGTCCGGCCTTTCCGTACTGGTTAACTAGGGCCCATTTCAAAATGTAGAACATGTACATTACCTTAAAAAGAGGAAACATCTTTAAAAAATGTTCCCGAAACTGTGTATACATCTGAATGTTTTTTTATGAACTTGTTCATAAGTAATACATTACACATTTTTTTTATGAGATTCAAGCTATGCCATATTATATTGAAAATACTTATGAAAAAAACTTTTCGGTTACAAAATGGCAAGACTATAGGACTGAAACCATCATTTCACTTAGGTGTTTTGTTAACCGTGTTGTGGAATAATGTTCGTCTGATTATCTTGAATAATGTTTGGAAAGGAGTCCGACTCTTAAAATCCTCCACACTTCCTTTTAAAAAAATGGTTTGTACTATAAAATCAAACAAACAAATAGACAGAGTTTCTTATGTTTCTTTTTTAAACAAAGATACATGTAGAATATAATGCCTTCAAAGGAATTTTAATTTGCTTTTTCCGAAAATTCTTGTTGATATTTCTTAGAGCGAACATCTAACAGTTGGGATTTGCTAACAACGTCCCAAACGTTTTTCTAAATTGCTGTTCCTGAATCTAATGCATTCTTGGTAATATTTTTAAAAAGAACACCAAACAGCTAATTAGAAATATTGCGCAATAAAAAATGCAAGGCAACTCATGATCATGGTGTAGCGTTTTTTTCAATAGTCTGAAGAGGCAAAATATTGACATTCATGATCCAGCAGTAAATATATAAATTTACATTTTCATGAGAGTTGTAACAAACCCCGAAACAGATGTAACGATCGTCTTTGCAAGTTTAACACAGCAATATCACCACTGTTTCGGATTTATGAGTTGTACGTAATACTTACCTGGCTCCATCGTTTCTTACGGCGAATTTTATTTTTATCCTTGAGATGAACCACGAGTTTATTTCCTCCAGGGAGAGCCCAATATATCCTTGCACCGTAAGGCGTTCTGTACATTTCGCCGTCAGGGATTGTTATTCTCTTCCCATGGACAGCACTAAAAAACATTTTATTTTTCTTAAATTTGACTGACCCTTTAAAAACTGTATTACGCACGGGATGAAACGTCTTTTATTTTACAGTGATGATGTTCACAGAGCTCGTAATTTCCGATACGATCATTGTAAACTTTTTTTTTAAATGTTCAGTTCAAGATTGTTGTAAGATTTTTGAATATTGTGTTTATCGTTGTTTTAAACATAAGTTTCTTTTTTTTTGAATAGATAAATTCATCACTAAACGTGCATTGCTTTTCAATTATTTTTGTACATCTTAAACTTACATGTACTAGCATTTGGATTGATCGGCCGCATGGGATGACGGCTTTTAAATACAGAAACACAAAATATGCAGAGTTGTTTTCTCTTATTGACATCTACTAGTTTGTTTTCAACCAACAATGACGAAGGACCAGAATATTCTGACCATTCCTGATCACCTAACAAAGATAGAACTGCGAAAATGTATTTTTATTATAATTGCCTAGTGTTACATATCCCTCCGATATATGTTTGCCCTAGATCCTGTACTCTGTTAAGGTGCGAGGTGTGGTGAATACATTTGTATTCCTAACGATATTTTTTCCAGACTCCTAGGTATTCTAACGTTATATATAAAGTTACCTTCCTGCCTCGTTTATAACCTGTATAAAAGTTTTCACATAATCATTGACGTCTGGACCAGACTGGCCTTCTTTAAGTGGATCAAAAGCATCATCGAAGAATACATTAGCTGAAAATTATTAAGAAAGCTTAGTTTATGATAATTAAAAGACATTTTTCTGCACCAGATGCGTATTTCGACAATCAATGTTTATTCGGTGATGCTAGAGTCCAAAATATTTGAAAAAAAACAAAGCTTATTAATAATATGAAGATTTATAAATCAAAAAGTTGTATTTAAGTAAACAAAGGCCAAATTTCTCCCTCATGACAGTGTATCAAACTTAAGCAATTTTAATGAGTTCACAATGAGTTCAAAAATCTTTTGAAACAGGGAGGATTAGAGCAAAATATTTATTGACTCCTGACGCAGGGGCGGATGCAGGAATTTTCGAAAGGGGGGGTGCTAACCCAGGGAACCCAGGGCAAAAAGGGGGGGGGTGCAAAACATATGTCCCGATACAAATGCATTGATCGGCAAAAAAAAGGGGGGTGCGCACCCCCGGAGCCCCCCCCCCCCCCCCCCCCTGGATCCGCCACTGTGACGAACGGATCATCAGATTGGGACAGCAAATTTCGCATTCTTATACCAAGTTACCTTCGAAATCAAATGGTTCAACCTTATCATCATCTTTTGCTGATTCTGCTATCATTTCTGTTGTAAATTGCTTCATATCTAATCTAAAACAAATGTTGGAGGATTAATTATAGAAGTCCAATATTAAAAAAAACGTTAATTATACATTTGCAATTGAAACCGACGTTTTCACCTGACAATAGTCACCAAGAACATGAAAAGAGGCGAAAAGATACTAATAGGATGGATACTGTTGTACAACGGGTGCTATTTTTGTAACAAGAATCGGTCATCTCACTTGTAAACATGGCTTACTTGTTATCCCATCTTATTGACGGGGAAAATAGGGTCCTTATTGTAGAATCTTGCTAGGGAACAGGTTAAGAAGATAATAAGTACACTTGCTCCCAGTTTTCAAACATTGATTTTAAAACTTGGTTGATTGTTGGTTGCTTAAGGTCCAGTGGCAAATATTGCATACATGCGCAAGAGGGAAATGATTTAAATAGTAAATAAATATACATTCAATGAAACTAGACAAGACATTACCTAAATAATGATTTTAACAATTGTGTCATCTCGTTAGCAGTTTCGTGCCACATTGTGGCACAACAGGCATACAACATTTTCCTTTTTTTATTTTCGAATTTCTGAAAATATTAAAGAAGATCGTTAGTTTGAATCAGAACACCAAAAATATTAGTTTGGCCCAAATGTATGTGCATTTAAATGAGATACGAATAATCAAACGACAAAACCAATATTTAGTCAAGTTGATTTTTCTTAGGTCCTACTACGAGTGGCCTTTTGAAAATCATATTTGAATTTTCATAAGATGATGTTGTTTTTTGTGTAACACCATCACCTTTTAAATACACACTAACATTTTGTTAACGTAGATTTCTCTTTTACCAGAAATTATGTTTTTCAATTGAATTATATGTACGGAAATTTCGCGTGAACTTCACATTTAAAAAGTATGTTTGTTCAATTCGCCGTTTCAGAATCTAATGCATTCTGGGTAATATTTTCAAAAGTTTACACCAAAACGTCCTGATTGGTTTAAAATGTCATAAACAATGGAAATTTAACCAATGACGTGATGTTATTTTCACTTTGGGGTACGAACAATGAAATTACCCATGATGCTTTAGATTCTGAAACGGCCAATTTTCATGCTCTTCGTAGACCTTAATTATCAGTCAATAATCATGATTAATACTATGATGTTACACTGTTGTGATGGAAGCCTCGGTGGCCGAAAGGTCCGAATAGATTTTGTTTAGCCTTTTAACATCGAGTTGGTATATTGAAACTCCTCGGGGGTAAATAAATTCGATTTTTATCGTCATTTTCTAGCAGTCATTTCCGAATACTCCAGTTTTGTCAACTAATAACAAAATGACCATCTTTGAATAACAAAGAGTGCTGAAAATGGCATTTACCAATCAATCACTGTGTTTCGCTCAACTGTTGCTGGATATTTCGTATGATAAATTACATTTATATTAAATATATTGTCCGTCGTATCTTCGTACGTTTCTCAAAATTGTCCATCCGTAAATTTACCACGTCCCTATAGCTATCCTGATTTGTACCTATACCTTTAATATTGTATGTTTTCGTGTCTGTTTTTATCTGAAATGGTATCTATTCCCGTTTAATTGTATATAAATGCTAATGTTGTTGAACTAACCTTTTTGTGGACAATGTCATATTCTTTATCATATCTTCTTCGATTCAATAACAATGATATGTCTAGAAGCATTCCACAATAAAAGGGTTGGACGAATATTCTAAAAGAAAGAAACAATTTTGATAAAAGGTGTTCTTATTGGATGTAATACAATTAGTTTTTACAGACTAATAAGCCTCAAGTACCGTATTCTTTTGTTTTAAAATTGTATTCCAATTGAGAATAGATTTTACAAAAAGAAAGAAAAACTTTTTAACCCCCATTTTTTTTTTAAAGCGAGTAGTTTCTCATGATGAGGAGTTCCTGTTTAATCAAAATGCATTTATTGTGTAAAGTTTCAAATTAGTATGACATTAATACTACCATATCCGCACATTACATGAGAGTGATAATGTCCTTTACCGTCAGCCGTTAAACGGTAATTTTCGGCTACCGTTAGCGTGAAATTTTACTGTGATTCATAAAAATATCCTTATCGTGATTCGTCACATGTCTCAAATTATTATCGTTACCGTCATTTTTGACTCATTTTTTTTGAGAAAAAATAACGTGATTCGACAAATTCAGCTGATTTCTTTATTGTCTAAAAGAAAGTGTATATTTTATTGACATGCACTAAAAATTACCGCTAACGTCATTTGGCAAGCATTTTTACCGTTATACGTCATGTAGGTACCCCAATTACTACCATCTTACATATAAAAATTAGAAGACAAGATATGATATATTATATAGCCTCAGAGAAAAATCTCCACAAAAGACAATATGACACAGAAATGTACACTTCACACTAATCATAATGAGCTTTAATCGACTATGAAATAACAAATGCGAAAATTTCAAAAGAAATAGGCAAAGACACAATTTTTGTACAAAATAAGGAACGAAAAACAAATATGGTACACAGGAAAAAACGGCAACCACTAAATAACAGGCTTCTGACTTAGCACATACATAATGTGACATTGTTAAACTTGTTCGATGGCGCCGCCAAACTCTCCCCAAATCTGGGACAGTTGTATAACAACAGACGTGATAAAAAAAAAACTATGCAATTAGATTTCAGTGTTGTTTAAATTTAAATCTTACAAATAATTACATGTAGAGGTACACTTGTATCAGGTATTCATCATGTACCTATACATGTAATAAGAATTTAGTAAACTCTTCCAAAATTTAACTTTAAACTCTCATCATTCTACATGTATGTAATGCCTATCTGAAATATTTTTGGGGTTTTACTCAGGAATTTATGTACTTTACCACTGCTTGTACCAATTTTGGTATCCGAATCGCTTCCGGTCGAAGACGTATGGGAGTTTTCTTCGAGTATCATTTTAATAATTTGTGTATTCAATGTCTGTTTTAAGAAAATACGACCCTTTCATAACGGTAGGCTACAAAAAGGAGACTACCTACCCTCAGTAACGGACTAAAAACTATATATTTCACACTTTTGACATAATCAATGAACTACTCTCTATCGTTCTTAAAAGTGTTTTTTATATGCAAATACAAATAAGCATAAGGAGATGTGGAATGATTTCCAATGAGACTATCCACTAACGTTCAAATGAAGTCAATGTCAGCAATTAAAAGCAACCGTACCGCTATAAAAGACCAGACATGACCAGCATGAAATATTTCAATTGAGAATACTAACGACCTATTATCATATCAATCTTCTCAAACAGTTTTGACTTTATCATTCATATATTTACCCTTTTAAATGGTCAAATGTATCTCACCGTGCTGTTTCACCGTGCTTGTAACCATTAACCTTCCAAACATGTCTGGTTATCAACAGAATTGAAAAGTACAACAGGAAAAATGCAGCAAAAAGTTCTGTACAGTTGTCTACCAGATTTCCATTTCCTTGCACGCACCAATCAGAAAAGAGTAGGTCACATGTTTCAAATTTCAAGATGTCTGGAGTATGCATCAATCCCACCAAAGTGAATGTTGTCGCAACGGGCAAAATAATCATAGGGATAGCATATCCGAATCGCTGACAATTGATAGCGCAGATAGTTTTGGTAGCCTTATAGCATAGATATTCGCATATTATGGTGATGGCAGCTGCTAATAACGGTACGTTGTACTGACAGATTGGGTTGTCTCCCATGCTTTTCTCTCCGAAAATGGAAAATATGGTCGCGTTGCCATCGTTAAAGAGTGATTTAAACACAGCCGTTGGATCGTCAGATTTACTTGTGAATATTGTTATGACGGCAAGGAAAGTTATTATTATTTTCCAGATATTAGCTAGGCAAGTCACTTTTGTTCTTCCAACATGTAATTCACGTTTGAGACGCCTCAGGAGAATAGAATTTTCGTCCCCCATGGTGATGAAATTTTCCCAGTATTTAACAGATGTAAACAAGACTGCCACTACAAATATCCCAGATAACCAATCTCGTTCAATGTACAATCCAATTAAAATAATTCCAATAATTTGGAAAGCAATTCCAAGAAGCGGAAAATAAAAAGAAAGCTGCGAATCTTCATCAAAGAGCATTTTGATACTTTGTTGTTCTTTTGCAATCGTTCCACAAAAACTTTGTCAATTACGTTAAGAATTGCAGGTACCAATGCGACCGCCATATATATAACGGAAGCGGAAGCAGGATCAAAAGAAGGCAACACAAGGAATGCTAGGATGGAAACACCAATGGAGTGGATTGTTTCTATAGCAATGGCCTATAAAGAGAAGGATGCGTATATATACACGTCGACGAAACAAACAGAAATTGAAATGATATTTGATATTCATACATGCGTTAACCCTTTTCTACTGAATTTTATAATTTGTTCATATATTGTATTGCTACTTCGATGTCCCAGTTTAACATGTTGGTGCCAGCTAACATGTTTAATTCCGTCACATTCTGTTTACGCGTGTCCCAAGTCAGGAGTCAGTTATTCAGTGTTATCGTTTTTGCTGTATATTATATGTCATTCTGTTAATGGTTTATTTTTACACAAATAAGGTTTTTCTCACTGTTTGAGGCCGTACAGTGACCAATAGTTGTTAACTTCTGTGTCATTTGGTGGACTCTGGCGGAGAGGTATTTAGTTGGAAATTATATTACACCTTATTTTAACATCAAAACGTAGTTTGACATATAATGTTTTTTCTTCTACAAATTGTGACTAAGATGGTGGGTTGTCTCGTTTGCACTCATACTACATCTGCTGATATCTATAGATAATGAAGCATTCTCGTTTGAATTGTTTTACATTGTCTTATCTGGGCCTTTTATAGCTGACTTTGGGGTATGGGCTTTGCTCATTGTTGAAGGCCGTACGGTGACCTATAGTTGTTAATTACTGTGTCATTTTGGTCTTTTGTGGATAGTTGTCTTATTGGCAATCATACCACATCTTCTTTTTTTATATACAATAATGATAATGATTATATACTTACTGCTAGAAGAACTGTCCAATCCAATCTCTTATTCGTTTTAAAACAAATTCGGAAAAATGTTGACAAGAATGTCAGAAAGTAAGGGGCAACAATGACCAGGAATACTGCCCAAATCCATATCTCATCTACTGCAGAGTACGGATCTGACTGCAAACAGTCTGATCCATTTCCGACCGAACAGTTAGACTCCAGCCTATCATGCCTATAGTCTGATTCATTGCTGCAGTTAGACTCCAGCATTCCACCAAGTCTGTTGATATTGGAATCAATAGACATAATAGGAGGACTTATGTGCCAGATTAATATATGGAAGGTTATTCTGGCTATAAAACCACTCCCGAAAACAATGATAAAGAGGGAAATAGCAAATGCAATTTTGAGTATTTTCTCTGGTGGAGGACATTTTGATTCGTTCCACTGTAAATCGGCGTCTTCGGTGCTACACAATAAAATGAAGAAAAAAAAAGAAGCATTAACAAACTTATTTATTTGTAATAAGAATGATAGTAAAAGAAGCAAAAGATAAAAATTGTATAAAAAAGGCGATTGATGATTGTTAACGTCCGGTAGCAAATAGTTCGAGCATATCGCGGACTTCAATTGAACATAGTATAAAAATGTTGAAAATGTCTAATCATTAATGACAAGGTCTCAAAATGAGGCTTGTTCAGTTGTTTTTGTCGTTCAAATGCAAAAAGTTTTGAAGCTTACATCAAATACATAAGATAAAAAATGAAAACATGTTTTTCAGCACCAAATGTCTCTTCAGTAATACTCGAGGCCAACATATTTGAAAATCCTAATTTTATTTAAAAAATAAAGAAATTTATATGAACAATATATTTTCTTTCCAAAGCGAGATTCGAACACATGCTTTTGTTACTTTAGATCGTGGCATATATTGCTATAATAGTTTGCTAACAACTAAAAGACGTTTTAGCTAGGTTTATCTTTTTTTTTTAATTTTAAATTCAAGAGTTCCATCATGTTACAGCTGCCTCTATTTTATACACACATGTGTGTAAATAATTGAACAGAATAATGACCAAGATTTCTATTTATTTTACAGAGTATTATTAAGTGCAAAAATACATTATACAAGTACATATAAGTTAAACATGATTCCGCAAGTTTATTGTTTTCTGTCTTGTATTAAATTAATATTAAAATAAATCTTGTGATCAGTCTATTTGGCAATCGTCAATGGCAGTCAGCAGGGTTTAAGAACATCAGTTATTCAACCTGTTAGTCCAGTGCGTTTTGTTAAAATATACTTTTTAAACTTTTTGTTCTTTTGGGAAATGTTGTTTGTGCTGTATTTAGACCCCTCTACAACGAAATTGGTTTTACATGTACACGTTAAAAAAATTGCGGTTTTTATCCAACGCAATCATATGTTTGAACGTTGCAATTGTTTTCAATTTCGACTTGTTTAAGTTAAAACTGCTATATACTCTGTAAACTGATTCAGGATGGTATAGTTTTATGTTGTCTCATTTACTTACGATTTATTGTCACTATTCGTTTTCAAATCATGATGATCTGCATTTGATATCCTTTGTTGACTGAATCTCCTTCTATCAGACATTTTAAAGACCTTGAGAATAAATATTGATTTAAGTTAGAACAAAAACAACATGAATTTAGCGTATGAGGACCCCCTAAAAAAACAAAAATAAATAAAAACTAGAATTGAAAAAAAACCAGATTTGCTCCCTCTGTTGTGTGTTCTCTTATATTTGATACGTTTCCCGCAGTTTTAGTTTGTAACCCAGATTTGTTTTTTATTCTATCGATTTATGAATTTTGAACAGCGGTATACTACTGTTGCCTTTATTTGTCTTCCATTCTTATGATTATTCAGATTGAGATATATTTGGAGAAAAACGACAAAAAAGGAGTCCGGATATAATTGATTCCGACATCAGACTGACTTTTAGTCATAGATAACACTTCCGGTTTGAAACATCCACAAGTACAACCAATCGTATGATAGATAACAAAAATAAAAAATAGATAAGCCAATCAGAGCGTACTCCATTTCATGGTGTTTAGATTGCAAGAAACGTAACTATTATACCTCCTCAGACAGGACAATTATTTTTCGCGTTTATCTACATGTAAACTACTATTATACTACCTTAATTTATGGAGACTCTCTGTATTCTGTCTACTGTTTTCTTTGAAATGTTTACTATTTGAAAGGGGTCATACCAGTTGCATATAATTGAAATAAGTAAAACATGTGGAAACACGATATGTCCGTAGTACACGGATGCCACATCGGCACTATATTTACTGAGTTTCGAGTTGATTGGACTTCAACTTCATCAAAAACTACCTCGACCAAAAACTTTCACCTGAAGAGGAACAGACGGATGGACGAACGAACGAACTAACGGATGCACAGACTAGAAAACATAATGCCCATAAATGAGGCATAAAAATTTATTGTTGAAAGTGAAAGTAGTGATTTGGCAAAAAGGAAAGTAGGGTAGAGATTAGAGGGAGGTAGGACCTTTTTCGGAACGTCGGGATCGATTGATTTTAAGCTCGGGATTTGGGGATTGATCCTTACGGGATTTCGGGATATGAATTTCTTTAAATTCTGCATCTCGGGTTTTATGTTTTTAAGCCCGGGATTTCGGGATCAGGACCACTCTGACCACCCCTCAAGTTAGCCTTAGTCGGTCTTAATCATTTATACAAGATTCATATCCTACCATTGGCATGTTAATAAGGCTCTATAAGGTTAATAAGAAGATGGATTGTCCTAGAAGCATATTTTATTATACTAATAATCATGGTTTATATATAAGTAGTTACACTTATTTCATGTTTGAAGCGGTGCAAATTTATAAATTTAATTTGACTTTTACCAAAAGATGCATTGTCGCAAAGGAGAAGAATAATTGTGGTCTGAGGCTAAAAACACGAAAATAATTGAATTTAACAGAAAGGAAACAAATATCGGACTTTGGAAAAAGGGAGAGGGCTCTTGATACCTTTTATGAAATTCTCCATACATAATATCTTTTACAAAAAATCATCCTACAGCAGTTCACAAGCTGTATATGCCCGCGATTTCGCGGGTGTGTTCTAGTGTTATTGAAGTACTAGTAATGTTACCATTCGTAAAATTAAATAAGTATAGAATTTAGGACTGATTTTGCTTTTCATCTTTATTGCATGTAATAGTGTTCTTTTGGATATAATATGTGTAATACTGGTAGAATAAATCTAAAATAAAATTGAAAAAAATCTATAAGAGAACTACCATTTGATTTTTATGGGAGCGGGAGGGGGGGCGAGCATGAAAACTTGTTGTTAACTCTGTGCCTTTTTGTTTTTCAATCTAGTGGGCCATGCATTTTTTTAATTAGTTTATCCTGACTTTATTTGACATAAATTGTCATTCTGCATTTTTTTGGATTGAAAAGTTTCTCATCCTATTTTTTTTTTTACTAAAAACTCCTGTCCTGCCGTTTTAAGATTTCATCCTAGCCCCCCTAAGGATTTAATGGTAGCTCCCTCAAAGATATCAAAATAGTGCAAACATATCGGAGGGAGAGCGCAGTAACATTTCTATCTGAATTTATAATGATATATGTACTTACGTTTTTTGTGAAAATAGCTTTTCCGACTTATATGTATCGATTACAACTGTGATGACAGATTTATAAAGGCTTTTCAAAACTTGTTTCTGAATCCCATATTTGAATACTATGTAAATTTGTACTATTTTATTGTTTTACTTTTCAATAACAAATAGTTTAAATTAAACTAACTACTGTGTAACTAGGAAGACAAGTGTACTAATAATAAGACAGTATTCTTTTACCGTTGATCGCCAATCATTTCATTTGCATTGTTCTAGACCACAAATGGTTGATTACTTTGCATTCAGAACCATTTACGCTCACATGAAATTTTATATGTTAATGTGTGTCAATGATCTCAATTACATAATATGGGATTAACCGAGTTAGTTGTTCTATTTTAGTCATTTTTGGAAGTTTTGAACTTTTTTTTACAATTTGATGATATGGATGTGAAGTTAGCAGTCGGTTCGTTATTCCTTATTCGATATTCGAATTTTGTGGAAAATCATAAAAAAAAAATATACTTAATAACATTAAAAACATGATTTTCATAGTTAAGAGGAGTGATAAGATACGTAGGAAATCGAATATAAACGCTTTTCTAACTTACGTATTTGTCTGTATGTAATATAGATTTTTGTCAATAAAAAACTTCAAAGATGTAATTTAATACATGTTATTTCTTAAAACAAAAAGAAAAACCGATAACTTTAGACACATTTAGGAATATAAATAGAAATACTTATAGAAAGCCAAAAAAAAATAAAAAAAAAATAGTGGAAACCTACCTGAGACCGTTTAAATGAGGATGAGACCCCCTGGTCTTTCAATGTCCATAAAATTCAACTAAATCATAGACTCTGTATATATATCTAATCACTAAGACTTTCGTTTGATTAGAATTTAATACACAAAAATCTAAACCGTTATGTCTGTTATGGTAGCTTAGTTTGATTTAATTTCAATACATGTCTGTGAAAAAGTTCCTTTAGACCTACATGTGTTTCCCGTGTTTTACAATATAAAAGGAACAATTGTAGTCTTCTTATTGTTTCCATTGTACATGATTTGTCTAAAGAACACAACTGAGTTACCAGTATGGGAATAATAGTTAACACATAAGTATTCATAATATAATAAAAGATAAACGCCTCCGCTCAAGAAAATCCGGATAGGGAATGCAAGCAAGGGAATATCGTATCAGGTGCTGCTGGAATGTTGCTACTTAGAAATGGAAAGTTCACAATTGGATAGCTGAAATCATATCTTTTGTCGTAAAGGTTTGTTTTCAACCGACCCTCATTGTCAATTTCTAGATGTAAGTCAAGATATGAGGCCGACTTAACTGTATCTGTAGTATCCTTTATCTCTAGTTCGATGGGATAGATGCGTTCAACATAGTCACAAAATTTTGAATTATTTAGTGAAAGAACATCATCTGTATAGCGGAAAGTAGAGTTAAAGGATATTACTAACTTCTTATCTTTCTTCCTAAGAAGTTCCTGAATGAAGTCAGCCTCATAATAATAAAGAAATATGTAGGCAAGAAGAGGGACACAATTTGTTCCCATTGGAATGCCGACAGTCTGTTGAAAAACACGTCCATCGAACGTAACAAATATGTTGTCAATCAAGAAATCAGGTCAGTTTCAGAGATTTTTTTGTTTGAATCAGAGTGATCCTTTACAAAGTAGGATTTATCCCTCCCTAAGACAAGATACTTGTATCTACGTCGGCCATTGTTTTTATGAAACAAAGCAATACCAACTCTTTCAATTTTTCTTTAAGTTTGAAATGTGGAATACTTGTGTAAAATGTAGAAAAGTCAAATTTTTTAATACTATTACAAGATGAAAGAGAGTTACTCTAAAAGATCTTTGGAATTTTTAAGTATCCACATCTGATTCACGCCACCTCTAGAACAGGCAGTTTCACAATAACTTTGAGGCCCGTCTTTGGTTGCTGATAAAAATATGTTAATAATTTAGAAAGAGGTTTCGTGGAGCACTTGGAAGACCCAGCAATATACCGTTGTTTGTAAGGACACTTAAAAAAATATGTAGTTTCGGTATCCAATAAAGTGATGGAAGATCCAGTTCTTCATCTTTGGTCAGACCTATGATTATCCAGAATTTCCTCTTTGGTAAGTGTCGTGAGGGTATATGTTGAGTTTCCAAGTGAATTGTCAATACCTAATTCGTTTATCAAGCAGTTAACTTAATGAGTTTTACACACACAAACGATGTTGTTTGGGGCTATATCTGCGGGACAATAACATATTGTCATGGAGGTAGGATAAGTGTTTTGCAACATTTGGATCTTTAAAGATTGACGTGGCATGGGCATTGATAGACCCATTCAGTTTCTTAATTATGATTTGTATCAACGACCTCACTGACTTAATCCATTCTGAAAGAGTGTCTACGTCTTCCTTCTCGCGCTTAGCCCATTGCCTGGCATACTCCTCGACTGAATCCATCAAAATTTTAAAGTTGTATTTCCAATTGATGGATTTAGGCTCACGATATTTCGGACCTTTTGATAACATATTTCGTAGGGAAGTATAACATGTATTAACAATTTTGAGGTCACCTGTAATAACGTGGCCAGCCGGATTATATGTGAATTGGGAACTAGCAAAAGTGCAATCAGGAGGTTTAAACTTGAAGTTGTCAATATTGAGATCCTGCAAAACCTGTTTGTCATTGAAAATTTTAGTTGCAATAGGTTTGGTATAGGTATAAGAAATGATTGGTACAGACTGATATAAATCTTTGAAATAAGGAGGTATTTTCGATTGAACTAATTTATGATGAAGGATATTGCCTAAGTTGACGCCACCGAGACCTTTGTTGGCAAAGGATCCGGAAAGATTAAGGAAAGATCTTTTCTCTTTTTCATCTTTTCCAATGCGGACTGGCTTGAAAAGTCTGTGACTTGCAATATCCGAAACTATAGCTGTAAGTTTGTATTGGTTTGCATGAGGGTTTGTAACAGTGGTTTCCAAACATAAATTGAACAGGGTATAAAGTTTAGAAAGGGGTAATGAATAAAGTTTCGTGCGAATGTGATGAAGTGCGTGTGACGCTATCTGTATGTTAAACCTTAGAACAACTCTTTGAGGGTTCCGAAGATGGCCTGTTGCAAGGCAAAATTTCTGTCCCTATCCAATTTACCCCCATTTTTCAGTTGCAGTCTGAATTTCCACGACCGTAATCCCGTATGGTCTTTATAGCATGACGTACCTATTGTATTTCTTGTTAATTAGGTCTCGTCCTGAATATGCATTATATATCGGGTTATGTTCTTCTAATATATTTTATGATAGTATGATACTAAACCCCAACGGGAGGGATTGTGCCTCATATTCATATGATGAAGACATAATCTTTCAATTAGTTTAATTTAGGTCTGGAGCTGGCATGTCAGTTAACTGCTAGTAGTCTTTTGTTATTTATGTATTATTGTCATTTTATTTATTTTCTTTTGTTACATCTTCTGACATCGGAATTGGACTTATCTTGAACTGAATTTTAATGTGCGTATTGTTATGCGTTTACTTTTCTACATTGGCTAGATGTATAGGGGAGGGTTGAGATCTCATAAACATGTTTAACCGCGCCGCAATTTTGCGCCTGTCCCAAGTCAGGAGCCTCTGGCCTTTGTTAGTCTTGTATGATGTTTTTATTTTAGTTTCTTGTGTATAATTCGGAGTTTAGTATGACGTCCATTATCACTGTACTAGTATACATATTTTTAAGGGGCCAGCTGAAGGACGCCTCCGGGTGCTGGAGTTTCTCGCTACATTGAAGACCCATTGATGGCCTTCGGCTGTTGTCTGCTCTATGGTCGGGTTGTTGGTTTGACACATTCCCCATTTCCTTTCTCAATTTTATTAAATAGCTGTCACTGTACGTTAAGCAACTAACAATCAATCAATCAAATTTCGTTTTGTACACTAAGGAGTTTTATAATAGAAAAAATCAAATAATCTATGAATGAAAATGCATGTGGCAAACAAACCATTTCTAAACCACTATATATTAATTTATTCGAATACAAGTATCCGTCAATGAGACAGCAACCCAGTTTAAAATAACAAGATGCATCTATAGATCAACATACAGTTATCACCAGAGTATTACTATATCATATGAATAATGGTAAAGGTTTTGTTTATTGTTGAAGACCAGTAGTAGCCCATCGAAACAGTTTCTAACATCTACCTCATTTTTTTTGTCTCGTTGGCAATCATACCATATCTTCTTTTTTATACTATTTTCTTTTAAAAATGTTTCTAGATCTACATGGTTCAGAGTGAATAAAAAGTGTAAATAAATAACATAAAGAAACAGAGATCTACCAGTAGCATCCTTTTAACCAACTAACCAGAACGAGAGCCCCAATGAGCCTGTGTTGTTCACCTGATATGTTGTTTACAATTGATGCATGAAATAATACAACCATAATTATAGTTTTGCTCAAGTTTCAGAGATATAAGCAAAAAAACTGCATTTTACACCTACGTTCTATATTTAGCCATGTTGATAATGTGGGTTGTTAGGCGGGGTCATCGGATATATATCTTAAACTAGAGGCCCTAATGATAGTTGTTGTCAAGTTTGGTTTAATTTGTCTCGAAAATTTCAGAAGAGAAGATATTTGTTAAATTTAACATTTTGGTCATGCTGACTTATATGTAGATCTTACTTTGCTGAACATTATTACTGTTTCAGTTTATCTCTATTTATAATAATATTCAAGATAATAAACAAAAATTGTAAAATTACTAATTCAGGGGCAGAAATCCAACAACGGCTTGTCGAATTCAACTGAAATTTTTAGGGCACATATATTTAAATCCTTTAGTTTCAGAGATATAAGTGAAAAATCTGTATTTTACCCCTTAATTTTACTTTTATCAATGGCGGCCATATTGGTTGACATGCGGGGTCGTCTGGCACAGTTTTTAAACTAAATACCTAAATGATGATTATGGCTAAGTTTGATTAAATTTGGCCGATTAGTTTAAGAGAGGAATATTTTTGTAAAAGTTAACAGACGACGGACGCCAAGTGATGAGAAAATCTCACTTGCCCCATTGGTTCAGGTGAGTTAAAAGCTATAAATTTTTAAACATGTCAAACAACAATTACTGACGTGGTCGATTCGAGGTTTGTCTGTTTTGAGTTAAAAAAAAAACCAACCCAATTTTGTATGACGTCGATTCCTACATTTTGTCAGCTTACAGAATATGAAAAAGTAAAATCACAAAAATACTGAACTCAGAGGAAAATCAAATCGGAAAGTCCTTAATCGCATGGCAAAATCAAATGACAAAACACATCAAAAACGAATGGACAAGAACTGTCATATTCCTGACTTGGTACAGGCATTTATTATGTACACATTGACGGCGTATATATCGTTTGATTTTCTTCGGGGTACATGAACATATATAATTATGAAAAAAAAATAAACGTTTACAATCTGAATATAATCTAAAAAAATGCTTTATTCGTACAAAACTAGCAAACAAATCATCTCCGCCACACGAACTTACAAAAAAAAAGCACCATGCAAATCGAAGGATGAATAATTGAATTTCTAAAATTTGTATGAAACGTCACGTATGATGCGTCTGATAGAAACCAACCTTATGCAACTGGACGTATACCTGTACATGTATATTGATGATATTGTAAAATTATAAAAAAAAGAAAAGAATTAATTATCAAATTTGGTCTGTTTTGAAGTTTCCTATATCAGCTCAAATTTTTATCAGCTATAGACTTTGCAAATAGATTTTTCAACCTGAAATATATTAACAGATGTATTGATATTCATTTGCATATCTTAGCCAACATAATTATTAAACATTTTTAAAGTAACTATAAATAGTGAAGTGCTGATACACATAGTATACATCATTTAAAAACTCAAATGTTTTAAAAGAACTGTCACCTTGCAAAATATAAATGTTTTAACAGCAGACAGCAAAACACCGATACCATGATATCCAAGATTATTGCAACGTATACAATACTATCACACATTTTATTTTAAAATAATGCAATTACTGAGAAACGTAGGGACATCAAGTCAATATACGTCCAAACTTCTCAAAATTGATTTTTTTCTGATCGTTCGTCATTTTTTTTATTAAATTTTAAAAGATTTAACGTAAACTACATATAATTCTACAATCAAAGGATACAATATAAAGTGTCCATTGTAAATATTCAAACATAAAATAAAAGTGTCAACATAAAAATAATACCACACTAATAGTTGACTTACAAATAAATAAATATATATAGAAAAAAACATAACTATAAACGTTGCTATCGCTACCAATTTTTTTATTCGTGTTGTCCGATTTCGACTTCCGGTTTTCCCCTTCTGATGACGACGACGAAGTTCTCGTCCTCTCCGGTCTCACCTTGTTTCTTCTATACCCGGGCTATTCCTTCTTGTCGTTCTCTGAGGTAAAGTTGTCTTTTTCTAGTCGAACTGCATCTTTCACAAGGTTCCTAAATCTTGACCCTGTCCCTACTGCTTTATGTTTACTAAAATTAGTCCATTTATTCATCACCTGTTCTGCTACTTCCATGTTTCTAGCGAACAATGAACCCGTAAGATCCTTTGATGGTGCCTTCGCCCAATTTGCTTTCATAACGTCTTGCAGATTCTTGAACTTTTTACTACGTGCACGCACTTGTTCGAGCGACTTATTCACGTTCATGAACTTTCTATCTTTATATGTTGTTGATAACGGCGCAATAGAAACTACTGCTGGTTGGAGCAAAAAGTCAGCAAGCCTCGCGTTCGTTTCACCGTTGTGAGTGACATCACTCTCCCAGATTTCAGTCGTGGCACAGATATGCACTAGCGTTGAAAATCTGTGATACAGCATACACACAAACTGAAGCAGCAACAACATGCCAAAGACGGCCGTGAAAAGTATTGCAATTGGAACCAGTTGAATTGTACCTCCACTGCAATTAATCTCTATAGCCAAGGAATCTCTGAAAGCGTTTACTTGAGTTAATCCGAACATCACTGTTACGAGAATAGCGTTCAGAAGATAAACGAACAAGCATGCCCTGTTTCTTAAATCAATTAATTCTGCTTCTACTTCTTCCTTCTTCTTAGAGTCTTCATGTATGGGTTTTAAGTATTTCTTTATATACTTTTTCCAAAACTTTCGTTCTTCTTTTGAAATCTTTTGACAAGATTGGTCTGCCCTTACTTCCCACTCATCTTCTTCTTTTGGTTTTTCTTTTTCTGGTTGTCGTTCCTTATCGATGTCTGATTGTCTAACCTGCACTGATTGGTCAACTGTGAAGTTAATATATTTTATAAGTATGGCCTATCAAATTTATCACAGAAACTATAAAGAAAAGGTTATAGAAATGCTATAAATGAGAATCATAAAGTATTCATAAGTCAACGAGAGACCAATAAGATCATTTCAGAAACAAGCAAACAGAGCTAATAAAAAACTAACAATAGTCTACAAACACTACAAAAGAAAACTATAACTGTAACTGAAAAACACGAACCAAGCAAAACTTGTTTAATCCCGCCGCATTGTTGCACCTGTTCAATGTCAGGAGCCTCTGGTCTTAGTTAGTCATGCATGTTTTCTTAATTTTAGTTCATTTATATTTCGGAGATTAGTGTGACTTCAATTTTGACTGAAATCGTACATATTTGTGTACGTACATGTTTTATAGGGGCCAGATAAACCTGCATCTGGCTGTGGGATTTTCTCATTGTGTTGAAGACCCATTGGTGGCCTTGGACTGTTTTCTGCTCTTTGATCGGGTTGTTGTCTTATTGACACATTCCCCATTTTCATTTGATAACAATCTGATTGAAACAAAGTCATACATCCTTGCTTTGCTTACAAGAATATAACACCTTTTAAAAGGATCTAACAACGCTAACGAAGATTTGACAACGCTTACAAGACCCTGACAACGCTTATAAGTATTTGACAACGTTTACAAGGGCATTGCAACGCTTTAAAGTATCTGAAAACGTTAACAAGGGCATTGCAACACTTTCAAGAATCTGGCAACGTTTTCAGATATGAGAAAATACTTTAAAGGATCTAACAACTCTTCGAAAGATCTGGCAATACTTGCAATACTATAACGACGACTTCAAATATCTGACAACGCTAACAAGGATCTGACAACGCTCACAAGGATCTGGCAACGCTTACAAGGATCTGACAACGCTTACAAGGATCCGACAAAGCTAACAAGGACCTGACAAAGCTGGCAAGGACCTACCAACACTTGTAAGAATATGAAACGTCTATAGGGATCTGACAACGCTTACAAGGATCTTACAGCGTATTCAAGGATCCGATAGTATTTTCAAGGATCTGAACATGAGTTCAACGATCTGAAAATGCTTACAAATAATTGACAACATTTACAAGGGCGTGACACCAAAAAATACAACACTTTCAATGATCTGACAACGTTTACAAGAATTTAACAACGTTTTAATCTATAGGACAACACTTTCAATGATCCGACAATTATTTCAACGAGCTGACAACGTTATCAAGATCCGATAATGCTTCAAACGGTCTGACGACATTCACAAAAATTTAACAACGCTTTCAATGATCTGACAATGTTTTAATGATCTGACAATGTTTTAATGATATGACAAAGTTTAAAGTATATCTAACACTTTCAAGGATCTGTCAACTTTTACAAAGAGATGAAACGCTTCGGATGCATGAAATTATTAAACGTGTTGTTTTCCATTTTTTTTTACATCACTGGGTCGATACATCTACTGGTGAACCATCAGCCCCCGACGGTATCTTCAGATCAGTAGTTAGTACTTCGGTACTGACATGATTTAACAAACTTTTTTAAAAATTATCTGTTTATAAATTTTGAAATTATTAAGAAACTGAGTTCGGTTCTTATATATCTTCGGATTTAAAATGTTTGGCTTTGATCGTTCCTGATGAAGGTAAATCCCGAAAAGCACTTCGGATGCATGAAATTATTAAACGTGTTGTTTTCCATTTTTTTCTTTTTGTGACGATAATTACATAAAACTGAAAACGCGTTCAAGGACATGAAAATGCTTCGAAGAATCAGAAAACATTTTCCAGGGAGATGAAAACCCAGGTTCTGACAACATATACGAGGATCTGACAACGCTTACAAGGACCTGATAACGCTTATAATAAATTGATAACGCTTTCAAGGATCTGACAATGTTAAATGGGATCTGACAGTAGTAACAAGGATCAGACAACGCTTACAAGAATCCAATACGTTTACTGGCATCTGAAAACGCTAACTAGAATCTGACAACACCTACAAAAATTTTAAAACGTTTTCAAAGATCTGACAACGCTTTCAAGGATCTGACAACGCTTTCAACGATCTTACAAAGGGGGACGAAAGATACCAAAGGGAGAGTCAAACTCATAAATCTAAAACAAACTGACAACGCCATGGCTAAAAATGAAAAAGACAAACAGAAAAACAATAGTACACATGACACAACATAGAAAACTAAAGAATAAACAACACGAACCCCAATGGTTACAATGGTTTTAAAGATGTGATAAGTATTCCATGGATCTGACAAGTATTCCATGGATCTAACAAGTATTTCAAGGATCTGACAACGCTTTCAAAGATTTTACAATGGTTTTAAAGATCTGATAAATATTCATGGATCTGACAAGTATTTCATGGATCTGACAACGCTTTCGAGGATCTGATATTTTTACAAGAGTTAGACAATGTTTACTAATATCTGCAAACGTTAACAGGGATCTGACAACTCTTTCAAGTATATATGACAACACTTTTAAGGAACTGGCAACGCTTTCAATGAACTTGCAACGCTTTTAAGGACCTGTCAACGCTTTCAATGATCTTGCAACGGTTTCAAGGATCTGACAACGCTTTCAAATATATGACATGGCTTAAAAGGATCTGAAAACGCTTTCAAGGATCTGAAAACACTTTCAAGGATCTAACAACGCTTTGAAAGATCTGATAATACTTGCAATAAAATGACAACCAGTTCATGGATCTGACAACGCTTTTAAGGATCTGAAACGCTTTCAACAGTTTGACGACGTTTTCAAGGATCTGACAACGCTTTCAATTATATGACAACACTTTCAAGAATCTGACAATGTTGTAGATCTGACAACACGTTTACAAGGATCGAACGTAACGCTTTCAATTCTATAACAACGCTTTCAAGGATCTGACAATACTTGCAATATAAATATAACAACGATTTCAGGGATCTGAATCAAATTGCACAGTGGTAACCACGGCAGCTTGTTCATTTTGTTTAATTGTTAGTTGCATACATACATCGACTCCATTGTAAAACCTTAATATATAAAAACTATGATAATTTTATAAATGCTCAAGTGTGATTAGGTTTTTAGTTTGTTCCATTGTTTGGAAAACATGCATAGATTTATACATATAAAATTCACTTTACGTCATATTGATGAAGGATATCTCGATATCCATTATATTTATTGATACTTGTATTAAAGTCTGTTTTTTTGTGTTGTGCACCTTTATATACTATTTTTTGTTACCTTTTGTAACATCCTTGTTTTTATCTATCACCTCCTTTCCTTTTTTATCTTCTTCTATATCTGTGTTCATAATTTCTCTGACATCTCTGATTTCATTCATCATATTAGAGAAAAGGAAATCGTCTTTGTTGTAATCATTTGTTGGACAAAACATGCAACTAAAATAATATTAAATAAAAAGAGAATGTGTTCATGGGACACAGATGATGATCCGCTTGCATATACATGTGTTATGGTATATAGGACCTAACTCGGGAACCTTAAAAGGGCGACATCCAAGTTCGAACTTGATCAGTGACACTGTATTGTTGTTATACAAATTGTGTATACGGGTTTTTTTAACATTTGATTGAGGCAAATTTAAGTTAGAGAAGGGAAACTTAGCGTCGGGGCATAAACATAGTTATTACATTTTATTGCAAAATATTGAAATATGGTAAGAAATCATAAACACGAGTGTATGCATATAGGAAATGATTTCAAATTTATATCTTAAAATTTTTCAGAAAGTGCATTTTTTTTATCTGTTTTCATAGTATTACTTGTAATTTAACTATTGGAAAAACACACTATCATAACTACGGTCAAATCTTTTCATTTGTCTCTCTCAGATTTCGAGGTAAATAAAAACATAAACTGGACTTGTACTTGCATGGTGGTATAAGCATTTTACCGCTTGCTTAATTGTCGTGCTGCTCCACCATGGAATCAGACATAATAAATATGACAAATTCAAACGTTTTTCTGTCCCAAGACAAGAGCGAATATTGCAGTGATTCTCGATGAATGCCGTCTACCATCTCATTAATTTTCGTTCATTGTTTCTATCATAAATTAGTAAAGTCTCTTTTGAACTGTTTCACTTGTCATCCAGGGTCCTACACGGTATATGCTTTGTTCATTGTTTAAGGCCGAAGTTTTCCCTATCCTATATAGTCCTTTGGTCCTTGGTGGACAGTTGTTTCATTGGCAACCATACAACATTGTCTTATATAATGTTATACGATATCTAAACGCTCGTCTGGCGTAAAGCTGTAGGCCTGATATCTGTGATATTTTTTTAAAATTATTTTGACATCGAAGTCAGTAAGTATACCTGAAAAACTTTCCAAGAGAACAAAAATATCCTTTTTCTTCTTTTTCTGGTTTAAACTTTTTGTCAGGTTTCGTACTATCAGCCTGTTTTGTTTCCCTTGTACCCCATGATACAATGTGAAGATTTCCAATCGAATAAAGAAACATCAACATGGACATTGATGGAATAGCCACAAAATACAACAACCCTGGTATGATACAGAAAAATTCCTGTAAAAATATCGTAAAATTTATTATGGCAGTAATTTACAAGATAAAAACAAGCATGTCGCAGAGGCAATTCAAGATTTAACTAAAACTGCTTCAAGTTTTAAACTAAATCTGCTGCTCTGGAGATGTGAGTAATGTATTAATTAGAAAGCAAGTAATAATAAAAACAAAATTATATGAATAAAATAAATCAAACCGTATTAGCTGTAAGTAACCATTTTTTGAATTAGCCAATTTCTATATAACTGACTAGAAATGAGGCAAACGATCGGAAAAGCAGTAACTTTTCTTGTCTCCTTAAGTGCAATATACGATAGTGATTTGCATACCAGTAAAGATGATATTGTAATTTAATTATTGGAAAAACACACTATCATAACTACGGTCAAATCTTTCCATTTGTCTCTCTCAGATTTCGAGGTAAATAAAAACATAAACTGGACTTGTACTTGCATGGTGGTATAAGCATTTTAAGAATTCTTATATTTTGAATTTATACATCACATCAACTTTTTAACAATCCATTACATACCTTTGGATGAACTAAAGCCGAGACCACAAATACACCTGCCACAAATATAATAAAGATGGTTGTCATTGAGCAAACTCCTTCATCTATAGCATCTTTAACTACACCAATCATTACAATCATCATCACAATAACGTAAATAGAGGATAAAACGGCAGCTAATTGAAGCTACAACAAAAAATTAAGATGCATTACTTGCAAACAATGATCGTAATTATATTTTATCTAATAAATACTCCGATAATTAAACAAGTGGTACCATAAATATCTTTTATAAAGACTAAATACTAAGCAATTATAACATTGTCGTAAAAAAGAAGAAAAACAAAGAAAAACAAATACTTTTCAAACGGAGCACTAATACATTTAAGAATGAAAATGAGGAATGTGTCAAAGAGACAACAACCCGACCGAAGAACAGACAGCAGCACTTATACGGATGAGCACTAAACATTTAAACGGATTAGCAATATGATAGGTACAGCTTTATATAGCTACTAAAAGAAACAAAACTACAGAAGCAGCTGAGTAAAACCAATTTTTTCTTCTTGGGTTTAATTTGCTCAATATCTGTTGACGCGTTCAACATAATTATACAGATGTACTCCAAAATTTGAATTGAGTATCTAACGTGTAAAATAGATATGCATGTATATGCAATATTGTCAAATTGTTTCTCATCATATAGAGGTATTGCAAAATAATTATTATAGCCGAAACGTTAAATTATCACAATTCACAATACAAACTTTACAAATTGTGATTTGGATGGAGAGTTGTCTCATTGGCACTCAGACCATATATTTTTAAATCTAATTATGAAACAAACCTGTCTTTGAGATGACGCATACAGAGTCATCAGCAGAAACAATCCAACAGGAAACAAATTCAAGAGAAGAGACACATATGGAGGTATTGCATCAAATCCAACATTAATCGCTCCTAAGATAATCATAAATATTGTCCCCGGTGTTAACAACGTGGATACGAACAAAAACATCTGGTAGACAATATACAGAAAAGAAATATTTTCATTGATCTTTGTGACCTTTTTCCAGTCAAGTATGATATCAAGAATATTAGCCATTGTTGTAGGTGTCCATCTGCGTCGTTGGTTGTAAAATTCATAAAACCCTTCCGGTGCAAATGTGTATGCATCTGATTCTGCGCAGTACTCTACTTTCCATCCCTGTTTTAGCAGTAACGTACATAACCATCGGTCTTCACCTGAAATCATTGGTACAACTGATTTATTTGCTCTTATAAAAGGAAGATGTTGTATGATTGACAATGAGATAACTCTCCACAAGAGACCAAATGACACAGAAATTAACAGCTATAGGTCACCGTACCGCATTCAACAATAAGCAAAGCCTATACCGTATAGTCAGCTATAAAAGGCCCCGAAATTAAAATGTCAAACAATTCAAACGAGAAAACTAACGACCTACTTTATGTAAAAAAAATAAAGAAAAACAAAAATGTTACACATAAACGACAACCAATAAATTACAGGCTCCTGTACAAGTGGACATGAGCGGGTACTTCAAACTACAAAAAGAATTATCCATCAGTACACATCTAACATACAATGGAATTAGTGTAAAGAGGTCATAAACAGTCGGAAAAAACATGACCTTGTGCAATGCTATAATACAGATATTGACAGATTGTAGAACAATGAATGTGTATATTCATATAACAACAAATCTTTAGTTTGAATTTACTGATTATTACATTTGCAAGACCTACATATTTGCGTTAGTACAAATCGAATATTCGTTTCTTTAAGTTTTTTGGGGGTCACAGCATTCTGTGACAATAAATTTCATTATGAAAATACTTTATTCGCATAAGATACAAAATATCTAGGTTTCATATGTTCAACACTTTCTGATATAAATATATGGATGCGAAGTTAGCAGCCGGTTCGTTATTGGACATTGGATATTTAATATCCAACCGGCTGCTAGCAGTCGGTTTTATTGATAAAAATCTATTATATTACACAAAGACAAATATGCAACTTACAAAAGGGTTTATATTCGAGGATAACGAGCTACAATACGACAGCGAACAACGAGAATTTACGAAAGCCTGAAGGGGTCATTAAACGATTTCCTACGTATCTTATCAGTCCTCTTAACTATGAAAATCATGCTTTTAATGTTATCAAGTATTTTTATGATTTTCAACTAAATTTTGAATATCGAACTGACTGCTAGCAGCCGATTGAATATTGAATATCGAATATCGAATAACGAACCGGCTGCTAACTTCACATACATTATAAATATGTATTTTTAAATAATATTCAAATCAAGTTTCTACTTATTTTACGCCTATACATTTGCATCACAAACTCGAGCATTACATAATAATATATGCAGGAAAATACGGTTCAAAAGTTTCGTGTCCTTCGTTTTTAAATAACAATTAGAAAATTGTAAGGCTAAATTTGGTATATTTTACCTTGATCATATTGAACATAATGTTGAGCTTCATTGGCAACTGTTGTGTACTTTTGTAACACTTCTGGATGCATTAGAGCGGAACCCCGGAACAGACTGAAGCAACCTGGACTGCATAGTACGCAACCAAGCACGTGTTCGGTTGCTTTCTGCAACCAGTGACTAATTGCATATTCAAACTTCTGATACCATACCATTGGTCCTAAAAAGAAATCATCAAGATTCTTGCAAAAACATATACATAGAATACTCGATCTGTTAACTTAGAAATGGAAAAATATTAAATACTAAACTTGCTCAAAGGGTATCTACACGTCTCAATCTTCAAAATCGGTTATCTAGAAATACTACCATCGCTAACATTTTTAACAATAAAAATCGTGGTTACCCTATTATCGATAAGTGTCATGCCAAAAAATGACTTACATGTCCCCGTCTTTCCACCAACAATACGGTAAGGTCCACGTTTAATGGTTGCACATTTTATTTGAATTTTGAAACGGATATAACTTGAAAAACAAACAGTATTATTTATTTACTCACATGAAACAAACCGGGATGTGGTATTCAGTACGTAGGAGAAACTGGACGATATTTATCTAAACGCACTCAAGAACATCTGTATCGTTTTAAAAGAACCAATAAATTCAAAAGTATCATTTACCAACACCTTAAGAAGCACAACCATCCTTTTAAATATTTAGCAGTTCAACCTTTAGAAGTAGTAAATAAGCAGCCTGGTGAATCAAAGTTTGTACGATCACGGAAAATAATTGAATTAAATTGGATTAAAAAATCACAAACAGTCTACTCTCTCGGTCTTAATGATAATATCATGGGAATTGGTAATATATCTAGAACCGATTCCGTTAAAATTTTGGATATAGTTTCTAAAACTATTCGTAAAAACTGTTCTCACGGTCGTAGAACAAATTGCAATCGAAGAAAAATTTCGAACCAATCATACCAATATTTCGGACCTAATTTCTATTTAAAAAAACGACGGCAGACATTATTTGTTAACAAAACTCTGTTCATTATCGGTTAATAAGTTTGCAACACAATTTCATCTAGCAGTCCTAAGTATGAAATTGTTCAAACGATTATGGCATATTGTTATTCTAAACTATTTCCCAAAATCGATCGCCCTGAAGATCATAAAAAACATTTTATTAAAATAAAGTATGTCAATAAAGGTTTCGATTTTGTAAATATTGCCGGTATATTTAACGACCATTCTTTTAAAGAACAAGTTACTGGATATTTTGACAATACTGAGCTACCTCTTATTGGTTATATTTACAAGAAATCTACCTGGAAATTTGTGTTTAATTATAGTCAATTGTGTAAAGATGTTAATATCAGTGAAAATACACCTACTTCATGTAATTGTAGTTCCTCCGAACATATTTATGGACCCATTTCCCATGTTATAACAGGAGATCTTAACATCGTTCAAGACCGAGAGTGAAAATCATTCCTCAGTAAAGGACCAAAATATCATCCCCCGTCAATTATTAATTGGAATGAGTGTCGTAATATCATCCACGACTCACTCCATACTTACTGTATGAAATGGATAAAACGGGAAAAAGCTGACAAAAAATCTTTGGACTCTTTTTTTTAATTCAGTAATGAAAATAGTTGATATACGTATTCAACATTTTAAAGAACATTTTACTATAAACAATAACCACAATAAACCTAATTCTCGTATCAAACATAAACTAAAAGAACTAGCCAAGAAATTTGTTCTTGTCCCGGCCGATTAAGCTGCTAATAATATTATAATTGTTTGACGTAAATTTTACATTGAGGTTCTGAAAAAAGAAATCACCAATTCACCAACATTACAACTGACTCCATTTTCAGAAAACGACATTTGTAACAAACAAAAACTTTTAGCTACCGTTTTACAAGCAGAGCCAAATACAACGAAAGTCCCAACTATGTATTGGCTTCCGAAGCTACACAAAACACCTTACAAATATAGATTTATTTCGTCTTCAAGCCATTGTTCCACTACTAAATTATCTATTCTTCTTACCAGCACACTTGGTACAATTGAAAACCTGATAATAAATTGTTCAAATAAGGCGTTCGAAAATAGTGGAATTAATTACTTTTGGAGTGTCAAGAACTCGTTGGAAGTACATGATAAATTGCATGCTTATATTGGTGATTTTAAATCTGTTCAAAGTTTTGATTTTTCTACCCTGTATACCACATTGCCTCACATTCTCATTAAGAAAAAATTCACTCACCTAATTAAATGGGCATTTAAAAAGTCAGAATGTGAATATATATGTTCAAACTCTTTGAGGTCATTTTTAGTAGCAATAAACAAAAAAACTATGTCAATTGGACGTGCTTTGATACTATATATGCTCTTGAATTTTTACTAGATAACATTTTTGTTCGCTTTGGGGATTCCGTATATCGTCAGGTTATTGGAATTCCGATGGGGACTAACTATGCACCACTTATTGCGGACCTGTTTTGGTATTGCTATGAGTTACAATTTATGACCAAAAAAAAAGCAAAGACCCATCGAAACAACATCTGATAAACAAATTTAATAATACTTTTAGATATTTTGATGATATTTTGGCTCTCAATAATGACGACTTCAGTATGTATATTAAAGAAAGTTATCCTGTTGAACTTACTTTGAATAAAGCTAATACTAACAATGACCACTGCCTCGATCTTGATCTATATAAATAACGGAAAGCTGAATACTAAAATTTTTGATAAAAGAGATGATTTTTCATTTCCTATCGTTAATTATCCATTTTTAGATGGCGACGTTCCCTTGTCACCATCGTACGGTGTTTATATATCTCAACTTGTACGATTCGCTCGTGTATGTAACAATGTTTTAGATTTTAACGAGAGAAATTTATGTATTACTGAAAAATTATTACACCAGGGTTTTCGATATCATAAAATAGTCAAAACATTAACTAAATTTTATCATCGGTATAAGGACATCATTCGTAAATATAGCTCAACATGAAGACTTCTTATACGTTCAGGTATTTCACATCCAATTTTTTATGGAAATATTCTTAATAAAGCACAAAGGTGTCAGTATTCACCTCAAAAACTAACAAAACCTTTGAATAGACTTATTAAGAAGGGATATAGTTACGATACTGTTGTCAGGTCATTAAAGATTGCATATTTTGGCGTTAATATTGATTCAGTTATAGGGTCTTTGCATCGGAACTAAACACATTTATTCAAAAACCAGTTGTTGGCATGACAAGGGTTATGTTCTTCTCATATATGTTATAATGGTATGATACTAAACCCCTAACGGGAAGGATTGTGCCTGATGTTTTATATGATGAAATCATAATCTTTCAGTCAGTTTAATTGAAGTCTGAAGCTGGCATGTCAGTTAACTGCTAGGAGTCTGTTGTTATTTATGTATTATTGTCATTTTGTTTATTTTCTTTGCTTACATCTTCTGACATCAGACTCGGACTTCTCTTGAACTGATTTTTAATGTGCGTATTGTTATGCGTTTACTTTTCTACATTGGCTAGATGTATAGGGGGAGGGTTGAGATCTCACAAACATGTTTAACTCCGCCGCATTTTTGCGCCTGTCCCAAGTCGGGAGCCTCTGGCCTTTGTTAGTCTTGTATTATTTTAATTTTAGTTTCTTGTGTACAATTTGGAAATTAGTATGGTGTTCATTATCACTGAACTAGTATATATTTGTTTAGGGGCCAGCTGAAGGACGCCTCCGGGTGCGGGAATTTCTCGCTACATCGAAGACCTGTTGGTGACCTTCTGCTGTTTTTGTTTCTATGGTCGGGTTGTTGTCTATTTGGCACATTCCCCATTTCCATTCTCAATTTTATCAAATGAATATACAGTATTTCTGCTCTTTGGTCGGATTGTTGTCCCTTTTGACACATTACCCATATTCATTCTCAATTTGACTTTGTTGAAAATATAAAAATTATTTGTACGAGTTTTAGAAACATGATACATAGTACGCCTGCTTACTGGTCGTCGCGAGTACAAATATTTTTTTATTTTTCTAACAATGCACATTTATTGTATTAATCCGGCACTTGAAGCTTTATTTGTCTCTGATTTTCTAAAGAAAACAATAAAGTTTAAACACGGATCGTGGAGTAGACCACGTCCAAAATGAACTCCTACAACAAAAGTAATATCCCATTACGGGTTGCTCGACATGAAGGTTTATTGGACATATTCATTGATGTGCCTGTTATTCATGATCGTATGACAAATAAAGATATCACCAGACAATAAAAAAAATGTACCAAATACCCATAATAAAAGATAAATTAATTTGACACACAATCGAAACTTTTTTTCAAGTAGTCACTGAACCATGAAAATTGGGAAGAACATTGACCATGTGACAGACGAAAACTTCGTAACATAAGGCATCTATATACAAAGTATAAAGTATCAAGGTCTCCAACCGTTTAAAGTATAAAACCTTTTTAGAAGTAAGCAAACGCCGCCGTAGCCGCCACCCCCGCTTCCGGAACACTACCCCTATCTCGAGCATTCAGCAACAAAAGTTGCAGACTCGACAACAATTGCTGGATGATATTGTTATTTCCTGAGAGTCCATGGTCAGCAACAAATATTTCATATATATTCATGGCCATGATAAATCAAGGTTTATGCTCTACAGAAAGTTTTGATCGTGATGAATATAATGATCTATTTAAATGCCAATGCAAAATTAAATGAGTACACGTTGAATAGGAAATCAATTTTACCTTACAACAGACAATGATTCTTGTACGTGCAGAGAGCCTTGAACATTCCTATATATATAATGTAGGATTTGGCTGCGTATTTATATAGCCACACAGCTAGATTCATATGTTCAAGTGCCTGATAGGGAAAATAATATTACTACGCCAACATTAAGTTCTTTAGGTTTAACATTTAAAAAAAGATAACAGTTTTAGCTGTCTTTTTTATGTGTTCAAATGTAAAACCTGATCCGATTGGATGAATCCTTCCACAGGCTGCGCCAACAATCTTTGACTTATTCATTCGCCTCATCAAACTAAGAACAGCTTCCGGTTTAAAGTCTACGTCACCATCGAGAGCTAACAGGAATGTATTGTCCAAGGCTGCTTGCTTCCCTGACTCACCATACTTTTCTTGTATGCACCATTGTAATATATAATACATATACATGACCTGTGGAATTAAAAAGTACTTATGGAGGTATATTAAATTTGAATTTTAAAGATATTTATTATCATACAGATTGGTACACTTGTTACTTTTATGTGTAATCATATTTGATGTGCTTTTCGTTTTAATTCGTTAATATAACGAATCACTATTTAATTCAAACATTTATCAGATGAAAAAGAAGAACAAAGCAAATAGTTTCTGAGTGGTTTATCTCAAACCAATTCCTACTCTCTATTTTCTATGCACTTTAAAAGTGTCATAAAATCGTGATTGAATTGACTATCGAAAAAGAATGACAAAGGAGAGGTGAAAGGTTCAAGAAAGACATTCAAACTGATATGTCGAAAATAAAAGGGACAGAATCCTATCCATTCAGAAACAGCTAACACTTAATATTAGGTTGGAAAGGGGATAGATGACAACGAGACAAACACCGACAGCAAAATATATGGACACACTAAATATTGATACATTCGATGTACATTGTCATGTTCCATTGAATTTTCTCGTTTTATTATATTTCTCCTTGTTCTGTAGAAACATATTCGTCATCAAGAACTGTGTCCTATTCCATTGATGGAGTTAATGGATCACATAGTTGAAGCAAGACCAGAGCACGGACTTCTCAAAAGCAAGCAAATTATTTGACTTCTAATTGAGATAGCGAAGCTAAATCGATTTTTGGTACAAATAATCGCGGGCATTGATGTGGAATCTGTCTGTATCAACAAGTCAAGTTAGAACGAATAGACGATGATCGAAGTTGAACATATACATGTATCATATACTAGTATATCATATAGTTTTGCGTTTGATTCCTTTTTGTCCCGGTCAAAATTGTCTCTGATGAACATTTTAGAGACAATGATTTTCCGTAAGCGAATCATGATGGCTTGCATTAAACTCTTGGAAAGGGTTAATATGTGCAGCATTTACATGTAACTGAAGATGATTTAGAAAGGAAAACATGCTTTGATTTTATTTTCCTCATACCTGACTCCATCGTTTCTTATGACGAATTTTGGTCTTATCCTTCAAGTGAGCGACCATTTTGTTTCCTCCCGGTAAAATCCATTCTATTCTTGCTCCATAAGGTGTTCTATACATCATGCCATCGTCTAGCTTTATTTCCGTACCGTAAACAAAGCTGAAAACAAAGGAAAAAGTGAGTCAACGAGGACACATTTATTTCTTGGTGATGATTTCATTGTTGGTGATCAAATTTAAGTATTGCAAAATTTGATGGATGGATAAAAATAGATGTGTTGTCTTACTGTGTTGAAAGAATAAACATATGAATATCGACTCTAAATATGTAACCATATTATTTAACAAGATAATAGTTCAGTGGTTATAAAAAATGACGATTTGTTGTGTATTTGATGCATTTTTGACATTTGTTCTTCTCCACGTTGCACGTTACGATTACCTTCTCGTCATATTGGTATTACCTTTCGCTGTATTGTTTTTCCATCCCGCTTATTGTTATTAAAATTTTCTCACCATATTGTTATTACATTTCCGCCGTATTGTTATTGATTTCCCACGACATTGTTATTACGTTCCCGCCGTATTGTTATTAATTTCCCACTATATTGTAATTACATTTTCGCCGTAATGTTATCAATTTCCCACTATATTATTGTTATTATATTTCCGCCGTATTGTTATTACCTTCCAGCGACATTGATGCATTGTATGAATGTCTTTACATAGCTGTTTGCTTTTGGATATTTTTCACCCTCTTCTAAAGGATCAAAGGCATCATCAAAGAAAACTTGAGCTGTTTAATAAAATAACATAATTGGTTATATAGTGTGCTAGTGACCCCATATATACCATATTACGTCACTAGCAGACTAATTCTAACGAATTTATCTTACGTAACACCGGTACTAACCGTGTATGAAATAAGCCCCGCCTCCCTACTAACCTCATATAAAATAAACACGGTCTCCACGAGGACGATTTTAATACATCATATTCCTAGAAATGTATAGGAGGTAAGATAAATATACATACAAGACAATATTATCATAACATGAAGACGTAGAGAACACAACAAGGGTACATTCAATACGCAACCATCTGACATATTTTTTGTTGTAGATCATGTAACATGTTTTCGTAGTCTTCAATAACGGCTCGGTAATATAATCATATTATAAACCTATAAAACAAAGAAACCAAAATAAGTTTTTATAAATTGCCAGAAAACTTCACTAGAAAATAGAAAACAATACTTACATTTGTTGGTTGCTCACCAAATTTTGTTGTTATAACAATACTGTAAATAATTGCCATACTAGTGGGAGGTTAAGCTTGTTATTAAACCAGATTTAACCAACATTTACTTCGGAAAATGTATGTTCTAAGATAGGAGTAATGTATTTTTTTTTCATTTGTTCAGCTGCTTGATAACATTTGATTTTGTCAGTTTTTTAATGAACCTATTTGTTTTTGCCTTAGAGTTAAGAATTTTTGTTATATATTTGAAATTCATACAAAATGGAGACACGAATAGCAGTTTTTTCAAACGTATTTCTTGGCTGAACATTAGTCGAAAATTGTGCTGATAATGATATAGGAGTATAAAGCCTGACAAACAAAAACTATAATCAACACACATAAAAGTACTGTTTCTAGTTGTATGATTTTAGAAGAAATTATGTTATAGAGTAATTTTAAGTGTTTTCTTAAGACGAAATTTATCAAAAGATATCACTTTTAGATAAGTGTTTGTCGTTTTCAAAGAAAACACGAGGATGCTATTCTGTTTTCCATTGCGTCTTGCTGTCATGTCATGTAACTCTTTTTAGATGCGTTAAGTATTTTCAAGGATCAATTGTCCAAACTTGCGAGATGTTATGTTCATTTAAGAAAATATTATGTTCAAGTTTTTCAGTATTCATAAGAACATGTGTACGCAGGTGCATGCTTATATCAAAGCTTCTATCAAATAATGTACCTTCGAGATCATAAGTTTCTTCTGATTCTTCCTCATCAGGATATATTTCCGCCATAAGGCTATTCCTGAATTGGTTTATGTCTAGCCTACAAATGATAAACACAAAATTACTGATTACCTTATTTGTAAAGTGCCTATCCTACAACTTTTATGCCGTTTTGGACCAAACACTATTAAAGTCAGACTGATTCCCTAGTAGTAACCAGCTAAACAATGTTTTTAAAATTTTATGATATTACCTATCTAGCTACACTATTTTTTCAGCACGTTAGCGGAAACAGATGTATTGTTTTGGTTCGGCCTAAATAGTTTATTGCGGCAATAGAACAGAAAAGTCGAAATGAACTTATTTAAACTTCAAAATAACGAATTCATTTGATGATACATTTTCTATAAGAATAAGAAGATGAAATATAATTGCCAATGAAACAACTTTCTAAAAGAGACCAAATGGGACAGAAATTTACAACTAATATACTTTTTATGCTTATCTATATAAGCTTCAAGTACAGTTTTACCTAAAACAGCACATTATGACGTTATTTCCTAGTGCAAAGTTTATACACGCTACTAAAGGTCTGTCCCGCCAAATTGGATACCATATGTAACCGTCATAACAATCAATGTACCGCAAAAATAAAAATCAATTTACCGAAAAAATAAAAATCAATTTACCGAAAAACTGACTTGAGAAGCTGTGTCATTTCATTGGCTGTTTCGTGCCACATGGTTGCACAACAAGCATACAACATCCTTCTTTCGTATAGCCCTTTGACGTTAACTGCTGGTTCGGTTTTGATTTCACCATCCTTAGTTGTAATAGAACATGTCGAATAACTAACGAATAACTTTATTAAATTCAGAAAAATAGAACAGCTTTACATTATATAGGATGAAAATAACGTTAAACTGTTATATAAAGTTCTCAAGAAAATAGTATTAGCAAATATATGATGTAAAGAAATTAATTGACAACTGATTTGGAATATTTGTAGGATTTTTTGTTGCGTTACTAACGGATTCATAATCACATAGTGTGAACAATAGTGTTTAAAAAGAAAACTTCGCTAAGAAATAGTGCATAAAATGAAAATTAAGTTGAAGAAATATGTTTCAAATAAAGACTTTCATATTGTTAAGTTTAGTTGAAAATAAAGTTTTCCATGTGAATACCTTGTTTACGAAATAGTGATCTAATAGTTTTGCTTTGAAATAATTGTCAGCAACAGCGAGTACTCTCATATCGGTACACGAACTTAGTGTCTTTTTGGTTTTGAGATGTATAAGTACTCGTCTATCAAGTACTATCTATGATTTTCTACTCTGTATCCATCTGACAAGCCAATATCAACTAGTTTGTATAGTTTGTTCGTCAGTTGTATGTTACACCACTGTCTCAGGTTAGGGGAGTGTTGGGCGATCACATATATGTTTAACACCGCAACATTCGTTATGTTCTTGTTCGAAGTCAGGTGCCTGTTGTTTAAATGTTGGTTTATGCCTGTCGTCATATTTTTTTTTTCGTAAACTGATTTGTTACAACTTGGGCCGTTCTCAGTTGAATAGTGTCATTTTATTTTATAGCGTGGCCTTTTACAGCCGACCATATGGTATGTTTTTTTTTCATTGTTAAAGGCCTTATTGTTGTTTATTAATAATTGCTAACATCCACTTAATTTTAACTTTGGTGGATAGTTGTCTCATTGGCAATCATACCACATAGCTATTTAGTTATAACTTTTATCTTTTTAGGAATTAGAGTTCTAAATGAATACAATGTTAAGGAAAAAGTGTTTCAAATGAATGATGTCCTTGTTACGGAAATAGGCTAGTTTTCTAAATGAATACCTTAGATAAGATAAATCTATATTCCTTGTCATTTCTCCTTCGATTCAGTAACAGCGACAGGTCAATAAAAAGTCCGCCGTAGAAATTAGACACAAACATTCTGTAAGAACAGAATAGAATAATTATGCAATCATTATGATTACACAACGCTTTGATAACAATACTGACCCCTAAACGAAACTACAGAAAAGAAATGGAAACATCTTATTTGTCAGCTAAAATGAAATCATTGGATTAGATTAGACGTAACAAATCCTGAATCAATCCTACAACATTCCCAAAAATTATTTCCCAACTTGGCTTCAAAATTAAGTAATGTAATGCCAGATTCAATTAAGACTTTAAAAATGAATGTTTCCAACTTAGTTATACATCAGCATCAAGTTATTTCCATTCGTAAGCCTGTACTAGTTTTCTACATCGGCTTCATAATTAGAAAACAAAACGGAAAAAAAAACAGTACCAAAATAATTTTACGAGAACAGAATTGAAAATTTATCGTGATGAAAAAATAAATGCAAAAGTGCGATTTGCTAGTACTCGCAGTAACTTTAAGCTTATTTAAGGCCAAACCATTAATTATAATAAGCTCATGTATCAGAGACTTAAATCAACTAAAACTAATCAAATAACGCACAGTAAAAAAAGAATGACTTATGCAATACCAAAATAAAAATATTGACAGACGGTAGGATAGTTAAGACATGTATAAATATGAAACGTATAATATACGTAGAGTTTTTAAATTTTTGTAGAAAATAAGGTGAATAGCAAACAAAAAAATACTATCTTGCAAATATATCGTACGCTCCAACCTTATGAAAAAAATAGAATGGAAATGGTGAATGTGTCTAACCTAATGAATAAAAATAGAATGGAAATGGGGAATGTGTCCAACCTAATGAATAAAATTAGAATGGAAATGGGGAATGTGTCCAACCTAATGAATAGAATTAGAATGGAAATGGGGAATGTGTCCAACCTAATGAATAAAATTAGAATGGAAATGGGGAATGTGTCCAACCTAATGAATAGAATTAGAATGGAAATGGGGAATGTGTCCAACCTAATGAATAGATTTAGAATGGAAATGGAAACTATTAGTATTGTTGTTACATCTAGCATGTATTTAAGTTATGTGTGCGTCAATAATGTGCACGTGTGTTTATATCTATCTCAAGGTAACGAAATTATTATCTTTAAGGTACTGACAAATACTTTGGAAATGTTGTTAAACAGTAGTAATTATTAACTGATTTACAGTTTATTTTTCTTATAGTGTAAATGGTGTTGAACCCCCTTGAATGCTATAAAACGCAGTGAAAGCTGTTGAATAGTTTAAGTGTTTATAAACCTGGTCTATTTAACATATGTAGGACTCGGAGGTGCGATGGTCTACGCCGAAGTGCGATGGTCCTTACGCTGAAGTGCGTAGGTCTATTTGATGCATGATCGCTAGTTAAACCTCTTTTCTACAGACATTTACCTAGTATTATCATTATAAGTAGATTTTTTCAATTTTTTTTTAGTTTACATTCATTATTGTCTATGGCTGTCCTTAGTTCAGTTACATACTAAATGGAAGCTTGTACTCTTCAATTTCCTACATGAGGACATAATTCTAGATTATCATTTTATCTTGGCCTATACGTTGTTTCTCTCATGAGTGCCTCGTGTATAATCATTTTAATGAAGAGAGTTGGTCTCCAGATCCGAATGCATTGAGAGAATGTCACACAACATCGTATGTTAAACCGAACCTTTTGTAGATTTCCCTTATCCACCAAAGAATATTCCCCGTTTCGCGTAGTATTAAAATATTATAAGACCAGTATCATGTCTGCCCAGTAGCTGCTAGTAAACCTTTTTAGTTTATCATTGTCATTTTGCTTATACAATTAGTTAATTTTGTTACCTATTCTGACCTATTCTGACATCGGACACTTACTTCTTTTAAACTGAGTTTGACTGTGTGTATTAATATTTTTTGTTTTGTTTAAACTACATTGGCTAGAGGTATAGGGGAACGGGGTTGATTTTTCATTAATCAATTTTTTTGAACCAGTCACATTTTTGCGCCTATGCAAAGTCAGGAACCTCTGGCTTTTGTTGTTCATGAAAAAATATAGTTCATTTTTATGATTAGGAGTTAAGCATGACGTTCATTTTCATTGAACTAGTACACTGTTGAGTTTATTGCCCATCTGAAGTCCGTCTCCAGGTGGTGGCTTTATTGCTGTGTTGAAAACCAATCCTTTAATGACTTTTGGTTGTTTTTTTGTTCTATTTTGGCGAGTTGATATCTCTTTGACAAATTCCCTATTTCAGTCTCTATTTTACATTGACTTAAACATCGATAAGAAAAGCTTAGCAAATGAGGTTTGTGTAAACCATCGCACTCGTCGTAACCACCATCGCATTTTGGCGTAGCTATCAACACGATATCGTCACAATGACACCATCGCACTACGGCGGAATAAAAAACGCACTTCAGCGTCAAACCATCGCACCTCAGCGTGACCATCGCGGTTCGGAGTCCTATACATATATGACAAACAGCAGGTCAATTATGTTTATCAAACATAATAACTATGGATCGTCATTTCGGTCTTGCAAGGTTAATTACAATATTAAAAAAAAAACTTGTCTTTAAATGAATAGAATATGATATAAAAGTATTATGTCATGCATAATCTGCACATGTGTACAAAAAGGATTAAGAATTTTAAAAATAAAAACCGATATTTGTAAATGAAACTAAAACTTATCGCAGAAATATTTACCTGGATCTTTCTTCTTGTTTGAAACCGTCGACGATCCATATATGCCTGGTAATCATGAGTATAGAAATAAAAAGTAAAACGAATGCGACAAATAATTCGTTACAGTTACCAATCAACTGATCAATTTCTTTTATACACCAAGTAGAGAATAGAAAATCACAGGAACTAAATTTCAAAATTTCAGGTCGATGCATCAGGCCTATTAACGTAAAAGTGGTGGCCACTGGTACTATAATTAATGGAATACTAAATCCAAAGCGCTGACAATTTATCACGCACACAGCTCTTGATGATTTGTAACAGAGATATTTACAGCATATATTTATAACGGCTAATATAAATGGAGTAACGCTTTTACAGATTGGATTGTATCCAAATCTTTGATTTCCAAATGCGGTGGTTAAAGTAGAGATCCCAGTGTTGAAAAGTGACTTGAAAGCAGACAAAGAGTCATGACCTTGGCCTGCAAATACAGCAATAACGATAATGCAAGTTACAACTATTTTCCAAACACTAACTATAAAAGTTAGTTTGGTATTTTGTTTGTGCAACTCATATCTCATCCTGCGACGGAACTTAGAACTATGTCCTTCTCTAGCAACAAAATTTTCCCAATACTCAATGGACGTAAAAAACACCGACATAATAAACATACCAATCAGCCAACCGATTTTTATATAAATAGCTATAAAACATATTCCTGTGATTTGAAGAAGAAATCCAATCAACGGAAGTGACATTGATAACATCGAAGTCTCGCTACACATATACAATTCAGTTGTACTTTCATTGTCATTTTCTTTTCGTTGATATACAAGTTCATCTATAATATTAATTAGCGGTTGAGTTACTGCAACAGTCAAATAAACAACCGAAGCGGAAGCCGGATCGAATGCAGGGAGAACCAAAAAAGCAAGTATGGATAATCCAATTGAATGAATTGTTTCTCTTAACAATACCTAAAAATGATAGAAGTAAACGAAATATTATACATATAGTTTTAATTGAAAAGCACGTGCCCTTTTATAATAGATAAAATAAAGCAAAGCCTGGAATCCCTAATATTTTACATAAATATGCATTGAGTTACCATGTTACCTGAGATGAATCAATGGAATATTAAACTGTATAAATATTTTGCAAAATGAGTGCTTTGTGTTCTTTTGCAATATCGCATGAATTTCGTGTCGGTCAGATATTATTGATAGAAAAAGTTGGATATCCCGAAGACAACTAAATATCTTCGTGAGAAAAATAGGCTATCGTAGTCTTAGTATTTTACATTTTCATATAATTCCTTATTTTGCATGTACGATTGAGAAATTACAGCTGTTAGTTTTTATACAATTTGAACCTCTTCAGTCTTTAAAAAACGAATGCTATGCTAGTATTAAATGCTTTGGTTTTATCTTATATAAATACTTGAACGTTTATAATACGTTTTATTCATACATTTAATCAGTTTGTTGTTGCGTTTTATAATTACCAACCAATTTTACTTACCACAAATAGAACTGACATGTTCAGCGGTGCATTTGATTTGACGCATAATTTCCACAAAGCCGCGAAAAACGTCAGCAGATGCGGTGCAATAATGACGAGAAATAAAGCCCAAATCCACGTCTCGTCAACTGCTGCAGAATGAACAGAACAGGTGGTCGTATTACTTATACTGGTATTACAGCTAGAACAGTTAGAAATTAGGAGACCCCCAAGAGTATTTATCACAGAATCTGATGAATCTATCGGTGGAGTGATATGCCAAATCAAAATATGCAAAGTGATCCTTGCAACAAAGCAACTTCCAAACAAAATGATTTGCAGGAAAATGGCAAAGATTATTTTCAAAATCTTGTCTTGCAGTGGATAAACAGATACATTTAGAAAAATGTCGCCATCGTCACCAGTTCTAAAAAGTAATAAAGAGATGAACTGCTTGAAAATATAATTTGAGATGAAACCCACCAATTCAAATTTAGTTACTAAACACAAATCATAATATGATACACAGTAAGGTTAATTTTATGATCTTAAAATAAGACACCTAATCCTGCAAGGTAACTCAAACACATGACACAACATAGAGAACTAAAGAATAAACGACACAAACCCCACAAAAAACAAGGAGTGATCTCAGGTGCTCCGGAAGGGTAAGCAGATCCGGCTTCACATGTGGCACCCGTCGTGTTGCTTATGTTATAACAAATTCGGTAAATAGTCTAATTCGGAAAGTCACATTCATGAAAGGGAAGGAAATTGTAGTTATTTATATCCAATATCATTTGTGAAACGGTTATTCCATAACGGTCAACCAACTCGTGATGGCGTCCGTAAAATTGACGAGGGGATGATTTGAACTTCACCATTTGGAACTCTTGGTTTAATAGATTCCTTGCAAATGTGGCTGTGTTTAAACACTTCTAGTTTATGTATTAATTAACTTATGTTAGATATATGGTAAGGGATGATACTGTTGTGACAAGAATTCCAAGCTGACCATTTGAGGCAGATATTGTGAATTTTCATGGACAAATAGGTATATTAAGATGTTAACTGGAGACACAGACAGGATTGTATACTTTATGTGATTCTGAATGTTGGAATACTGAACTACGAAATGTTACTTTTATAGAATTCTAAAATGCTTTTAATTTGTTATCAGAATAGTATCAAACATGTTTTAGACAGTAAGTGTCAGAAAACATACGCATAGAATAAGCTGATAATAATTAAAATCTTGTTTTCAAATTCTTTAAAAAATTGAAGCAGGGTAGGGGTGTAAAGTGTACAGAAAAGGGAAACTTAGAGTATATGCAGTGATTTCCTTAACACTATAATTCTGATAAATAAGTATTGTTGTGAGAATATTCATAGATATGTTAAGTTGTCAATGTACTGGTTCCCATTTATGATCTCTGTATTTCATCTCATAAAGACATCACTTGGGAATGTAATCAGTAAAGAAAAACATGGTAGCGCCTAAATTATATCCTTCATCATAAATTAGTTCAATCGAAAATACCTTCTTATTTCAAAGACCAGTCTGTACCAATAATTTCTTATACCTATCCCAAACCTATTGCAACTAAAATTTTCAATTACAAACGCGTTTTGCAGAATCTCGATATTGACGACTTCAAGTCTAAACCTCCTGATTGCACTTGTGCTAATTCCCAATTCATATATAATCCTGCTGGCCACGTTATTACCGGTGACCTTAACATTGTTAATAACACTTCTCTACGAAATATGTTATCGAAAGGTCCGAAATATCGTGAGCCTAAATCCATCAATTGGAAATACAACTTTAAAATTTTGATGGACTCAGTCGAGGATTATGCCAGGCAATGGGCTAAAAGTGAAAAGGAAGACGTAGACACTCTATCCGAATGGATTAAGGCAGTGAGGTCGTTAATACAAATCATAATCAAGAAACTGAATGGGTCCATCAATGCCCATGCTACGTCAATCTTTAAAGACCCAAATGTTGCTAAACACTTATCCGACCTCCATGATAAATACGTTGTTGTCCCCGCAGACAAAGCCCCAAATAACATCGTTTTTGTCTGTGAAAGTGACTACATTAATTGCTTGATAAACGAATTAGGTATAGACAATTCACTTTGAAACTCAACATATACCCTCACGACACTTACCAAAGAGGAAATCCTGGATAATCATAGGTCTGTTCTTTGTTCCTTTGGTATTTCAACCAAATATGAAGAACTGGATCTTCCATCACTGTATTGGATACCTAAACTACATAAGTGTCCTTACAAACAACGGTATATAGCTGGGTCTTCCAAGTGCTCCATAAAACCTCTTTCTAAATTATTAACATCTATTTTATCAGCAATCAAAGACGGGCTTCAAAGTTATTGTGAAACTGCCTATGCAAGAGGTGGCGTGAATCAGATGTGGATACTTAAAAATTCCAAAGATCTTTTAGAGTACATACAATCTAACTCTCTTTCATCTTGTAACAGTATTAAAACATTTGACGTTTCTACTCTTTATACAAGTATTCCACATTCCAAACTAAAAGACAAATTGAAAGAGTTGGTATTACTTTGCCTCATAAAAAAGAATGGCCAACGTAGATACAAGTATCTTGTCTTGGGGAAGGATAAATCATACTTTGTAAAGAATCACTCTGATTCAAACAAAAAATTCTCTGAAACCGATATTATCAAGATGCTTGATTTCTTGATTGACAACATATTTGTAACGTTCGGAGGACGTCTTTTTCAACAGACTCTCGGCATCCCAATGGGAACAAACTGTGCCCCTCTACTTGCCGACTTGTTTCTTTATTATTATGAGGCTGACTTCATGCAGGAACTTCTTAGGAAGAAAGATAAGAAGTTAGCAATATCCTTTAACTCTACTTTCCGCTATATAGATGACGTTCTTTCACTAAACAATTCAAAATTTGGTGACTATGTGGAACGCATCTATCCCATCGAATTGGAAATAAAGGATACTACAGATACAGTTAAGTCGGCTTCATATCTTGACTTACATCTAGAAATTGACAATGAGGGTCGGTTGAAAACAAAACTTTACGACAAAAGAGATGATTTCAGCTTTCCAATTGTGAACTTTCCATTTCTAAGTAGCAACATTCCAGCAGCACCTGCATAAGGGGTATATATCTCCCTTCCGGAGCACCTGAGATCACCCCTAGTTTTTGGTGGGGTTCGTGTTGTTTATTCTTTGGTTTTCTATGTTGTGTCATGTGTACTATTGTTTTTCTGTTTGTCTTTTTCATTTTTAGCCATGGCGTTGTCAGTTTGTTTTAGATTTATGAGTTTAGCTGTCCCTTTGGTATCTTTCGTCCCTCTTTTATAATTCTTTGTAGGTCCAAAAATTAAGGTGAAGGTAGTATAGAATTTTAGTAAAAGTTTAAAATATGCCACACAGCCAGATATTTTTACCACAGTTTTAGCCGCAAAGGGAGTTCTTATGGGAAATTGCGATGTCCATATTTACTGAATTGCCATAGACATCTTAATCAAATCCTGTGTATGAAATGTGTGGTAACATACTTATACATTTCAAACTTTGCAAGCGACTCGTAGATAATTGTATGGTGATGGTGTTTAAGGTAATATTTTGCCTCGAATTCCAAATTATAAAGTAATATTCCTACTCTAAATTCTAAATTGGCAGTGCAATGAAAATGGTCGTTATTGTCCTGATCTTCAGAAACGGAATCTGTACTTCTTTAGAAGAAATTTTCGTTTTCAATGTAAATAAATCATGTTTTTTTAAATAAGTCTTAGAAGTAAAACCCTGTGTCTTTTTTGTCTTTACTTATCGTCGTAAGCAAATTGTCAACCAGTTTTTCGCATTAAGTAAGGGATATAAGCCGATAACAGTACATTCTGTAAAATATTGGTCTGGTCTGAGGCCGCAATTATTGTATTGAAAGGTTAATAAAATGTTACCAGTTTTTTTTTAATTGTCATTTTTCCTTCGATTGTATTTTTGTTTACATGAAGAAAACAATTGGGGTAATTAAAAGGTTTTTTATTTCAGTGATTGAACTATCATTTACCTGTAAGAATCAGTTATGCTACCTTTAGCTGTCCAATATTTTTAAGAAAGAGGAGGGCTATTCTTAAAAATATTGGACAGCTAAAGTTAACATAATGGTTTCTAACAGGTAAATGATAGTCCAATCACTGAAATAAAGAACGGGTTAAACAAAAGAATGACGTCACAACAATGTTTTATTTGCAATGAAGTATACATGATTGCTGTATTAATGGTCTATAGTTTGAGTTGATTGGTGAGACCTTCGCTCATTTGCAAATATTTTGTGTGGATTTTGAAAGGGTGCCACATGTGGAGTAGGATCTGCTTACCCTTCTGGAGCACCTGATATCACCCCTCTTTTTGATGGGGTTCGGGTTGTTTATTCTTTAGTTTTCTATGTTGTGTCATGTGTTCTATTGTTTGTCTGTTTGTCTTTTTTATTTTTAGCCATGGCGTTGTCAGTTTATTTTAGATTTATGAGTTTGACTGTCCATTTGGTATCTTTCGTCCTCTTTTTTAATATATGTATATGAATTGTGTCTTGTACACGTACAATGGTAATTTTCCAAAATCTTTTAATGGTTGTTGGCATCCTTTACCCTTATAATCTAGGTTTTTGGCACGAAAAAATACTATTAAAGGGTATACAGTGATATGAATTGTTGGAATTATTGATTGAAATATTAATTAAAAAAATAAGAATACTTGAACATAGATAAAATAGAATTAACAAACATATTTAGTATGATATTCTTATATAAAGCTAAGACAAAAGTTGAAGCAGGGAAAACAGTATCAATGCATAGAAACACACACCATAAACATAAGAGTACATTTCCATGACAGCATTACTATCAGAAAAGTTTATATCATCATGTATATTCGCTACTACTTTGAAATGTTAAAAAAGTTACGTGTAATTCCAAAGATTTATTTTTTATGACATTTAAAACAACTGTAAAGAAATAGTGATTTTAGCTTGGTTTGATCTTTATAGTTGCAACTGAAGCGGTTCTGTCATGGCATGCGCTTGATTTCCATTTCTGTCAAACTCAATACTTGAACATTGGTATTTGCCTACATGATATAACCACTACATATTTGTAAAATACAAATTTAAAATAAACCAATAAACTAAATCTTACAAAATCTTGCATTCATCTACAAATTATGTCATGGGCTGCATGCACACAATTTCAGTTTCTAGTGTGTAATTAATGAACAAAAATTTATATTTCATTGAACTATTCTCCTCACATATTGTTCCTAATACGTAATAAACTAGGAAATCAGTTTAAAGATTGTTTAACGATAAACCCCTACAAACATTTAGATTTGTAACCCTTATATATTTTTATTGACAAACCGGATACTTAAACATATTAAATATCTTACCCCTTTGTATATTCATTCAGTGTTGTTTCTATTTCTTCTACATTTAAAGCTTTACTGGTCTGTGTTTTATTTACCATTCCAATCGATACTTTAAGAATAATTGTTCAATATAAATAAGCAAGTTAAAGATTGGTAATCTACAGAACACTCAAAGAAAGGAAACACAACTCACCAGTTAACGTCTAGTGACATTTATTGAAATGGAATAGTAAATTTGTTCTGCTATGTCACAGCAAGGTATCAATCAACACATGTTACAATAGAACGTGTAGAATAACTTTTTGAAGTTAGATGATCAGTTTATAAACTTCTGTATTTTTCAATATTTTTGCAATAAAATGTATGCGTAAGCCATTATTATCCTACAATTCGCTTACATGTGAATATTATCATTGTCATTTTGATACATATTAAGATAGTTGGTTAGAAATACAATTAAATTAAAAAAACAACGAACTAACGAACATTCTAAACCGAAGTCCCTTAACAAATGGCAAAAGTCAAAAGCTCGAACACATCAAATAGATATGACAAGATGTGGTATGAGTGCCAGTGAGACAACTCTCCATGCAAGTTACAGTTTATAAAAGTAAATCATTTTATATTGAAGTACGGTATTTAACACGTAGCCTTGGCTCACACATAACAGCAAACTACAAAGAGCACTCAAATTTCTAGACGTGTAAATCCCTTCAAACGACAAAACTAACAGTCCAATCTATATAAAAAACGAGAAACAAGAAACATTTATGAAGAATATAAACAAACGACAATTACTGAAATCGGATTCCTGACGTAGGACTAGTGCAAAAAATTGCAGCTGGTTAAAACGTTTTAATGGTACCAAACCGTCACCCTTATATGTTACAATAGGGTAACATCACGACATAGAAAGAACACACTATAAAATATCAATTGAAATAGCTAAACTTAATCACAAGACATATGGACGAACTCTGACCAAATGAATTTGATCTATGCCACAATGTAAATACAAAATTAATAAAATAAGAGTGAGATGTTAAACAATATCAGAAAAATCTGTTTGGCAATATTGATTGGACATGGCTCGGTACTTGTACAACCCGTCACTTATTATTGTGTTATTTTTTATTTATTTTTTTATAGATTAGACTGTTGGTTTTCCTGTTTGAATGGTTTTACATTAAACAATTTAGGGACCTTAATAGCTTGTTGTTTGGTGTGAGCCAATGCTCAGTGAAGAAGAATTACATGTATAGATATAATGTTTTACTTTTATAAATTGGGACTTGGATTTAGAGGCACTCTAAAATGTGAATGATTAAGACATCGAACCGGTTATTTGAAATTAAAGATATTATTCACTTTGAAAAAAAATATGTACCATCCCCCTTTAAACGAGGTTGATATTTACACACAACTTGTTCCTGAATCCCCGCTTATTTTTTTTATTTCAGGTAAACACAAATATAGAGTAAGCATACTGATGATTGGCTAATCAATTGTCCTTAATTTCCGGACGATGTAGTGCCCTTTGAAATTACTACATTGTATGTTTGTCAAGCCCAATACTTTGCTAATAGCTAGGGACATCCTAACAATTGAAAAACTAAGATGGTATTTCCGTGAATTGCGTCTTAAGAATTTTCCAAAAGTAGAACATTTTGATTTGTTTGTTGCTTCCAGTAGAAAGCCTTATTCAAAAGTGTCTTTGCGGAAATTATTTAATTGAGTTTTGAATTCAATTTGTAGCCTTTCCATTATAGTGTAAATAACTGAAATAGGCAATTACAGGTCATCGTTTGGCCTTACACAATGTGAGAACTCCATAAACGCAGTCATCCGTAATAGAACGCGCGAAAACATACTGCTTAGTTCATGAAAAAGAGGCTCTGAAGAGCCTGAATAACTCACCTGTATTTCAGAGGAGAAGATTGTTAAATGTTAGCAAACTTTATGAACAAATTGTGTAAAATTGTCTTTCAAGGGCAATAACTCCTTAAGGGGTCACTTAACAATTTTGGTCATATTAACTTTTTTGTAGATCTTACTTTGCTGAACTTTATTGCAGTGTACAGTTTATATATATCTATAATGATATTCAAAAAAATAACTTAAAATGCAAGATTTCCTAAAAACTACCAATTCAGTGGCAGCAACCCAACAATGGATTCGTGTGAAAATTTCAGGGCTGATTGATTTTCACCTATAAAACAATTGAACCCCATTTCAGATTTTCTCTTAAAGCTCTAGTTTTTGAGATATAAGCAAAAAAAACTACATCTGACCCCAGTGTTTTATTTTTAGCTATGGCGAACATGTTTATCGATGGATCGTAACTTCGGATACATTTTATAAAAAGGATACCCTAAAAAACATCATGTTTAAGTTTGAAGGTGTTTGGCCCTTTAGTTTTCAAGGAAAATATTTTAAAATGGTAGCAAACTTGATTAACAAATTGTGTAAAATGGTTTTATAAGGACAATAACTCCCTTAGAGGTCAATTGACAATTTTGGACCTCAGAACATGTTTGTACATCTTACTTCGCTGATAAATATTGCTGTTTACAGTTTATACTTATCTACAATAATATTCAAGATAATATAAAAAACTGCAAAATTTCTTAAAAACTACCAATTTAATGGCAGCAACCCAACAATAAGTTGTTCGATTTGTCTAAAATGTTCAGGGCTGATAGATTTTAAACAATTATAATAAATGTCAGATTTGCTCTTTTAGCTTAAGTTTTTGAGATATAAACTGTCAATGGATCAAAACTTCTGATACAATTTATAAACTAGATACCCTACGGCACATTTAGTTGAAGTTTAAGGTATTTCGCCTAAGGTATTTCGCCCAAGACAGACGACGACGGACGCCAAGTGATTGCATTGGTGATCATACCGCATCTTCTTTTTTATATAAGTTCAGAACGGTTAGCTAAAAGAGCTGGTTAAAAGAATTATTACACACATTAATCAACCACAACCACCGCAATACATACTTATAACTTGAGACAGGCTTATGCAGAATGTGGCGGAGTTGTTTTAATATTCATATTAGTTTAGTACTGAGTATATCATGTATATGCTAACACTATCGCTTTGAGGTAAGTTTACGACGAGAGTTACACTGGTTTTTCAATCTCTAAATTTATTTGTTACTTAATATTTACTGTTTTTGTAATGGCAAAAACGTAAAATAAGTTACATTATTACAAAATATTTACTAGAAAAAAGTAACAATCATTAGCAACAAATAAGAAAAGTTTATGTGATCAGTGATATCGAAGTTATGAGAATTTAGACCTATGAGGTATCGGAATATAAGGACTGAAAATTATTAAGATATTGTGAAAGTTCAGGTAAAAATAGAACAGGATAAAAATTTCAGTCGAACATAATGCATGTAATTTTTTATATATTGTTGTGTAGTAGAGTTTGGAACTCGAATAATGGTCGATAAAGTGATGAACTTTGCACTTGAGTTGGCTCGAGTGTCTTCCTCCATGTTGAATTTTGAAGTACCAGATGACAATTGGTCTATATCTTTAATGAAAAGTGCAAATTTTATTACTATATTTACGTCTGGAATTTCTAAAAACAATTTCTATCATGTAGTTTTCTTTCTTTCACGAACAATTGGATTTTCTATGCATAATCTATACAAGATTTGAAAATTTTGCACAATCTGTAGCGTAAGAAATGTTCGGTGACACATGCTTCGTATTTTATTTCTAAAAAAGGCATGGTAAAAACTTCATTTTGACAAATTATCAAACAATTCTATGGATTTTAATAAGGACACCCCAGTCACCTTAATGAACCATGATTTGCCGAACATATGGCATTTATTGATTTATTGAGACAGATTATGTATATTTTTAGGAGTTTACTTTGACCTTCATTATCACTCAACAAGCTGAACCTTTAAACATTTTTGTTATGGGACCAGCCGAAGCGCGCCTTGCTGTGTTGATGACCTAATTGGGGTCAAACGCCTGTTGTGTGCTCTTTGACAAATCTACAATGTATTTATCAAGTTTAATTAATATTGGAATTTTCTTGTGAAGTTGAAACATATGTAAACATATGTATGCAACATTCCAGCAGCAACTGCATACGGGGTATATATCTCCCAATTGATACGATATTCCCGTGCTTGCATTTCCTATCATGATTTTCTTGATAGAGGGTTACTGCGCACAAGGACGCTATTAAACCAAGAGTTCCAAATGGTGAAGTTGAAATCATCCCTTCGTAAATTTTACGGACGCCATCACGAGTTGGTTGACCGTTATGGAATAACCGTTTCACAAATGATATCGGATATGTTCCTTACGTCGTAACTACAATCCCCTTCCCTTTCATGAATGTGACCTACCGAGTTAGACTATTTACCGGATTTGTAATCACATAAGCAACACGACGGGTGCCACATGTGGAGAAGGATCTGCTAACCCTTCCGGAGCACCTGAGATCACCCCTAGTTTTTGGTGGGGTTCGTGTTGTTTATTCTTTAGTTTTCTATGTTGTGTCATGTGTACTATTGTTTTTCTGTTTGTCTTTTTCATTTTTAGCCATGGCGTTGTCAGTTTGTTTTAGATTTATGAGTTTGACTGTTCCTTTGGTATCTTTCGTCCCTCTTTTATGTAAACAAATGAACAAGTACACTATTTATGTGTTCGAATGTTGCGCGTGTAAATATTTCGTCGTACTCACAAACCAAAACAAAAGCACAATATACAAGTAAAAATTCCTATTCAATCTGACAATTGGTGTTTCATATACTTTTTTATTGATAGATTATCCAAACTCAAATTTGTCCCTTAGTGTGTTGATATTCAATGCAATTTAAACGTGCAGAGTATAAACAGATGTGCCTTTTATTCCGGAGTATGGTCTTTTCATGCTTAATAGTCCTCACGAATAACTTTTTATACCCGTTTTGTGTTCTGTACAAGTTACCTGATCCTTTTCTGCTTCTGTTTCTTTTATATCTTCGTTTCAAAAAGTGAATCAGAATAGTCACTAACACCAGCACCATAACTCCAGTAAGTAAAGCAGCTCTGAAAAAACATATAATTGGTGGTCGATAACATTTAACAATTACAAATTCAAAAAGGCAGGTTTCTTATTTATGTTATTGTCGAGTAAAGAGTTTATAAATCGAGAACAGAGTTAAAGAATCATAGTTGAAAAATAAGAAGATCAAGTTACAAGTTACCAAGGTGGAGTTGCAAGGTATAAAAGTCCGAGTTACCAGTTACAAGGTTGTGTTGTTCTGTAAAAACGTGGTTATGTTATTTTATTCCATGCATGTGACATTATACCGGGTGAAAATAGAATACATTATGCTAAATAATTACTTATTTATAGGTCAAATTGTGTTTATCTCAAAATATTTGTCAAGTCTTATTGTAAGCTTTCTACAAACAAACAAATAGACTTGAATGAGTTTAAATCTAATTTATTGTTCTTTTGGCATGAACTTTTGGAATGCTTTTCTACGAAAGCCGAGAAGGATCATTCAAAATTCAAAATTCAGAATTCAAAATTCAAAATTCAAAATTCAAAATTCAAAACACAAAACAAAATATTTTGCGAAAACATAACACGTGTTTCTGGTATGAAGAACTGTAATCCTGACACATTTTAGAACTACCTAGAACTGATCTTGACAGTTCAACCCTAGAACAGTTTTAGACAGTTCTACGACTAGAACAGTTCTACGATTAGAACAGATTTGGTCAGTTCTACGGCTAGAATTGATTTAGTCAGTTCTATTCATAGAAAAGTTTTAAGAACTCTTTATCTTAAATATAAATTAGTCAAAATAATATAATAAATATTTTGCCTGTGGTTTTATCAACGATTGTAATAACACTGAATGGTGACCAGTGAGATGCCCTAACTGCAGTGACGTCAGTTAGAACTGTTCTACAATCCTGACAGGTTTGGTCAGTTATACAGCTAGAACAGTTTTAGAAAGATGACCACACCTTTAACACAAAATAGACTGACACGATCGCAAGATATTCTCGTTTAAAGCTAGATTGACACTGCCGATCAGATAAATTCTATACCCGATTGCTCAAATTTCCACGATCAAGCGTAGTAGTAACTAAGTTCTTGATCGGGCCTGTTTGCATTTGGGAATTTCTACCCGACTGCTACCAGACCGTAAAAGTCTCAAACTGACCAGACATGATCGACCTGATCGTATAATAGTATTGGTCGGAGAAATAATCGGTATTGGTCGGGTGAGAACATATTCAGTACAAAACGTGCAATAAATAAAATGCCTATTTTTTTAGCCCCCGTCACAATAGAGGAGAAATTAAGTGTTAGCCTTGTCCGTCTCATCGCCCAACAGTCCGTACGCTGTCTAACTCTAGTTTGCCCCAACCAATAGTATATAAGAGACTTAAACGAAACAAGTCGACTTTCAAGACAGGCTGATATAAGCAGCAATTATAACGAGCAGTACTCGAGAAAAAATAACATTAAAATAATAAATTTTCCAAGAAAGGATAAACAAGATCTTAGAAAGGACTTTATGGAAACTGTGAAAAAAGAACTAAATGTCCAATTAGAAGACAGAGATGTGGTTGCAATCCATCGTATACCATCCCAAAAGGCTGGGCCCTATCCTGTTATTGTCAAGCTATTCAGTAGTGATGTTAAGCGCCAAATTATGAGATGTAGGAAAGAATTGACCAGTAAAATTAGATTTGTGGATGACGTTACTCAAAGAAACATGAGTTTAATTGAGAGACTTAGAAAAACTGACGAGTTTGAGTCTGTCTGGTACTTTAATTGTGGAATTTATGGTAGAACACCTGCAGGACTTCAGCTGAAATTTGGACTATATGATGACATTCATTACAGAGTACAGCAAGGGAAATAGATGTTACGTAATAAGAACTTAGACCTCACGGACAGTTTTGAGAATTCTATAGTTCATTGTTGATATTTGACTTAATATTTGTGCTTATCTCCCTTTCTTTGTATAAAAAAATCAGAGTTATCTCTCGTTTAACTATAGATCATGTATAGTATTGATTTTCTTTCTACAATACATATTGATGTTAATTTTTTTTTGTACAGATAATCTTAATTTTTGTTGAACTATTATTTTGTTGGTGTCATATAAGGCAAACTGCATAAACTGACAAATCCCAACTACAATGTGGCAAAACATATTGAAATATTTATTTTTTTTAACACTTTTTTTGTCTGTTAATTTTATTTTTTTCTATGAATTGAATGTCTGTAAAGTATTGAATTACACTGTTTTTATACCACCATATCTAGATGTTTTGAGCAAATCTTTGCGTATATGTCTTTGTGTCTCATGTGAATGTATAATTTGGATGATCATATGTAAAAATGCATGCCTATATGAAATGATGATGTACACATATTTCAAACCATTATGGGCTCTTTAAAGATACTGTCTGTTAACTGTCAGGGTCTGGGTCTGGGTGATTTATCTAAAAGGAGGGATGTATTTAGTTTTCTAAAATCTGGAAACCATAACATTTATTGTCTTCAAGACACTCATTTCACAGTGGATAAAGAAAATAGTATAAGAACGTTATGGGGATATGAATGATACTTTTCATCCTTTTCTTCAAATTCAAGAGGTGTAGCTATTATGTTTAAAAATAATTTTGAGTGGAAAGTCCTTAAAGAAAAAAGGGACATTGATGGAAACTACTTAGCTTTGGATTTGGTTGTAGATAAAGTTCGTTTTACTCTCATAACTATATATGGCCCAAATACTGACAGTCCATTTTTTTATGAGCATATTATGTCAATTATTGATGATTTTGAAAATGAGTGTTTTATTATCTGTGGAGATTTTAATCTTGTGTTAAATCCAAATTTAGATTGTTATAATTATTTACACATAAATAATCCTAATGCTAGAGACAAACTATTAGAATTGATTGACGATAGATCTCTAGTTGACCCCTATAGGGAACTTTTTCCTGACCTGTGTAGATACACTTGGAGAAAAAAATCACCTTTCAAACAAGCTAGGCTTGATTTTTTCTTATTTTCTGAAAACATTTTGTCGTTTTTGAAAAATTGCTGTGTAGAACCCAGTTACCGATCGGATCATTCTAGAATTATTCTAGAACTTAATTGAATCCATTCATTAGGGGGAAAGGTTTATGGAAGTTCAATAATTCTTTGTTGTATGATGCTGACTATGTTAATGTTATGAAGGAAAAAATTTTGGATGTAAAAAAACAGTATGCAGCCTTGGTATATAATTTTGACAATATTAATGAAGTGAATAATAATGATTTTCATTTTACAATTAATAGTCAGTTGTTTTTGGAAACTCTATTAATGGAGGTGAGGGGCAAAACTATCTCATACTCTAGCTTCAAAAAGAAGGAAAGAGAGAGAAGGGAAAAAACTTTAAAAAATGACATTAATATTTTAGAAGAAAATGTAAACTCAGGTTCTATACAGCAATTGGAAGACAAAAAAAAATGAACTAGAAAAATTCAGAAAGGAAAAAATGCATGGTAAAATAGTTCGATCTAGAATACAGTGGATAGAAGAGGGAGAAAAACCCACAAGTTATTTTTGTGGACTTGAATCTAAGAACTTTACAAGCAAGATTATTTCAAAGGTTGAAAAAGAAAATGGTGATATTGTAACTAACCAAAAAGAAATACTTAAACAGGTTAAAATATTTTATGAAAATTTGTACAAAAAAAAGAGATGTTGAAAGTTGTAAACCCAAAGATATTGAAAATAGTCTACAAAATGTAAATGTTAGAAAGTTATCTTTGGATGAACAAGATAAACTAGAAGGTGAAATATCAGTTCAGGAAGCTGGTGAAACTTTAAAAAGAATGAAAAGCAATAAAACGCCTGGATCAGATGGTTCTTCAAGTGAATTTTTTAAATTTTTCTGGCCTGACTTAAAAATTTTTGTTGTAAGATCCTTGAATGCAGGGTATGATAAAGGGGAACTTTCTGTTACTCAAAAACAGGGGATAATTACATGTCTTCCAAAGGGTAACAAACCTAGACATTTTTTAAAAAACTGGCGCCCTATATCTTTGCTTAATACTGTATATAAAATTGGCTCTGGGGTTATAGCAGGAAGATTTAGAACAGTTTTGACTAAACTTATTGATACTGATCAGACAGGTTTTATGAGTGGAAGATATATTGGGGAAAATCTAAGATTGATCTATGATATCATGGAATATACTGAAGATAATGATATACCAGGCCTTTTATTGCTGATAGATTTTGAAAAAGCCTTTGATTCCATTTCATGGGAATTTCTTTTAAATGTATTGAATTTTTTTAATTTTGGCGATTCTATTATAAATTGGGTGAAAGTGCTCTATCTAAACATTAATTCAGCAGTCATTCAGTAAGGGAATCTTTCAGACTTTTTCACTGTTGAACGGGGTTGTAGGCAAGGTGATCCATTATCGCCTTATCTTTTCATTCTTTGTGCTGAAATTTTAGCGTTAAAAATAAGAGATAACAAAAATATAAATGGAATCAAAGTTCTTGATGTTGAACACAAACTCTCGCAGTTTGCTGATGATACATCACTACTTTTAGATGGTAGTGAAGAATCTTTAAATGAGTCATTATTGGAACTAGATTGCTAAAATTTCTGGTTTGAATATAAATTTTTCCAAAACTCATGTCATTTGGATTGGAAGTAAAAAGTACAGCACAGAGACACTTTGTACAAATCAAAATCTTACTTGGGGAAGCACATCCTTTAAATTATTGGGTGTTAATTTTGATGTTGATTTAGAAAAACTAGTTAAAATCAATTATGATGAAAATATTGTAAAAATAAAAAGACTAGTCAAACAATGGTCTAGACGTAACATTACTGTTATTGGTCGAATTACTGTTGTAAAGACACTTATGTTGCCGATTTTAAATCATTTAATATTGTCACTACCTAATCCAAGTGAAGATATTATTAAACAGATAAATGAACTGATGTATAAGTTTATTTGGAACTCACCAGTTCATAGAGTGAAAAAAGATGTAATACAAAAAGATCATTGTGATGTAGGCTTAAAAATGATTAATTTACATGCTTTTATAAATGCTTTGAAATGTACTTGGATTAGAAGAATTTGTAGAAATGATTGTAAATGGCGAAATATATTTTTGTCATATGTTGATAAAGATAGATTATTTAGTTGTGGTAATAGCTATGTAAAGCAACTACAGCAAAGTATTAAGAATAAATTTTGGAAAGATGTACTGGGTGCTTGGAAAATGGTTATTGAAAAAGAAATGAATTTGCACGACTGGGAATATTTTCTTTCCAGTCCAATTTGGATGAATAACCTATTCCAAATTGATAACAAACCAGTTTTTTTCAAAGACTGGCATAGTAAGGGTATTTTATATGTAAATGATATTGTGGGAGAGAGTGGTACCTTTCTAAATTTTTATCAATTTCAGGAGTGTTTTCAGATGGATATAGACATCATGAAATATAATAGCATACTTTCTATGCTAACTAAGACTTCCAAAAAAATTAAAAGGGGAGATTATAAATTAGTATCTCCTTTCATTCCATCAGTTATAAAGACCATTCTCAAAAGCAAAAAGGGATCAAAAGATATGTATTTGGTGCTAAACAAAAACAACACTGTTCCTACAGGAGTAAAAAGATGGGAAGCAATTTTAGTTTTAGAAAATCAAAACTGGAAAAAGATTTTTCAACTACCATTTGCTATTACAAAAAATACTAAGCTACAATGGCTTCAGTATAGAATTAATCATAAAATTCTGGCAACAAATACATTTTTAAACAAAATTGCAATTGGGATTGTGCAAAACCCATATTGTACTTTTTGTAAGACTGAACTTGAATCAATTGAACATATACTGTGGGATTGTTATTATGTACAACAATTTATTGAGCAAACTGAAATGTGGTTTCTTCATAACGGTATTAGTATACCATTTACACAGAATATTTTTTTGTTTGGACATTTATCACGAATGTACAAAGGTGACCCTCAAAACAATATTTTTCTCTGGATTAAACAATATATATATAATACACGATATTTTAAAGGAGAATTAAGTTTAACAGCATTGATTGAAAAAATAAAGCATCATTATATTTTGGAGAAGAAGATATCAGTTAAAAATAAATGTTTTGAAAAGTTTAATCAAGCTTGGTGCATTTACCAAGAGGCTTTACAGGATAATTTGGTGGATTAGCAACTATGAAAAAATTAGCAGACATCAAAATGATTTTTTGTTTTTTTTTATATTGGTTTTTTGTTTTTTGTTTTTTGTTTTTTGTTTTTTGTTTTTTGTTGCTTTTGTTTTTTATTTCTTTTTCTTAATCATCTTTTAATTCTTTTATTTATTAATTCTCTATATTTTTTTTTGTATGTCCTTTTTAATAAGATACAATTATAAAATCCAAACAAAATGTTATTTTCAAGTTCTATACATTTTCTAATAGGTTGTATTATATTACATTTATATATATGAACTTATTGTTTGATAACTGTACTGTTGTATATCATATATGTTGGATAAAAAAAAAAAAAAAAAAAAAAAAAAAAAAAAAAAAAAAAAAAAAAATAGTATATAAGACTTATATGCAATACTTTGCACCACAAAACACAGAAAAAAATAATCTGGGTTGTGTCAATTTTTCCGTTCTATCGTTATGCCCCTTTAGAAATATAAAAATGGCCGAATTTTTCGTTTCCATTCTCTAAGTTATGTTTGCCTCAACAAAATGTTATGAAACTTACACAATACTTATAACTCCAAAACTCAGATTAAGTTGGAATAGCGGGTTATCATTCATGTATGTATCCCGTGGACAAAACTTGAAGTGTGGCGAAGAAAATGAACATGAAGCAACTACACCGAGAAATATGTGTAAGGCTTTAGTTGGCTGACACATCGATTCTTGTATGAAAGGCCTGAGAGACAACTGCAGGATGTTTTTTTTTGTTTCTTGTATAGAAAAAAATGCCTTACTTTGGCAAAAGGGTCCCAGTGAACTGAGCATTGGAATGCAGTAAAATAAGTTCTTCACAAAGCACACTATGAATGAAACTAGAGGCTCTGTGTCGCTCACCTGTGGCTAATGTGGTTTTGAAAATCATGTAAAATAAGGTGAAAATCATAACAAATAGTACAAGATACCCATATAACGATTAAGACCAAGTTTGGTTTAATTTGGCCTAATACAATGTAGTTAAATAAATAGCAGGTCAATCCTGCAGAGTAGTCTTATATTAGCTACTGAAGACCACTTATCATTATTTAAATATTAAGTGTTCAAGTTGTGACCATTTGAAATTGTTGTTTAACATTTCCTATGGACCTCTATACAGAAAACCCCTACATTTTATTTTCGTCCTGAACATGCATGAAATATTTGCCACTGGACTTTAATCAAATAATCAATCTACTTTTAACCATGGCGGCAATGTTGGTTGGATGGCAGGATCATCGGATAAATTTTTTTATCAAGATACCCTACTGAAAATTGTGGCTAAGTTTAATTCAATTTGGCCCAGTTGATTGAGTGAAGAAGATTTTTGTAAAAGTTTACAAAATTTACAAAATTTGTTAACAATTATCTATAAAGGGCAATAACTCCTTAGGATCAATTGACCATTTTGGCTATGTTTGCTTATTTGTAAATCTTACTTTGCTGAACATTATTGCTGTTTACAGTTTATCTCTATCTATGATAATATTCAAGATAAACCAATAACTGCAAATTGTCCTTACCAATTCAGGGACAGCAACCCAACTACGGGTTGTCTGATTTGTCTCTAAATTTCAGGGAAGATATATCACATGAAATCTTTTACCGCATTTCAGATTTGCTCTAAATGCTTTAGTTTCAAAGATATAAGCAAAAAATCTGCATTTTACCCCCTTTGTTCTATTTTAGCCATGTCAGCCATGTTGGTTGGAAGGTGGGGTGATCCGATATATTTTAAAAACTAGATACACTTATGATGATTGTGGTCAAAATTGATTTAATTTGTCTCAGTCAGAAAACTTGCATACTCGTGGATATTTACTTTCGTGGTTTTGTTGAAGTCTGCGTACAAGCTTATAATAATTTGACATTATTTGATCATTTAATTTCGTTGTTCACTTGTACCAACGAAATCCACGAATATATGTATCCAACAAATAATAATGAATCTACAGTAATCAAAAAAAAAAAAAGCATTCACCCCTACTTAACATTTTAGCAATGGCGGCAAAGTTGATTGGCAGGCGGGGTCGTCGGACACATTTTTTAAACTAGATACCAAAATTATGATTGTGGCCAAGTTTGTTTTAAATTGGCCCTGTAGTTTCAGGGAAGAAGATCAAAATGATGAGAAAAGCTCTTTTAGGTCAAGTGAGATAAAAATGAATATCTTGATTAGATTCACAAGAACAAGTTATTCTTAAACTAACATGACTAAATGAAATCAATATTGAACTCTACGCCAGGTCGGCTGTTGACCTCAATTTACTTAGTTAGTGCGTCGGCAACAAATTTTCTTTAAAGGTGAATCAATTGGAAATAAGATCTAATAGAGCTTTCTTACAAATTGACGAAAGGTACGAACGAACGTAAACATGTAAAGGGAGCACGTATTTCATTTCTACAAAAACAGTTAAAAGAGTCTTTGTTTTATCCAGTAAAACAGCATTCTTTTCTAAATCAAGTTTATTTAAAAAAAAATATAATATCGCAAATAATACACGATTTTAACATAATCAATCAGAGAAAAATAGTGTCAAATACACTTACGTCCGATACGTTATTTACGTAAACCACGAGTACACACATATCCGCGGGAATTTTTTAAGCACGAGTTTCACGATTAACATTTCAATCACGTTATTGAAGATCGTTAGTCTAAATTTAACGACAAGATTCACATTTATTTTTATTTGTTACAGTACACTTTCAGCAAATTATCAAAGTGGAATATCGAGATTTGCTATAAAATGATGATACAATGATTTTAAAAAGTAATGTTGAATAAATCTAAAAAAAAAAAAAAAAAAAAAAAAAGAGTTTGTATATCAAGAAATAAATCTACAGTTTTGCACCATATATATTGTGGATTTTATAATTACGATTTAACAGTACACATGTTTGGAAGATAGACACGAAGTTGTCACTTATCGTCCAGTGGCTAATATTTCATGAATGTTCAGGACTTAGGCAAAACGCAGTTATACGCTAAAATAACCGTTCCATTGCTCCGGTGTATCATATATCACATTAAGGCGATGATTCAAAAGTTATGAAATGAGCACCAGCATATAACATAGTATAAAGATCATCCTATTTTCTTCATTTTATTATTTTGAGCGTTGCAAATTATGAATCAAGTAAGTATTTGTATTTCTGTTAGGGAAGAAGACATTTATATTTGCTTTGACATTTTCTTAGGTTAAACAGTGCAACATTGTAATATTAAAAGTGGGGGAGGGGTCGGTTTTTAGTTTTCTAGGGGACATTTTTTTCGTCTGACAACTCTATATATTTAGAATACTTTGTAGTGTTACCTCCTCCGACCTGGTGGTATCAATAATCATATTCTAACCTGTCGTACGTCCCGAAATCCTAAATATATCTCAAGAAAAATCCAATTTAATAAGTGTCGTAGCTTGCACGATTATTGTCCGAAGTTCCACGACTATTATATAAATATGTCAAAATAAAGAATCCCTAAAACGAGTCTTACGTATGATTCGTCAAGCATACGTACCTTTCGTCAATTTGTAAGAAAGCTCTATTAATTAAGGGGACGACCATTTGATATTCTGGGGGGTTGGGGGGGGGGGGGGGGCAGGAAGATTTGTTTTGGATCGGTTATTTATTTTTGTAAACTAAGAGGACAGGTTATCTATTTTCTGCAATATTGAAGCAATATTTTTCATTTTCATAAAACCAAGGGTTTGATAATTTATTTTCACAACTTCGAAAACATACAATTTTTAAATTATTTGTTTATTATGAATAATACATGTATAAAAAATTAGTCAAGTCATTATGTACCATTTAATCAGAATTAATCATCATCCTCTGCAGAAATGAATCTTCTGTAATCTGAACTGCATATACATGTATGGTATACATACACAGTTTTAAAGTTTGGTTGTTTCTAGCCCTTTTTAAAAGTATTGGCAAACATGTTTCACCGAGCGGAGCGATGCAAAATAAATTTTGAAGGGTTTTGAAGCCACTGAACCCCCAAAAGCTATAGAACAAATGATGCAAAATCATGCTTTCTGTGTGTTCCCCAGACCCTTTCTTAATCTGAAGATGCAAGTTCTGTGTTAATAATTTTTTGACAATCTTTTGGTCTCAAAGCAAAATGTATAGATTCAGTGTAAGACTTAAGATTCTAGGGACAACATCAAAAGACCAATTTGCATGAAAAAGCAAAAATATAATTCACATAGTTTAGTCTGTGGCTTCTGTTTTTAGTAGAGGGTTATAATGTTTTCTGGTCTGTGCGTCCGATCGTCCGTCCGTTCGCCCGTCTGTCCCGCTTCAGGTTAAAGTTTTTGGTCAAGGTAGTTTTTAATGAAGTTGAAAGTCCAATTAACTTGAAACTTCGTATACATGTTCCCTATGATATGATACTTCTCATTTAAATGCCATATAAGGGTTTTTACCCCAATTTGATGGTCCACTAAACATAGAAAATTATAGTGCGAGTGGGGCATCCGTGTACTATAGACACATTCTTGTTTTTATTTAAACTCATGATCAAGTTAATTACAAAATTACTAAATTAAAAAAGGAATGACACACTAACAGAATACAGAAGGGCATTAATGAACAAAAGACAAATAAATAAGAAACATTGATCCCGAAAAATCAGGGGCTACGTCTGAGGGACAACATATTAACTTTCTTCTTGCAAGGCACTCGACGTGAACACAATTTGATATGGAGACAAGCGATTGATTTTGAAATTTCCTACATGAGGCATTTGCCTCAATGAAGTTATGGCCCTAGGCCTGTAATAGAAGTGAGGTAAGGGTTACTGAGAAAATATACCTTATGTTAAATGATACCTCATGTTAAATGAAACCAATTTTCAGTCATTTCAAGTATATTTAAATAATATTTAAAATACTTTTATAAAAGATCTGGGAAGTTTTTCCCCGATTTTTATTTTTTTTGGAAAAAAGATGAATTTATGAAGAATCTGGTGCCATCTCATACTTTCGATTAGACCTGATGAGTTATTTATTTTCAATACATTGCAAGCCAGGTAGTTTATTTTAAAACTACCACAGAACAAACCACTTATTTTTGTGATTATTAAGGCTGAGTTATTTATTTTCAAAATCCTCCTGTCCCCCCCCCCCCCCCCCCAGAATATCAAATGGTCGTCCCCTAATGCTGGCATGACAAGCTAGCTAGGGGATCTAGGATTTTGGAAAGGGGAAGCGAAGTATAAAAAGTATTTTTAAACCTTTTTTTGGCTAAAACAACATAAAATAAGTGTGAAATACACTTTTGCAACGGTGCCTGACGCGGGACATGTATATTTTATAATTAAGTGTAAGGGTTGGATATTTTTAATGCCGTATTCTCCAAATTAATTGTCTATTATGAAATGATTGGATGGACCTATGGATAAAAGCTATATAAATGTATTTGATGTGGGACTTACCAGTAAAAATGTACATCGAGGATTTTCATTTGTTGAATGTTTAGGTAGCATAACCTCACAGACTTCTTGTTGTAAACGAGATAGAAGCCGGGCTATTCAATTAAATTTACTATAATAAAATTGGGATGGAAATGGGGAATGTGTCAAAGTGACAACAATTCTACCATAGTGGAGACAACAGACGTAGACCGGCCACAAAAGGTTCTTAAATGAAGCCAGAAACTCTCGCACACGAGATAAGAAAGACAAACAAGCAATGTTATCCAACTCGAATTAGGAAAGACAAACAAGCAATGTTTATCCAAATGTTTGACACCTAACAAGGGAAGTGAGGGGTTCCAAATCAACCAAAGGCTACGAATGAGTCTGAAATGACAAACGAATTTATGAATGACGGTCAACAAATGGAGACATAAAGGCCACACCCGGCAGGCAGGTTGCAGTCGTGCCTTAAAAAAAACCTATTCAATATAGCAGTCCGGCGAAACAGACACTCTGGTCAGATATAAAATTTGCATGCAAACCGTTAACCCAGGCCCCAAAAAATACGCCTGTTTTTTATTCATCATGTTCATTTAATGCTAGAAATGTTTGTTTCTAATAGCAAAAAAAAACGGACGTATTGTTTTCATTGCAGATATATACAGCCAGAATTTTTGTTTAAGGCAAAACTCAGACTGCCTCTTTATATCAAATGGTTCTTACCTTAGAATCAAAATCTATCTAGAGCTTACTGACTGGGGATGATTATTCAGCTATGTTATTAATAGACTGGGATGTGTTGTGTTATTGCTTTCGTAGGTAAATAATATTGATGTGGAACTTTTTTTTCACGAGAGTTTACTAATATAGTATTTCTATCTGTTTAGTGAAATTGTGAAATAGAAGTCAATATGTTCTTACTAAATCCTTTGTCGCTCTGGTGGTGTCATGCTTTTCAACTCAGCCTAAGCAATGTGTTACTTACAGTAATTTGAATTTCAAAATTACTTGAGTAACGCTTTTTCGACGTACGGGTCAACTGTATCGTGACGAATCACATGACTTTGACATTATCAATAATATATTACAGTAAATACGAGCGAAAAATATCTTTATAAGTAAAGAATTGTCGCATAAAAATTAAATACACGGGAAATAGCAAAGTTCACAGTCTAGTCTGATTAATCATTTTACACCAACAAAAAGTGCAAACAAAAAAGGGGGGTGTACGCCCCCCTCTGGATCCGCCACTGCAAGCACAAATTTATAGGAAAGAAATGCTGTAACAGAAAGAAGATATCATGAGAAATGACCTTTCAATAACCTATTGAAACCGAGATAATTACATAGCAGAAATAAATTCAAATATTGTAACGTGACCGAGGGGAGGAGCAACACCGACACAGACAGACAGACATAACCATACTATGACACGACAATACGACAATGTAATCCTATTACAAATGTAGCTTGAAATGCCTGCTCTATAGTCGGGTTGTTGTCGCTTTGACACATTATCCATTTCCATTCTCAATTTTATGGTAATTCCCATGAACTAAATAATACGTTATCTATTTACAAGACTTTTTTTTTAGTTTATTCACAAATTTACATTACTTCAGATGCATTGACAACGTTAGCTTTAAAGTTTAAACATATAAACTTTAAAAACCAAGTCCCTCCGTATCTTTACTGATTAAAACAGTTTAAGGGACTGGTCAAAATTTATCGTCACATAGGACCGGTGCAAAAAATAAAAACATTTAATAAAAGTAACAACCCTATGGCTTTCTGACTGAAAACAAAATGATGTCCTATGCCAACTTAGTAATAAAAAAGTTGGTGTCCTATCCTACTTTACCAATGTATTGTTAATAAAAGTATACTTAATACATTGTAATAGAGGCATTTAACATATGTTGATTTATTATATGATCAAAAGCAACAGTTTCATGTTTTATTTTGTTGATACACATACAATTACAGGCATGGCATTATCATAAATTATACTATGAATATAGCATTGAAAAAAACAAAGACATTGCATAATGCAATAAAACCACAAATAGGTGTTTGTTAAACTGAAAAATTAATGAAGCTGCATGTATCTAATATAAAAATTTATCAATACCTTTAAATATTAATTATAAAAACTAGCTCCAGGAGAAACATGCAACTCAATAGCATTTGGTTTAACTGTCTATATATATTTTAACCTGAAGACACATAGGTTGCCTTGGAATTTGTTTTTTTATTAGGAATGGTAATAATTGCTTTAACATTTTCCTATTTACAGAAAATGTACCTGACTGATGTGACCCCTGAATAATTTTTGCTACTTTGTTGGTTGATGTAATGTACATGATGTACATGATGTATGTTTGTTGCACTTCACCATATAAGTGAAAAAACATTTTACAGCAAAACAACAAAAAAACTAAATGACATGGGATATAGTAAGCTTGATATATATCTAAGATAGCTGCATAGTTTGATGAAAATCCAAGTTGAATTTAAAAAGTTATAAAAAAAATTAAAGTGTACTATCTCTATTTTGTTTGAACTGCAAATTCTAGCTTTTTTTAACTAGATTAATTTAATTCTCGAATTTGACAGCAATACAACAAAAAAATAAAATGACCTGGGATTTAGTAAGCTTAATATATATCTAAGATAGCTGCATAGTTTGATGAACATCCAAGTTGATTTGAAAAAGTTATTAAAAAAATTAAAGTGTACTATCTCTATTTTGTCCATATTGCAAATCCTAGCTTTTTTTTACCAAGATTACTTTAATTCTTTAATTTTACATCAATAGAACAAAAAACTAAATGAAATGGGATTCAGTAAGCTTGATATATATCTAAGATAGCTGCATAGTTTAATGAAAATCCAAGTTGATTTGAAAAAGTTATAAAAAAAATTAAAGTGTACTATCTCTATTTTGTCCGAATTGTAAAATCCTAGCTTTTTTTACCAAGATTACTTTAATTCTTAAATTTTACATCAATAGAACAAAAAACTAAATGAAATGGGATTCAGTAAGCTTGATATATATCTAAGATAGCTGCATAGTTTGATGAAAATCCAAGTTGAATTTAAAAAGTTATAAAAAAAATTAAAGTGTACTATCTCTATTTTGTTTGAACTGCAAATTCTAGCTTTTTTTAACTAGATTAATTTAATTCTCGAATTTGACAGCAATAGAACAAAAAACTAAATGAAATGGGATTCAGTAAGCTTGATATATATCTAAGATAGCTGCATAGTTTGATGAACATCCAAGTTGATTTGAAAAAGTTATTAAAAAAATTAAAGTGTACTATCTCTATTTTGTCCATATTGCAAATCCTAGCTTTTTTTTTACCAAGATTACTTTAATTCTTAAATTTTACATCAATAGAACAAAAAACTAAATGAAATGGGATTCAGTAAGCTTGATATATATCTAAGATAGCTGCATAGTTTGATGAAAATCCAAGTTGATTTGAAAAAGTTATAAAAAAAATTAAAGTGTACTATCTCTATTTTGTCCGAATTGTAAAATCCTAGCTTTTTTTTTACCAAGATTACTTTAATTCTTAAATTTTACAGCAATACAACAAAAAACTAACTGAAATGGGATTCAGTAAGCTTGATATATATCTAAGATAGCTGCATAGTTTGATGAAAATTCAAGTTGATTTGAAAAAGTTATAAAAAAAAATTAAAGATGCCTATCTGAATTTTTATATAATAATTTTTATTTTTACATATTGTATATTATACTTGTTATTTCAAGTTTTGTTATTAAAATGTTAATAAAAATTATTTCAAAGTAATCGTTTGAAAAAAAACTTGTGTCCTATGGATATTATCTGTGAAAAAAAGTGATGTCCCAACAAAAGCGATTCTGGAAAAAAGTATCTGTCCTACTGCACTTTGCACCGGTCCTATGTGTAGATAAATTTTGACCAGTCCCTAATTACTTTCTCTTTAGACAAAACAAATAGCATAACTAATTTTCATTACCCTACACCCCAAGACGTCGTTACTCGTCTTAATTATCCTGACAGTTCAACTTTAACTGCAGATAATAAAACTAGCCATTTGTCAAATAAGCCTTGCGTCATTAATTTTCTATGTACACAAATAAAATATATTTAATGAATGGCTATTATCTATTTTGAATTTATTGAACCATAACACAAATTTTTGACTCTTCACATTGAATAATCCGCGAAGCGGATTATGTCAAATGTGAAGAGTAAAAAATTAGTTTTATGGTTCAATAAAATCAAAATAAATCATTGCCATTCATTATAAATAAATTTCTATCAAAAATAAGGCTCAAAGAACGTTTTATATTGTTTATATAAACAATAACAACGTACACACATGTTGGCGTATGAATACACAACGTCAGAGTGGGCGTGTCGCTATCAAAATTGACAACATTTAAAATAAAACTAATAATTTTAACCAATCAGAAGACAGTAAATACACCAAATTTATTTATTTATTAATAGTATCGGAAGCACATGTCTGTGTTTGTTTATGTTCAACACGTGTTGATGAGCACATGGTTGCATTCCTGGTTTGTTATTGTATGATTTGATTGGCTATTGTATGTCGCAATGCAGGTATCTACCCGTTTGTACGAGGGTACTAGGATCTTGATTCTCGTGCAGAATCTCATTATAAATAATAGATATTTTTTATAATTAGTTATTCGACGTTCTGCCTTTCAGAGTAGCATACCTCCATTCCGTTATACATATCCCCCACCCCACCCCACCCATTTGATAGATTTGAGTTAGACAGTTTAATGATGTGACAAGATAAATTGTAATAATAATGTATTTATTGTGTTTTGTAGATTGTTGTTGATTTTGATTTTTAGTGGGATCGAGTCCCGATACAGACTTTTGTTGTATTGAGGAAACTTGTGTGATTTTCTTGGATGAGTTATTAGATGCAGATGGACGTTTGAATGAATATTGAAATATGGATATATGAAATGGTTTTGATGTTTGAAAAAAAAAATTTTTTAAAATAAAGTATTAAAGTGTGCTACTCACAAGGAGAGCTCATTCCTGTAGTATACATGTGTTGAGTTTTATTGACTAAATAATTTATGTTCGGTTAAGCTTGGCGAATTAGAAAATAACAGGAAAATATTTCTATATCAAAAAAGTATTGGTTATTTATATTTTGCAAAAAATGCTCCTGTTTCTTTTATTTAAACCATGTAAGTATTACATTGACTTAAACTTATCAAAGTAGTGTTGAGTGGAAACCGTTTTCAAAGTGTTCTATTCATCCTATTTTTTACGTAATTGTTGGCTAATTTTGTTTAGCCTTTTTCTAATTATTATTCATTACTTCAATTAATAAATTAGTATACATTTCTTAACATTATAATAAACTATATAACATCTAAACCAACAGTCATTCTTCACAGAGGTAAGTTGAGGCACAGAGACTACGTGACAAAGAAACGGCGGGAATCGAAATCGGAATTTTTGATGTGAGAATTTTGAGTTTTGAGTTTTGAATTTTTGAATTTTGAATTTTGAATTTTGAATTTTGAATTTTAAATTTTGAATTCTGCATTTTGAATTTTGAATTTTGAATTTTGAATTTTTTTGAATTTTGAATTTTGAATTTTGAATTTTGAATTTTGAATGATCCTTCTCGACTTTCGTACTTTTCCTAGAACAAATACCAAATCAAACATAGTATAATAATTCAAACATTACTACCAAACTATGTACTTTTAACAATTGCAGAACACATCTTTGTTCGTTTATGCCATACATTACATTTGTATAGAGAAGTGAATTTTCATTGCATATCTCTTTATTTTGTATTGTAAACTTGATTTATTCGTAGTGTTGTATCAGGAGAGCATTTTTGGAAAAAAATGTAATCCAAATGAGTTATTTTCTCTGAAAATCATAATGATTATCATTAATAATAGTTGAGTGCGTCTAAATAAAATCAAGTTGCTAGTTAATTCCTTCAAACTCGAAACTTATATCAACGATTATGATTATCGCTATATATAGTTGAAAAAGTAGAGTTAGAGCTAACAAAATGTCGAGCTGTCAGTTACCAAAGCTAGAGTTCTAAGAGTCAAAGACATAAAAGTCTAGCTGTGTGTTATATAAGTCGAGGTGCGAGTAGAGAAAATCAGATTCGTTTAGTTTGTTTCTATCTAAGATTGTTTATGATATTATGAAATAGTATGTTTCTTATTTGTAGATACACAGATATAAACAGAAAAAGCAAACATTTGTAAACATTATAACTTACATTGTACCCACAGATAATCTTCTATAATGAGTTGCCATATTTGGCTGTGATGTACTCTCATCTATAATCAAATAAAGTAAATAAGCTAAACTTTTTGTATTTCTTATTTGGGTTACAGTGTCTAACTTATGAAGAAAAAAAGACATCCTCATGTTTGAGTCATATGGTAAATGATACTAGTTATATAATATATTGTAATTTTAATCGAAGGACAGGTGATTTGTCTTCGAAAGAGTCACAAAAAAGGGAGAAAAGATACCAGAAAGGTTAACAGATCCTGATCTTCATGAGGCATACGTCGTGTGGGTCATGTGATTACAAACCAGGTAAATAGTCTAATTTGGTAGGTCATATTCGTGGAAAGGGAACGAGATTGTAGTCACGGCATAAGAAAGGAATCCGATATCATCTGCGAAACGGATATGCCGTAACGGTCAACCAACTCAATACGAAGGAATGATTTACATTTCACCATTGAAACACAAGTTTTGCTAAAAAAACCAACAACAACAGTTAAAAGACCGCTCTCAAGTTGGAATATTGATAAACGACTGAAATTTATGAACTGTTAGAAATTCTTCTCACCGAAATTTGAATTTATGGCTATTTGAAATATTCATTTAAGTCTTGATCGGTACAATATACACTCAAACATTATTGTCAAAATTGCTAAACGAATGGTTGACAATAGAATCGTACTTTTTTGAAATTACACCAACAATACAAAACACATGCTTTATGTTTTTGTTGTTGTACAAAGTGGGAATTATTCATATGATGAAAACTAACTTTGGGTAGTTAAACAAACTAATAATTAAACACTGAAAATATGGCGTGGGTAAGAATAACTCTTTTCGACAGAAATGTGCCATGTTCAATGATTCTTATATAATCAACAGTTTTTTAACTTTTCATTACAGTATTTGAAATTGTCATCTATATTTTGTAATCATAAATATGACCTACATGTAGTCTGTTATATCAGACGTTTGTCGTTTTTTTCCTCAAAATCAATGGAGGAAAAATAAGTGCGCCAATTCTAAAACTGGAGTAGAAAAGACTCACAGATTTAACAACAAACTTTTTGCGCTGCACAATTGCATATCCCGCAAACAGTGCAATGCTCAAGCAGTTTGCAACTAACAACAAATTGTGTGACACAACTGAATTCTATTAGAAAGACGTGTACAAATACACAACACATACTTGACCTTTTGCCTTTAAAATTTAAAAAATAATGACTTCCCTCGATACATTTTTTATTGAACAATCTATACATAAATGGATATGTAATTTACATTCAATTGAAGTTGATTATGTGATTAGATAATATTTACAACATTGGACAATTTATTGAAATTCTTCTTATCATAATTATTAAGTAAACGAGAGGCACCACAACTTTACAACGATACACATCTAGGAAAAAATGACCGTAGAGTTTCAATTGGATATCTTGTCTACTTTGGTTGAAACGTAATATAACTTCTGTAATAAAGCAGGCAATAAGCCTAATAATAATATATAGAGCATTAATAAGACACTAAATGATCTGAACAAACTATAAATCAATATTGAATATTAACTTCTTTACGTAAAGGATATAAGCCGATAACAGTCCATTTTGTAACATATATGACAGGTCTGAGGCTGCAGGCCGAAACCTGTTCATAATTTGTCAGAATGGACTGTTAAAGGCTTATTTCTTACATAAAACATTGTTAACTCGTCAAAAAGGTGAAAAAATCCAATCAAATAAAACAGATTTGTTTTCATCAACTTGAAAATTGTTTTGTGAATAAACTTTTTTTTTTACATTGAAATGTATCCTACATGTTGCCGCTTTTAAACAGTAGCTCAACTTAAACAACAGAAAAAAAGAAAGTACAGCTGAAGGTAAACATTGTCAACATGTACTGCTACAAGTAGATTAAAACTCAGGGTATGCGTATCATGATGTTTGCGTGTGAAAGGACTACTATAAATATTCTCCGTGGATACCTTTACATGCGTTTTGTGTTCCAAAATGGATTAAGACGTTGACAGTAATTCCACGTGCAAAAAACGAAGAAAGTGTTGATAAGGGATTGTGTTGTTTCAAACTTTGGATTAAAATCAAATGTGTATTTAGATATATTCGATTTTAATGTGGATTACAAAGAGGATATAGTTTTAGAAGCTGATAAAGGTAAGTTTTGTATATATTATATTTCAAAATGTAGTCCTAGCCTTTCAGGTTCCTGTTTCTTCTCGGGTTTCATTTCTTACTAGATGAGTGAAAAAAAGAAAAGAAAAACTACATGTGAAGACATCTTCACGTTGAACCATATTGAGTGCACCGCAAACGATTTTTCTTTCAAATATATAATTTATATGAACAAATGAAGAGATAACAACGTACAATCATTTTACATTCTTTTGTTGTACATCAGAGTTTTCAAGAGAATGTGATTGTTTACCCAAACGGTACCATCTAATAATCCATCTGGTTTTAGTGATTATTTTCCTGGAAGATAGGGTCACCTCGTTTTTTCGTTTATTTGTGTATTGAAGTACCTTGGGTTGTTTTATTTCTAATATTAACGGAGCATATTGTTGCCTCTCGATTTCCTTTTGCCAAAAAAAAACCATCTCTCTTCCATACAACGATCGCAACGAACAAAGGGCGAATCGAACACACGGTAACTTTGTTTAACAGATAACATGCAGTAATGTTTCCTTAATTCTGCTTAAGTTCCCATATCTATTGTCGTTAATAAGCCAAATGTTGCATTATATTCATATTTATGCAATTATATTAGACTTAAAAAACAACAACTTGTAAATCAACGCAGAAACCTGAAAATTATAAAAACTATTGTAGTCCCGTAGTTCATGAAGTAAGTTCTGGATTTGCACTTTTACACATGGTGAGGTTTATGTTGTTTATGGTCCTTTTATTGCGGCGTGTTCTATCACACGTTATAAGCATTACTTCATTGTTTTTTTCAATTGTAGATGAACTTGATGTTAGGAAGAATAAGAGCAACACCAGAGGTCAATTTTGATAACCAAAGATGAATCAGAGTAAATCTATTAGTAGTGTTAAAATCAACTTGACAGTGAAAGAAACTGTGTGACGGTAACAAAATTATTGTATTGGTAGGTGACTTTAACAAAGTGTTTCTTTGTAATTGCCATTTGGTATTTGGTTGTATTTTTTCTTTCCACATGATGAAAACAGTTGTCGAAATTGATAGGTACTTTTTCAGTGATTGGACTATCATTTACCTGTAAGAATCAGTTATGCTACCTTCAGTTGATATTTGTTAAGAAAGAGGAGGGATATTCTTAAAAACTAAAGGTTATAAAATGGTTTCTTACACTCAGGTATATGATAGTTCAATGACTAAAATAAAGAACGTGTAGAACAATAGAATAACGGCAAAACAATGTTTTAAAACTAAAGGAACAGTCCGATTTTATTGCATCGCATCTGCTTTGAAAGTCGTAAATATTTGTGATATGACGTATACATTTAATAATTGTGTACTTCCGAAATTTGTCTTTGAGGTTTTTTTTTAAACAGAAAACACATTTTTTTGAGAAAATAACCCAATTCGGATACCGTTATCGATCCGTGCTTATTACGGTTTCGTGCATGCTTAGACGACATACTGCCCACGAAATTTGATTTTTTTTTGGTTTCAACACTTGCCAAACTGTACCGTGATTCCGCTTGTATCTTCTAGAAGTAGTATATGTTAAGTACATCATGTTCACCAACCGTGTAAAATTAATTATTTGTTTTTCAAGTCAGCAAATTGTCAAATTGTTTCATCGAATCTAAAAATACATGTGAGTATTTATTTTAATCACATTTTAACCATGTCCCTATTATTATTATAGAATACATAAGTCAAGATCACGGATGTTACATTTTTCCATTTTTTTTACGAAAAAACAACAGTTTCAATTGAGACGGTTGGTAGAGATTTAAAATAAATTATAAACTAACAAAATGCTATGCTTGTCAGTCAAGCAAGATCAAAAACTAATTTGAAATCTAACGTGCGGATGAATATATATCAGATGCAAAATGAAAAAAATATTTCGTCAGCTTTATAAACGTGAAATAAGGGACGATCACGTGCAAATTCTTTAATGATACTTAATCTAAATTGTCTTTGGGTATATTTTAGTTTAAACAGACATCAGTTAATGATGATTTCTTGTGGCAAATATAAAATCATTGGAGGCACATACTAGAATAAAGATAACCCCGACCACAGTACTAGTCCAGAGCAGTTACGTTCACTGTCGAAATTAAAATTGACCTGTATATATATATAATATGGAATTTGCATTTGTTTTCATATTTTTTTATCTATATGTATATTTCCTTTATTTATAGCTTTGGTTATCTACTAATATTTCTGTTCTGTATGTATATGTTTTGTCATTTTTAGGTTTGGGTATGCTACTAACTTTAGAGGGTTCCCTAAGTTTCCTGTTCTGTTGATGCATGTAGCTAACATGTATTATCTTTCTCTGTGTTCTCTTTCGTACCATTTCAAACAATACGTTATTAACAATGATATCGTTACCTTTTTTCTGTGAACCTACGTTGTGTTCCAGCACCTATGACCCCAAAAATAAATAATGAATAAATGTCTTCATTTGTTCAATTTTTATATCGCACCCACTTTTTCGAAACAATAGATAGTATTTGATTGTACTTACAAGTGAACACATCCTCTTCTAGTAGAAGTTTTTTTTCACCAAATACTACGCCATACAAACAGGAATACGAAACATTAAGATCTGTTTTAGTCAGATTTTGAATTATTAAGGTGTATCCATCTGTCAAAGCTTTTCCATCATACTTTTTATTAGGTCTTCCTGTTTTGACGTCTATGTAAAGTGTGCGTTGAGCGGGAGTCCACATATCCCAACCAGCATGTTTAGGGCAGCAGTTCGAAACATTACAAAACAATGTTACGTTTTGTCCATAATCTGTCACCTTTGCTACAACTGTCCATTCCAAAATACCTGCAACTTTTTTTTAAATTTGATGACTTGTCAATTAATGGCAACACGTTGAATAACATATTATTTCAAAAATCAGTAATAAAACCAAGGACATATAATACAGAATATAAGTTTACTCTTCTCATTTCATGCCCTATAAAAGCTGTATTATCTTCTTCTTAACTTCAGAGTTAATGATCATCAGCACTAGCACTACAAACTCATAAAAGTCGGAAGTGGCCTATCTCTGTACTCGACTGTACTAATTTTAACTCGAACTGTCTGAATTGGTCTGACTTTTAATTGGCATTACTCGACCCCAGTATGAACCATACTCAACTGTACTGAATCATACCTTACCCATAACTTTGCCATGGAAAATAGTCTTATTTTAGAAATATATCTATTATTATTCTTTGGGATACATTTAAAAAAAAAACATATAAAAAAAGAGATAAAACTAAAGAAATTAAAAGACTTGTTCTTCTGATTAGTGGTGAGGTATAAAGTATTAACCTCTGCGTGGGTTTAACTCATTAATAAGATCACACATTGTCAGAGGTATTTTAAAAAATCTAAATAACATTTATTCAAAATTGCAACATCCTGTATAACTTAAATAACAAGGCTGTTCGAATATTCTAGATATGTAATACACGAAAGAAAGCAGGGCTGTCTTTTTATCTTTAAAACACATATGTACTGAGGTAATTTTAAAATCATATTAAGGTGCTTTTTGTATGCCATGTCTTTAATTTGACAAAAACTACTTAAATTTAATTGAAAAACATTTTTACTGTTACTTTTGAACACATATCCTTTTTTTAAAAAGGAGTGCAATGGAAATTTCAAAAACAAAAACAAAGGTCTCATTTCTTAAAATTTATTAAGTTGCTTTATAAACTATTATATATATATATTAATTAAAAAAAAAAAAATCACTGCATTATTATCTAAACTCAAATGACAACATAAATCTATACTAGGCTTTAAAATGTTAAGTTAATGGTGAAAATGGTTCAGTTACCATAAAATACCTCTAAAACATTTATATTTTTTTGAATATCATTGAAAATATTAGTCACAATTCATTTTCGAGATTATTTGATCGGCTTGTTTTATTTATATTTCAAATAGTCCGACTGATTGGTGCAGATACAGAGCAAAATTGCTCACTTGATGAGGAAAGCACAAAACTTTGCACAGTAGTTCTTGCTTGTATACCCTTTGATTTTAGCTATGGACCCACTGAGAAAAATCCAATACGGCTGCCATGTTCAAGATGGCATAAAAAACGTTATAAATATCAATATAAATATAAAATAGTTTGGTTATTTCTAGAACGCATACATTTGCAAATATGGCTGCATATACAAAACATGCAAAACAAATAATGAAAATCAAAATGTTAATAAATATGTTACATGTTATTGTAATTATTCGTTCATCACTTTCAGTTTAAATGGTTGGAATGAAATAGGTTGAAGTGAGTCGATTGAACGTTGCTATAGGTCGGTTAAATGTGGTGACATATAAAGTAACTTATCTGAACTATAAGGCAGTGCCGAGGGAACCTTGTCTCGTTTCTCATCAGTGCTACTTATTAAGTCACTTATTGGGTTTTCGTCTGCCGTCTCAACTATATCGTAAAATTATTAGATGTAACAAATAGGTGAACCTTTCTTCTGGTAGATGTGACGATTGTTATAATTTAAAATGGTTAATGGACAACTTCTTCATTTTCCAACTACGTGCGAAACCAATACGCAGTTAGTCAGCGAGCATGGTTCGAAAATGAAATCCTAACAGCACTTTTTTTAGTTTTAATGGTAATAGTCATTTCAGAGTTTGGCGGAACTGTGATGGTTTGTTTTATGCAAACTTGCTGAGTTAAAATGTCACCTCCACAGTTACCAAATGCCACATTTATCACTTTGTTGTTGATGGTAAGTGTGGGAGTACTCAGATTTATCACTGCACCCAATGTGTCCAAAATATCTAGCCAATGTATAACATCGTCTGTTAACGGCACTTTCCAAACATCCCATTGTATGCTTACTCTATCAATGTCGAGAGAGGTGTTCTTTATAATCTTCCCATTAACCAGCTGTTTACCAAAACCACATAGCGTTTCGGTATCTAAATCTTCATTATCTGCTGAAAATAATTTCACATTTACTAATGTTATCATTGCAGCAGTGTCCACATTTATGCTCATATTCTAGTCATATATAGTACCTCGTACTGCTAATATTTTTCGAAGGGTTCTTCTAATGACAATATCGGACGAGGCCGTGGGCCTCTGCTTGGTTTTGTGATGAGGTGATGTTTCATGGCCAATAGACTAAGGAGTCGAGTGTTGGCCTACTGGCCCGCTCCGTTGCCGTTTAAAGACTCCGTTGTTGGGCTTGCGCTTCGATTTGCTCTTTATCCTGGTGAAGGCGATCTTCCCAGATTTCTGAAGATTGTCCGTGGAGAAGCTGACCGTTGTCTTAAGTGACTGTATGATCTCTGGCTTGGTGGGGGTGTTGCTGGTCGATAGGCATTAAATTTGATGTATTTCTATCTGGCGATCTATCGCGATTATATTGTTATTGGGATCTTCAACGCGTATATGTTGATCAGGTGATCTTTCATTGATCTGAAGATCTTCTACGATTATATTGATTATATTGATCAGAAGGCCCAGAGTTATATTGATCGGTAAATCGACGGTTACGCTGTTAAAGCATAACATTAGCTAGCCCTGTGACAATTTGAGTGAGTATACGCACCTCATTCTTCAAAGGACTGCTCATATTCCCTTATTGGTCGGTGAAATTGCGCCATTAGCAAAGAAGACTTGCCAATTGGCATAATTGGCATTTTTTTTTATCCATCTGGTTGTCTAGTGAGGTTTTCAATTGTTTTAACGCCTTGTTGGTCGTTTCTGGGTTCCTCTCTATTGCTGTGAAAGTACTTTATTCGTTGGGAATCAATTTTCGTGGTTTTCATGGATGACTTAATCCTAGAATCTAAATATCCAACGATTGCCAAATGCAATCATTTTATTTCGAATTTGTTGAATGTTATCAAATTTTAAAGATATCCCAATAAGTGAAAATGTATACCTTTCTGTGAAATGTCAACAAATCATTATGAAACAACATATGGTTATCATTATAAAGAATCTTCGTTTCTGATGGCTTCAATTCTTTACTCGATTGTTTTTCCCAGAACACAAATCCACATTAAAAACACACGAACCTGTAACCTTTCCTCATACCACGAAAATTGATTCCCACGAATTAAAGTACTTTCACAGTACATGCCTTGCAGAATCTTTGTCTTAACATTCTCGGAATGCTTCGGTTCTAATCTGGTCTGATCGTCTTTCCTGCTGAAGCGCTGCTTCAATGCCTTTCTTAAGGACTAGGAATCGCATATGTGTTTACATTGCTAGCGTACTCCAAGGCAACATCGGACAGGCAATCTATGAGTCTACACACCTTTTTCCTGTTTTCTTATTTTCGTCTACCAGCAGTCCGTTCAAATTGAAAAATGAACGCTTTCCTAGTCATGGTTCATCTTCCATTGAATATTTGCATTTTTGTGTTGTGGTCTTGGCACCGGAATGTTCTTGCCATCGGTTATATTCTCTCTTTTTCTAAAGAGTAGTCTGAAGAAGAGCTCTTTTGGTTTCCTCTGCCCTTTCTTGGATCGGTCAGTGGAGTCAGCATTAAGTTGTGGCAAGCCTGTTAGAGCTCAAAGAGCTGATGAGGTTGTCATAATTGAAGTCATAAATATTGGAGGAGGAGGATTTGCCATTGACTCGACAGCAATGATACTGTTAGTAGGCACTGCAGTCAGCATTAGAGAAACGTGATATAATCCACTTGTAAACAATTGGTTTTGTAATGGTGTGCTGCTCTGAACCAAATATGATTGACTTATAGTAGGTGGTAAGTGTGCGTAAGAAGACACATCAGCCATTTGCTGGTATCATCGATCTGTACTAGAGGATTTTAGTATTTTCTTAAATAGAGGTTACTGTTGAATTATTTGAACTGTCTCATACAGGGCCAAGGGGTTTTGCATAGGACTTCCGACTTTAGAAGACACCAAATTTGCCTTCGACAGAGTTAGTGCGGTTGATGGTTCATTCGAACTTATGTGGGACAGACCGAAGGCAGGGAGTGTGTTATGTACTTGCGTTGTACTGGCTTAGATACAATTTTGCTTAGTTGATGTGTCCATTGCAGGAATTTTAACTTCTTATTTTGCTTGTCCATTTATTTACTTACAACAGATGCCATTTGTTGGAAAGTGTCCTACTGTTGAAATGCACCTTTGAATTAAACTATGTCTCCTTTCTCAGTTTTTGTCAGCTTGGCCATCCGTCTCACCACATCATTAAATTTCTCATTGGTCTGACCGCAAAACGCTTATCACTAGCCTTGTGGTCTATCCTGTCTTCAGAATGCTGACGTTGCTGCGATATTGTTCCCATCTGTTCATTATGATACTCATTGCTTCTCTTCGTTCAGCTTGCATCGTTAGGAGAACAATACATTTTTTATAAATTCGCGCTTCGCTCTGTTTTATATAGCGGTTAATCTCAGCTGTTCTTTAATCATTTGATTTCATCTCTGCTAAACATTCTTGTTACAATTATTGAATAGTAATTTATGAGTTGTCCTCTGTTTAGCTGTCCGTATCCTTAGTGATTCAGATTCTTCCATTTCACTTTTCTTGCCCTTATTGTTCTCAATTCCTGCCATTTCACTGATATGTGCTTAAACAATTCTCAAATCACAGCATAATATCTCAAATTGCAATATATTGCGACCCAAGAAATAAGATAGGCACTGAATAATATCTAAGGGCAGATAAATCTCAATTCACAGCTTTTATGTTTGACCCAAGACAAAAATATTGCAGCTTTTAATGAAAGCTACTACTGAAGCTATTTATGAAAGCTACTACGTTGTTTATGAAATGACAAGTCAGAAAAAATCCAAAGGACAGAACTGGAATGACACTGTACTGTAATAAAATGGTAAACATAAAATCTAGGTCAATTTTCAATTATAGATATTTACTTATTTTTTAAGGCGGCCATTTTGAAATTAGCCGCCATTTTAAATTTCAAAGATGGATCTAAAAGAAATCTTGCTTAGTACACCAAGTCATGGAAATATGTTGAATTGTGTGCTTCCAGCATCAAATCCACTGTGGTTTGTGCAATACTCGAAAATATTTTCGAATGTATGGCGGCATCTTGAAACGAGCCGCAAAATTAAATTTTAAATGGGTACTTACCTAATATTGCTCAGTACACAAAAATGAACAATAATGCAAAATTTAGTGCTTTCCTCATTATTTGACCATTTTTTCACCGACTAAAAGTTGATATATATATTTATGTAAGTGTTGATGAATATTGTGTTGAAGTTATATTATGACTGATTGTTGTGAAATTTTAATTTTAATACAATATTGAAAACATTTTTAATTTCAAGTTATTGTTCAAACTTCATTTGTTTTAAAACATTTCCTTAAGGTAACTTCCGACACTAAGGGAGACAACAACGTTTTACTGGTATTAGACTGGTTTACGATTTACGTCATTGTATATATCGCCTATATTACGATGTCACGGTAACAGCTTTGTTGTCGTCTGGTAACGGATAAACAATACTAGTTAGTCAATATATACGCTTTTTTCGTCATGGGTCGCATACGCTGGGGAGGACAGTTCATCAAAAAGAATATATTAAAGCGCTCTTTGAGAATGAATTATTTAAATAGCCTTAGTCGGGACGACCACACTTATACTCTCACTAATAATTCGAAAGATGTACGCTTTTGTGAGTTGGACGTTGGACAATCGGTGTCCGTTCACAGGGACCCTTCTTTTGACGAAACATGGAAAGAAGGTTGTCGAGAAGTCGAACTGTTCCACCTCGCACAGAATCTCTTCTGCAAAATGTGTAACTGTCCCTTGCAGTTCATTGACACTGTCGGCGAACGGAAGTACGGCCTTGGTAGCATTTTGTTCATACCCTGTAGTAGCTGCAGTGCTTGTAACAGTGTGGAAACGGGGAAAAGAAGTGAGACTGGTGCATTTGTAGTGAATTCAAAAGTTGAATTAGGTAATAATTTACAAGATTCTATCGATATTCTGTATACTATTTTTTCTGGGTGGAAAAGGTGTATGGTTTCATGTCTTGAAGAAATGAACCTGCCCCACACTTCTCCTTTTCTCTCTTGAATTCCCTACTATTCTTGTCTAGGGTTTATGGGGTTTTGGATGAAAAAGTGTAATTTTTAGGGGAAGTGCTGCCCAAATTTTGTATGAATCTGGGCCTAGTCATTTTTATGCATTAATTTTTCAATTTTTACCACCTTCCCCTTCTATTTCAAAATAGAGGAAGTAATTCCCATTTGTTGGGTTATATGCCTAACCGGTTTAAAAAGGCAGTCTTCGTACACATGCAGTTTATGGTTATAACACATTTATGTACTATGTAAACTTTTATTTAGTGACCATTTTGTTGAACTTTATCATATCACATATTCAAAACTTTTAACTGTTCTGCACAATTAAGGTGGATGAATAAAGACAAATGACTTTAAGTACATGTTGGTATATAATTTTCTTTTAGTATTATTAGTGAATCATTAGTCATTATAAGAAATTTATATGAGTCTTTGATCTATAAGTATAAATGTAGATATAGCTTTACAATCATATAAGATAAATTATATATAAAAAAATATTATATTCCAAAGAAGTAAGAACTTGAAATATTTTATTGTAATAGTTAGATTTAGTATTATCTAAATTACCAATATGCAGACTGTTGTTTCACATCAAGAACAAAATAATTTTTTTTAGTTTAACAATACTTGATTTTTTAGGAATGATACATGCAGGAATTGGGGCCACACATGTCAACAATTTTCTTTGAGCATTGAATGTTCCTCCTGTGAATTCCTCCACCATCAAGAAAAAGGAAAATGAAATTGGGAAAAAAAAATTGAAGTTGCAAGAGAATCACGTTAATCAAATCAAAAGAAGGAACAGTTAATGAGTAATATGAAGGTAATTTATTATTATTTAAGCAGATCTTTTTTAAGCAATGTTTTGATAATTTTACAAAGTATATATATAGAGTATAATGAGGACTGTATATTTAATTTTGCCCTTGCCGTCCGAGAAAATTAATTAGGTTTATACATGATTCAGATATTGGTTATAATTTTAGGTTCAGGGTCAATATTTAAAATTAGATTATTCGCTTCGCTGATCACAGCTGGATACGACCGCAGAGATCCAAACCTGAACAGATTGGGCAAAATTGGATACAATATCTAAACAGGTCTGAATTGGGATTTTTTTTAGCACCCCCTTTTTGTCAAAAAAAATAATGATTTTTGAAGTTTTTGTCCCCACTTTATTTGAACTTGGCTCTAAATAGGATGCATAGCCTCGCTTTCAACCTGGTTCTTAGCCATTTACAACTAACATTCATATTTCAAAACAATGTACGGTTATTCTAAATTTATTATTACGAATAACAATGTTGACAGCCTAATTATCCATTTGATTTTAAATTTACTATGTTTATAGCTACATACTTATTGAACACAGCATGTTCTTTCATTAATTCTATTTTTGTCATTTAGATTGAAGCCAGTTTTGATGGCAAAAGCGGGGTACTGGTTGGAATTATGATAGTAATACATGTAAATTAAAACAATTTAGACTTTAACTTGATTAATAAAAAAAGATGTTCCCTATACATGTAATACATCACACACACATAAGAATAAAGCAATTATGAATATAAATTGCAATATAAACATATGTTTAAAAAATAAATAGCAGGATATGGAGTAAATGTACATGTACATGCAACAGAATTGCAAACTATACAGAGACAAAATTAAAACATTTAATCAATAAACCGGGCTTTTTTTCCTGTTCTTCACCTTGACAGTTCAGTTATAGAACATTAACCTTCAAAACTGTAATGCAACAATATCATACATATGACTATAACAGCTGTCATCACAAAGAATTATAGAAAACTACTGGGTCAATCTAATTTGTCCACAATTATCATTAGGGAAATAAAGTCTAAAGGTGGCATTGGAGCTTGTAAATTCTTAACATAATAATTACTTTGTGATAACTTTAGAAGCATTCGCCTATGTTCATGGAATGCTTCACTTTGCGTTTTTTTTTGTAATTTTCTTATTATAAGGAATCTGAATTTTATTCAGTGTATGTGTTAATTTATCAGAAGGAAATTTAATCGATGGATACATTCAAGTAATTGTTGATATACTAATCATATTAGAATAATTGTAATATTGCATACATGTATCTTAGAATAATCTTTATATTGTAAATTTTAGGACATGCCAGCATGATCGGTACAATGACGGGTAAAGTCATCGACTTCTCTCATAGAAGCCGGAATTGCAAAGTCTGTGAATACCATATGGGTAGGAAAGAAACAGTCCCTTCACACGATTGCAGCAAGAATTGGCAGGGTACAAGTAAGGGCATGGAACCTGATATGGCACTAGAGATGACCAACAATCTAAAAGATAATGGATGTCCTATTCATGTTCTTCATGCTGATAATGATTCGACCACAACAGCAAGATTAAAGGTTGATTTTAAGGAACTGCAAAAGAAAGATGACCAAAACCATATCAAGAAAGGTTTTTCTAAGAAACTGAATGATTTGTCTAAAACGTTTAAGGAATTGAAACACCCAGAAGTCATACCACACCTTGTACGCTGCTTTATGTATGCCATAAAAGAAAATAACGATTCCTCAGAAAATTTAAAGAGTGCCTTCAGCAGATTAGTCCAACACATTTTTGGAGACCACACTTCATGTACAGATGCTGAACGGTGTACATATAAGAATGACCCAGCAAATTATAGGTAAATGTAAGACATAATATATTACATCTTAAAATTGGTATGCATATGAAAATAAGAAGGTGCGGTAAGATTGCCATGCAAAGAGACAACTCAGTCTTCCTTGGAAAAATTGCAGACATTGTGTCAGCAATAATAGGTTACTGTAAATGTATACACCTTCATCAATGAGCAAAGACTACATCTCATAGAAAAAGTTATTGTGTTTGTTAAGTAATGTATACATGTAAATACTTGATTAAATCCAATTTATGTAAAAAAATGTATATATAAATGTAAATAAAATACAAAACAAAAAAATATTCACATTATTTTTTACCACTTTTATTTAGCAATGACATTTCATATTTGCTATGTAGATTTTACATTTATAAAAGCTTGCTTTAAGGCAGTGCAGTCAATCGTGTTGTGATGCCCAAAGAAAATCTATAAATAGTACTATATAAGTTTCTGATTGATTATAAAATAAAAATTATATCAATTAAAATGTTTGTTATAGTATAATTAGGACTGAATAAATAGTTAACGATAAATCTTACAGGGTGATGGATCATTTACATATGATACAGTACACTGCAAATATATATAAAGTGCTATATATAAATATTTAAAAAATATTTCATATATTATTGTATACTTTTAGATATAAGAATTTGCCAAATGGTGAATCTTTCTGTAATGATAGCCTAAAAAAGAGATATCTACTTTGATGAAGAAATATAGTAATAGAACTGGAACATTGCAGAATATAGGATCAACACAGGGAAACGAAAATTTCAACCAGATTGTGGCAAGCAAAGCCCCAAAGTCATGGAAAATATTTGATAAAAAAACTTGTAACCAGACTTATTTATTTTAAAAATTATTTTTCAATTATTGCTCACCTAAACAAAATGGTGAAGTGAACTTTTCTCATAATTATTTTCTGTGAATTTTTTAAGATTTTGTTTATATAAATCCTCTCCTCTGAATCTAAAGTTTACTTAGAACAGTTATCTTAAAAACAGCTAGGATTATATTAAAACTATTTGATCAACTTCTTATTACAGAAAATCTCTTACATGTACATCAGTGAAGAAATCATGTTGAACCATTATAAGAGTTTTTGCCCCTTAGTTTCAATTTTTATGGCTATGTTTTATTTGAAATTTGGCAAAGATTTGATAACAATGAGAACATTTGAAATGTGGCCTGTTAATTTTGACAACCCCCAACACAACTGTGAATAAGATGCATTCAATTCTATAGGGGTTGCGCTTACATATTGATGAAAAGGATCATTTTGTTTCAACACACTAGTTTACAGTAAAACTTGATTTAAAACCATGATTTTATTATATATGTTTTGTTTATAGGTTTTATGGTGGATCATCATCATTAAGCAATAGGTTATCTGTCTCAGTATTACAGACGAATGAAGGCTATACATGGCTGTCAAAGGTAAATGAATAAATTAAAGAAGTAATTGAAAACAAAATGGAAATAAAAAATATTTACACAGAAAAAAATGGTCATTCCCTTTTAAATGCAATCTGAAACATGTTCTTGAATAGTAGTGAAACTGTTCATATGAAATAAACAACATGGAATAAACTAATTTTACCATTTGTGAATGTGTCTCGCATGCATACACTTCAATGTTGTTTCCAGAGACCATGTGAGACATTTTGGCAACATGTTTTTATATCAAAGTGTAAACCTAAAAAAGATACTCTTATTTGGACCAATCACATTCAAGTGTGTGTTGATATGCTTATCATATAAGAATGTTATGTCTAAAAATAATAATTGCTTGATTTTTAGATAAAATATTTCAAATTGCTTGACATTATATCTCCATGCTAACAAATCTTAAAATATTTCAGGTAAATGAGGCTTCATTATTGTCTCCAAGACAACAAACACTGAGTATTGGTAAAAAAATGGATAAGAAATTGAAAAGAGAAAGGCAAAATACAAAAGAATTTAAAAGAAGGCGTATTCAATTGAAAAAAAACCAAAAGAAGATATCTGAGTTTAAGTCAAAGGTAAAAGAAGACACAACCTATGAAAACAATGCAGAAGTTAATGTACCTATGCCAGATATTCCGGAAATACCCTCACCATTAACCATAAATGATTCTGACAACTTTGTTTTTTTTTTATTTGGAAACTACTGGTTTGTCAAGGAATAGTTACATAACTCAAATAGCTGCATTCTGTGGTTCAAATACATTTCAACGCTATGTTATTCCAAACACGGAAATTACTCAAGAAGCAAGTGCAATAACTGGCATAACATTTTCACATTCTACAAACAAAATGTATGTAAATGGAACACTTGTTGAAACATGTTCTGTTGAGCAGTCATTGCTAGATTTTATTGATTTTTTAAAACTTAATGACAGACCTATATTAGTTGGACATAATATTGCTAATTGTGATATATTGGTGTTAGAGAATATGAATTCCATTTCTTTTCAACGTTTTCTGCTTGTGAAAAAGGATTTATTGACACCTTAAAAGTTTCTGACCGTGTAATTCTAAAACATGAAGTAGAAAATTACAAGCAACAGACTCTTGTTAAAGAAATTTTACACTCGACTTACAGTGCACATAATGCAAAAGAAGATTTTCTTTCGTTGAAAAAACTTTTTGAAGTTAAGCTTCAGGAAAAATGTATTAATGACGATGTCAATCTGGCCTATAATCATGCAAAGATATCATTTAAACCTTTAATTGATATGAAAATTATAAATTCATTGATATGTTCAAAATTGGAAAGAAGTGGAGTCCATTTGTGTCATTTAAAGATTGCAAATGCTCGAGATGAGAATGGAGTAAAAGCTATTTTGACAGAGAATCATGTGAGCGCTAAATATGGTTGACCTATCATTCAGTTTTTGTCAGTACCAGAGGAGTAAACAATATTATATATGCTATAACTTGTTATGTTGCTACAAATAAGAGTCTTGATGATATATAGGATTTTTTCCCTATCATTTAATATTACTCTTTTTGAAAACTATATGTTGGAATATCTTTGATAATTATCAGTGAGGTGTGAAAATTTACATTATTATTCACATTTAAGGTGTAACACCACTAATTCAGGCCCGGCCAGAAAGCACATATCAGAAAGGAGTACATATTTAACACAAAACAGTCCCTACGCATGAGTGTAACTTTCAAAATATGTAGAATATTTAGATATTTTAAATATCAAATGAAAGCTGAAGGACTGGTGATCATTGAAGAACACTTTTGGACTTTTAATTTTGAATATTAAAAAAACTGCATCAAATTTTAAAAAGAAGTTACATTTTGTCTGTTTGTCAGATCTGAAGTATCTGTTCTGGTACATCCAAAGTTCCGGGAACCAGTTCTTTCTTATATGCCATTAAAGGTATGTTGATTTTTTCAGTTCAAGACACCATTAAGTGTTGGTTTGAAATGCAATGATTGCCATTTTATTTGAACTTAAAACAAAAGAGGTGTGCCTGCTTGAAACGGAGGAATTTAACACTAGAAAGCAATGGGACCATGACTTAGTAGTGAACTTCCTTAAGAGGCGGGTGGCCCAAAGGAGGAAAACTGAATTCTGTATATAAATTCATGTTGTATGGTCAGTTTTTGTATAAATGTTACCATGGCAAGTGATATGTATGCTTCATCAAACAAAAATTGTTAATTTATGACAGGGGGAAAAATCATGATTTTTTTTTATCCGTTTACATGCTTGACTTGTACTTATAAATCAATATTTGAATGAAAAAAAAATTCTATCTGATCTGAATTTTCCTACGTCTTACCTGGTTGCCATGGTAACTATTGTTCATAGAAACAAAACAACAGCTTTAATTTGATTCTCATGTCAAACTATGTTATTGTGTTTAGGTTTTACAAAAGATATGACAATATTTGCCACACTTTGTATTCATAAAATTAGAATTTAACTTCTTCTTGCCCCGTTTCCATGGTAACCATTGTACATAAAAACAAAAATTTCTTCCTTTCGATTCATATGTGAAACTTTATTGATATGTGTAGGATTAACACATGTGCAACACTTTGTGTACACAAAAGAAATACAAAGAATGGCTGTTGATTACTGTGTTGGCATTGGTCATTGGGTAACAAAAATGTTTTTCGATGAAAAAATAGTCTGGCTCATTGTTTTGATCATATTATGTCAAATTAAAAGAAAAATTCATAGGACCAATTTTTTGGAAATTTAAGAAAAATAGAGAATTTTGACAAAATCTTTGTTTTTCATTTGCACTATTGTTGACGAAATGGGGCGGGATTTAATAAATATGTATAAAACTGCTATTAAATGTGTTTTATTTACGTTTTCAACATTATTTATGTACTAAATGAAGAACAAACCTTTCAAAAAACTTTCAAAGGCCTGAAAAAAATCCAGGATTATTACTTCAGGTATGTACTCATTCACATATGTGATGTGCCAACTTTGGTGGCCGTTACCATGGAAACAAATCTGGTGACATCATATTTTTTAACTCAAATTTTGATAGAGGCCATTGTATATATATGTATGCAAATTTAAAAAAAAATTCATTGGTGAAAAAAAAAATTGCTTTATCTGTAGGGATCCACCTTAATTGATAGAAAAAAAATCAGTTGATAGATACAAAGAATAGGTCTAGGTTGGTTAAGACTTTGTCGAGTATGTCAAGTACTGGTCTCCTACAAGGTCAGATTGTAAAGAACGGTTCAGAATACAGTTGAGTATTATCAACTAAATTTCAGACCATTACTGGTCGAGTAAAAACCAGTTTAGTCGAGAACAGATATAGGCTATTTCAGACTTTTACTGGTTTGTAATGTAGTATCTTGAGGTATCTTGAAATAATTTTGCATCCTGAAACCACAATACATAAAATACTGACCAATTCACAGGACATTGGATTGAAGCAAAAAGTAACATCACAAAAATAACGAATATACAGAAAAAAATCATATTTCAAATTCAAAGGCTCAAACCCATGAAACGAATGGATTACAACTCTCATATTTGTGACTTGATACAGGCATTTTCTTATGTAGAAAATGGTGGATTAAACCTGGATTGAAAGCTAATTAAACTATACAATTGTAAAATTCCATTGCAGTGACAACGATGAGTGAAAACACACACTCTATTGGTAAAAATATCAAAAATTAGGGTACAGTAGTCAACATTGTGTTCTTATTACAATTATTATTAATCAACCTATCCTCACTCTCATACCATACGACGTTGAAAATATTTTTTTTGAAGTCATATCTGTGGCGTTAAGGAAAACCAGCAATGATATATTGCCTTTAATATAAAGTGCATATAAAATTTGCAATTAACTTTTTTTTTCTTTTTTCCACATAATTATATGATGTAGTTCGTAATTGCATACGAATGTTCTCTATGTTTGAGGTTTATGCCATCTTATTGTGATTGGTTCTGCTGGTTATCGGCACATTTTCAGCAGTTATTCCAAAACCTTCAGTGAATTTGAATTATGCCTTGTTTTTCTAACTTGATATTACCTTGAATTATACATATTTGAATTATGCCTTGTTTTTCTAACTTGATATTACCTTGTATTATATAACAGTTGATTAAAATCAGCAATGGTAGGAAATTCTTCATATCTTACTTTTTTCTGCAGAAAAAAGAATATCGATAGAAAATAAAATAAGTATTAACTCATTTTTAATATAAAGTGCGTCTTCCGCTTTGTAAATAAATTTTGCACATGCGTAATTAAACTACTGCAAACAAGTGAATTTTATCCAATTGGCATGCATTTAATATATTTCATTAATTGAAACACTTTCAAACTCTTAAATGAAGCACACTGTTGTTAAATTATGAATACAATGTGTTACAATTCGCAATTGACATATTTGATCTAGATACGACAACTTTCATGCTAGCTGTTCAAACCCCCTCTCTCTGTACAAACACCCTACCAGTCATCAGATTGTTTACAAACAAAGGGAAGTTCATAGAAGAGCCTACACAAACGCTCTACAATAGTACACGTCGAACATAGAAATTACCGCAGTTGTCCTTATCAGAATCGAAATAATAAATGCAAGCTATACTTTATTGTAGTTTTAACATGGGTTGGCATTATATTCGTTGTATTTTAGCCCTCATTATCGCTCAGGCAAAATTAATCACGAATATAATGCCTAACAATGTTAAAAATACAATAAAGAATAGCTTGCATCCATTAAGTTTTAAATAAAAACACAAACTAATGGAAAACCTAAAATAACAATCTACATGTATGTCTTAGTTCAGTTGATAATTACTTTTCCACCTGTTTATCACATTTGAATATAGGTAACATTAACATTAATAGAATATCTCTATAAATATCCGATATGCGAACTTAACATAACATTTTCAAATAAAACAAATATTCGAAAACGATTAACGAGTAGAGATATAGATATGAACTTGAAAGTGATTGAGGTAGTTAGACAATAACTCGAATTAACTGCATACACTAGTACATCATGAAACCAAATGCAAAGTCACAAATTATATATTCTATTCTGTATTCCTTATTCAAGATGAGAACTTTTGAACAGCAGAAACACAAACTAAATTCCCAACTCATTGATAGAGAACTAGTTTGAGAATGGAAATATTTGGTAGACATCGATCAACTCACATAATTATATGTATTGAGGAATTCAGATAAGAAATCATTGTAAACACAGGGCCACTTGCGTATACTTTACTGGGTTATACAAAGTAAATTATATTCAGGTGGTTTTAAATCGATAAATTTCAAGACCTTAATAAAAAGGATTCACCTATTGGATAATATTTGGTTAATAAACACAATTTTTAATTAAAATTTATCAATACATTTTGCACAACTTCATGAAGCTAATTATAAATTGACTATTCTACGCATTTGCATTCAGGTATCTCAGATCAAATTTATTCGTTCATAGTGTGTTGATTTACGTTTTTTCATTGAGTTAAGCCTTCCAATTGATATTTTACCTCGTGTTTTTCTATGTTGTGATGTTCTTCTATTGTTTCAGAAAAAAAGACAATCTGATGTACGGTAGTTGTCGTTTGTTTATGTAATATATACGTGTTTCTCGTTTCTCGTTTTGTTTATATAGATTAGACCGTTGGTTTTCCCGTTTGAATGGTTTTACACTAGTAATTTTGGGGCCCTTTATAGCTTGTTGTTCGGTGTGAGCCAAAGCTCCGTGTTGAAGGCCGTACTTTAACCTATAATGGTTTACTTTTTAAATTGTTATTTGTATGGAGAGTTGTCTCATTGGCACTCACACCACATCTTCCTATATCTAAGGTATGATACCATTAAAAGAGGGACGAAAGATACCAAAGGGACAGTTAAACTCATAAATCGAAAATAAACTGACAACGCCATGGCTAAAAATGAAAAAGACAAACAGACAAACAATAGTACACATGTCACAACATAGAAAACTAAAGAATAGACAACGCGAACCCGACCAAAAACTAGGGGTGATATCAGGTGCTCCGGAAGGGTAAGCAGATCCTGCTCCACATGTGGCACCCGTTGTGTTGCTTATATGATAACAAATCCGGTAAATAGTCTAATTCGGTAGGTCACATTCATGAAGGGAAGGGGATTGTAATTATGACATATCCGATATCATGTGTGAAACGGTTATTCCATAACGGTCAACCAACTCGTGATGGCGTCCGTAAAATTTAGGAAGGGATGATTTCACCATTTGGAACTCTTGGTTTAATAGCTTCCTTGTGACCAGCAACCCTCTGTCAAGAAAATCATGATAGGAAATGCAAGCACCGGAGTATCGTGTCAATTGGGAGATATATACCCCGTATGCAGGTGCTGCTGGAATGTTGCTTCTTAGAAATGGAAAGTTCACAATTGGAAAGCTGAAATCATCTCTTTTGTTGGAAAGTTTTGTTTTTACCCGACCCTCATTGGCAATTTTTAGATGTAAGTCAAGATATGAGGCCGACTTAACTGTATTTGTTGTATCCTTTATCTCTAGTTCGATGGGATAGATGCGTTCCACATAGTCACCAAATTTTGAATGATTTAGTGAAAGAACATCATCTATATAGAGGAAAGTAGAGTTAAAGGATATCGCTAACTTCTTATCTTTCTTCCTCAGAAGTTCCTGCATGAAGTAAGCCTCATAATAATAAAGAAACAAGTCGGCAAGTAGAGGGGCAATTTGGTCCCATTGGAATGCCGACAGTCTGTTGAAAAACACGTCCTCCGAACGTAATAAATATATTGTCAATCAAGAAATCAAGCATCTTGATAATATCAGTTTCGAAGAATTTTTTGTTTGAATCAGAGTGATCCTTTACAAAGTAGGATTAAAACGTTTAATCCCGCTGCAAATGTTTGCACCTTTCCTAAGTCAGGAATCTGATGTACAGTAGTTTTCGTTTGTTTACGTAATTTATGCGTGTTTCTTGTTTCTCGTTTTAAAGTTTACTAGGAATTTTAAGTTTCTTGAGTTTGGAAAAATGCTTAAATAAAGAAAATACGCAGAAAAACAGAAAAGTTGCAGTTGTTAGAACTACATGTAACACGTACACTTGTATTTTTAAATAACGTTCAATCATTATAAATCATACACAGTTCGAAAAACTAACTTGAATGAGCTTTCATCTCACTGGAATAAAGAGGTAACGTCATCAAAATATAATGTTAGTTCAAGCTGTCAATCATTATATGTATATTACAAATTATAAATACCAATGTCTTACTCATTAACTTATTTAAACAAACACTCATCCTTGGGCTTCGTTTGGTTAATATGTTAACTTGTAAGAACCATGATATATATAGCACATATTGTTGAATTCAATTGCTTCTATTGTTAACATTGATGTTTTTTATATAAATCAAAACATCATCAAATATGCATTGCTGTACAATTACAAATACAAATTACTTGATATCGATAAAGCCTGTTGCATTTGACATTGTACAGTTTTAGACTTAATAAAGGAACTTGACCGATATAATAAGAGTAAGCTTACATTATCATTTAACTCCATGTTCCACAATACATATGATCGCCTATCACTTAATAATTCAAAGAAGTAGTTTCGATCAGGCCTTAACTTGAACAGTTATTCTTGCAATAGGTCTAAATCTGAATGTATGAACCATAATTAAAATTCATCGTAGCTTTCAATCACTAGGTTAAAATATAAGTTCGTATTTTGAAAATGTACATTGCTACGTATTAGAGTCATAAAATTGGCATACATGTTAATTTTCTATGACATATCAAGAAAACTTGGCTTTTTTCAGGACATACTTATTTGTGCTGAACTCATCTATTGGTGATAAAAATATAAAGTCTACCTCATTTTGTAACTTACATCTAGATGTTGACACTGAATGTTAGATGAAAACGAAAATTTACGACAAAATTAAATTGTAAATTTCAACGTAGCGATTTTCAGCAGCGCAGATAACGTAAAGCATCCTAGTTGAAACAATATCCTAGATCTTGCGTTTCATATTATCATGTTTCTGAAAAGATGATTCTTGCATGCAAAAAAGATATGTATCCATCGGTTCCAATTGGTAGTGTTGTAGACATTCTTTAAAATGTTAAACTTATGTGTTGCTTTACAGTTGGTAATATCATCTGTACCAATTGTCGTTACCACAATCACTTCCTCCAATGTGACAAAACCGATTTACATTAATCACCGTGTTTGTACTTGCATCAACAACACTACGTGAACATGGGCACGCTAACAATGCTAGGAACCTGTGTTCAACTCAAATATTTTTATGGTTTTCTATGTCTTGTTGCTTAATCTTTAGTTAACCTTTTAGAATAAGTTTATTTACATATAAATGATTGATGCATTAACACGGATTGTAAATATTTCCTGGCTCCTTTTACGATACCACTCTAAAATTTAGAATGTGCTATTATGTTTAAAATTAGTTTTCTACATGTACAGCTCAGCTTGCAGACCAAATTTTTGCATCTTTTCTAGTGAAAGAGTTGAGATATAGAAACACCGTACACTGAGGGGATCGATATCAATACTTTGACGAAATAAAATCATTTGTGGAATACCCGAAAAAAAATATATACCAAACAATGAACATAAACAACACTTACCTTATTAAATAAACCAGAATATTCATGAATTATTTCCAGTTTCTACCAGTTGATAAATCCCAAAATCAACCAGAAAATGATTGATGATTGTGACAATTTTTTCCTAAATAACGTTTAAAGAAAATATTAATTGCAATTTCCAAACCTGAAATTTAATTTCATTTTTAAGTTGTCTAAGTATCAAATTGAATACGTTCGTTCGTGCAAAACATAAATTAAAAAAGAATGCACTCAAAAAGTATAGAATGTAAGTCGATTGAATTTTTTATCTTCAGGTTTTTAAATCGTGTGCGTACTAGTAATAACTGAAATTCGGTTATTGATTAAAATTTAAATAAACTTCGTTTTGTCATGCCAGGTTTAAATATAGAATAATTTTTAAGCCTTTCAATGTCAAACTGGTATTTTATATTTGAAATGATAATACGTAAATTATTATCTATTCCAAAAAGATGATGTCAAGGACACATATTTAAAGCGCAAATTATATGTTATGTAATTGTCGTCTACATCTTATGTTCATATCGAGTATTTAATGTATTTCGAATGACCATTTTTGAACATCAGCTTCAAAATCAGAAACGATGATATATTAGATCAGAAAAGAAGTGCTGACTACTATGGTTGTGATAACAGCGGATCACGATAAGTCCCTCAGACATTTAGACGTTATGTTTTCAATTGTCGTTTCATTTTATTTTTCCAGTTGGTTTAAATCAAGATCTGATAAATGTGGTAAAAATTAAATCACCATCTGGGGTACTGAGTTAAAAGACCGGTTTCTTCGATTAGTTTGAAAACAAACATGAACATAAGAAATATTTTACACGTGGATTTTTTTCAGAGAATATCATGACCATGTTTATTACATGTCAAAATCACTAAGTGATAACTAAATGACATATATTGATAAAGGAATAAAAGGTTTCATTATCATGCACTGACCCTGTGTGTCATGGTTACCATTAATTTAGCGATTTAAAAAAAGTATTCTCGTTACCAATTAAATAATAACTTGACCAAAATAAAAGGGTCTACCTCAAAATCATTCAAGACTTACTCAGGCCAGATGCTCCTGACTTAAAACGCGCAAAGATGCAGCGGGGTTAAACATTTTTTTTTATCTCAACCCTCCTCTTTACCTCTAGCCAATGTAGAAAAACAAACACAGAAATACGCAAAGTAAAGTTTAATTTAACAGAAATCCGAGCCCGATGTCAGAATAAATAACTAAGAAATTAAGCACAATGACTGATAAATAGATTAATAAAAGACTACTAGAAGTTACTGACATACCTGCTCCGGACCTCAATTAAACTTAATGAAAGATTATTTCTCCATCGTATGAAACTCAAGCACAATCCCTCCTTTTATGGTTCAAGAATCCTACCATCATAAAATATATCAGAAGAGTATAACCCGTATCGTATCAACGACTGTTTTAGAATAAAAGTCTTTATTTTCGGCAAAGACCGTTTGAGTGAATCAATATTAAAACCAAAATATCCCATCTTTAATCACCTGACAACAGTATCGTAATTATATCCACTTTTTGATAATTTTATTTAATGGTTTTGTTAGCTTATGTGGTAAATGTCATCAGTATTTGTACTTTATTAAGAATATAAATGAGTAGATGTGAAATACCTGATATATTTATTTATACTTACAAATGTTCAAATGATGACCTTGTAACAGTGCTAAAATGTAGTAAAAATGCTGAACTCCAAGGAAAATTTAAAACGGAAAGTCCCCAAATCAAATGGCAAAATAAAATAATAAAACACATCAAAAGAATGGACACCAATTGTCATATTCCTGACTTGGTAAATGTTTTGAATAGTTTTTGATATCAAAAAACCTAGTGTAATAATTTTTCTGTAATGAATATATTCTTTCCTATCAATCAAATACGTTGTCACATACATGAGCGAATCGACAAAGCTTTGATGTATATAAGATGGTGATAAGGGAACCTGGCCATCATGATGTTTATATATATAGATTGTTTGTACCTTTTTTCCTGAACTTTCTTAATTCTTTTGCAAATATAATATAAAGTCATATGATGTCATTTTTTCATGTATTGCTGTCAAAATTACGGATTTGATTAAAAGAAAAAAAAAAGCTAGAACTTTAAATTCGAACTTAAATCAGATAATCTTTCAAATCAACGTTGATTTTTAGCAAAATCTTCTTAAATTTGAAATTTGACGGCAATCAACCAAGAAATAAACCACATTATAACCTAACATTTTGAAAGATCAATTACTAATGATGTTCGCTCTAGATATCAAAATTAATAAGTATGATTTACGATCATAGAAAACAGCAGTACTCCCGAGGATCAGAACTACCAGGATAGGTTGAAGATCGTTTCGCTATAATACTGCAAAAATCTGGAATGAGCTGCATACTAGTAACAATTGTCGATTGGAAACATCTTTTGACCAATTTACAAAAGAGTTACACACATAAGACCAAATGCCATGCATGCATATATTGCGTTGATGCCTTTATTTGTCTATTTTCATTTGTTTGTTTGACTTTTAGTTTAGCAATTAACTTGTGCTATGTTTTAAGAAATTTTTTTATTTGAAATACTAACATGACTAATCTTTTTCAAATTTTTACGCAGTTTGCTGTTATACCCTGGCATTGGGCTTTTGATGGTTACAGATACTTGTCTTAACTTTTATATGTCATCTATTGAATGTCACTATGCACTGTAAGTTCGAAACTGTGTTGTTGTCAGGACGTTTGTATGTGTGTTTATATTTTGATATTCAGTAGATTCGAAACTCACAATTAGACTTGTTATTATGTCGTTATTGCATATCGACTTTAAATGTAACTTTGAATTTGAATATGAATTTGAATTAGAGTTGTATGGCAATCAAAGTTGATCCAAAAAAAGTACAGAATTTCTGAGTTAAGCAATAATCTTAAATACCTGGCATTCTCTACGATCCATATAAAATTGAGATGGATGTGTGGTTTTATGAAAACGCTAGTTGATCTATTAAAGTTTTAATAAAATTTAAAATGACTTTCTAAATTTAGTCTGACCTGAATTTTTCAGGTTTTTTTATACCTATTATTTAAATCCGATAATTTGATACCAAAACACCAAAACTAGCACAATAAAAAACGACATTCTGTAAAAGTATTTAGGAGGTGTTCTTTCGAAGAATTAACCATATGTTATTGAAAAGCATGATAAATGCAGTTTATTGAACTAACTCTAACGACATTTTGATGTAAATCTAAAGGATTGTTAGTTTCCAACCTCTGAATGTTATCGTTTAATACTTTTGACTGAAATGTATGACACAACCGACGTCTGATCAACTGCATATAACTTTTAATGTTCTAGGTGCATGTATATATAATTATGAAAACAAATAAAAGTTAACAGTCTGAATAATATCTAAAAAAGGCAATTCGTACAAAACCAGCAAACAAATCATCTCCGCCACACGAACTTACATAATTAAAAGCACCATGCAAATCAAAGGATGAATAATTGAATTTCTAAAATTTGTATGAAACGTTACGTATGATGAGTCTGATAGAAATCAACATTATGCAACTGAACGTAAAACAGTACATGTATATGACTTTGATGATATTGTAAAATTATAAAAAAAAAAAAAAAAAAAAAAAATTAAATATAAAATTTGGTCTGTTTTGAAGTTTCCTATATCAGCTCAAATTTTGAACAGCTATATACTTTTCAAATAGATTTTTTAACCCGAAATATGTTCACAGATGTATTGATATTCATTTGCACATCTTAGGCTAGCCAAAATAATTATAAAACATTTTTAAAGTAACTATAAATAGTGAAGTGCTGATACACATAGTATACATCATTTAAAAACTCAAACGTCACCATTCAAAATATAAATGTTTTAACAGCAGACAGCAAAACACCGATACCATGATTTCCAAGATTACTGCAACGTATACAATACTATCACACATTTTATTTTAAAATAATGCAATTACTAAGAAACGTATAGACATCAAGGTCAATATACGTCCAAACTTCTCAAAATTGATTTTTTTTCTGATCGTTCGTCATTTTAATAAATTTTAAAAGATTGTACGTACACTACATATAATTTTACAATCAAATGATACAATCAATATAAAGTGTCCATTGTAAATATTCAAACATAAAATAAAAGTGTCAACATAAAAATAATACCACACTAATAGTTGACTTACAAATAAATACATATATCTAGAAAAACATAATTCTAAACGTTGCTATCGCTACCAAATTTTTTATTCGTGTTGTCCGATTTCGACTTCCGGTTTTCCCCTTCTGATGACGACGACGAAGTTCTCGTCCTCTCGGGTCTTACCTTGTTTCTTCTAGACCCGGGCTTTTCCTTCTTGTCGTTCTCTGAGGTAAAGTTGTCTTTTTCTAGTCGAACTGCATCTTTCACAAGGTTCCTAAATCTTGACCCTGTCCCTACTGTTTTATGTTTACTAAAATTAGTCCATTTGTTCATCACCTGTTCTGCTACTTGTTTGTTTCTAGCGAATAATGAACCCGTAAGATCCTTTAATGGTGCCTTCGCCCAATTTGCTTTCACAACGTCTTGCAGATTCTTGAACTTTTTACCACGTGTACGCACTTGTTCGAGCGACTTATTCACGTTCATGAACTTTCTATCTTTGTCGGTATATGTTGTTGATAACGGCGCAACAGGAACTACTGTTGGTTGGAGCAAAAAGTCAGCAAGCCTCGAATTCGTTTCACCGGTGTGAGTGACATCACTCTCCCAGATTTCAGTCGTGGCACAGATATGCACTAGCGTTGAAAATCTGTGATACAGCATACACACAAACTGAAGCAGTAACAACATGCCAAAGACGGCCGTGAAAAGAATTGCAATTGGAACCAGTTGAATTGTACCTCCACTGCAATCAATCTCTACAGCCAAGGAATCTCTGAAAGCGTTTACTTGAGTTAATCCGAACATGACTGTTACGAGAATAGCGTTCAGAAGATAAACGAACAAGCATGCCCTGTTTCTTAAATCAATTAATTCTGCTTCTACTTCTTCCTTCTTCTTAGAGTCTTCATGTATTGGTTTCAAGTATTTCTTTATATACTTTTTCCAAAACTTTCGTTCTTCTTTTGAAATCGTTTGACAAGATTGGTCTGCCCTTACTTCCCACACATCTTCTTCTTTTGGTTTTTCTTTTTCTGGTTGTCGTTCCTTATCGATGTCTGATTGTCTAACCTGCACCGCTTGGTCAACTGTGAAGTAAATATATTTTATTAGAAAGGCCTATCAAATTTATTACATAAACTATAAAGGAGGGGGAGGACAGGGGGGGGTACCCTTCTCCCTTCTCCCACCCCTCTTCTCCTTTCTCCTACCCCCATTCTCCTTTCTCCCATTAGAATAAAACATCTCCTTTTGAGGTAAATTAAAAAATTTCTCCTTTCTCCAACTGTTTCTCCTTTCTCCCAGCCTTCCTCTCCTTTCTCCTACCCCCTTTCTCCTTTCTCCCACCCCCTTTCTCCTTTCTCCTACCCCCTTTCTCCCTGTCTCCCTTACCCCTGCCCTCCCCTCATAAAGAAAAGAGTATAGAGATTTTATAAATAAGAATCATAACTTATTCATAAGTCGACGAGAGACCGAAAAGATCATTTCAGAAACAAGCAAACAGGGCTAATAAAAAAAGACAAACAATATTCTACAAACACTACAAAAAAACTAAAACTAAAAAAACACGAACCAAGCAAAACTAGTTTAACCCCGCCGCAGTGTTGCCCTTGACCAATGTCAGGAACCTCTGGTCTTTGTTAGTCTTGTATGTTTTCTTAATTTTAGTTCATTTGTATTTTTCAAAGATTAGTATGTCTTCAATTTTAACTGAAATATTACATATTTGTGTTTTATATGGGCCAGAAAAACCTGCATCTGGGTGCGGGATTTTCTCATTGTGTTGAGGACCCAGTGGTCCATTCAATAACAACCTGATTGAAATAAGTCATATACCCTTGCTTTGCTAACAAGAATATGACAACATTAACAAGAGCTTTACAACGCTAATAAGTATCTGACAACACGTTCAAGGATCTGGCAACGCTTTCAGATATGTGACAACGCTTAAAAGGATCTAACAACGATTCGAAAAATCTGACTATACTTGCAATAATATAACGAATTCATGGATCTGACAACACTTACAAGGATCTGACAACGCTGACAAGGATCTGGCATCGCTTGTAGGAATATGAAAACGTTTATAGGGATCTGACAATGCTTACAATTATCTAATAGCGTATTCAAGGATCTGATTGCGTATTGAAAGATCTGATAATAAATCCAAAGATCTGAAAATGCTTACAGGCAATTGACAACATTTACAAGGGCGTGACAACGAAAATCTGAAAACACTTTCAATGATATGACAACGTTTACAAGAATTTAACAACGCTTTTATCTATATGACAAGACTTTCAATGATTTGTCAAAGATTTTAATGATCTGGCAATGTTTTCAAGGATCGGATAATGCTTCAAAGGATCTGACGACATTAACAAAAATTTAACAACGCTTCCAATGATCTGAAAATGTTATAATGATCTGACAACGTTAAAAAGTATATCTAACGCTTTCAAGGATCTGTCAACTTTTACAAAGAGATGAAACGCTTTTAATTATATGATGACAATTACAGAGAACTGAAAACGCGTTCAAGGACCTGAAAATGTTTGAAAGAATCAGAAAATATTTTCAAGGGGCATGACAACAAGGATCTGACAACATATACGAGGATCTGACAACGCTTACAAGGACCTGACAACGCTTACAATAATCTGATAACGCTTTCAAGGATCTGACAAGTTGACAACATTAAATTGGATCTGATAGTACTAACAAGGATCTGACAACGCTTACAAGAATCCAAAAACGTGTGAAAGGTCTGAAAACGCTAACTGGAATCTGACAACGCTTACAAGGATTTGACAACGTTTTCAAAGATCTGACAACACTTTCAAGGATCTGACAATTTTTACAAGATTCTGACAACGTTAACAAGAACTTCCCAATGCTTGCAAGAATCAGAAAACGTTTACAAGGATCCGAAAATATTTACCATGATCTTACAACGCCATCAAGGATCTGGCAACGTTTACAAAGATGATATTATAACACTTTCAATGATCTGACAACGCTTTCAAGGATCTGATAATTGTTACAAGAGTTGGCCTGAACAATGTTTACTAGAATCTTACAACGTTTACAAGGATCTGACAACCCTTTCAAGTATATAACATCGCTTTTAAGGACCTGGCAACGTTTTCAAGGATCTTACAACGCTTTCAAGTATTTGACAACGCTTTCAAGGATCTTGCAACGCTTTCAAATATATGACAACGCTTAAAAAGATCTGAAAACGCTTTCAATGATCTAACAACGCTTTAAAAGACCTGGTAATACTTGCATTACAATTACAATTAGTCGGGTTGTCAGTTTTTACAAAGAGATAAAACGCTTTTAATTATATGACGACAATTACAGAGAACTGAAAACACGTTCAAGGACCTGAAAATGCTTCAAAGAATCAGAAAGGGGGATGCCAAAAAGGATCTGACAACGCTTTCAAGAATCTGACAATGCTGTGGATCTGACAATGATTACAATGATCAAACAACGCTTTATAAGATTCATGATATTTTTTGATACTGGTATTGGAATTTTCTGTTTTATTTCTTTTTTTCTGTGTTGTTCACCTTTATATAAATATACAAATTTTAGTTACCTGTTGTTATATCATCCCTATTTTTATTAATCGCCTCCTTTTCTTTTGGTTCTTCTTTATCTGTGTTCATAATTTCTCTGACATCTCTCACTTCGTTCATCATATTAGAGTAAAGGAAATCGTCTTTGTTGTAATCATTTGTTGGACAAAACATACAACTAAAATAAATGGAGAATGTATTAATGGGACACAGATGATGCCCCGCTTGCATATAACGTTATAATGGCGCATCACTCAGGAACCGTAAAAGTGACGCCATCCAAATTCAAACTTGACTAGTGACACTGTATGTAGTGATAATACGCATTGTGTATAAGGATTTTTTAACATTTGGTTCAGGAAAAGTTAAGTTAGAGAACGGAAACCTAGCGTAGGGACATAAAAATACATTAAATCACAAAATATTGAAATAAGAAAGAAATCGTAAACACCAGTTTAAGAACTACAGCAAATAATTTCACCTTTATATCTTATAAATTCAGAATGATTTTTTTTTCTATCTGTTATCATAGTAAAATCATGATTTTTGACAGCTCTATTGTCGTGCTGCTCCACCATTCTCACATGATGCGCTCTCAGACATGTTAAAATGACACATTCATATGTTTTCTGTCCCAAGCCAGGAATGTAGTGCAGTGGTTCTCGATGGTCGCCACCTCAATTTCAATGTTTGTGTTTTTATCATAAATAAACTCACCATAGATACCAGGACTAAATTTTGTATATACGCCAGACGCGCGTTTCGTCTACAAAAGACTCATCAGTGACGCTCGAATCAAACAGTTAAAAAAGCCAAAAAAAGTACGAAGTTGAAGAGCATTGAGGACCAAAATTCCTAAAAGTTTTGCCAAATACAGCTAAGGTAATCTAAATTCAACTTTTGGCTATGTCTTATGGACTGTTCTCACTAGTTCTCATACAGGTCTTTTGATATCTTACTGAACGGTTTATATATATATATATGTGTTTTGTTCATTGAGTAAGACAGAAGTTTTTCACATCCTGTTCCTTTGGTATTTGGTGGATTGTTGTTTCATTGACAATACAACATTTTCTATTATAAGATTTATATATTGTTAGAAATACAAGGATTTTGAACTTGTCATAGACGAAACGCGCGTCTATTGTACACAATTATAGGCCTGGTATCTGTGATGATTTTTTATTGACATTTTATTTTGTCATTAAAGTCTTTAATCGTAGTACCTAAAAAACTTTCCAAGAGAACAAAAATATCCTTTTTCCTCTTTTTCTGGTTTAAACTTTTTGTCGGGTTTGGTACTATCAGAAGCCTGTTTTGTTTCTCTCGTGCCCCAAGATACAATGTGAAGATTTCCAATCGAATACAGAAACATCAACATTGACATTGATGGTATAGCCACAAAATACAGCAACCCAGGAATGATACAGAAAAATTCCTGTAAAAATATCATAATATTTAATAAGCAAGTACTCATAGTGGTAGTAATGTACAAGATAAAAAAAAAAGCATGTCGCAGAGGCTATTCAAGATTTAACTAAAACTACTGCTCTGGAGATGTGGTGTATGTATTAATTAGAAAGCAAGAAATAATAAAAACAAAATTATATGAATAAAAAAAATCAAACCGTATTAGCTGTTAGTGATCCTTTTTTTGGATTAGCCAATTTCTATATAAACTGACTAGAAATGAGGCAAAAGATCGAAAAAGCAGTAACTTTTCTTGTCTCCTTAAGTGCAATATACGATAGTGATTTGCATACCAGTAAAGATGATATTGTAATTTAACTATTGGAAAAACACAATATCATAACTACGGTCAAATCTTTTTATTTTTCTCTCTCGGATTTCGAGGTAAATGAAAAAAAAATAAACTGGACTTGTACTTGCATTGTGGTATGAGCATTTTAAGAATTCTTATATTTTGAATTTATAAATCACATCAACTCTTTAACAACCCATTACATACCTTTGGATGAACTAAAGCCGAAACCACAAATACACCTGCCACAAATATAATAAAGATGGTTGTCATTGAGCAAACCCCTTCATCTATAGCATCCTTTACTACACCAATCATTACAATCATCATCACAATAACGTAAATAGACGACAGCACGGCAGCTAATTGAAGCTACAAAAATATAAGATGCATTACTGCAAAACTAATAATGATCAATAATCAGAAGTAAACTTTATCGAGCTACTCCAAAAATTATACAAGATGCACTCAAGGTATATTGTCTTCAGAAGCTTTTAAGCCCCGGTCACAACAGATCGTACGATTTTTTGTCGTGGAAGATGTCAAAAAAATATTTCGAGTGGTCACATCAGCTACGACATGTCCACGATGGGTACAAGACGGAAATCAAGAATTGTAATTGTACTGTCGTGGGTCTGTCGCAAGTCGGTGGTGCGACAGTCGTACGACAATCGTGAGTTGTTTAGCTCTTTCTCAGGTTTTCATGTTATAGAATGCGCCGCGTGTTACTGTCGTGTCACTGTCGTACGCCTGTCGCACAACAGTCGTGGGTCATTCGCGCGTTTGACTCCGACCTACTGGTATATAAAGAAGGCCCGATTTATTGCGTGCCATTTGCTTTCAATATTGTTCAGTGTTATTATAAGTTTGATCCAAGTAAACGACGTTTTTTATATTAGTTTATATTATAAATGTTCAGCGAATTTAAACCAGGATGCCCCCGAAAAGAAAAATTAACAAAAGAAAGGTGGTAGCATGCAGTTAACGTGGATGATGTTGACCAGACGGAGGACCCCTTTCCACAAGATGAAGCACATAAAGTTTCGGAAACTACTGGAGACGTCACAGGGATCGGGGACGAAAATATGCTGCACGACGAAAGTACAACTGTCGTATGACAGACAATCAATGTTGAGCGAGCATCGTACGAAATTTGGTATTCGTGAGGCACTCGTGCGACTGTATCACGAATGGCTTTCGACAGCCGTGAGATTGTCGTACGGCATTCGTACGATCGTTAAATATTAAAATGGTTTATTTTGGTACCCACAACAAAGTGTTTATCGCGCGACAGTCGCACGGCTGTTGTAAGACACTGTCACGACAGCCATGAGACAGTGACACGACAAAAAATCGTAGAGCAAAAAAGGTGCATGTCCAATTTTCGTCCCACGACACACGACAGCGCCACGTTGCTCAAAATATCGTGCAACTGTCTTACGACGATCACAGTCCTGACCAACGATTTGACAAACAAATCCTGTCGTGGCGCTGCATAGATGTATCGTGGGTTTGTTGTGACCAGGGCTTTACGGACGCATTTATGAATCGGTTCTGCGTATCTGACTCACACACGTCTATGAATATGCTATAGTTGTCCGTAATCACATCTACCCTCCCTCGTTTATAACATGTATCACTAACTCGGCTTGCCATTGGATTTCACTTGTGATTAGCAATACGATGTGTACAGCTAGAGGAACACTAGCTTCTAACTACAGTAGCAGCGGAGTAAAATAACATTTTTTTAAATTGAGTTCGTGTTGCTCAATATCTTTTTACGTTCAACATCTACATACAAGCTAATTTGAATTGTGTATATAATGTGCAAAATAGATATGTACATGTTTATATGCAATATTGTTAAATTGTTTCTCAATATTTAGAGGTATTGTCAATCAATGAGTATAACTGATATGTTGAATTGTCACATTTCACATACAAACTTCACAAAGACAGTGTGTCTTGGATGGAGAGTTGTCTCATTGGCACTCATACCACATATTTTTAAATATAATTATAAAACAAACCTGTCTTTGAGATGACGCATACAGAGTCATTAGCAAAAACAATCCAACAGGAAACAAATTCAGGAGAAGGGACACATATGGTGGTATTGCATCAAATCCAACAATAATCGCTCCCAAGATTATCATAAATATTGTTCCCGGTGTTAACAAAGTGGACACAAACAAAAACATCTGGTAGACAATATACAGAAAAGAAATATTTTCATTGATCTTTGTGACCTTTTTCCAGTCAAGTATGATATCCAGAATATTAGCCATTGTTGAAGGTGTCCATCTGCGTCGTTGGTTGTAAAATTCATAAAACCCTTCCGGTGCAAATGTGTATGCATCTGATTCTGCGCAGTACTCTACTTTCCATCCTTGTTTTAGCAGTAACGTACATAACCATCGGTCTTCACCTAAAAATCATTGGAACAAATGAGTTACATGTACTTGTAAATGATGCACAGAGCCAATCTGTTCTATTAATTAAAATGCGAAACCTGTTAAAGTCTAATATGTTATATGGTATTGTTCCATATGAAGTTTTCTGTGTAGCGTTGTGCGGATGGTTGTTTTTCTTATAGAAAACTGTTGTCTGATTTTACGGACAAGTATGGGGATTTTTTTTATTATAGTTTCTTTCATATTAATTGATAAATTTATACATAATTAATTAAAGGGAAAATCTGATTCAACACAAATAGTGCAGTAATGTTGAATCGTTAAATGCTAGTTTATTACATTGAATTAAATTATGATCCCAAAACAAATAGAGATTTATTAACATGAAGCAGAAAAGTTATTGAAGGAGCAGGATCGAACCCAGAGTGCACATTTGACGATTTATTCACGTATTTGTCCGGGTACACATCATTCTGTGACAATAATTATCATAAAGAAAATACTTTAATCGCATATTAAAGGTACAAAATGTTTAGGGTTTGTTCGACATTTTCTAATATTAGAATGTTAATATGTAAAAACTTCTCATTTAGCCCCTATACAGTTGCATCTTAATTCTCACACTGCATGATAATATTTTCAGGAGAATATCTTTGAAAAGTTTCGTGTTCTTGCCTCATTAAAATTAAGATTAAAGATTTACAAAACCTAATGTCGTAATACCTTGATCATATTGAACATAATGTTGAGCTTCATTTGCAATTGTTGTGTACTTTTGTAACACTTCTGGATGCATTAGAGCGGAACCCCGGAACAAACTGAAGCATCCTGGACTACAGAGTACACAACCAATCACGTGTTCGGTTGCTTTCTGCAGCCAATGACTGATAGCATATTCAAACTTCTGATACCATACCATTGGCCCTAAAACATGGTAAAGAAAATGACAAATTAAGGCATATGCTCTGCACAGAGATTTGATCATGATGAAAGAATGATCATTTTAAATGTTAAGGTAAACTGAGGATACATATTGGACATCGAATATACCTAACAATGGGTAATGGATTGTGAACGTACATATAGAGTCTTTAACTACATAATATCCTTTTAATATTAAATCGGCCTCATTGCACTCAATGTCTCTTACTATAATTATATCCTACATTGCTCATATTATCAATTTATTATTTGTGTATTACTTATTGTGTATTTCACTAATGTTTATATAATCATTGTATTATGATGTTTTTGTATCTTGCCTGACAAGGGCCCATGATTGGAAAAATAAAATAATGTCTAATGTCTAATGTCTAATGTCTAATGTAGGATCTGGCTGCGTATTTATACACCTACACGCTCTTGAGAGTATGTTAAAATGCCTGATTGGTAATATATTCAACACCCCCTTGCCAGTAAACCCTCTAGGTTAAAAATTAAAAAAACAAACCCATTACAGCTATTGTAATTTTTTAAAATGCGTTAAAATGTAAAACCTGATCCAATTGGATGAATTCTTCCGCATGCTGCTCCAACAATCTTTGACTTGTTCATTCGTCTCATCAAACTAAGTACAGCTTCTGGTTCAAAATCAACGTCACCATCGAGAGCTAACAGGAATGTATTGTCCAAAGCTGCTTGCTTTCCTAACTCACCATGCTTTTCTTGTATACACCATTGTAATATATAATACATATACATGACCTGTGGAATTAAAATTTACATGTAGAGGTATAATAAATTTTATTTCAGAAGATATCAATTATCATATAGATTGGTACACTTAATAGCTTGTCACTTTTATGTGTGATCATATTTGATGTGCTATTCGTTTTTTTTCGTTAATATAACTAATCGCCATCAATAATAATCCAATCATTTATAAATTTTAAAAAGAAGAACACAGCATTGAATTGACTATTGAAAAATAATGACAAAGGCTTAGTTTAAACATATTTTATTTGCATAAGTAGCAAAAGGGATTGGACACAAGTTATAACAACATTAAAGACGTCCTCTCCCAATATAAATATAAACACAAAGTACATTAGATAATGGCGAAAAAAAGAAAAAAAAAACATAATAGTAATGTATGTAATACATACTTCAAAAAAAAATTAGAAATAAAAAGAAAAAAAAAAATACAATATAATAAGGAATAATAATGATACAACTGGACTGGAGTGAAAGGTTGTAAAGTAGAAATTTAAAACGTTAATTGATTGTTTTAAATCTTTGTGTTATTCTGATATAAGATTGTACGGACTCAAAAAATGTCTTTGTTTTGCTGAAAAGAAAGATCACCGTCACCAGCTAACAGAAGCTCAATGGATATAGCATAACGTTCTAATTTAGAAAACAGTATTTCTCTTGCTTCGTTGTGAAAAGCGCACTCTAAAAAATAGTGTATACTATCCTCAACAGGGTGGCCACAGCTGCATGCCGGATTTGCTTTAATATTAACACGATGTAAATCTGAATTTAAAGAACTGCACAGATTTCTCAAACGTGTATGAATGATATTAAGTTTTCTATCCCCACAACTAAAATAGGAAGGTGGCTGTATCAATTTGGACTTCATCTTTTGTTTAAAAATATTTATATTTTTGGACGTACGTATGTCGTGGGTAAGTCTATTCCATTCAATAGTAGTGGATGGGAAAAAGGATTTTCTAGTTATGTCTTGTCTATAACCGGGTACTACATAATTATTACTGTTTCGCAAATCGTAGTTAGATACTTGACCAACAAGCGGGGGCATTAAATCACAGAGATAATCAGGGGCAGTCTCATTATGTATAGAATAGAACATATTGAGCTTTCTGGATTTTCTTCTGTCCACAAGCAGTTGCCAGCCAGTTTCAAAATATATAGCTTCCCGACTAGCAAACACGGGCAACCCAGTTACTAACCTCCCTGCTTCTAACTGAACATGTTCTAAATTGTCGGCTTCTTGTTGAGTACAACCATCCCATAACTCACATGCATATTCCATAACGGGTCTTATGACAAAGGAGAGGTGAAAAGGTTCCAGAGGGACATTCCAACTGATATGTCGAAAATAAAAGGGACAGAATCCTATCCATTCAGAAACAGCTAACACTTAATATTAGGTCGGAAAGGGGAAAGATGACAACGAGACAAACACAGACAGCAAAATGTATGGACACACTAAATATTGATACATTCGAGGTACACTGTCATGTTCAATTGTATTTTCTCGTTTTATTCTATTTCTTCTTGTTCTGTAGAAACATATTCGTCATCAAGAACTGTGTCCTATTCCATTGATGGAGTTAATGGATGACATAGCTGAAGCAAGACCAGAGCACGGACTTCTCAAAAGCAAGCAAATTATTTGACATCTAATTGAGATAGCGAAACTAAATCGATTTGTGGTACAAATAATCGCGGGCATCGATGTGGAATCTGCCTGTATCATAAAGTCAAATTAGAACGAATGGACGATAATCGAAGTTGAACATATACATGTATCATATACTAGTATATCATATAGTTTTGCGTTTGATTCCTTTTTGTCCCGGTCATAATTGTCTCTGATGAACATTTTAGAGACAATGATTTTCCGAATCATGATGGCTTGCGTTAAACTCTTGGAAAGGGTTAATGTGTGCAGCATTTACATGTAACTGAAGATGATTTAGAAAGGAAAACATGCTTTGATTTTATTTTTCTCATACCTGACTCCATCGTTTCTTATGACGAATTTTGGTCTTATCCTTCAAGTGAGCGACCATTTTGTTTCCTCCCGGGAGAATCCATTCTATTCTTGCTCCATAAGGTGTTCTATACATCATGCCATCGTCTAGCTCTATTTCTGTACCGTGAACAAAGCTGAAAACAAAGAACAGTGAGTCAACGAGGACACATTTATTTCCTGGTGATGATTTCATTGTTGGTGACCAAAATTAGTATTGCAAAATTTGATGGATTGATAAAAATAGATGTGTTGTCTTACTGTGTTGAAAGAATGAACATATGAGTATCGACTCTAAATATGTAACCATTTATTTATTTAACAAGATAATAGTTCAGTTGTTATAAAAATTGACGATTTGTTGTGTATTTGATGCATTTTTGACATTTTCTCTTATCCACGTTGAACGTTACGAAATGAAATATACTTACTACCTTCTCGTCGCATTGTTATGACGTTTCGCCGAATAGTTTTTCCATCCATCCTATTGTTATTAAAATTGACCACCATATTGATATTACGTTCCCGTCGTATTGTTATTAATTTCCCACTATATTGTTATTACATTTCCGCCGTATTGTTATTAATTTCCCTCTACATTGTTATAACATCTCCGCCGTATTGTTATTAATTTCCCTCTACATTGTTATTACATTTCCGCCGTATTGTAATTAATTTCCCTCTACATTGTTATTACATTTCCGCCGTATTGTTATTAATTTCCCACTATATTGTTATTACATTTTCGCCGTATTGTTATTAATTTCCCACTATATTGTTATAACATCTCCGCCGTATTGTTATTAATTTCCCTCTACATTGTTATTACATTTCCGCCGTATTGTTATTAATTTCCCACTATATTATTGTTAAAACATCTCCGCCGTATTGTTATTAGTTTCCCACTATATTGTTATTACATTTCCGCCGTATTGTTATTAATTTCCCTCTACATTGTTATAACATCTCCGCCGTATTGTTATTAATTTCCCACTATATTGTTATTACATTTTCGCCGTATTGTTATTAATTTCCCACTATATTGTTATAACATTTCCGCCGTATTGTTATCAATTTCCCACTATATTATTGTTATTACATTTTCGCCGTATTGTTATTAATTTCCCACTATATTGTTATTACATTTTCGCCGTATTGTTATTAATTTCCCACTATATTGTTATAACATTTCCGCCGTATTGTTATTAATTTCCCACTATATTATTGTTATTACATCTCCGCCGTATTGTTATTAATTTCCCACTATATTATTGTTATTACATTTCCGCAGTATTGTTATTAACTTCCCACCGTATTTTTATTACCTTCCAGCGACATTGATGCATTGGATGAATGTCTTTACATAGCTATTTGCTTTTGGATATTTTTCGCCCTCTTCTAAAGGATCAAAGGCATCATCAAAGAAAACTTGGGCTGTTAAATAAAAGAACATATATACATAAACGACAATATTCTAATAATATGAATACGCAGAGAACACAACAAAGGTATATTTTATACGCCACCTGCTTACATATTTTTAGCTGTCGATCACGTTACATTTTTTCGTAGGCTGCAATAACGGATGGATAATATAATCATATCATGAACTATATGATACATAGAAAATCTTTCTATAAATTGCCAGAAAATTTCATCACAAAATACAAATCAATACTACCATTTATTGGTTGCTCACACAATTTTGTTTAATATATAACAGCTAGAACTGTTAATAATTGTCGAACAATTTGGAGGTTAAGCTTGTTATAAAATTTGTACCCACCATTTTCTTGAGAAAATGTATGTACTATGTACCAAGTCAGTAATATTGAATTTGTTTTTCACTCGTTCCGTTAATTGATAGCGTTTGATTTTGTCAATTTTTATGGAATTTTCCTTTTATAGTTTGCCAGCGAGTTCGGTATTGTTGTTAAATATTTTATACAACATTGGACAAGAAAAAAGCTTTTATTCTGTAGTATTTCTTGGTTGAACTTTAGTCGAAAAAAGGATTAACTTATGACATAGGAGTACACAGGGTGACCAACAAAAACTTTTTTATTATCCACACCTACAATGTAACTGTTTCGAACACGAAGTTTATGTAAAAATTATATGTTTTAAAATTAATTGATCTTGTTTTCTTAAAATTTACTAAATGTCATAGATTTAAGATGTATTTAAAGTTAAGAATAAATATTCAAACACGAGGAAGTAATATGTTAGCCAAAGTGTCTTGATACCATGCTGTTAAATATCAATGGTGCTTTTTCTTCGATTAATAAAATAATTTGAACACTTTTTTCTTTACAAGTTATATTCACATGTTTGTAAAGGGATATATTGCTTAAAACCTTATATCAAGTAATGTACCTTCGAGATCATAAGTTTCTTCTGATTGGTCCTCATCACGCGACAGTTCCTCCATTAGGCTGTTCCTAAATTGGTTTATGTCTAGCCTACAAAAGACGGGCGATAGATAACAGAGTCAAAATAAACTGATAATACCATTACTAAAATTAAAAAGACTAGCAGACAAACAATAGTACACAAAATACAAAATATAAAACTAAAGACCGAATACAAACACGACACAAAACTAAGGGTGATATCAGGTTCGCCGAAAGGGTAAACAGATTCTGCCAACATGTGGTACAACAAATGATAGATACAAAATGATTGATTGATGCATATTATTATAGTACGCCGCATCATAGGTAAAGGATTTAGTGAGAAAGACAATAACAATCAAAACCAAGGTGTAAACGAAGACTCATTAAACCAAAAGACATTTACATCAACAGTTATAAATAATAAATAAGAAACAACACAAACTCCACTAAAAACCGGGAGTGAAATCAGGTGCTTCGGAAGGGTAAGTATTTCCTGCACCGTATACGGCAGCCGTCGTGTTATTTCTTTGTTCAGTTCGGTAATGATGGAAGGTTATTATGACTGAAGAAGAATATCAGATATGATTTCTGACACAATTTTGTCATAATGGCAAATCATCTCACTGATGGCGACCGTAAAATTTCTTGAGTGATGACCTTAATTAGAACAGATTAGTATAAATTGATCTTTGAAAACTTATTAAAATAATGAATTCCTTTGATGATACATTTTCTATAGTATAAATGCCAATGAGACAACTCTCCATAAGAGACCAAAATGACACAGACCTTTACAACTAATCTATTTTTTGTATATATTACTAGCTTCAAGTACAGTGTTACCTAAAATATCATAAAACAGCACCACCGTGTATCATCGGTACAGCGGATATAGGTACAATGTACTAACCAAGCGGCCTTGATCGATTTTTCTTCTGACACGGTATGAAAATCTTTGTTTTGTTAACATAATATCAATGTGTACTTTAATCTTAACATTATTGTTGTTTTAAGAAATGATTTGGTCGTAGGTTGGGGATTAGAGAATTCAAGTATCATTATTTTCCCAAAGCAAGAACGCTTACTAAAACATGTGAAAATACTTGTCAAAGAAGTTGGCGCTCGTCTCATCCGATATGATTCTATATTCATTACAACACTTTTTCTGATAGAAGGCGACTGTGTGTGCGTAATTTAAGTATAGCTGGCATTAAAATCTTACTTACATTTGTTATTATTCGTCATTTTATTCCGAAAAGAATCTTTGTGTACGGTGTATAGCTGACCACACAAATCCTTATGTACGGTGCATAGTAAAATAAAAGAACGGTATATATAGCTTTTGACGCTCCGAAGTACCTATAAAGCTATATCTGCTGTTCCGATGATACACGGTGCTACCTAGTGCGAAGTTTACATGCTACCTAAAGTCTGTCCCGGCAAATTGGATGGGATTGTAATAGTCATATACAAATCAAATTTACCTAAAAACTGACTTGAGAAGCTGTGTCATTTCATTGGCTGTTTCGTGCCACATGGTTGCACAACAAGCATACAACATCCTTCTTTCGTTTTGTCCCTTGTTAACTGCTGGTTCTGTTTTGGTGTCCTCATCCTTAGTTACAATAGAAATTGAATAACTAACGAATAACTTTATTTGAACAAAAAAATAGCAGCCTTATAATACATACATCATAAGAGCTGAAAATACTGTAGGTAACGTTGCCCAGAAAATAGCTCTCGCAAATATTTGGTACAGAGCAATGAACTTGCAACTAAATTGTTTAAGATTTATTTTGCTTTACAGATTCATAATCGAATAGTGTGAACAATAGTTTTTAAAATGAAAACTTTCCTAAAAAATGACGTGTTAAAAATGAAAACTTTCCGAAAAGATAGACGTGTTTAAAATGAAAATTTAGTAGAACAAATAATATTCTATGTGAAAACCTTATTGACGAAATAGTGTTCCCAAATGAATATCTTGTTTTACTTAGAAAATAGTGTTCCAAATGTATTCAAAAATGAATGCTTTCCTTGTTAAGAAAACGAATAGTGTTCCAAATGAATGCTTCCCATGTTAAGGAATTAAAAATAAGTGTTCCAAATGAATACCTTGTTAGATAATATAACACTATATTCCTTGTCATTTCTCCTCCGATTCAGTAATAGCGACAGGTCAATAAATAGTCCGCAATAGAAATTAGACACAAACATCCTGTAAGAACAGAAGCCAATTTTAAGCATTTACTAAAGCACTTTGAAAACAAAATGCTTAGATGAAAATGATATAACTTTATTAACAAAAAACAAAACAGAATAAGAACACTTCCTATACTAATGTGTATGATTTAAATTAAATCTTTGGACTAGTAACAACTCTTACATCATTTATACATACGAGGGATGATTATGAAAGATGTCCTTTAGATTACAAATTACCTACCCTTATAATCATAAATTAAGCACTAAGATTAAATTGTACCAACATGATTTGAACTATATGCGCATGACACAAATTAAAAAAAAAAAAACAGATATTTACCTTGCTGTTTCGCCATGTTTGTAACCGTTGACTTTCCATATATGTCTGGTAATCAAAAGTATGGAAACGATAAGTACAAAGAATGCAACAAATAATAATGTACAGTTTTCAAACAAATTACCAATTCCTTTTACACACCAGGTAGAAAATAGCAAATCACAGGAACTAAACTTCAAAATGTCTGGCTGATGCATCATGCTAACTAACGTTAGCGTCGTGGCTATTGGTACTATAGTCAGCGGAATACTAAAGCCAGCACGCTGACAATTGATCACGCAAACAGTTTTTGATGCTTTGTAACATAGATATTCACAACATATGCTTATAACAGCTACTATGAATGGGGCACGGTTCTCGCAGATCGGATTGTTGCCAAATGTGTGATCTCCAAATGCACTTATCAATGTAGAAATCCCAGAATTGAAAAGTGACCCCAGAGCAGAAGTAGAGTCATGACCTTGGACTGAAAATATTACCATTACTGCAATGAAAGTAACGACTATTTTCCAAAAACTAACCAAACACGCTACTTTAGTTCTTCCTTTATGCAGTTCTAATTTCACCTTGCGTAGTAATTTTGAGCTTTTTCCTCCAATAGTAACATAGTTCTCCCAATATTTAATGGACGTAAAAATGGCCGAAATGACGAACATAGCAATCAACCAGCCAATTTTTATGTACAAACAAATGAGAACTATGCCTGCGATTTGAAATAGAAATCCAAAAAATGGTAAAAATAACGATATTCTCGAAGTCTCACTGGATCGGGGAATATTTAATTTCTTTTCTGTATCGCTGTCTTCAGGTCCATTCGCACATTTATCTATAAAATCAAAGATTGGTGGTATTACTGCAACAGCCAAATAAACAACGGAAGCAGAAGCGGGATCAAATGCAGGTAGTACTAGAAATGCAAGTATGGATATTCCAATCGAATGAATCGTTTCTATCAAAATTACCTAAAATAAAGCGAAATAAAACATTACATGTATATAAAAGCTGAATCAAACGAAACATCTTGCAACAGTTACTGTTTCATCTATGCATGACCCTAAATAAGCGAACACTGTGCTACCGTCGCAACTTCGATTGTTATGCAGCGGATAAATATGTATCAAAAGATGGTAAATTGAAGAACTGCACCGTATGCATGTTGAACAAACACGTGTAATTAATGGACTCTTTCGAAAATTCAGTGATACTGTAGATAAAAGGAGATGAAGTGTAATTGTCGATCGATGAAACAGCTATCCACATTTGACAAAAGGACAAACAAACGCCAGCGTACGGAAGCTTTCGAAAACAAAATGTCTTCTATTGTAATACATTTTTATACAAAGCATGTGCATTTGCACCAATCTGCACTTCATTTACACCAGTTATATTTCTTCATTTGTGCCAATTTAAAGGTACATGTGTTTGGAACCTTTCGATTGTCATAATTTTTATTTTATAATGACGCTGAAAATGTTCAGCATAAATCAGGCCGTAAGTTATCTCTTTTACAAATTGTTTCATATATTGTCATTCTGTGGACATATATAGGTTGCATTGGGATAAATTATTTTATGATCCAAATACAACGCATTATATTCACCAACAAAATAAAATTGAGAATGGAAATGGGGAATGTGCCAAAGAGACAACAACCCGACCATAGAAAAAAAAACAACAGCAGAAGGTCACCAACAGGTCTTCAATGTAGCGAGAAATTCCCGCACCCGGAGGCGTCCTTCAACTGGCCCCTAAACAAATATATACTAGTTCAGTGATAATGAACGCCATACTAATTTTCAAATTGTACACAAGAAACTAAAATTAAAATAATACAAGACTAACAAAGGCCAGAGGCTCCTGACTTGGGACAGGCGCAAAAATGCGGCGGGGTTAAACATGTTTGTGAGATCTCAACCCTCCCCCTATACCTCTAGCCAATGTAGAAATGTATGTTTATTCTTTTAAATGCGAAATGTATGTTTATTCTTTTAAATGCGATTTTCAGGACACCCTTTAAGAGTTACATGTTTTATACTTACCGCTAAAAGAACTCCACAGTTTAACGGTGCATTGGATTTGAAGCACAATCTAAACAATGTTGAGAAAAACGTCAGGAAATACGGTGCAGTTATGACGAGAAATAGAGCCCAAATCCAAGTATTGTCAACTGCTGTAGAATGAGGTGTGCACGTGGTCGTATTACTGAGACTGGTATCGCAGAACGAACAATTAGATACCAGGAGACCTCCAAGAGTATTTATTACAGAATCTTGTGTTTCTATCGGCGGAGTAATATGCCAAATCAAAATATGCAAAGTAATCCTTGCAATAAAGCAACTTCCAAACACAACGATTAGCAGAAAGATGGCAAAGATGATTTTCAAAATCTTCTCTTCGATTGGATAAGCAGATGATTGTAGTTTAATTTTGAATTTTTGCTTTTCGCTAGCATCTTCATCATTTCTGAAGAAAAAATAAAAACGTTATCTAGAATTTATTCAAAACATCACTACTAATACTAGATCACGTAAAATCGTACCTACAAATATGATATTATATTCATATCACAAGTATAAGTATATTTACAAACATGAAATTGTATCATCTCGAGGAACTGTCTTTGTCGGCAGCATGTTAAACCTTTAAATAAATGACGTGCAAAATACTAGAACTTCTCTACTAACTAGGACTTCGAATCCTGCAAGCAGCTTTTTAATGTTTTGCTTTGAGCGTTTCTGGTGAAGGTTAATCGAAAAGTGCGCTTCGAACGCACAATCTAAAAAAATATTTTTCTTCATGTCAACTATGTCAGCTGTAATTATGGGCGATAAAATTTCATATTCTCTTTTAGTTTTCTCGTTTGAATTGTTTTACATTGTCATTTCGGGGCCTTTTATAGCTGACTTTGTGGTATGGGCTTTGCTCGTTATTGAAGGCCGTACGGTGACCTCTATTTGTTAATTTCTCTGTCATTTTGGTCTTTATGGAGAGATGTCTCATTGGCATTCATACCACATCTTCTATTTTTATATGTAACTATACGAACAAGTAGCTAAGACAATTATAAATATTATGCTGATCAAAGGTATTTGATGAGACTGTTTACTATAACGCCTTGGCCTATATAAAACATATCTACATTGAACCAGACCAGATCACAAAGATTGTAATATGTTAATGTCATATACGTATATTGTTACCGTTATTTAATGCATGCATTGTTAAAGCTATTTATAATTAAGATCTATAGTTAGCAGTTTCTGGTTAAAGCAGGGCCGTAACTACCTATGAGGCAGGGGAGGCAACTGCCTCCCCTGAATTTTCTACACCAAACTTTTTTTTTGAAGTAATAAAATAAAATATTGACAATATGTACATGAAGAACTTGAATTTATATTATAAACAACACAATTTTACAGTTATAACAGTGCAGTTATCATGTTACGTGATATGTCTGTCATTATCCGTATTTGAGATCGAAAGTGAACCGTTTCAGTATATTTTTTTTTTTCGTGTGGCCGTCAGTCTGTTATTCACTGTATTGAGGGGATCAGTATTCGTACGAGAACACATATGAAACTTTGCTTTTGGCAATTTTGAATCCAAACTTAACTATTCACATTTATGTGGGGGTTCAATTAGATCTAAGCAGAGGAATTTCCTTTTGTGTTGTGAATCTTTTAAGATATCGGAAATTCGTTACCGGCTGAATCAGCTGTTAGATCGGTTTTTTTAACGTCTCCCGATCGTACGAGAACATTATGGTCAATGCCTTAGTAGGTAAAAAATCCCATTCATGGTAGCAGGGACTTTCTATACTAAGCATATACTAGACTAGATATAGGGAGATGTGGTGTGAGTGCCAATGAGACAACTCTACATCCAAATAACAATTTATAAAAGTAAACCATTATAGGTCAATGTATGGCCTTCAACATGGAGCCTTGACTCACACTGAACAAAAAGCTATAAAGGGTCCCAAAATTACAAGTGTAAAACCATTCGAACGGGAAAACTATATATAAAAAAGTATAGAAAGTCCCTGGTTGTAGTTATATAGTTTAAAATATACATGTCTGTTCAGCTTTCAAAAATATTGGAATTCAAGGTCCTCGATAAAAAACAATTTTGCGGTCTATAATCTTGCTTCATATATTTTTTTGAACTTACCAGTTTCTATAAAAAATATCTTTAAATACAGATAATAATTGCTTGCATGAAAATTGCTCCCAGGATCCAGCAAAACTGATTTTTCTTAAAGTAATCGAAGGAAAACGGGTCATTTTTAGCCATATCATTTGAGAAAAAATTATTTAATGTTAACAATTATAGGTCAATATACAGCCTTCAAGACGGAGCCTTGGCTCGACCCGAACAGCAATCTCAGCTTGTTTTTGCATAAAAGTTGCTTCCAGGTTCAAGCAATACTGATGTTTCCTAAAGTAAGGAAATCGAAGGGAAACAGGTCATTTTTAGCCAATGACTGAGAGAAAAAAATATGCTCAATCGGCGGCCCCAAACCCTGCCTCCCCTGAATTCGTACCCTAGTTACGGCCCTGTTAAAGTATGACTTAATATTAGTATACTGAATTGAACACAACGGGTTAGCAAAACCTTGATAAAATAATAACAGAAGAGAGTCAGAAATACCAAAAAGAGTTTTTTTAAACTAATTACTAAAAGGCAAACTGATAACGCCATAGTAGGTGTGGGAACAGGATGGTAACCCATATCTTCAGCTCTGTAGTTTTAATAGTACTGGAGTAGCGTATTTATCATGAGAGCTAGAGATCTTAAATTCGAATCATGGCTGCAGCATGATAAACATTACGATAAAACCAAGAAATCTCTTCAGCTTCAACTTGAACGACACTATTTCACATTCATGAATTTATATTTACTCAACATTTATTAGACACAAACTGCTTGAGTTGTCAATTGGTTATATGGATCAACTAGTGTTTCTGCTAATATTGTCATCGATTGAACGACAAAACTAACAGTTGTGTGATCACAGAAAAGAGTCCAGTGGCGGTCGCAGAACTTTTTATAGGCGGGGGGGGGGTCTGACTGACCTGTCATGCTCAGTAATTCCCTTTATAATCAACCTTAGCCCCTCCTGGTTCCGCCTTTAAAGGTTAACAGAAAAATGTTTTCAAAACTTTTTATAGCAAACAAATCCACACACTTTTTGATATCTAAACTTATACTTATTTAATTATAAAAGTGAATGACACTGGATACTTAAAGACTTACCCCTTCAGTGTTTTCGTCAAGACATCCAGATTAGAAATCCTACTCGTCTGTGTTTTATATTCTGAATTTTCTGCCATATCTTACGACACTATATAGAAAAATAAGCATAATACAAAGTTTCAGAAGTATTAAAAGAAAAACCCTGTCAACACAGTATGTTCAACTCTAAAGCGGCACGAGTCATGATATCTTAACTGAGACTATCAAAGACCTGTCGTCCATACGATGAGAATGTTTTAAAACTCCAATGGCCATATTTAAAAAAAAAAAAAAAAAAAAAAAAAAACAAAAAAAACACACACACAAAAAAAACAAAAAAAAAACGTAAACACAACCACAAACACAAACATACAAAAAAAAATAATATTGTAGACCTCTAGCTATCATTTCTTTGTTGTATCGGTCGGTAACTGTCTCATCGACATATTCATGCAAATTGGTTTTTATTTTTATTAAATTTTAATCAAATGACGAGGAAGACCTTTGATGAGTATTTACATTCGATTTATGACTACAACAGTAAACAGTTCGAAAGACATACAACATAACACCAACACATGTATAATTATGTGTGTTTTCTTGTTTATGGAGAAATGTCCTTTCAACAGCGTATGGTTTTTTTTCCAGATTGGCGGGAATTGTTCAGCGCGGGATTAAAACTTTTCTTACTTTTGTTGTAGCAGAACTTTGTATTTTGCTGTCGATGGACGTTGAAATATTTTTAATATTTTTTTTAATAGCACAACGTTGATACAGAAATTTGTATTTAAAAGAGTTTCGAATTTTGTATTTTTTGTATTTATGTTCTTATGTTGTATTGTTATACCTGTATATTATATTGTAATAAAGATTACCTTAGCTGTATTTGGCAAAACTTTTAGGAATTTTGGTACTCAATGCTCTTCAACTTCGTACTTTATTTGGCCTTTTTAACTTTTGTCGGATTCGAGCGTCACTGATGAGTCTTTTGTAGACGAAACGCGCGTCTGGCGTATATATACACAATTTAGTCCTGGTATCTATGATGAGTTTATTTTGAACAGATATATCATGTTAAGGAGGGGTATTTGCGAAAAATACCAGTCGAGAGAATGTTAAATTTCACGAGCCGTAAGGCGAGGGAAATTCATTCTCAAGACTGGTATTTTTCGCAAATACCCCTCAAGAACATGATATATCTGTTTAATTACACCGAATGTTAATGTACTAAAACGCATTGATGATCGTGACGTTACAAGCGTCCAGTCGGATAGAGTATTTTTTGGCAAATACCACGGCAGAGAGGGTAAAAAAGGCATATCCTTTTAGCAAATACCCCGGCGGTGTTAAAAATGAACGATATTCATTTAATAACAGTAAATTGGTGAAAAATACACTGGCTATTAACCAATCAAAACCCCGGATTCTTACATAAGGTGTAATTAATATATATACTGCAGCTGTCCTATTTGAGCAGTCACATTGCATTGACCGTATATTCATATGTGATGTACAGTCACTGACCGTATATCACTTTGTTTATGACGTTGACAATATGTTTCCATAGAGTTTTATTTATGACGTCAATAAAACATACAGGTTCGCGGAAATTTTACGTCTTCCGTTGAAAATTAAGAAATGATGTTTTTACCCTAAATGCTTCATTTAGTACAGTTATAAGAGTTGCAGTATATAAAGAATAACCATACATTGTCTCGAAATATCAATGTTATTTGTACTCGGCTCGAAACAGGTAGAAATGCTCGGCACAGCCTCGCTTTCTACCTGTTTCTAAGCCTTGTACAAATAACATTGATATTTCGAGACAATGTATGGTTATTCTATATACATAAGTAAGTTTTTTCTATATAAAAATATTGAAATAATTGTGTTATTTCATTCCACAGACTATTTGCCAGTCAATATTTTCAAAGACTATTACCCGGTTAATAGTTTTATGATTATATTTCTCATACTTTTTTATACTTTTTATTGGACAATAATGACGTCAATAACTATAATTCTGCTTGGATTTGTGCGCTTGACAACGTCAAACTCTAATATCGTAAACGGTATATTCTGTTTGTGTCTATCATAAATTCAAACTAATGTATCACTCACATTTACAAAAAGCAATTGTAAAAGAAAAAGAAAATCTTAAGGACGCATTTTTAAAGATGTAAAAAATACAAAATGTAGTACTAAATTTCAAATATGGGTCTGTCGTTGAATTTGCGGTTGGTGTACTTAAGCTAGAATTTATTTTAGGCATGGAAATTTTAACAGAAGTTATTCCAGTCTTGATTGCAGTAAATGAAATATTCACAAATACAACACGAAATATGAAAAAAAACCCGTATAGTTCATCTTGTGCACGTCAAGTTGTGTAACATTTTTCTTTTCTTTCAAAGGAATTTTGGAAAGACTTAATGATTGTGTTTTTCAGTATAATAAAACACCTAATGACTAGATGTGCAGGTAATAGCAAGTTTGTTTTCCCTTCACATACAAACTATTTCCCTCGGCTTCGCCTTGAGCAATAGATTGTATATCAGGGAAACCAAACTTGCCTTTGCCCTCATACTGTTACACCCTTGTCCAATGTTAGCTGGAGGGTTTGGCGGAGAAACAAAACAACTACAAACAATGTAGTTTAGCCCCGCAACATGCTGAATGTGCCTGTAAAGTCAGGAGTCTGTAATTAAGTAATTGTCTCGTTTGTTTGCTGTTTCTTATACTTGTTTTTTGTTCTATTCTACTTAAATCTGGCCTTTGGTTTTCTTGTATGAATTTAATAACATTGCTCTTTTGGGGCCTTTTTTTATCCTTTTTTAAGGCCGTACATCGACCTATAATCATACCACATCTTCCTATTTTTATAAGTGAAAGCATATAGTATCAAAAGCACTGAAAGGTCCAGCTTTTATGTGACAGATACGTAATAAAAGATAATTTTATTTAATTTCTCATGTCAATTCAAAAACAATCTTTGGTATTCTAAAAAAACGTGTAAAATAAAAATTGTACATGATTTTGTTAAACCTTTACATGAAATATTATATACATGAAGATAAAAAAAATAAAAATAGATAAACTAAAACGTTTAAACGCTTGTTATTTAATGATTTCATATGTTTACGTATAAAAGTAGAATGATCCCTTTTAAGTGCAATTTAAAATTTGCTCACAGCATTTTTGCATATAATTTATATGATTAGCAAGAATCTTTTTGTAGGGGCTCAATTCCAGGTTAATAAGTTCGTCATTTGATTATCCAGAAAAGGCTAATATCACTCATCTTCTGCACAGAAATAAAACCAATCTTTTCTACTGAGTCCAGCCAACATTATTTGAAGGGCAAACTTGGCAAAACTCATTGTAAATTTGAAATGTTTTCTTCTTTTGTATTTATCTGAAGAATTTGCATCACTTTTCTCCTTTTTATCAAACTAATGTAAACAGCATTGAAAAGACCCTGTATTGTCATAAGTTAAACAATAGCAAGACTGGTATGTGTAGAAAACAAATCCAAAAAGCAGCTTGTAATACTTGTGACGAAACATATCTGGAGACGACGACCCTATCGATACATGCCGATTTCTATTCGATAGGAATTTACAGCATTTTCTTGTCAGTATATTAAGAATGAATTAATGACTTTTGTTCGTCAATAAATTACTTTTGTCTTATATTTAAAGCGCAGTCAGCAAATACGCATACTGTTTTCAATATTTGGTTTTTAAATTGTATTTGATCTTATCATTTAATATTTTCAATATGAATTGTATAATGTAATCTTATGTACATATAATACATGGAGACTTTTGTGTATACAGCCGTTGATTTAAAGATCGGAAAACAAATAAATTACACTGCATTATTAAGTTACATGCACATACAACCTGTTCTATGATCCATTTAAAGGTATATCCATAAAGACATGATTTTGTATAAAATCATACATTAAATCGGTTGTTTTATGTAACCCAATATGTTCGAATCTGAAGATAAGTAATAAGCATGAGGGTGATTTTAAACTTTGTCATCGAGTAAATAACGTTGAAAATATACCAGATTTAGTATGTCATAGGTTCCTTTAAATATTTTTCGACTTTTTAAAAACTTAAAGAAGATATATGCAATATTTGAATATCTATACATTAACCATGTCTACACAATATTGAAGTAGATAACATTGGAAATATACTAGATTTATGTCATAGCTAAAGGCTCCTTTTAATAAATTTCGACTTTTTGAAAACTGAAATAAGATATTTGCAATGTTTGAATATCTATATATATGAATCGTGTCGATACAATATTGATTATTCTTTCTTTTGTTACTTACAATGAACGTTCTAAATAGGGAAAACGATTCGCGGAATTATTTTTGATAGCTTCAAGATCATTGGTCAAATTATTCTCGGTAGCTCCAAGGAAGTATTTAGTTTGTTTTGAAACCATACACCAGAAGAATAATTATCTTTCAGCACTATGCATTTGTAAACATATTAAGACCTTTGTATAGAACACTATCATGCATAAATCACAATCATTAAGAGGTATCCTTGGTGTTTGGGATGGTGGTAGCGGTGGGAATTATGAAAATGAATATTTGGTGACAGCTGAAAGTTAACAGTGATATTGTGCAACACAAAATACAAGAACAAAAATATGGTAAAAAGGGAAAATGAATCGCGCGTCCAAGGGAAAAAACCCAAGTGTAGTAACCTCCAACCCCAAACATAAAAGTACTTTTACTACATATTGTTATCCCCTAATAGTTTTCTTTACGAGTACGCATATAAAGATTTTTTCGTGATATTAAATGCAAAATTTTCATAGTTTGAAAAACACTTCTATCGCTTTTTCTTTTTCTTTTCATTTGAGTTTAATTATAAAACCTTTGGTATCTTCTTTTTTTATGTTACTTATGCGTAGTAAAGTTGATTTTTATTTGCACGTCAAGTAAACACGGTCAATTTTATAAATTTTGTGACTTATACGTCAGTTTTTTCTTAAAATAAATATAGGAAGATGTGGTATGCGTGCCAATGAGACAACTCTCCATCCGAGTCACAAATTATAAAAGTTAACCCTTATAGGTCAAGTTAAGGCCTTCAAGACGGAGCTTTGTCTCACACCGAACATCAAGCTATAAAGGGCCCCCAAAAATACTAGTGTAAAACCATTCAAACGGGAAAATCAAGGTCTAATCTATAGACGGTTTTATCCATTCCCCGAATTCTCTATGTGTAAAACTTTAAAAAGCCAACTTAAGTAAAAGAAAACAGAGGCTTATACTTGCTCTAATCTCGAAAAACAATAACAAAAACACAAGAGAATCTAGACGGAACACGTACGAGCAATGTAGCTACTATTTTAGGAAAGAGAGACTAGAAGTAAACTTAGGTTTGTCCTGATATACCGGTGAATTTCAAAATAAATAAGAATAAGACGATACAGTATTATTGCAAGTGAGACAACACTCCAATAACAACTAGCTCAATTCTGATACGAAGCAAAATAATCCATATTTTGACATTTAATTTAGTAATCTATTTAAGTGGTGTTTAATTATCATAATACATTTTGAATTTCGAAATCATAATAAAATTGTCTCCTTCTATTTCTTTATTTTTAAAAACGTGTATTTCGTTTTGTTGCCGTCTTTCTTACTTATTATACACTTGTCTTTTATTACAGAAAATATACATATATAAATCATATACTTCAATGGCTATTTGAAAATCAAATAAAACTTAAAAGCATTCGTAAATCTGATAATATAGAAACTTGTCATTTCAATATATGCTCATTGAATTCTTTATCATTTCCGGTCCATTTTAATAAAAACATAAGTACAGGATGTTTCGAATTACTTACGTAGTGAACAAAAATTCCAAAAAAGTACAATATTCCAAGTTGCACTAGGTGGAATGCACATATATTTACATGTTAGCAGTGGTATACATTATCATGGATAGTTTTAAATATACCTCGCTATCTGATATCTAATTTCCATTCAAATGTTCCCACTCGACCAATTGATTGATTTTTAAATATTTTTTTGAAATAGTTCTTTCTTTAGATTTGATTGTTTTATTGAAGGAGTGCATACAACTATAACATAACAATGACATATAATTTACCGTAAGAATTGACAAATATATGCATATGTCGCTGTATATCATATTTGGTTATCGTTCACTACTTTGTACATAGATCAGGCTTTTGGTTTTCCCGCGTTTGAATATTGTTCTACATTTGTTAATTCGGGGCTTTTTATAGCTAATACATATATGACTATGTGGTATAGATTTTTCTTATTGTTGACAGTTGTTTAATTCTGTGACTTTTGATCTCTTGTGGAAGATTTTTCTTATTGGCAAGCATACCACATATATTTTTCCGACGTAGTCGGTATAGTTTCGGTTTGTGCCCTTTGAACTTAAGGACGCTTAACTATGGCAACAGAATACGCATGCTCGAAAATCCTTTCTGTGATTGGACAAAATGCTGTCATGGTGGGTGATTTGGTTGTGTTTGAAAAAACGTCTCGTTAATTATATCGTGATGGAAAGCAAGTGAAAAACTATAAATATTTGAACTAGATCTTACAAAGATTTATATATTTATTAAAATAATTGTTTGTCCAATAGCTCTTTGCACCCGTGACAGCTGTTTATTCGGGACAATTATATAATTTTTAATGTAAACTTTGTTGTACGAACGTACATGACTTTTAGAACGCACCTACGCATGTGAGATTTCCGCGGGGTTTTGGTGAATGTAAACAGAAAGATACGAGGACCGATAATACTGAACACAAACAGAGAAGACGTTATTTAAATGGTATCTTTGTGCTTCTGAAGGTTATCCAAATGATAGTTTTAAACATATACTCAAATTTAAATACGTCGGATATCTTTTTTAAAGATAGTTCTTATTCTAATGTATGTAATGTCAATCCGATTAATTGATTGATTGATAGTGGGTTAACGACGGTGAATGTTACAGAAATACCAAATTTTGGCAAAATGGCATCATCATGGCCGTTTCAGAATCTAAAGGACTATGGGTTATTTCATTGTTCGTACCCCAAAATGAAAACAACGTCACGACATTGGTTGAATTTTCATTGTTTTGGACGTTTTCAACCAATCATATCGTTTTGGTGTACACTTTTGAAAAAATATTACCCATAATTCATTAGAGTCTGATAGGCGAATTCAATCAATGTTTTAACCAAGTCAGTTGTTGTTTTCTTTTTGTTATATCGTAATGCTAATTTTGTTATTTACGGAATTTAGTATTGTGTTAAGATAGTTAATGGTAACTCTATTTTTCTTTCACATCAGTTTTAAGACATGTGATATTAAAGAAAGTGGTAACCATATCATTAAAATTGAATATACGTTGAATGTTTACTGTTTGTTTACAGCGCAGTTGCAAATATTTCATGCATGACCAAGAAAATTATATATTAAAAATATATTTTGATTTTGCGGACGGTCCGCAAAATCATTATCTTCTTATTCTGTACTTACGGAGTACAATCTTAAGGACGAACTTTCCCTTCAACTCTATAGAAGGTGGACAATGATTTACTACGAGTGTTGATTTACTGCACGTGTAACATTTTTCAGATAAAATTTATTTGAATAATCAACAAGGAAGTGCCTATACAAACATTACATAACTTTTCAAAACTTGAACTGGTATTGAGATACTGCGATAAAATAAGAAAGAGTTAATAAAATTAAACCATTTTCAATCAAAATCAATATTAAGAATTTTCAATGGAAAGTCATTTACTATGAACATTAGTGCATTGGGAATTTTCTTTTAAAGGTATTAAATTATAAAATATGGACATTAATTGCCATTTTCTCTTAAGTTTGAATGAAGTATGCTATAATTCAATGTAAATATAATAATGTAGCCGGGCTTGTTTGCGAAAAAAATCAACATACTTTTAGGTACATAACCGATTGCAATGGTTCTCTGGAGTTCTGAAGTACGTGTTATGCACTTTTGATTTGATAGATACAAAGCAAAGTATGCCCTATTATTTCAGTTGTCTATAACTTTTTTCTATCATTGAAAATAAATATTCAACAAGACCCAAAAATGATATCAGATCCTTTATGGTTCATTTTGTACCAATATTATCAAACTATTTTGCATGTTTTGAGTTATAATTATGCTTAGGAACTTTTGTGTGGAATATAAACTGCTTCCTGGCCTGGTCCTCACTTTGGTTGATATATCTTTTAGAAATATAAGTTGCTGCTTTTCTAAAATGAATGAGAACGTATCACGGTAATTATATACTCGATAGTCTAGAAAAAAACCTAAACATTTCAGACATCCTCCGAAGAAACAATTACGGAATGGTTTGCTTTTATTGCATCTTGACAAACATTTTATAGGAATCCCAAATTATTATGCCCCATTTATGGGCATTATGTTTTCTTGTGAAAGCGTCCGTCCGTCCGTCCGTCCGTTCGTTCGTTTGTCTTTTCGTTCTTTTGTCCGTTCGTTCGTTTGTCTTTTCGTTCTTTTGTCCGTTCGTTCGTTTGTCTTTTCGTGCTTTTGTCCGTTCGTTCGTCCGTTCGTCTGTTTGCCCGTTCGTCCGTCTTCAGGTTTACGTTTTTGGTCAAGAAAGTTTTTGATGAAGTTGAAGTTCAATCAACTTGAAACTTTGAAAACATGTTCCATATAATATGATCTTTCTAATTTTAATGCCAAATTAGCGATTTTGTCCTATTTTCACGGTCCACTGAACATAGAAAATGATAGTGCGATTGTGACATCCGTGTACTTGGGACACATTTTTGTGGTTTTAGGAATTTTGGTCCTTAATGCTCTTCAACTTTGTACTTAATTTAGCCTTTTTACCTTTTTGGATTCGAGCGTCACTGATGAGTCTTTTGTAAACGAAACGTGCGTCTGGCGTATATACAAAATTTAGTCCTGATATCTATGATGACTTTATTTATTATACATATAATACATAGACATTATGTAAAATATAAACAAAAGAGTATGCACAATTCATTCTAAGAGTTTTGAGAGTCCATATATAAAGCCATGTAGATACGAAAACTAATGTACATTGTACCTGTATTAACAATATTATAAAGCATAAATCAATCAATAATTTGTTTTCAATATAATTTATCATAACAAATTGTTGCAGTATATATAAATTGCATATCATCATTATTAAATATGTTTAAAAGATTACGTGCTTTAATTATATATTGCGTAATATTTTTGAATATCGCGTACTGTCTGAGATCTAAACAAATGTTACCCAGTATGATCAAAGAGAAATTGTACACCCTTTACAATGGCACGTGTACTGTATCTATGGAAAACAAAAGGGTTTAACATGTCAATATTAAAACTCTTAAATTTTAAGACTGTAGCTTCGTAACTTTGCAATTTTTAATTTACAACAGTTCATATTGGTAATAGAATATCCGATTATCGGTTTTCTTATTTTGCAGTTCTGTAAGTTTAAGAACTATTCTCTGTAGGGACCAACATTAGTATTTGCACCTATGTCACAGATTTTTTTTATTATTCTCAAACTACAAGAATTTTGTTTTGGGCTTTGTTACTATGGAAATGGCGTCTATTTTGATTTTTGGATTTTTTTCAATGAAAATTCTAAAATTTTTCCTTAAAAATTATAATTTTGACGTTCCATACTTGTTTTTTGTTCGATTGATTTTTTAGTTGGTTTCAATATTGTGCTGGTTAACCATTGTCAAATGCTATGGCAAGTGCACACAGACGTGTTTAAAAACACATATTTTTGTACAAATTCAACACAAGCAGCTTGTAGTCAAGTGCTATTCGTGTTTTTGTTACATTCTAAAATTGTTTAATGAAATTACCTTTTATCAGGCCATTAATCAAATTGGAATCATCTCACAGTGCCTTACTTCTGTGAATTTTTCGCTATATATAGACGTGCAGTGCATTAGGGAAAACCTGTAGTAATGTACATGTAGATCTTGTTTTTGCCACATTGCCACATTGCCACAGTTTTGCCACATTGCCTTATTATTATTATATGTTCATAGTAGTTTTAAAAATATGTTTTTGTCATAACATTCGTTTTTCGTTGCTCTATATTTATGAAATACAAAAAAAATGTTCGAAAGGTAATTATTATTTTGTTTGTCAGTAGCTTGATATGTCAATCTGTTCCTACGTCCGTATTTATACCCGAGTGCCTGTTTGTTCATTCGTGTGTCTATATGTCCTCCCGAACGTCCGTTTGTTTCTTCACGGTCTGATCAGTCGAGCGTTCATCTTTTTTACGGGTGTCTGTCAGTCCGTTAGAAATTTTAGTGGAAATTGTGTCTCAGCATCTACAAGTTTCTTAATAATTGGCTCCATACATGTTTCACAGGATTATATCATACCGATTGGCACGTTTGCCGTACCTTGAATGTTTGAAGACTGCCTTGCCGAAAACGTTTTTTAAATGCTATGATACTTTTGATCCCCCCTCCCCGGAATAACAAGTCATATTTTCTAGAGGAACATTTATGCTTTTGTTATATATCATAACTATATACGTTTTGTTCAATTAGTTTTTGCCATTTCACTTAATCAAAATGTCACTTGCTTGCTATTACTTATGTTCACTTTTTTTCCTTTCAATGCTAATTTTCAATAGCTCAAATGTTTTTTCCCCAATTTTTAAATATGATTAATAAGTATACCCGATGTGTTGTTTAAAATTCATAAAATAGTAGTTAGTTTTTCATTACACCCGTATCAAATCACACCATTGTCTAGCTGTCAATGGCCTTACAATAGAAACCCGATAGCAAACGAAATTTGAACTCTAGTTTTTTATAAAGTGTTTACTTAACGAATGATATCAATAATCAAACGTATAAAGACTTTAAAATCCCGTTATTTTTAACGAATTATTAAAAATTATACATATGTATTGGGTAACAATAGCACTGAGGATAATACACTTTTGTGTCTTGTGATTATTTAGCCTGATTTTTTTTTATTTGATACTATTAATATATTTTCCACATTTACAATTCGGTTAAATGATTACATACGTACATTGTAGATGTTGAATATTAAACATTTTCAAGGTGAAGGATATTGTTAAAATGCCTCAATGACAGATTTTTCTATGCAATATATCCTTTTATATAAATCCCCTCCCCAAAAAATACAAAAAAAAATTAAACACCAAACAATCCTTGCCAGAATATAACTCTAATACATTGAGAAAGGAAATTATCAGTCAGTTAAATCAAAGGACAAAAGACATTTCGTAAAATTTCGATAATTTTTTTTATATTGTCTTTAACATGTTTAATATAATGCATTGTTTTATTTATCTCTTGTTTGTAATGAAACGAACAGGAAAAGTTATTTCCCTGGTAGCTTTAATTTGTACCGCATTCGTCACAACTTGTCCAATCCCGTACCTCATCTAAGTAGAGTACCGGAGTCAACCGAGGATTGCCGATTGATTTGTACCGTATACTACAATCAGGAAGTTCATGAAATATGAGTTTAATGAAGTCGTTTAAATCTTAACGATACCATTGTTTCCCATTCTTCTCTGTCAAAGTTGAACTAATGACGCGTGGTTTGTCTTTTAAGAAAATAACTAGACTAACTTAAAACAAATGTTATAATAAATATTTCATAAGGCTACTAATAGATTGATAAGGGCACTTGTATTACGTTGACATATATATGAAGTTACATGTAGTTTTACATTATAAATCAAGCAGGAATAAAGCTTTGAATCTACAGATCTATGAAATACTAGAAATGATAGTAAATCCACAGCTATATATATGCATCTAATTCAGTTTAGAAAATATTTTGTGTGATTTCGTCTTTTAGATGTGTATTATTTGTATTTCTTTGTATTCATTAAACTCGTTCGAACTTTTTTTGAAATTTTGTATTGCAATGTACTTTTATTCTTACCTACATGGTTATGTTTTATTGATAGATAAGTTTAAGAATAGTAGTCCTTCATGAAACAACATAATAAATCCATAAGAAAAATATCTTTTATTAATTATTAGTTCAACTGTTTGATAAAGTTTGAATTTGCTATACCGTTTTTTCCATTCACACGAATTTCCATGTACCTTTTTCTGAAAATTACTAATGCGGGTCATCTTTATTATTTTTTCAGTAGCGCTCTCGCTCAATCAGTTTTAAAACCATATTAGTTACGAAATTATATTTCCGACCTATAGAGCTTTATATTTAGTATAAAGAAAGCACATATTTTTGGAATAAGAGTAATCATTATGTAAGCTATCATTAGACACAGAAAGTGTCATCTTTTACAATGTAGAACGCAGATGAAGTATACAATCACTTGGACAATTGACTCTTCTAAACTTCACACAAGTATTCCCCATTCCAAAATAAATTATAGAAAAAATCAAAGAGTTGGTAGTGCTTTGTTTCATAAAAAAGAATACCCAATATAAATACATGTACACGTGTCTTGTCTTAAAGCGGGATACATCCTACTTTGCAAAGAATCACTCTGATTAAAAAAAACTTTCTCTGAACTGGCATCATCTGGATGCCTGATTTTTTTGATTGACAACATATTTATTACGCAGGACGTGTTTTTCAACAGAATGTCGGCATTCCCATGGAAAACAATTATGCCCCTCTTCTTGCCGACTTGTTTCTTTATTATTATGAGGTTGACTTAATACAGGAACTTCTCAGGAAGAAAGATACGAAGTTAACAACATCCTTTAACTTTACTTTGCGTTACATAGATGATGTTCTCTCACTAAATAATTAAAAAAATTGTGACTTTGTTGAACACATCTATCCCATCGAACTAGAGATAATGTTAAGTCTGCCTCATATCTTGACTTACATCTATAAATTGACAACGAGAATAGGTTGAAAACAAAACTTAAGGACAAAAGACAGGATTTCAGCTATTAATTGTGAATTTTCCATTTCTATGTAGCAACATTCCAGCAGCGCCTGAATACGGATTATATATCTCCCAATTGATAAGATATTCCCGGGCTTGTATGTCCTATAATGATTTCCTTAATAGAGGATTGTTGCTGCTCACAAGAGAGCTATTAAACCAAGAGTTACAAATAGTGAAGTTGAAATCATCCCTTCGTATATATTAAGGACACCATAATGCGTTGGTTGACCGTTATGGAATAACCGTTTCACAGATAATATCGGATATGTTCCTTCTGTCTTAACTACAATACCCTTCCCATTGCACGAATGTGACCTAGCGAATTAGACTATTTACCGGGTTTGTAATAACGTGAGCAACACGACGTGTGCCACAGGTTAAACAGGATCTGCTTACCCTTCCGGAGCACCTGAGATCACCCCCAGTTTTAGTAGGGTTCGTGTTGCTAACTAGTCTGAAATTTCTATGTTGTGTCTTGTGTACTATTATTAATTTTACCTGCTTGTCTTTTTCTTTTTTTCAGTCTTGGCATTGTCAGTTTTTTTTTCTATTTATGAGTTTGACTGTCCCTCCGGTATCTTTCTCCCCTCTTTTATAAATTAGCTGTAACTTTAACCTATAGCGACAAGAAGGAAATTTTAAAATTTCTAATTTACATTGATCAACATACATAAATAAAACTCAAAAATAAGAAAGCGATGAATGAGGTTGTTACATTTGATATATGCCTTTTTGTGCATTTTTGTTAAGTATTTTTTTTCATTTGTGTTGAGATACTTGTACTTGTCATTATTGTTTATGATATTCTCGTATTCTTGTCTTTCATTTTTGCTATGTGCTTTGTCTTTATGCCTTTTTATGTTTCTTCGTTACATAAGACGAGGGTCTGTACTTATACATCCCGTCATTGTGTTATTGTACTATGGTTAATCATGTATTCTTGTCTTTAGTTTTTACTATTGCTTGTTCTGTATGCCATTTTGTGCTTCTTTGTAAATGTTTGTATGTTTTTTTTTAGTTATTAGGATTATAGCACAATGTATAAAATGACATTTTTACCTATGATGTCTGTATGTTTTGTTCACTCATCGTTGTCAATATAATGGAATTGGATGCGACTGTCATACAAGTGAGAGGTTTAGCTAGCTATAAAAACCAGGTTAAATCCACCATTTACTACATAAGAAAATGTCTGTACTAAGTTAGGAAAATGACAGTTGTTGTCCATTCGTTTGATGTGTTTGAGCTTTTGATTGTGTTGATTGATTACAGACTATCCGTTTTAAATTTTCGTAGGAGTTCAGTATTTTTTTATTTTACTTTTTATTTTTCATAATTCTTTATATCTTATTCCTATTGATCAATCACACACCAGAAACCTGTGGACAATCCATTACAATATTATAAAAGGTACTAGTAACATTAATGGTTCCATTTCTACCAGATGTACATTTCGACAATAAATGTCCCTTCAGTGATAAACAAGGGCAATTTATTTGAAAAATCTTAAACTTTTGATAATTAAAACTTGATATAACCGATTTATAAAACGCTTATAGAAATAGGAATGAACACATAACAATTAAACATGAAATAACCATAATTCATTATTAATAATTTTAACAATATTAGATATAAAGCTTTAACAATTCTATTTTTTTTACTTAATATATATGCTTATCTTTTTTTGTTATAAAGTATAACTGTGATTTAAAGATAAAACGCTATTGATTGGAAAAATGATAAAGCATATTTAGTGCATATTGATTGAATTTAAAAACACCATTGAATTTAAAGAATTTCATGGGACTGGTTCTTTTAAAAGACAATTACTTAGAATTACCTTTAAATTGAGAATTTTCAAGCCAATCATATATATATCACAAATGTGCATTGTAAGATACTCTTTTAGTAAGTGAAGTAACTGACAAGGCTGGTTCTCTATACCTGTTATTTGGAAAGTGTCCTGGCAGCATATATGGTATGTTAAATTTTTGTAACAATGGTTTATTAGATATTATTGAGATAATTCAAGTTTTTTGCACAATACAAATATAAATTAGGGTAATATGTATGCAATTATGTAATGTTTATATCAAGATGTTAAAAATAGTTGTATGATATGTTATTTATAAAATGCTGTGCATTATACATTAATTAGTTATCAAAAGTACCAGGATTATAATTTAACACGCCAGACGAGCGTTTCGTCTACATAAGACTCATCAGTGACGCTCAGATCAAAATAGTTGTAAAGCCAAACAAGTACAAAGTTGAAGAGCATTGAGGACCCAAAATTTCAAAAAGTTGTGCCAAATACGGCTAAGGCAATTTATTCTTGGGATAAGAAAATCCTTAGTTTTTCAAAAAATTCAACGTTTTGTAACAGGAAATTTATAAAAAATTACCATATAATTGATTTTCATGTCAACACCGAAGTGACATTATCATCATTTTAATGGGATATATATATAAATACAGGCGTAATTTGACAATGTTTAGTACTTTTCAAGTAAGATATTCTACATCAACTTGGCATGGTATAAAATTATATACTATTACAAAAAAATGTTTTGTGATTTCTTTATTTTTAAAATTTGATTTGACCCTTCTTAACACATAAACCAATGAAATATGTGATAAAGGGCTATGCGTATTCAGCTCCACCACTTTTGTATGTAGAAAATGAGATGACAAAGTAAACGCAAATCTCTGAATTAAGTGATTCACTTGTGAAGCAAACTTTTATTACGATTTATTATACCACCAGTTGCAAAGTTAAATAATGCTCATAGAAAGATTGATAAAAGACCAAACAATTAATTTCTTTGCGTCCTAAGCCCTTTTCGTGATTCAAATTCACCAGGAACTTTCATAATAATTTTATAAAATAAGAAAGATACCTTAAATATTAAAAAAATAGGGAACTAAGATCTATCATCTCCAAATCTCGAAAATATACAAAAGTATGTAGAATTATATGAGCTTTTGTACAATTAATACTAATTGAAAGTGACTGCATATTATATAGAAGTTACAAAACTTATTTAAAATGTACGTCCAGATAGAAGTGATTTACACTTACATTGTTTATAGTGGAGTCACAAGTATGTGAAGTTTTTTTTTAAATTTATGATGATCATAAACTTAAAAACATAAAAATAAATCTAAATAATACACCAAGGGGAAAGTTCAAATTTATAATCTGCCAGGTTGCTGATTTTAAACAAAATGGAACAGTAACATAGAAAGGTGAAACGTGAAGTAGAATATTGATTAAAGAAATTGCACAAATCATACTTTGATCATTAAATCAGACAAAAGTGTTGAAATGAAATTCTGTTTTTTTTTTTTTAAAGATACACCTCCTGTTTTTTTATTGCTGCATCTGTCCGTATATTTGTTTTTCAGTCTGTACGTCCCGTATCAGAAGATCAATTTTACTGCAGTTCTGTCCGGCCGTAACACAAGGTTGATTTGACCGAATGTAGTCAACAAAAAAAATAAAAGTAACACCAACTTAAACAAAAATGTTCATTATGAATAGTCGAACAGTTTAAGCTTCATGTACGTTATACTATTTTATAAATACTGCTGTCATTGGAATGTATGCATTTTAATGTGAATTAAAGAATCGTCTTTTGTTCCTGTTAGTTTTAGAACCATAACATTTAAAGATTTCCGTGAACTGGAATACAAATCGATGGTAATTACTTCAATAAAATATAACTGATATCAGTTCAAATGTTATCAACCATCAATAGTGTTTACAACAGTTGATTCATATACTTATATTGTTAACGAAATGGATCATTGGATGTTATTAAGCATGCCAACAAATATAGTATATATACAATACATTAAATTTTTTCCGACAATGTACGTTTATTATTTTAATCCTGCAATGTTCACCCGAACCATTAAAGTGTAGTTGTTTAAAGTAAACAAAGAAATCGACACAGTTAACCGCATACAGCGAAGAGGACCACACAATGAACTTTTACAATAAAATATATATTCACCTTGACCTTTGCTTAATATGTTAATTGGAATACAGGAGTTTTATTTTTGTACAAGTATAAATAAGCAAACATGAGATAGAATTTTGAAATAATTGTGAAAAGATAGGTACATAATATGTTTTAAGAAAATAAAAAGAAAAAACGGTGTCACCGAACTTGTTTTCTTGCCACAAGTAAAAAACAAAAAAAATTCCTTATTAGCCCGGTATAAATTTTGTACTAAAACAGTTATCTCCCCTTAAATGGCTCATTTGAAAAACCCGAAAAGGTTGATATTTGTTAAATTTTGTTGGATAATACAATCAATTAACAAGTTTTTTTTATATAAACAAACAGTTTAACCATTAAATTGCAAATCTGTTTCCAAATTTGTTGATTTGGGCAAATAACTCAACCGATTTTGTACTGTGATTGTAAAACCAAGATGGCGGTATACCATGAATCTACCTTAAGTACATTTTAGATGTACAATAGACTGCTGATTGCAGGATAACAATTGATACAATTTTTGTCAAAGGCACATGTTCTTTTTATCATGACCACTATAGTCAGCTCACACTGTTGCAGTGTAATTTCGTTTACTAGCTCTGGGTCAATACCACTTCTGGTGAACTGTAATTCATCGTGGATATTACCAATGTTATTTCAACTGATCGGGAGGAGCTTCAGTTTAATTTGCATAAGGACAGTCTTTTTGAAGATGTGTGTGATAAGGATGATGGCCGTTATAATTATAATTGATTTCTAATCACCTATCAGTGTCACTAAACTGATATACAAATGAACTGAGTGTATTATATGGGACGAATAACTGGACACTTCACTGATGAGTTTATCCCAAAACACCTGTCTATAGATGGACCGGTCTTAAATAAGCGAACCGGTAAAACGCAGCCCATTCAAGTGAAATAAATCAAGTAATATCATTGCCTTAGTAATTAAATAAAGTCTTTTTTTATATGATGCTCATTGATAATCCTTATTAAGAAATTATAATGAACTAAATTATAGAAGACACAGTTGATTTTAGATGAATTTGTCTATTTTTCATAGTTCCCTCATGGTCAAATGATTCCTAACGGTTCTACATTTCTATACACTATGGGGTCTCAAACGTTTCTGAAGCATGCATATCAAGGAAGGTTGTCAAGCAGTTTGTGGTCAACGAAAATCGTCGCTAAACATTCTTTGGGTTTTAATTTTGCCACCTAGAAGGCCATAATAATACATGACTGTTGTTCTTAGCAATAAATTGTTATCCTACCTATATTGCGCGGGACAATCACTAGGTTAGTGCTGAAATCGTATGATAAACTCATCATAGATACCAAGAATGTGAAATTGATGTCTTTATCATGGTGCTGATCCCACTGAAATCTACTTTACCTCAACGCATGTAGGTACGAAACGCTAGTTAGTATGCCGGCAATTCCACAATAGTAAAACTTAAATGATTGAATAAAACGTTAAAACAACTAGTTTAGGTTTTTCTATATATACATCATATTTTGTATCTAATCAGATATTGAGAAATGTAAATGTTTGTTAAATGTTGTTCAAGAAAACACAAAAAGATATAAAAAAACAGAACAATGAAATTAAATCCTTTACTTAAGTCACTAAAAAGTAGTATACACAATTAAGTAGATAAAATATCAAGCAAAACAACTTTTGCACAAGTGTATTCCAAGAAATGTGCATATTCATGTATGCCAACAACTGATCAATAACCTGGGAAATCAGTGGAATACTACAGCATACAATGCGAAATTATTGGACTCAAGATAAAACAATGTTCCAATACTATTTTGTGAAAAGATAAATGATATATGTCGTCGTTTACCAAACCCAACAAGATTGAAATAAAATAAAATAATACACAAAGAGATAAAAAGAGGATTTATAGCAACAATGAAAAATGTTAAATATGAGTTCAAGTGAACTATATGAGTTTCATTGGCGTTTATCAAGCCAGAATTTTGTTTGCTACATTACATTTAGATCAGAAATATAAAGATCCGTTACCAATCCTTCATGGTCTTCTATGATTTTCTCAGTGACGATACAAATGATTATAAATATAATCTTATTGATATAATTGTATTAGCATTCAACCTTGAACTACCAATAACGGAAAACGACCAAGAACGAATTCGGTATTTTTGTTATTGATAAAGGGACCTTAACAGAATGTGAGAATGTTAATTGTAAAGATCAATTTCACACTTTCTAGTGCATATTATGTTCCTAAGAAGAACGACTAGTACTCCAAATTATTTTGTCAAACAACATTAAACATTTTTTTATTAACAAATGCATTGGTCCAATTTATTTCTTATATTAGAATTGACAAAACAAAAATGAGAATTAAACAACTAAATATATAAATTATATCTTTCTAAACGTGGATTTAAAAATACAAAATGGAGACACTACTAAATCGGCAACTCGCCAATCATATTATTAAAGACCTGAAAAATAAACGTTTAAGTTATAATGCATATAATGTGGTTCATAAGTGTTTCTCGTTTCTCGTTTCTTTCTTAATTAAGATTAGACCGTTGGTTTTCCAGTTTCAATGGTTTTACGTTGTGAGTCTAGGCTCCGTGTTGAAGACTGTACTTTGACCTATATACTGGATTACTTTTACAAGTTATGAATGGTTGTCTTATTGGCACTCATGTCACATTTTTTTTATCTATATATTCTGTTTGTATTTTTCAAGTAAACTTTTTGTAGATAAATATCTTTTATTTCATCATTACCTTATTTCAGACGTCCTCTCACATTAAACCGATCGGAGTCGGTAGCATTTGAAAATTGTAGACAGTTTTTTCAAATGTTTTTTCATATATACTGAAGAGCGCATCCAGGTGCGCGATTTTCTCCCTGTGTTGAAGAACCATTGGTGGCCTTTTTGGTGTATTTTCCGCTTTGATCGGGTTGTTATTCTCTTTAACACATTAACTTTTTTTTAATTCTAAATTATTTACCACTTCATGTTAGCGATACAAACCTAATTTTATTATCTTTAACCTGTAGAGCAGACTATTTAATAATAGAGCCTGTATTGTATAAAGTAAAATCACAAAAATACTGAACTCAGAGGAAAATCCAATCGGAAAGTCCATAATCACACGGCAGAATCAAACGACAAAACACATCAAATACGAATGGACAAGAACTGTCATATTCCTGACTTGGTACAGGCATTTTCAAATATAGAAAATCGTGGACTAAACCTGGTTTTATAGCGCTAAACCTCTCACTTTTATGACAGTCTCGTCAAATTCCGCTAAATTTACAATGATGCGTGAACTGAACAGACATAATGAATAAAATTGTCCAAATATTGGAACAGCAGCCATCATCGTGTAACAATTAAAAAGGAATAATTTAACAGAACACAAAAACATCTATCTACAAACACATTCATAGATATATTTGTAACGATTGATTATAATTATATCAAACTAATATTTCCGAAATATTTCCAAAATATTTTTCTTATTGAATAAACCTAGCTTCACCTCCTGAAAAAAGAAAGTTGTTTTTACAAGAATTTACAAGTTTTGATAATTTAGTTTTCTTTACACCAGATGAACCCAACGTTGATCATGAAAATTATAAGTATTAATTATGTAAATTTTATTGGAAAATGGGTATCCTATTCCGTCTATGCTTTCTGTAAACACACAATACATTACTTTTACCTTGTTGACCCTCTCAATAATGTTTAACTATACAGAAATTTAAATTATTTTTTTCATTAGCTGTAGTATTCTTTTTAGAATAAAATTTATTTTTCTTTGAGGTTAAATGAAAAGACTGTAAAATATTTTGCTATATAAAAGTTTTTGCTTATTCAGTTTATTAATGGCAATAGTCTACGTTAATGTATATCGATTTGAACAACTGATACATGTATAACTACGGAAAGACAAGATATTTTCATGGAAGAGATAGAAACGATTGAATCAGAAATAATTAATATTCTTTATGTATTATATTTGAGTCGATATGTATTTAAAGCTTAAGTTAGACCTCATAGGTAAATAATTTTGGTAACACGTTTTTTATTTCATATAACAGATTATTTGAATATCAATGCTTATCAAACATGTCTTCTACACGACTAATATGCATGATTGATGAACATCATTACATAATATCTGATTTTTTTTTCTTTGCGGGAGGTATTATTATAACTTGCGTATTAGATAATTGTTTTTTTAATAAGTTTTATACTTATTATATTTATATGTTAATATATGTTGTCCTATTATAAAGTTAAAACAAATATATAATCACATACTATAATTTACAACCTTAGTCATGTTAAAGGGACAATATGTGCCTATTTCATAGCGTTACAACGGTAGATATTCAAAACGTGTATCACTTTGAAGCTACCGGTGGGGTATAATCTATGTTAAGGCAGCAACGTGAGTTTGTATATCAATTCAAGCAAACAAGGGAGAAGGTCCAAAAGGGACTTATTTTGTAAAAGATTTAAACTGATTTGTGCATTAAATACGCTCAAATTTAAACTTATAAATGAAAAATCTATCAAATATGGCATAAACTGTCACTTTTCAGATGTTTTTGTCTACAATACAAGTGCCTCCATTACGTGTTTGGTGTTATTTATTATCATAAAATAGCATATACATGTATTTGAGTATTTAGGCTGAACACAAATGCGACTTCTTTCAGTTTAGACAACACCCATGCCAAAGTTTTGAAGATTTTAGTAATGATACATGAATTTATGATTCTTTATGCAATATTGCAGTTGTTATCAAATAGTCCGTTTCTATATATAAAATTGAGAATGGAAATGGAGAATGTGTCAAAGAGACAACAACCCGACCATAGAACAGACAACAGCAGAAGGTCACCAGAAGGTCTTCAATGCAGCGAGAAATTCCCGCACCCGGAGGCGTCCTTCAGCTGGCCCTTAAACAAATAAATATATACTAGTTCAGTGATAATGAACGCCATACTGAACTCCAAATTGTACACAAGAAACTAAAATTAAAAATAATACAAGACTAACAAAGGACAGAGGCTCCTGACTTGGGACAGGCGCAAAAAAAGTCTGATGTCAGAAGATGTAACCAAAGAAAATAAACAAAATGACAATAATACATAAATAACAACAGACTACTAGCAGTTAACTGACATGCCAGCTCCAGACTTCAATTAAACTGATTGAAAGATTATGTCTTCATCATATGAATACCAGGCACAATCCTTCCCGTTAGGGGTTTAGTATCATACCATCATAACATATATGAGAAGAATATAAGTCGTGTCATGCCAACAACCGGTTTTTAAATAAATGTGTTTAGTTCCGATGCAAAGACCCTATAAATGAATCAATATTAACGCCAAAATATGCAATCTTTAATGACCTGACAACGGTATCGTAACTATATCCCTTCTTAATAAGTCTATTTAAGGTTTTGTTAGCCTATGAGTTGAATACATGTACTGAAATGTGTGTGCTTTATAAAGAATATTTCCATAAAAAATTGGATGTGAAATACCTGAACGTATAAGAAGTCTGCATGTCGAGCTATATATGTTGGCGTTTTATTTTGTAGCAGTTTAGTGGTTCTGTTGTTCCGTTTGGTTTCCTTTTAAAGATGATGTATTTCCTTTGGTTTTGGTTTCTGACTCGAATTAATTTCGATTTATTCGATTTGTGGCTATGGAACAGCAGTAAACTTATTTTGACTTGCTTTATCCATTACCTGATACAAGTACACTGTATTATCACACATATCATATTTATGTAACAAAAGTATTATACTTTTCAATAGATAGCTTAAAGTTTACATGTCGAAAAAAAAAAAGAAATTTAAAAAAAGGTCATTTTTAAAAACTACAAACGTCCTATCGGATGTACTCCGACATTAAAATATAATATTGATCCTAATGAATCCAATGATTTAGGATACAGTAAGCACACTCCTCTTTGTAATTTTTCAGATTGATTTTTTACCAAGGTTTAAGGCTCATTCTTGTACTTTGTTGGTAATTTGTTACCATGCGAGTTTATAAAACCAAACTTTCATGTACATATTTTGGGGTGTTCTCATGTGCTTAATTTCTAACCATTAATATAAATTAGGTGTGATCATCTTCACTTAATTAATAATTTTGAATAAAAACAGGACTTTAACTATCGTCTAATGATACATAAAAAAACTACTTGAATATCTATATATATTATTTTTCAAAGGGGTAAACATTTTAACACTTTTAAAAGCCAGATGCATTAAGAATGAGCACATAATAGGTGATATTGTGAAGCCAAAATTTTTACTAAAAGGACCTTTACCGTTCCTTCTATTTCATTTTAGTGTGAGAGGTTTTCTTTAAGCAACACGTCATTTAGATATTCACCATGCGGCAAAATTATAAATAATTAAATAGGAATAAGTATAGTGCTTTCAATTTTGATCTTCAAATTATATGTAGCCTATTTGTTTGAACTTGATAAGTCACGCTGATATGTTTTATTTTGTAGGCATTATTACAACAATTTATTGTTTTGTTTTCAACACAGACAATTTATTTTCAGTTTTAAGACGATTTTGTCATCGTTTCAAAAAATGGCAGAAACACCAGATGGAAAGAAAGAAACCCCACCAAGAATAAGTAACCCTGAAGTCTTAGACAGGATTAAAAAGGAGTAAGTGTTAACGCTTTTTAAGGTTTATTTTGATATTTTATGCAAACATAGTTTAGATTTTATAATAAACTATCAGATCACAATTTACAGGATTCTTTACTTTGAACACGAAAATTAACATAGGAGGGTTTAACATGTTTTAACATTTCGACAATATATTTAAAAATCTTAATGAAGTAATTTAATGTCATTTGTTGTATTATTACAGAAATGGCGAAAATAAAGAAGACCACAAAGAATATGATATGAAAGAATCTGTATGCCCACCACCAGAAAAGATTTTAAAAGTTGGCTTTGCAATTTTTCTTTGTATTGTTGCATTTGGAAGTGGATTTATTGGAAGGATAACACTGCATATATTGATATGGCACATCAATCCACCGATTGAATCCGCTATCTCAGCTATAAATACTCTTGGAGGTCTTCTCGAGCCCAACTGTTCAATATGCGTCAACGAAACATCATGTACACGCTATACCGACTCTACAGCAGTTGACGAGTCATGGATCTGGCCTTGTTCTTGGTTATGATCGCGCCATATTTCTTGACATTTATATCAACTTTATTTAGAATCTTTTTCAAATCCAATAAGGCGATAAACTGGAAAGTACTTTTAGCAGTAAGTTGAAATAGTGATAATGCATAGGGTATATTTACAATGGCACATTTGATAGTTGAGTTGTTTGATTGATAAGAATAAAGAGACTTATGATGCTGAAACCACAATTTGCTAATCTGCATTATTACTAAAATGAGAATACATGGCAGTGGTAATCCGTGTTTTATATTTATAGGTTGAAGTACTCCTTAAGTAATATTTTAAACGACTGTTCAAAAAAAGTATTCTGACTAAGGTGTTGAACATATTTGTTGCATGTCAAAATATCTATTTATTAAATATAAGTACTGTGGATAACTCTATTCTCGTAGATAAAATTTTTCGTTATTTAATGAGCACTTGCAGTTTTTAGTATTTAAAATCGTACTTTTGGAAAGACTAAATAAAATGTACAACATGATATAATTTTTTTAACTCTTTGAACGTTTATATTTTTGGTTCACCTGTTCCCACGAAATCCCCGAAAAAGGTACCAAACGAAAAAAAAAGGAATCAAGTTATTTAATTTCCTATTGCTCTGATTAAAAGTTTTCATTGAGAAATAACAATAAAGATTTGCTTAATTAACAATTACATTTGGGCTTCAAAGTCCAAAACAAACATATATTTTCTGTGAAAGAACATATTTTAGAGGCGAAGAGATCAGAATTGGTTAATTGACAACGATCTTTAAGAATCCTCCCGCAATATCATAAAAATGTTTTTACCTGATTTTGCTTAAAGTATTCCACATTAAACTGACAAAATTTTCCAAACTCTACATAATTAATTTTCTTGTATTATAAGGTACAAATAATGCTTTTTGAAAAAAACCTCGGTATATCCGACCTGATGTGATGCAACCATGTCTTTCTTTAATAATAAATACTGATGAAAAGGTTGCCTTCTCATCAATGCCTCTCACACATAAGGTTGGAGTTATAATTTATAATGATATAAGGTGGTCATTATAGGCCGTATACTACTTAAATCATGTTCTATATTCTATAGTCACTACTTTGCTCCTTATTCCTTGATTGCGACCTAACACAGGCTTGTTACTTTCCATGCAAAACTTTTTTTTCGGTTTAAGTGCGTACATATAGGATCAGAAAGATGTGATATGAGTGCCAATGACAACTAAAATCCAAGTCACACTCTATTAAAGTAAAGAATTAAAAGAGGGACGAAAGATACCAAAGGGACAGTCAAACTCATAAATCCAAAACTAACTGACAACGCAATGGCTACAAATGAAAAAGACAAGCAAACAACAGCACACACGACACAACATAGAAAACTAAAGAACAAATGCCAAGTTCTACCTTCAACACCTAGCCTGGATCACACCGAACATATAGCTATTAAAGGGCCCCACCATGACTAATGTAAACCAATTTAATGATTAACCAACTGTTTAATCTATATAAAAAATATAAACAAAAACTTTAATGAATCACATCAACAAACGACGACCACTAAACTACAGGTTTCTGACTAAGACAAATGCGGCGGATTTATGTTTGATTTTCTTCGAATAACGTATTAAACTTGTCAAGTGCTTTGTATCATCCACTTTCCCTATTCATTCATCTTTATCAAGAAGAAATAGTTCAAGTTTTAAGTTTCTTAATTTACAATGTTAATTAACCGAAATAATAATTTAAACGTTTCGCTCTTTTTAGTTGACAAAGACATTATTGAGCAAATTAAAGTGCATTTGAAGTGGAACAAATATATGTTTATGTTTGATGTTTCAATGCGCTTCCCTGCGATACGATAACTCCTACCCGGTTTGCCCTTATAATTAAATTTGTCAAATATGATTTCAATAATAAAAAATATTTTTCATTTTAGCTGGTTCTTATTGAAACACTTCATTCAATTGGACTCTCTATACTAGGATTTATTGTGTTGCCTGCGTTTGACCCTGCTTCCGCATCGGTGGTTTATTTAGCAGCTGGTGTTGGACCGCCTATACTAGATTTTTTTGATAAAGTTGCCAATAAGCTAACTGCAAAATCTTCAAAAACGGCAAAATCACAAAGTGATAATGCATCACAATCGGAAACAGAGAACCCACAACCAACAGATAGTACAGAAGCTGGTACACAGAATCAAAACCAAACAAATGGAACAGAAACTGAAATGCAGTTAGATGGTTCGAAAACTATAACCAAAAATCATAAGTCGCCAAATGGATCAAAAACTGAAACAAACGATCAAAATAACACAATTGAAAGTGAAACAAAGGATCCTCAAAATACCCATGTCAAACATAGCACAAACGAGCACGACGTAAATTCACAGAAAAATAGTTCAGATAAGGCCAAAGAATCTACCTTTAAATGTTTATTGTGCGACGAAACATCTGCACTCTCCTTCACGTTACCGTTTGCCGGGTTTGCATTGCAAGTTGCTGGAATTGTTCTTATAACACTTTATATTCAAATTGGATCGATATATGTTTTATTTGTGATTTCCGTCGTTTTAATCTCAATCAAGTATTGGGAAAACTTCATTACTATGGGTACGGAAGGCTCTTCCTGGTTCCGCCAATTGAAAAGGGAACTACACATTGGAAGAACTAAGACCTCATGTATAGTGAGTCTCTGGAAAATGCTTATAACTTTTTTTGCAGTAATAGCAATTTTTACTAGTCGAGGTACTGATTCAATGAGCGCACTGAAAGCATTATTCAATAATGGAATAACAACAATCAATACAGTCTTTGGAGAGCAGCAACTAGGATCTAATCCGATTTGCCAAACGCAAGTGCCATTCCTGGCAACTATCATTTGTATAATTTGTGAATATTTATGTTATAAGACCTCCAAAACTGTTTGCGTAATAAATTGTCAGAGGTTTGGCTTTAGTTTCCCACTGCTAATTTTACCAATAGCCGTACCTGCTGTTTTAGGAGGATTGATGAATCAACCTGACATTTTGAAATTAGATTCATGTGATGTTCTCTTCTCTGATTGGTGTATCAAGGAAAATGGTCATTTATTTGAAAATTGTAAAGAACTAATTATAGCATTCTTAATGCTGTACATATCAATTATTTTCATAACGAGACATGTATGGCAATCGAATGGTCGAAAAAATGGAGAAACCGCTAGGTAAATATTTATTCAAAATTGCTACTGTATACTACATTTTTTTTACGCAATCTCCAAACAGGAGATAAAAAACATTTTTAAATATTTCAAATGAAAACAAGCCCTTTGAACAGAGGTCCGTTAACATATGTGTTATTTGTTAGTTAGAGTTTGAAAAGAGTGGCGAACGATACTAGAGGGACAGTCAAACTCATAGATCAAACTGACAACGCCATGACTTAATAAGAAAAGACAAACAGACAAACAATAACACACACAACACAATATAGAAAACTAAAGACGCAGCAACACGAACCCTACCTAAACTGGGAATGATCTCTCAGCTGTTCCGGAAGGGTAAGCAGATCCTTTCTCCACAGGTGTCACCCGTCGTGTTGCTCATGTTATTACGGACCCGGTAAATAGTCCAATTCAGTAGGTTCTATTTGTGAAAAGGAAAGGTATTGTAGTAATGACATAAGGAACATATCCAATATCATCTGTGAAAAGGTTATTCCATAACGGTCTATCAACTCGTGATATCGTCCGTAAACTTTACGAAGGGGTGATTTCAATTTCACTATTTGTAACTCTTGATTTAATAGCTTCCTTGTTAGCAATAACCCTCGCTGCTGGAATGTTGCTACATAGAAATGGAAATTTAACAATTAGGAAGCTGAAATCATCTCTTTTGTTGTAAAGTTTTGTTTTCAACCGACCTTCACTGTCAAATTCTAGATTTAAGTCAATATACAAGATAGACTTAACTGTATCTGTTATTTCCTTTATCTCTTGTTCGATTTGATAGATTCGTTTAACACAGTCACTACATTTTGAATTTTTAGTGAGATAACATCCTCTACATAGCGGAAAATAAAGTTAAAGAATATTGTAGATACAAAGCAGGTAAAACTTGCAAAGAAAGATAATTTGGTGACATTAAGGCGCTTATATTTGATTGTGTTTGTTGCTTTTTTTCAAAGCCTTTTAGAATCTTTTCATTGTATAGCTTGTAATATTGATCTCAAAACTGTTTTAGTGATTTTTAGCAAATAAAAGCTATATTGTTTTCATTTGTAAGGATATTTATTTCTCCGTTTTACTGTGGACTGTTTCCTGAGTTATCTTTGTTACTAAATCGGAGAAGAAATGATGACGAATACAACATTGTTCACTGTAATAAGGTATGTCATCATTAAATCTTACCTATTGCTATAGTAGAGAGTTATTGACAGACAAGTATAAGATGGATCAGTTTTGAAAAAAAATATGAAACAAAATGTCTTGTAATCTTCTTTATTTAGGATTATACGTTACAAATTTGATTTTTTTAATCATGTTGATCGAGTTAAAGGAACTGCATGTCTTATCGAGATATAAGAGTATATCACGTAAGCTTGTTTGTATGGCTGTTAATTCCCGATGTTACCTTTTAGCGTGTTTCAACTTATCAATTGATTACTGTAAATGACATTTTGAAACTATCCATTTTATTATTCACTTTAAACCTAGGTTAGTAAAGAGTCGTTTCGACCGTGGCCGAGCCGTAATGCGAAATGGGCACCAAAAGAGGTCATGCAGTCTGTTATTTTACGATATATATCGTCTAGATCCGAGTTTCGGTTTATACAATTTTTTCTATATTTGTTATAGTCGTTATTTCGTGTAATAGTTTTTTTGAATTATTTTAATGATAATTTTTTATTACACACTACCCGCTAGAGATAGAAAATTATCGCTATAAACTAAGATCGCACACGCCATTCTCATTGTAAACATCAACGAAGTAATTGGGAATATGTATGACAACATTCTCAATTTTTTCTTAAATATACTGTACTAATCAACATCTGTACATATACTAGTAGTGATTTGACGACGAACGAAAAAGATATTACCCAACTAATTTTATCTTTCGTGTATTGCTTTCTTATTGGTAATCACACCGCATCTCCTTATTTTCATATGAAAGTGTAAAATAAAACCAAACAATTGTTAACTAATCATTTAAAAGTACTTATTGAATTATCATTCAAACGAGGAAAAATGATCATCTATTTAAAGTGTTTTTGCCATTGAATACTTAACTGATTTTCAACAATTTCATTTCTATCATAGCAGACGAAACCAAACGAAAAGCAAAATAAGAGAAAAAAGTTATATGCCTGCTGTGCTACCATGTGGCACGAAACAGGAATTGAGATGAAACAGCTATTAACCTCCATTTTAAGGTAATGTTTAAATCGACTCAAAGCAATAGTTTTGAATAACATTGCACTTCTATATGTATTTGTTCAAAAAGCACATACGAATTTCAATAAAAGCATGAAGCAACATTATTTTATAAGCATACGAATTGTCCATCTAAGACACGCCTATTAATTCATCAGTAAAACATAAAATCTATTTCAATTGACGAAATATGTAACTGATTTCTTTCATCATTATTATATAGTACACAAATTTTATCAGTAACCAATGTAAATATATTACACATATTTTATCAGTAACCAATGTTAAATTTCATAATAAATGCATTAAAGTATAAACCGAAACAAAAAACTCGACACCTCTTTCATATTTAGCTTCATATCAAGAGTCATAATTTTTCCTCCTTTTTTGTTTATGTTTGAAAAAACTGGAGAGGAAACATATCAAGGTACACCGACCGGAAGCAATTATATTTGATATGATGGTTCACCTGTTTCTCTTAAATAATATCTTGTATACATATTATTTTATCCGTGATTATTTTTAAGTAAATTTGTTGAATTTCATAATATGGTACCCAACGATAATTTGAGATTTTTTTTTAATAATTTACGATATATATTAAATTGAGAATGTACCCCAATCTTTCAGATTACAAAATTTCAATACACTATATGATTGCTTCAAAATAAATAACCGCATTAAAATCTTCATATTCTATTCAAATTTGAATAGTTATCTTAGTGCAGAAGAGTTCCGTCTCATTTAACATGTTTAACGTTTGCTGCATATCGAATACATCATCTATTCCTTCAAGACTATATACTAATTCTCGTTTGAATTATTTTACATTGTCATTTCGGGGCCCTTTATAGCTGACTATGCGGTATGGACTTTGTTCATTGTCGAAGAACGTACGATGACCTATAGTTGTTAATTTCTGTGTCATTTTGGTCTCTAGTGGAGAGTTGTCTCATTGGCAATCATACCACATCTTCTTTTTTATATAAAGAACTGGCTTTTTACTCTTTATTCAAACGTATTTATAACGGTGCCCATTGAGTCTTCTTTTAAACTTACAAAACGTTGTGATATGGGAACTTTGAATAGCATCACGGCTTACATTTTAAAATAGCTGTATTATTAGAAATGACTCACGTCAATGCATGAATATTAATCTTAATGGTTAAAAACAATTAAATGTGTTTCATGTCTTCATTTCAAAATTTAATTATTTTTTTTTCATAAGGTTAGACCGAAAGCAGTGTATTAACAAATTTCTGAAGGAAGAAATTACAGAAGACGTCGAAACATTTGATTTAGAAGGTAACTTTTATTTTACCTAAAGGGGAATTTATTTATAGCCTTTTCAAATTTCTAATTGTTTTTACTTTGTTAATTTTGTATATATTTTAGTTTTATGTGTATTGTTCTAAAGACATGTAGTATATTTAGAATATGGACGCTTCTGTGCATTATTAAGGGTGTACTCAGCTGAGTGACCAGTGACAAATAATGTTAATTCAAATCTTGAACCAATGCATACATATATCCTTAATTAGCCTGTTGTGCACAATTTTATCATTTGTTTCGCATAAATTTTGAATAAGCCTCAACAAATATTTCAATCGGTGTGTGTTGTTGTGAAAATATGGAAGCTAATTAATGGTCGTGTTTTGAAGCCAAAGTTAAACGATTGTCCCCCGTTTGTAAACAATCCACAAAGGAGCATAGATATTCAGGTAATCACGTGTATAACAGGTTTAATGAAATATAGGAGTTCTTGATGACGGAGCGATGTTTACGTTGGGTTTCCCATTCACACTTGTGAATTGCGATCACCGGATTTTTACAAGAAAGGTAACGCTGCAAACGGAAAACATGTCGGGGAATTGTTTGCTGAAAGCAAGCAATTAAAAAAAAGTAAACTGCTTCTAAACTTGGACAAATTATAGAAATTGTTTGAGAAAAAAGTAGATGTATATAAGTTTTATAATAAAAACTAGCCATTTAGTTACATAAATAAAGGCAACAGTAGTATATCGCTGTTCAAACTCATAAATCCATGGACAAAAACAAAATCGTGGTAACAGACTAAAACTAAGGAAAACGTATTAAATATAAGAGGAGAACAACGACACAACACTACAATGTAACACACAGAAACGGAACAAGCATCAGAAAAAATCCCACGAGAATAAAAAATATAACATCAAAACCAAATACATGAATTTGGGATAGACAAGTACCGTGACACGTCTTTTCGCAATGTGAATTTACACTCAAAAATAAGAGAAAACAAACGACGCAACGTTAAAATGTAACACACACAGAAACGAACTACAATATAACAATGACCATATTCCTGACTTGGTACAGGACATTTTTAAAAAGGAAAAAATGGTTGGTTGAACCTGGTTTATAAAACATATGCATCATTTTATTTTAATTTAAAGTTTCGGACTTGAAGGAACAGAATAAACAGAAATTATTAATGAAGATATTTGCTTTTTCAACATTGTAGAAATAGGCTGAGTCGGACTTTATATTTAATACCTTATATTTCCATTGGTATAATTGGGGTTTAAGATCGAAATAGAATCTGCTTAAATGATAGTAAATGAGCTATTGCAGTTTTTTGGTTTATGAAAAGAAAGACGGTAGGTATAGGAAAACTGTTTTACCATGTATCGTAGGGAAAACAAGGAGTTCGAAAATCTGACACAAAGTCCTAAAACTCAACATCATATACATCATTTAAACACGTGTGTGAGCTGGAAAGCGTTAATATATATTATGCAAACTAACATTGCGACTGATCGGAGGTGTCAAATGGGAATTATGTTTTTAGAGCTGTTAACCGTCGATGGGCATAAACTCTGTTGAAATAACTGTACTGTAGACCCCCTATGGTTGTACTGTTGTTTTAAATTCAGAGCCACAGTGTAAGGCATTCATATAGAATGTGTATATACTAGGACAGCAATCGAGACACACTACATTAATAAAATGTCTATATTCTATATTAAACAAAACTCAACTCTGCCAAAGGTGACATTATGTTACAAAACCCGTATATATTGAAAAGACAATTAAAAAAATACAAATAATTAAAACACCTTCCAGCAAATGTTGTAAAAAGTTGATATCTACTTTTCAATTTATAGCTCATGTATTTTTTGATGATGCTTTTCAACCTGAGAAGAACAACAAGAAAGAAATTAATATATATGTTAAAACCTTTATACGTGTATTGAGTGAAGCTTGCAGGTAGGTGAAAAACTTATGACAGTGTTATAGTCATGCAACATCTTTTTCCTTTTTAGTTTTTAAAAAAATCTGTTTAAAATTACATTAGAATACCTTTAAAGAAAGCTTAACCTTGCATTGTTTATCTGAATGCATACATTTAACGTATTGGTCGAAAAAGGCAAAATTTCATTTCATAATTTTGTCCAATCCTCAAATCAAGACCATTTGATTCATGATAAATTCACTTTGAAGGAGACACGCTTAAGGACGACATAACGTTAGTAAAAAAATGTCAATATTGAAAATGTTATTGGAACATATTGATAACCTTTAGTAGCCATGAATTCATACTATGCTATTTCATTAGATATCTCATTATGCCGTTTTAGAATAAAAAAAAAGATAAGAAATTGTGTTTTCATCGAAAATATCGCACAATGATATTACCATCGAACCAATAGTTTTTAATTGTTATGTGTTGTTAATCTATTTTTTTCTTGAATTTATATGTACTATATGATACTTAACTTTACAGACACCAAAGTTATTCGCTCATTCACCTCAACATGTAGTTGTGCTCGAAACAAAACAAATTAGGAAATCAAGAAAAAGACTCCAAACAGAAGTTTGAAAATATTACATAATGTATTTTGTGATTTCTCACTATCTTTATGAATGTTTGTCTCAAATACGGACATCACTGTCAATTGACCTCTTGTACACGTTTGTGCCTGAGGAGATAAAACATAGAACTGTAAAATAAATCAAGTTCATTTATTTCTAAAAATGTTTTTTATACAGTCGCGTTTATGAACAGCAAATGGAACCTTCAGAAGGCCTTATGTATAAAACCCCGTATGGTGGGAGGATTGAATGGATGCTTCCAGGAGGAAACAAGTTATTTGTTCATTTGAAAGACAATGAGAAAATTCGAAATAAAAAACGATGGAGTCAGGTACACGTACATTCAATTTTTATATTATTCTACTTTAGAGTACATGCTGTTTTCAGTAAAAAATCAGAATTCCATTCATAACAAAAACATATAAAACATGACTCAAAATGAAACCATACAGACAATGTTAAAATCGAATAAAAGAATTATATAACAGTGTAAAAATCAAAATCACAAAAATACTGAACTCTGAGGAAAATTCAAAACGGAAAGTCCCCAATCAAACGTCAAAATCAAACAACAAAACAAATCAAACGAATGGACAAGAACTGTCATATTCCTTAACTGGTATAGGCATTTTCAAATATTTAAAATAGTGAATTGAACCTGGTTTTATGGCGCTAAACCTCTGACTTGTATGACAATGGCATCAAAATCCTTTTTTTTTTTAACAACGATGCAATACATCAACCTTTTAATTAGGCACATAAGACTAGTTTAATAAGTATTGTGATTTGTTTGCCAAATATGATAGAGAAAAATATACTGGTAGTTTTAACCATAATTCGAAATCAACATTTAAAAAAACCCAACACTTATGAATTAATAAATATGCATATAAGACAAAATTTTTAAGACAGATAAAGATACCATTCCAAATAGGTTAGAAAGTTTGGTGTCTATATCTAATAAAAAAAAACTAATATGGAATATCAAACTCAAGCACAATTGCTTTTGTCCCCTTAGCTACACCCGATTGTGATTTACGTTTGATGAATAAGAAAAGTTTGATCACACAGTTGACGATATTTTCCATTGTATGTAGCATAATTATTTAGCGTTAAGAAAATACTATTAGCTCCTATCATATCAGTAATAATTCAGGAATAATATACAATGTCTTCCAGGTCATGTATATGATGTACATTTTGAAATGGAAAATGCTGAAGGAGTATGGTAATGAAGGAATCCAGGAAGCAGCTGAAAATACATTCTTATTAGCTCTTGATGGGGATGTTGATTTCCAACCAGAAGCTGTTCTTAGTTTAATGAGACGGCTGGAAAAGAATGAAAAAGTAGGAGCAGCATGTGGCAGAATTCACCCTATTGGAAAGGGTCAGTTTCTTTAATTTACAAATTTTTATTTTATGCTTAGAACTTTCATATATATTATTTTATGACAATATACATCATATCGTATGTGTGTTTATCACGTGCGATATTGTGCGAAATACCTACATGTTTTTTTTCTATTTATATTATGTTGATAAATGATGTTTTTGTCTCGCTTGAGGGAGTAAAAAAACGAGACATAGGTATGCTGTTGTCGGCTTCGGCAACGACGTCAACAATGTATTAGTTTGTGATTAGGTCTAGTTTATGGTGAACCATTAGTGGTAAGTCAAAGATATTTGGTATGAAGTTGTATCAATATTGACACATATTATTACCTTGGAGATTATTTGGCCCTGCCCCCTCAGTTATGGTCAATTGACTTTAAAACTTTTGCTAGGTTTTCATGTATAAGTTTGTGGTTATGGCAGTTTATGGGGGACCACTAGTGGTAAGTCAATTATATTTAGTATGCAGTTGTATAAACAATGACATATCTCATTTCTGTGGATATTATTTGGTCCCGCCACCTCAGTCATGGACTATTGACCTTGAAATTTTTGCTTTGTTTTCATGTTTTAGATTGTGATTTGGTCAGTTTATGGGGAACCACTAGTGGTTAGTTAATGATAATTGGTATGCAGTTGTATAAGCATTGGCATTTATCATTTCTATGGAGATTATTTGGCCCGCCCCCTCAGGCATGGTCTTTTGACATTGATACTTTTATTTAGTTTTCATTTACTAGTTTGTGATATAAGTGGGTTTATGGGGAACCATTAGTTGTAGATCATTGATATGAGGTATGCAGTTGTACTGGCATTGGCACATCGCATTAACATGGACATTATTTGACCTCGCCCCCCCCCCCCCCCCCCCCATTTATTGTTTATTGACTTTGATATTTTGCTTAGTTTACATGAATTAGTTGGTGTTAATATCTGTTTAAAGGGCACTACTTATGATAAGTCAGTGGTGTTTGGTATGTTTTGTATTAGCATTGGCACATCTTATTTCCATTGAGATTGTTCAGTCATGTACCTTCAGTCATGGTTCATTGACTTTGAATATTCGAAAATCTTACATGTTAAAGTTTTCAACATTTGCATTATCGAAATTACCAAAAGGCGAGACATATCTCTGTGATAAACAGTTTATTAAACGTTGGTATCTAAATAACGAAATCAACATAGCACTTTTTTTTTACTTTTAAACAATGATAATGTACTAGCGTATAACTTTAAGAAGAGTTTATGTTTTAATTCATGTCATTTCAATTTTTGTCACATTTGGTTGTTACCCGCAAAGTGGAAAGGGATTAATATAAGTTGCAAAACTTGTTTCCCAATCCACTATAAATAAATATGTTTAAACTAAACCTTTTGTAGACCAAGGGTATTTATTGACTCAAAGATGAATACTAGTACTGGTATTTCTAATTAAAGTCCGTTAGCATTCATGGTTATTTACATTTTAATTTTTTTACTGATATGAACTAGATGACCACACCTTTGGAATTCTTCCTCTTTCCAACCTCAAGCTGGCTTAAATTGTTTTCAAAGAGTTGAGTAAGGTAAAGTTCTTTTAGAAAGAAGATTTGATTAGGCAACTCCTGAAAAACTATATCAATAAACAAGATCTGCATCGAAGGCCATACTGTAGGGCATGGATTTTGCATCAATTGAGAAATTTTAAGGGTTATAATTAAAACTAAGTATAAAAAAATTCTCCGCGGTTGCCTGCAGGTGTCCTTTGAAACCTCCTTTGATATGTAGACATCGTAAACGTGAATGAAGACAGTTTCAATATCTTAGAAACTGTCATCTAAATTTCTCCTATCTTCAACGATGGAGCTAACTGATGGTCCATCATTAAAATATGTTTACAGGACAGAAAACAAATTACTTAATATACTTGTAGGATTTAAATATTGGATAGACCAAGAAATTCATGATAACTCAAGGAAAATGTGAAAAAACCCGGTTTGTTATATTTGTTCAAGATTATCCACTTTGAAGCCTTTTGATAACATTAATTGCTAACTCGTTCTTTCCTTTAATATGCATTTTCAACTTTACTTAAACAAATCAGTTACCAAAACATACGTTATATAACTATTCATTATATCGTAGGTCCGATGGTATGGTATCAACAGTTTGAATATGCTATAAGTCATTGGCTACAAAAAGCAACTGAACACGTGATTGGCTGTGTCTTATGTAGTCCTGGATGTTTCAGTTTGTTCCGGGGTTCTGCAATATTAAATCATGATGTTCTTGAAACATATACTACAATTGCAGAGGAGGCAAGACATTGTTTACAATATGATCAAGGTATTTAATGATTTTTTTTTATTCTAATTTTAAAGAGCACAAATGTCTTGTGAAATATTGTTGTTATCAATAAATTGCACCATCCTCAGGTATAGTTGTATGCTATGTATACATGGTATATCCCATGTAAAACTGGAACTTTAAAACGAACAGCAGGAATCAGACATCTTTTGAATATGTGTTGGATAATCAGGAATTTTGGTCACAAGCACCACTGCAGAGACATTTATTGTCGAAATACGTAACTGGTGCAGTAAATTTTCGTCGTAAACTTTCTACATTTGAAAATGCCTGTTCCAAGACATGAATATGACCGTTGGTGTCCATTTGATGTGTTTTGTCATTTGATTTTGCCATGTGATTGGGGACTTTCCGACTGAATTTTCCTCGAAGTTCAGTATTTTGGTGACTTTACTTTTTGTTACCCTTGAATAAATGTATCTAGCGATTACTGTTGCTAGGTCAATAATCTAATGGTGGACGGTTAGTCTCCGAGAGTATCACAACCCTATTAACAGGTTTGCCCGGTACTGGTATGAAAAAAAGTTGAAATAAGTTGTTTTTAAAGTTTTGAAGTTAGTAAAGTTAAGGAATATATTTTTTTCAAGAACAGCTTTGTTACCTTTTGCTATCCTGTTTGCTTTGTTTTCTGGTTTTAAAGCTGTTCAAGATTTATATGATTTGGAATTTCAAGTTATATGGCCTTCTAAATGTATGATGAATGTAGTATCTAACATGAGTTTATTAGATGATACAACAAATTAATAGCTAGTATTTTTGATGAGTTTTTGAAGATCTGTATTAAATGTTTTGATTAAACGTTTGAGACGATAACATTAACATGATTAATATTTTAGAGTTTTGCTGACCTAAACAAGATTTTTAATAATGTTGTACCAATTGTATATTACTGTTTTGTTAATGGCAAATGAGTTACGTCCTATATCTATTAAATGCAGGACATATACCGAAATATATATGTATCTATACAAATATTAAAATTAAAGTAAGTCCGTCATATTGGAAACATTATAAAATAAAAAACAAAATCATTGACAGGTGAAGACCGATGGTTGTGCACACTGCTACTTCAAAAAGGATGGAAAATTGAATATTGTGCAGAATCTGACTCATACACATTTGCTCCAGAATCTTTTAATGAGTTCTACAACCAACGAAGACGCTGGACTCCTTCAACTATGGCTAACATTTTAGAAATAATTCAAGACTGGAGAAATGTTACAGAGAGCAACGAGAATATATCTTTTCTGTACATTGTCTATCAGGTCTTTTTGTTCGTGTCAACAATTCTAACACCAGGGACTATATTCATGATTATTTTGGGTGCCTTAATTGTTGGTTTTGAAACAATACCGCCATGGTTGGCACTGATATTGAATCTACTTCCTGTTGTAGTGTTTATATTGATGTGTTTGTATGCGTCATCCCAACGACAGGTATGTTGTTGAAACAATTGATATGTACATATATTTTCATGATGAAACTTGATATAGCTTTACAGATATTTATCGAACTGCTGACAGCTAAAAAAAAGCTACTTATCTGAATACACATTAAAACTGAGAATGAAAGTATAAATGAGGAATATGTCAAAGAGATAACAACCCGGCTAAAATTTAGATGACAGCTGTAGGCAACCTATGGGTTTTTAATTCAGCAAAACAATTCCTCATAAGGAGATGGGCCTTAGATAGCCTCGTACATAAAAATATGTTCTAGTTAAGTGCACATTTGCATTAATATTAATGTGCCTAAATTTCCATTTTGAACACCTTTTTCATAATTATTCCATACCTGATTAGATTAGAAACATCTGTACATCATTTGTTTTATTTTTCAGTTGCAAATGGCTGCTGTTTTATCATGTATATACGTTATCGTAATGGTTGTTGTTATGATTGGAGTTGTGCGAGACGCCATACTAGAGGGTTTGTGTTCAACAACCACAATTTTTATTATCTTTGTTGCCGGAGTTTTTGTAGTATCTGCACTCCTTCATCCAAAGGTAATACATTTGTGAATATGTTTCATCACAATTTGTAGTAATTTGAAATACTTGTTTGTCTTCATTATTGAACTACTTTTGAACACTCTGTTATAGTTTAATTACTGAAGCTCTACAAACAGCATGACAGTAATTGTTGAATATCTAAAACTTGTAATGTTATTTTGTTATGTATAAGTTCATACACAGGATGTGTCAACAGTCTGACTGTCTTTTAAAAAATCTGTAATCAGTAAATTGTCAGTATGAATAAGTAGTGAAAGTAATTACCGTATTTAATGAACCACTACTCAGATGATAGAGTTGAATATTAATTTGAATAGATACTACAGATGATAGAGTTGAATATGAGTTTTAATAGATACTACAGATGATAGAGTTGAATATGAATTTTAATAGATACTACAGATGATAGAGTTGATATGAATTTTAATAGATAAAACTCATCATAGATACCAGGACTAAAATTTGTATTTACGCCAGACGCGCGTTTCGTCTCCAAAAGACTCATCAGTGGCGCTCGAATCCAAAAAAAGTTAAAAATGCCAAATAAAGAACGAAGTTGAAGAGCATTGAGGACCAAAATTCCTAAAAGTTTTGCCAAATACAGCTAAGGTAATCTATGCCTGAGGTAGATACTACAGATGATAGAGTTTAATATGAATTTTAATAGATACTACAGATGATAGAGTTGAATATGAATTTTAATAGATCCTACTGATGATAGAGTTGAATATGAATTTTAATAGATACTACAGATGATAGAGTTGAATATGATTTTAAATAGATACTACACACACCCTTCTAGAAACACAGCAAAATCCATCAAAACATACTTAGTTCAACACCCGGACTGTCTTATTCAAAGCATGTAATATATTCAAATGATGTTGTCAGTATGAATAAGTAGTGAAGTGATTATCCTTTTTAAATCATTTGCATTTTTCAGCAAAATGCATTTTACAATGAACATACCAGATTTAAATTAACCAAATATACATCATGGCATAAATCAGAACATAAGTAAACCATATTGTTTTTTTTTAAAGTGGAAAATTGAAGTAATATCTTTTGAATGAAATCTTCGTTTGTTTCGAAATAAGAAAAATGTTGTAGAATTGTCAATTAGACTTCTGTCCACTTGAGGCAAACAATAAGATATAATCATTTATTAGTGATTGTTAGTATCCCAAAAAAGGAAATAAGCTAAATCCTTATTGGATTTGGGTTTTTTATTTACCACCGACAATTTTGTTAATATTAAAATTATGATATTTTCGCATTTTGAAAAAAAGTAATCTATATTACAATAATTGTCACCATGTTCATCAATCTATGCATCTTAAATGTCGTTGTAGGAATTCCTTTGCCTTATTCCTGGACTGTTATATTTTTTTGCCATACCGTCAATGTCAATGTTGATGTTTTTATATTCGCTTGGAAATCTTCATGTCACATCATGGGGTACAAGAGAAACGAAAACAGAGACAGTAGAAATAGAAAAACCAAAATCAAAGCCCGAAAAGAGGAAACTGGTTATTTCTGCTCGCTCGGAAAGTTTGTCAGGTTATATTATTATTCGTAATACTTTTTGCCTGTGAAATTATTGTCTGTTGGCAAACGTATTGGAACTACTTTTAAACTAGTGTTTTGGTCTGTAAAAGGTCACTTGAGCATAGTTTCGAAGCTCCCCACAAACAAAACCATTAAAAAAAAAAAAAATTAATGAACAAACAAACGAATCCGAGTTACATATGTAATACTATACAATGAGCAATTCGAACCCACCATATTTGATCAGATATTATGTGCGCATAAAGAAAAATCCTGCCAAAGACTTAATAGCATCCATTCATGTTAATCTGGTAACTTTTTTGCCGTTGACAAGGCCTGTTACAGAAACTCTTTGTAAATTTCGTTAACGTCCTTTGACATAAAAGTCATTGACAATTTAAACTAATCCTCTAATACTTAATTTTACCGCGTGTATAGTTTGAAAAAAGGTTGTTATAGTAAATAACAGGACTTTTATCTATGTAATCGAACACATTCATATAATTTCAAAACGATACAAAATACAACGTTTTGATTGAAAGAATGCAAGCAAATAATTATATGAATTAAAACAAAGGGTGTACTCGTGTAATCCAGAATGAGTAGATTCTAAGATAACGAATTATGGAAGCGATTACCAACAAGTGATTGGTCACTTTCTGTTCATGCGATAGTGACTACGATGAGTGTTGGAGTATATCCCTGGTCAAACGTGATATAGATAAATGTACTCAACAACGGTCAACGATAGCGAAAAAAAAATCTTTATAATTAAACGGTTGTATTTAAAGTTGTGTTTCTAAATAGTGGACATGATAGGAAAATACGAAATATTGCAGTTCAACATGCGCAGGTTATGGGAGATTTTCACCAAAATAATCATAAATAACAGCTGTTAAAAAAACCCCGGGAGAAACAATGGAGTTATGAATTACCTCATAAATGGAAGTTGAAAATACAACGCTATGTTAAAATAATAATAAAACCAAAAAGAAAAAACGAAAACGAAAACGAAAACAAAAAACGAAAGACGACTGAAGAAACACAAGTTCATCAAATGCACATTATTCTTTTTAAATCTTGATAATACCTGTACATGCTGTATACCAAGTATGTCTAAATAATAGACAAGCTCCATATTTTACAGTTGCTTATTCTGTCCTTCGAATGATTACACAAAGGATGAATTTTTGTATTCGAACTTGGTCAATGAAATGAAACGTATTGTACATAAAGAGGAGGACACACAAAACAATGGTATGTATGCACAGAATCGAACAATGAAAACAAATAGACAAAAATTAAAAATTGCAAAAATGATATTGTCTGCTGTCGTTCAAGTAGAAAAATAACTACATAGACACTAATCAAACGGATAAAGTATAAAACCATTAAATAACCAAGGAATGTGTAATTTTGTTACCTTTCTTCCACTTAATTAGGGTTATTGAGGTGTACAACGTTGATTTCTATTTTACGGAGGGATATTATTTATACACCACCAACTTAAAATGTAAAATTGCATCTCAAAATAGTTCTTATTTTTGATAACATCTTCAAGAACAGAACGAAACTTAAGTTATAAGACATCTTTTATTACCATATTTTGATAAAGAGGAAAATATGAAATTGTAAATTTTATATTGAGTTTAGAAAAATAAGTAATCCTTTATATTTGTTCGATTTTTTTCATACATATAAGGGAAGATAACCTTTTCAATAATTCTATATATGAAAGAATATTATGACATTTTCATTTTTATACTAATAAGTTGTGTATCAATAAAAACCAAACACATCGTATTTATTTAATTTTCTAAGAACATATTGTTACACGTTTCTTATCAACTTTTATTTTAAAAGTCTATCAGTTGGAATCACTTTATATCCCCGAAATGTTTTTTTCTTAAATAGTCTTTGCCGTAATTGGTAATTTTGAGAAACTTAATGTAGCTTGACAAAAATCACAGTGTTTTTTCATCATAGTTTTGAAAAAGCACGATACAATCTTTATTTGTGGAAATAGTTATTGCTGATCTACTCTAAGAGTTTTATGATACGACATTATTTATTTGATAGTGATTTGTTGTATGACGTTACTTTTTTCATTTTCAAATGGTGAACATTGTTATGTAGCTTTCAAAGCGGCTCTGCATGATGTGTTTGAGAGATTTTGTGGCAACATTCAGTATCTGAACCAAAAATTCAAATGTTGTATCATCGGACAATTTCCAGAATCTCATACCTTAGCTCTCTCTCTCTCTTTCTCTGACATATTTTTGTAACAGTGTACACTTTCAATATTTTGTTGTCGTCTCACCTATTTCTTCTGATTTTTACATCACTGAATAAGTTAAGTTAACAATTAATAAGCTATCATTTTTTTAATTGATTTGCAGAAAGTGCAGCTACCAATAAAACCTCCAGTGTAAATAATGAAACGCAGGAAAATCTAAAATCTGACGACACAATAGTAAAAGTAAGCCCTGGTGTTGATCAAGACAAAGATGAGCGCGGAAAAACTGAGGATGACAATTTAATGAATGAAAAAAAGAAAACAAAAATTGATAAAAGTGCTAAACGGACAAATTTTGAAGATGTTTATTGTTTATGTGTCGATGAAGGTTTGCAGAAGATCAATAAAGATGAGTCCAAATTCTGGAAGAAACTGATAAAGAAATATTTACAACCGTTTAATAAAAAGGAACCGCACATACAAGAACGAGAAAAAAGACTTGCCGGGGAACTAATTGAATTACGTAACTCTGTTTGCCTGTTTGTTTATCTTTTAAATGGCATTCTCGTGACAGTAATGTTTGGATTGACACAAGTTAATACATTCAAAAGCTCATTAACTGCCGAATTTTCATGTGGTGGTAAAGATATTTCGTTAGTTCCAATAGCCATATTATTCAGTGCTGTTTTTGGTATTCTTCTTTTAATACAGTTTTTGTGTATGCTCTACCATAGATTTTCTACGCTCGTTCATATCACAGCTAATACTGATTTGCGTAGTACTGAAGATGAACATATTACTGAAATAATGCAAAAAATTGCAGATATTGCTACAACACGAATGAAAGAAAAACAAGAAGTGCTATCAGATAAGAGTAAAATAGGCGTAGACATTAAAAGGTCTGTTCTCCAAACAGAAGAAAAGCAGTATAAGAATCTAAAAGATATGATGGATAAAAATAAAGAAAAATTAAAAGCAATTCAAGGATCCCTTTATTTAAAGCATCAGTCAATGAAAGAAAAATGGCAGTTATTTTTGAAGGAACCAAAGTTAAAAGATATTGTTACGCAAGCTGTTGTAGCTAGCAAAATGCAAACTAAGATTCACCCAGAGTCCCCAAAAAAATCTTCTGAACCAAAACCAAATCAGGAAGTCGGTAGCGATTGCAATATTTGAACATAATTAGTCTTACATGATAAAGCTAGTGATAGATTTTAGTTTCCAATTAAAAAATATGAACTTTATATACACCTGCTAAAGTGCATGTTTCATGTGTTGTGTACTGCACATGCTCTTAACTGTTTTGTTGTGTTTGATTGGTTTTTTTTATATTACTAATATACATTCTTTTATTTTACTAGAATAGCTATAATGTGTTTTAACAAGATTGCTTTTATGTACTATATAGATTTGATATATGTCGACAGTTCATATGTTTTAATTCAAATTTAGTATGACGAAGTTATAATAATTATTTGAAAGGTGACGGTGTTCTCTAGTTTGTTTTTCATAAATGAAAGTTTCACATATTATATGTATATTGATTAAATTAACTATTTTGAAACAATCAAAGGACAAAGTGAGACACAATTGCACTTTTGCGAGAGGTACTTTTTTATAATCAATGTGAGTTTGACGTTATCTTGGTTTTTTTTTGCATTTTTTTGTTATTAATTTGTTAATATTTTACTAAACAGTAGTACACATAATGTATGCCATGGATAATATTTTTTTAAAATAAATAATTTTTTTATTTAAGTGTCACGTATTGATTGCAATACACATAATTCATACACAATATACATAATAATAAAACTACCAATATCCATCCAAAAACTGACTTACGAGACATTAAAATAATTAATTAAGAGCTTGTCTCGGTCATTATTCGGTCAAACATGATATCGGAATTTCTTTTCTCTCGATCGGTACTGACATGATTTATAACAAACCTTTCTAAAATTGTGCGTTTATAAATTTATAAATTATAAAGAAACTTAGGTTTTAACTTCCTCAGGCAAAGTGGACCTTAAATGAATGTGGCTATTTGTTTTAGGCATTTTTGTCATATAGCTCTTCAACTGTTTCTGTACGTAAATGACGTGTTGTTTCCAATTTGTTTCATAACATATTAAGCTTAATAAAATTATATTCGTAAAGAAACAAAAACAAACTGTTCTTATACATACTATAAAGTGACAAAGAAGAGCACTTTTTTATGCTGATAAATTCGTAACGTATTGAAACACTGAGTTGGCCGCACTTACCTGCGAAAGGAAAGTCATTCCGATGTCATTTTGAACCACTTCTCTCTCTATAATTTTCTAGTTTTGTTACAGAAAAGCTCAACACACAAGAGTCAGATAACTTTTGTCTCTCTTGTCCATTTGGTTGAAATTTGATGGTTTACCAGGGTGTTCGTTATCTACAAAGGACGGAGCAATATAAGAATAAGGAGACTTGGTATGATTGCCTCAGAAACAACGTTTCGCCAGATTTCAAATTAAGTGGATTATACATGTCTAGGCAACTGTATAAACCATGAAACTATCAACAATGCGAAAAACCGACGGCCATAAAAGGTCCCTATATGAAAAATATAAAATAACTTTGTTCAAGAGGACTAACAAGTTGGACCTAATTCTTTAGAAAGCTATTCAGACGGATAAACACAAACGACATTCATTGAATAACAAGATCCTTACTTTGGACATGAAAATACAGAATTTGGGTGGGTTAAACCTATTTTGACCACTCAACCCTAAACAACAATATGGGACAGTGATACTACATGACAATATAAGAAAAAAACTTAAAAAAATAGTTTAAAAGGGTTTAACTCATCGAATCGATTTTAATCAGACATACATCTAACACAATACAGACCAAACTTGCCAGGCTATTTATAAATATCTTCCGACAACACTTTCGCAATGCTGGCTATGTTTGCTTAGCGTTATCGGTTTTGAAGCAAAGAACAACGATCGCATTAAGCAAACTTTTTGTCTGATTCAATGATGACATTTAATCAAATATTAAAAGTACACCAAAAGGTCGCTAATAATTAGTGTTGTCAACGGTTAACCGGTTTACCGGTTAACCGATCGAACGACCAAATACCGAATACCACAATCGCTAACCGGTAAACCGGTCTTTTTTTTCAATTTTTATAAATTTTATATAAATTTGTATTGAAATCATTAAATAGTTATGTTTTATTTCAAAATTGTCGTCGTGGTAATTAATTAGAAAGATCAATTGTCCAGTATATAATTGATTGCTATTGTTAATCATAAAAACATAAAATTAATTATACAACTTGTCTCTCAGCTCGGGGCAGGATCTCAAAGAAACATAATTAGTATACATGTTTTTAAACAGTAACTTTAAATCAGTAACGCGATTAAATTTTACTATTAACTTCATTAGTTCGTTTTTGATCTAATTTTGTGTAGACCTTAATATAAATGTGCAACCTCCGTCGTGTAAGGCTATGTCTTTCTTTAAACAAAATGCTAACTCAACAATTGTGAAATGCAAACCAATGTGAATGTACTCGATGTATACGTGGTAGTACTAGTAACATGCTCAAAGAAACAAGCAAACAAAGCGAAGCAAAAGGTCGTACGGTGACCTATAGTCGTTAATTTATGTGTCATTTTGATTTCTCTCATTGGCAATCATACCACCTTTTCTTTTTTATAATTAATCATTTCAAATTGAAACATTCCACATTATTTTTGGAGACAACAAGAGATAAGGAAAAAATAATCGGTTTAAGAAATATTCAATTATAAGAAATGAGGTGGGTTTTTTTTATCTTTCAATTTAAGGATAGTACAAACGCTATAGTTGATACGGTGTATTTGAATATTAAAAGTCTAACTCCGCCTGGAATGCTCGAAGACAAGCCTTATAATGCCAAAGGACAATATTCATTTCTAAAAGCGTAAATTTATGACTGGATGAAAGGTTACCAAATTGACACTCATACTACAACATATATCTATGTGTAGGATACTATTGATCAGGCTTTCAAACACCAATTTAAACTATACCGGTTAACCGGTTAATCGGTCGAACGATTATCCAAGTAACCGGTTAGGCAAAAGTGTACGATTTGACAACACTACTTATAATTAAAATTGTTATGTGTTGTCTTCGAACTTTCACCCGTTTTAAGATAGCCAATATCTTTCGTGTAGCTTTAACCCCGATAACACAAAACAACATAGCCAGCACTGCAAAAGTGTTGTCGGGAGATATTTGTAGCGTCCAACACAGAAATGGTTCCATGATTATATTTTGATAAAGGTTTTATTAAGAGTCGACAAATGACAAATGACAAGATATGTTGGTGGATTCTGTTTCTCTATAATGTTAAGATGTTAAGCAGGGTCTTTATTTGTCTTTTTAAGTTATAAGTTAAAAGTTTGAATTTTTAGCTCACCTGGCCTAAAAGGCCAAGTGAGCTTTTCTCATCACTTGGCGTTCGGTGTCCGTCGTCCGTCGTCCGTCGTCGTCGTCGTCCGTCGTGGTCGTTAACTTTTACAAAAATCTTCTCCTCTGAAACTACTGGGCCAAATTAAACCAAACTTGGCCACAATCATCATTGGGGTAATAGTTTAAAAAATGGCCAAGATGGCCGCCATGGCTAAAAATAGAACATAGGGGTTAAATGCAGTTTTTGGCTTATAACTCAAAAACCAAAGCATTTAGAGCAAATCTGACAGGATAGAATTGTTAAACAGGTGAAGATCTATCTGCCCTGAAATTTTCAAATGAATCGGATAACCCGTTGTTGGGTTGCTGCCCCTGAATTAGTAATTTTAAGGAAATTTTGCTGTTTTTGGTTATTATCTTGAATATCATTATAGATAGAGATAAACAGTAAACAGCAATAATGTTCAGTAAAGTAAGATTTACTAATAAGTCAACATGACTGAAATGGTCAGTTGACCCCTTTAGGAGTTATTGCCCTTTATAGTCAATTTTTAACCAATTTTCATAAATCTTAGTAATATTTTACAAAAATCTTCTCCTCTGAAACTACTGGGCTAAATTAATCTAAACTTGGCCACAATCATCCTTTGGGTTTGTAGTTTGAAAAATGTGTCCGGTGACCTGGCCATCAAACCAAGATGGCCGCCATGGCTAAAAATAGAACATGGGGTAAAATACAGTTTTTGGCTTATGACTCAAAACCCAAAGCATTTAGAGCAAATCTGACATGGGGTAAAATTGTTTATTAGTTCAAGATCTATCTGCCCTGAAATTTTCAGATGAATCGGATAACCCGTTGTTGGGTTGCTGGCTCTGAATAAGTAATTTTAAGGAATTTTTGCTCTTTTTGGTTATTATCTTGCATATTATTATAGATAGAGATAAACGAAGAACAGCAATAATGTTCAGCAAAGTAAGATTTACAAATAAGTCAACATGACTGAAATGGTCAGTTGACCCCTTTAGGAGTTATTGCCCTTTATAGTCAATTTTTAACCATTTTTGTAAATCTTAGTAATCTTTTACAAAAATCTTCTCCTCTGAAACTACTTGGCCAAATTAATCCAAACTTAGCCACAATGATCTTTTGGGTTAGTAGTTTGAAAAATGTGTCCGGTGACCCGGCCATCCAACCAAGATGGCCGCCATGGCTAAAAATAGAACATGGGGTAAAATGCAGTTTTTGGCTTAAAACTCAAAACCCAAAGCATTTAGAGCAAATCTGACATGGGTAAAATTGTTTATCAGGTCAACATTTATCTGCTCTGAAATTTTTAGATGAATCGGACAACCTGTTGTTGGGTTGCTGACCCTGAATCGTTAGTTTTAAGGAAATTTTGCTGTTTTTGGTCATTATCTTGAATATTATTATTGATAGAGATAAACTGTAAACAACAATAATGTTCAGCAAAGTAAGATTTACAAATAAGTCAACATGACCGAAATGGTCAATTGACCCCCTAAGGAGTTATTGCCCTTTATAGTCAATTTTTAACCAATTTTCATAAATCTTAGTAATATTTTACAAAAATCTTCTCCTCTGAAACTACTGGGCTAAATTAATCCGAACTTGGCCACAATCATCCTTTGGGTTTGTAGTTTGAAAAATGTGTCCGGTGACCTGGCCATCAAACCAAGATGGCCGCCATGGCTAAAAATAGAACATGGGGTAAAATACAGTTTTTGGCTTATGACTCAAAACCCAAAGCATTTAGAGCAAATCTGACATGGGGTAAAATTGTTTATTAGTTCAAGATCTATCTGCCCTGAAATTTTCAGATGAATCGGATAACCCGTTGTTGGGTTGCTGGCCCTGAATAAGTAATTTTAAGGAAATTTTGCTCTTTTTGGTTATTATCTTGCATATTATTATAGATAGAGATAAACGATGAACAGCAATAATGTTCAGCAAAGTAAGATTTACAAATAAGTCAACATGACTGAAATGGTCAGTTGACCCCTTTAGGAGTTATTGCCCTTTATAGTCAATTTTTAACCATTTTTGTAAATCTTAGTAATCTTTTACAAAAATCTTCTCCTCTGAAACTACTTAGCCAAATTAATCCAAACTTAGCCACAATGATCTTTTGGGTTAGTAGTTTGAAAAATGTGTCCGGTGACCCGGCCATCCAACCAAGATGGCCGCCATGGCTAAAAATAGAACATGGGGTAAAATGCAGTGTTTGGCTTAAAACTCAAAACCCAAAGCATTTAGAGCAAATCTGACATGGGTAAAATTGTTTATCAGGTCAACATTTATCTGCTCTGAAATTTTTAGATGAATCGGACAACCCGTTGTTGGGTGGCTGACCCTGAATCGTTAGTTTTAAGGAAATTTTGCTGTTTTTGGTCATTATCTTGAATATTATTATTGATAGAGATAAACTGTAAACAACAATAATGTTCAGCAAAGTAAGATTTACAAATAAGTCAACATGACCGAAATGGTCAATTGACCCCCTAAGGAGTTATTGTTCTTTATAGTCAATTTTTAACAATTTTCATAAAATTTGTAAATTTTTACTAACATTTTCCACTGAAACTAATGGGCCAAGTTCATTATAGATAGAGATAATTTTAAGCAGCGAGAATGTTCAGTAAAGTAAGATGTACAAACACATCACCATCACCAAAACACAATTTTGTCATGAATCCATCTGCTTCCTTTAATATTCACATAGACCAAGGTGAGCGACACAGGCTCTTTAGAGCCTCTAGTTAATATTTGATGTCACAGAAGCACACACAATGGAATACCAAAACATTATGCAATTATTGAATATTTACAAATGAAAACTCTGCTTAAGCGAGGTACACTGTGAATCTCATGTGACAACTAGTCGGGAAAAATGATCAATTGTCTACTAAATATGCATCGGTCCCTTGTCACCATCTTATGGTGTTTATAAATCTCAACTTGTTCGATTCGCTTGTGTATTTAACAACGTATTTGATTTCAACGAAAGAAATGTCTGTGTTAATGAATAGTTATTACACCAGGGTTTTCGATTTCGCAAACTAGTAAACATTTTTGTTGAAAAAAGTAAGTGATGAAAAACTTTATTTTAAATTAGCCATTAAAACATCTTGTCGTCTCCAGAAAATATTACATCCATCAAATATTGATGAAAGATTAAGAAGGGGAAAGGTTTTGGTTACAAAAATTTTCTTTTTCTTCTCATGCTCATCAATCAACTTGCCAACATTTTCTCGTATGCGTCAAATTTCATCTGTTTCCACATTGTAACGAAATATTGAATTGTTTTATATACCGATATGAATTCAACCCCAACACTTAAAAACAAAAGTTTGTATAGATCAATTAATGTAAATAATCACAAAAAAACTTTAAACAGACGAGAACATGTGATGAGCTAATATATATCATACGGTAATTAGAGAAAGGTTTCGATTTAAGTATTCCTTCGTTAGGTACAAATTTAAGTAAGTATATGAAAATTTTATTAGTATAAAGGAAGTTGTAGTGGATTCCAAGTTTAAGGAACACTTAGATTGCTTATTTTAAGATGTTTGACGCACACGGGCCCTGACCTTTGTTAGTTTGTTTGTTTTTGTTAATTTCGTTTATCTAGATGTTTAAGAGTTTAGTTTGACGTCAATTTTCACTGTACTAGTATTTAGGAGACAGTTGAGAACCATCTCCGGGTGCGCGATTTTCTCGCTGCGTTGAAGTCCCTTTGGCGGACTTCGGCTGTTGTCAGCTCTTTCGTCGGGTTGTTGTCTCTTTGGCATATTCCCAATTTCCGTTCTAAATTCTATTCATTGAGGTTAAGCGAACGTTTTTGAATAGTTTTTGGTTCTGTATATTAACAATGTAAACACCCTTATTGTTTTTATTGATTAACTTAATTTCCATGTGACTTTAAATTCCTTTGTTTTTAAGTTTCACCTTTTCAGGCAAAATGTTAATTCGATGGTTTCCATTGCAACTGGCATTATACAGGGAAAATAATGACTGCATTTTACTAATCTACCAAAGTGATGATATAAGATCAAATTAAACATCAATTAACATTTATAGGTCAACGCACGACCTTCAACAATGAGCAAAGTCCATGGCAATGTTGCTTAGTCTTTCGTTTTCTATGTTATGTCTTCTGTACTATTTTTTGTCAGTTTGTCTTTTCATTTTTAGCCATGGCGTTGTCAGTTTATTTTCAATCTATGAGTTTGACTGTCCCTCTGGTATCTTTCGTCCCTATTTTATGTACAAAAAATGAAAGAAAAACAAATATGTAACACATCATCAAACGACGGCTACTGAATTACAGGCTCTGGACTTGGGTCAGGTACATTCAAACATCATGTGGCGGGGTGAAACCTGCTTAGCATGCAGCCTAACGGAGTAAGATAAAGTCTAGTAAACATGAAATTCATAAAAATACCTTGCCTAGCCGCATAATATTATGACCATTCCGTCAGAGAACATCCCCTTTGATGAATCTAATGACAGTCCTTTTACCAGCATAAGTATACGCCCGGTATTAATATTTTGACATGTTGTTATGCACCTCCGATCAGCTGTGTCGTTTTTGTCAATAGCCACATAATGCAAATTGATGTCAGTATTTTCCGCCTTTAAAAAAAAATACAAATTGGTTGGTTCGTTTTCCAATTATGCTATTAAATATTAAGTTATTTGAATGATTCATGATGGTATAAGAATTGTTTATTGATTATAGAACAATAGCAATGTTTAACGTACCAAACTAATGACATACTACGACTATTCAGTTCAGTATTATTATGATTATCGTTACCATTGTGCACCAAAAGCTATCTTCCAAGTTACATTTAATTCCAATTCGACGTTTCGACAATGAACTGATTTTTTTTAAACCGATCGAAGTTTTGAACACCAAACATTAACTGGATAAAAGTTCTTTTTAAAAAGTATTCTATTTTTTTGTAAAGAAAAACTGCTTAGGTATTACTTTTGAGATTGTCCATATAGATTAATGTCAGATATTTCTTATGAGTATAATTGTGCAGGTTTTGGGTTGTTTGTTTGGAAGAAGAATGAATATTATTTTGTGTAATTGTATGTAAGAAGGCTAAACAACAAAACAATCCTGGTGACCTGATATTCTATTTAACCCGAATTTGACAACCAGGAAGTCACTGTTATATGAGTGTTACAAGGTCGTTTCAATGATAACAATTGTCATTGTTTCGATATCTTCTATATCAAAGAACTAATGAAGCGTGTTTGTCTTTTAACAAAGCAACTTTTTCAAATAAAAACATTTGTCATTATAACTCTATCATAATAGTGTAAAAGGAAGTGTACCGCGTGCGAAATCTCACAAAATAATATCTGCAATGATTGCATTTCTAAATCATGGTAACTTCCATTATCTGAATTAGAAAACTCAAATTAGTATACCGGAAAGAAATGTATAAATGTGGTTTAAAATATAGAAGTTACAAAGACAAAATTGATTCACAAAAATAAAGCAATTATGTCTTGATATGCGAAGGGAAATTCTTAATAAAAAATAATTCGTATAAAAAATGTGAACTGTTAAATTTAATTTAATGCAACTGTGTTATTGCGCTGTTAAATAGCATGGTCCGTTTATTCATTTGTGATATACAATCATTGACCGTTTATGGTCTTGATTTGAAAGTTAACAAGATAATAAGTTTATTTAATTTTTTTATTAATGACGTCAATGAAACATACTAGTTCGTGGAGATTTTACGTCTTCTCCCCCTAAACACTAAATGATGATTTTCACCGTATATATTTCCTTTTGAAAAGTAATGGGAGTTGCAATATATAAAAAAATAACCAATCATTAGCTCGAAATATAACTTATATTTGTTCTCTATTCAAAACATGAATAAAGTGCTTGACAAAGCCTCGCTTTATACCTGTTTCTAAGAATTGTACAAACAAAGTTTCGATACAATGTTTGGTTATTTCATTTATCAACGCTCGAACGGATATATTACCCCATCACTTTAAACCGTCCCCTCTAAATGTAAGCATTAATTACTGCTAACGGTTGAACTAAAACAAATATCAGTTGCTAATGGTCAAATATCTATACAATTTAATCTATGGTGAAACTGAAAAAGGATTAAAAAAAAAATCAAAATGTATTTAACATCAATTAATGTTTACTAGGATAGAATGGATGATACATTACGGTGCGAGAAAAATGCATTTACACTCATTTACACAGTAATTGAGGATATTTATAACATTGCCATAAAACCAGGTAAAGTCAACCATTTTTAAAAGTTCTGTACAAAGTCAGGAATTTTGCAGTGGTTATAAATCAGTCCATTTCAATGTATGTTGGCGTTTGTTGTTATAATGTTTCTGTTGTTTCGTATGTTTTCCCCTTATAGTTGTTGTAGTTCCCTCAGTTATATGACTATTGAACAGCGGTAAACTACAATTGCTTTTGTTCAAAACGGTGCAGAATAAACATGTATAGGTATGTCATCATGGTTGAAATATTTGCAACAGACAAAAGTACCAATCACACAAATACTCCATATGTTATTCATTATATTATGTTGATTATGAAGTAACATATTTAGAAGTCTAGACTTTAATTGTGATGATTCATGTATGAAGACTTCAATAGTTATGGTGTTAAAATGTTCTTATGTGCCTTTTCGTCATCCTTTTTTAATCTGGTAACAAAATCATGGGATATAATCGCCTTCAGTATATTGTGGCATAGCGAGGTTATTGAATTAAGAAATGATCTACATGATTTTCCTTTCTTTCATTATAAAAAGCCTTTAGAATAAAATGTAATGCTTATTAAACAAGTTCATGATTTAAATGAAACACATTATAAATTCCAGATCACCCATTGTGTATTCCAAACAATGCATATTCTTTAGATACACGCTCAGATAAGGTTTTTGAATACACATCATGTTTCGTTTAAAATTTAACCCAACACGTTTAACAACAAGCCTTTGTTTATCAGTGTTTATAAGTAATTCATAAATCTGGTTACCGTTAACAGTTAATACAGAAGACAGACAAATTTACTTTATCGTTGAAGTTTGTTCTGCTTGTATGGCTTGTTGCAAATATATTCATTGTTCCTTTTTTTGTTTTACCTCTACAGTACACCAGTTTGTTTTTATTGACATGCAATATGTAAACAGCCACAAACGTTGAATCACTTTTAAAACAGCGTAAGACTTTGTTTTGTTTGCAAAGACTAGGTTGGTTTCTTCAACGTTACACCAGCCCGAGTTTTATGCACGCAACGTGTACGATACAATACAGTTTCCCAGACCAAAACTTATGCGAAGATGTCTCAAGTTAAAATGTTATATATTCATTTGCGTACAAATGTTAGTTTGTATCGCTTAGTAGAAAAAAGACACGGTATGATTGCCAATGAGACAACTCTCCAAAAGAAATAAATGACACAGTCTTTAAGAGCTATTTTTATTGTACGGCCTTTAACAACGAGCAAAGCACATACCGCATAATTAGCTTAAAAAGGCCCCAAAATCACAAATTTAAAACAATTCAATTCCGAAATCAACTTTTAAACGATTATACATGAAAGTTTCATTCTTGATAATTTAAAGAAATCATTGAATAAGCATGATATCAAACAAAAGTGAGACAGATGAGCCAACAGGACACGTGATTCTTGCTATTGATGTGGTATGATTGTCATTTATATCAAATGTTAGATATGTTAGATATGTAAATAATAAAAATTCAAAAAATAAGAACAAACTGTTGCTGTAAAAGCACATTCTTTCTGATACCATCCATGTCCTATCTAACAATCCCCATATTACCATTTATGCATGTGCGAAGCACTTGCCAAGTCATTTGTCATTAAGAAACTTTGTAAAACATATATCAACAGCTAACATCAAAACTAAAATAAAAGCATGGACATAAGCACACTTTGAATTTCCTTCGAAACCCGTTTCCTATATAGATTCATTCATTTGTACAAATTGTTTAAAAACAAACAACAATTAACACAAAATAAAACAAAACAAACCCTACCACTCCACATAATATAACTTGACTTTCAAAAGAAGTTTCAATCATGTGTTATGCATGAACTTAATGTTTGTTTGTAATTCAAATTTTCCTATGATTTAATGATTCAAACTTGTTTTATATTTGTCTTGTAAAATAAGGAATGCAACACGTACCGGTAATGCTATTCAGTTTTTTCAGTGATTCAAGTTATGTATCTGGTCAGTTCAGATACCATGATTATATATTTAGTAAATAAATCTTATGAAAACAGATTGAAATATACTGTGTTCTTAGTATTGAAACGAAAGTTAGAATTGTGAAAGGGAATTCAAAGAATTGTTTCAATGTGACATTGATATGATCAGAGGTACAATCCATAGAATAAACTGATTGTAGCGATGTTAGATAGTTCAATAATTTTGTATAGAAAAGCAAATGATCCTTTAAGAAAGACAGAGTAACTAAGCATTCAATGATCAAACATAAATATCAAATCCCTTGTTAAATCAACACATGTCATTCTGTAATTTCTATCTGATAACAATTTATGGAATATTGTAGGACTTTAACTGTAAGTACAAAATGAATCCAATTTCTAACTGTGATAAACAAGAAACTTTTGCATACAAGTCAAGAATTAACGAAAAATAATAAACTAGCTTTTAAATTGTATCACAGGATATCAATGTAAATGTTTTGAATTGTCTAAAAACCTAATAAGGAACCAGATATGAATGAAGGTCATCCATATTAATTGTACTGATGATAAGATAATATTGTGACTTATGCAAACATTATAATAATTTACTAAACCAAAAGGGGAACAATGAAAATAAAAGAAATGGAATGATTTATATAAAGTATAACAATAAGAAACGAATATGTAACGATCCGTTTAAAACAAAAACATGATAGAACACATATTCTAAATGACGTTAAGAATAGTTGTATAGTCATCAGTGATTAAAAGTTTAATATGCAAACATAGTAAGTAAGTTTTCTAATTTTTGCATTGTTAATCAAATGTTAAAGTAGACTAACATGTTTAAGATATTTTTAAGCACACTGTTCTCGGACTGAAATAGTTAGTTAAAAGAAACATAAAAAATACTTATAAACAATCTCGACTTTAAAGAATTAATGAAGTAAAAACCTTTTCGAAGTTGGATCGTTCCTTTATTTACTGTACATATGTTGCTTTCTTAATATAATTTCAATTTTTTTCTGCCTAGATACACGAATGTGTTATTTGTTTCATTACGGACTGAGCTTAGTTTTATGATATGTCTAATGCTTTAAACAGATATTCTTATATCACAAATTTTTGGTCTCATTTTTCCGACGTAGTCGGTATAGTTTCGGTTTGTGCCCTTTGAACTTAAGGACGCTTAACTATGGCAACAGGATACGCATGCTCGAAAATCCTTTCTGTGATTGGACAAAATGCTGTCATGGTGGGTGATTTGGTTGTGTTTGCAAAACACGTCTCGTTAATTATATCGTGATGGAAAGCAAGTGAAAAACTATAAATATCTGAACTAGATCTTACAAAAACTTAAATTTTTATTAAAATAATTGTTTCTCAAATAGCTCTTTGCATCTGTGACAGCTGTTTATTCGGGACAATTATATAATCTTTAATGTAAACTTTGTTGTACGAACGTACATGACTATAAGAACGCACATACGCATGTGAGATTTCCGCGGGGTTTTGGTGAATGTAAACAGAAAGATACGAGGACCGAGAATACTGAACACAAACCAAGAAAACGTTATCTAAATGGTATCTTTGTGTTTCTGAAGGTTATCGAAATGATAGTTTTAAAAATATACTCAAATTTAAATACGTCGGATATCTTTTTTAAAGACAGTTCTTGTTTGGTTATATTGTCCATTAATCTTCATAAAAATTTAGAACATTTTGATTTCATTTTTAACTATTAACTTCATTGTTTTTGTCGGCGCCTTTCTCAAATTAACAAATTAACACCACCGCTTATCTAATAAAACTTTGTCACGAATAATTTATTTGATCTTATCAGCAATTGTGGAACCCAGCTTATGTAATTTTTACTGAACGCTTCATCAGAACAATCTTGTGAATACCTGTTTATAGAACTACGAAAAAAGACAAAGTATTTTGAAATGAGAAATATGTTATATTCATAACTTATTGTTCTGATATGTTCAAAGCTATCGATACAATACAATAATTGTTTAACTGTATGCATGGCGTTCATTCGGACTATTGCACCAGCATAATTTGAGACGATTTGCTCCATTAGTATCTGGTATATTGTTATACAAGAAAATGAATAGATATTATATTTCCACTCAGATGAATAATTCATTTAATAAACACTATCGCTTGTGTTAAAACAAGTCATTTTAGCACACTTTCTAATGATTAAATATTTAATCTTTAATTTCCTAGTAAATAGTTTAAATTGGTCTTTTCCCTGAACGACTTCGTTATGCAGCTTATAACATATACATCATGCTATGTGTAAAGAGGATACGGGAAGAAGAAGTAAGGTTTTTCTTTTTCATATACTAGTTTGAACTAGGCGTACAATCGGTGTCGTTGATTAATATATAAGAGAAGACAGGCATAAGAATTTTTTATTTCATTTTGATTGGTATAGTATATATTGTCTTTATGCCATTTTGCGTTTCTTTGTTACATATGACGTTACTGTGTACTCATCCCGTCATTGTGTTATTGTATTATTGTAAGTATTGTCGTTGATGTTTGCTTTAGTGCTACGTTTTTGTGCATTTTTGTGCTTCTCTGTTACATATGACGTAGCTCTGTAATTATACTTCCCATCATGGGGTTATTTAGCTATGGGTATTGTTATTCTTGTCTTTCGTTATGGCTAAAGTACTTTGTTTTTATGCTTTTTTTGTGCTTCTTGGTTACATATTTGTTTTTTTTCGGTGATTAAGATTATAACACAATGTTGACTGCTATACCCCTAGTTTTTCCTTTTTTTACCATTACAATGTGTATCTGTTTGTTTTGTTCATACATCGTTGCAATATCATATGGAATATGACAGTTCTTGTCCATTCGTTTGATGTGTTTGAACTTTTGATTTTGCCATTTGAATAGGTACGTTCTGTTTTTGAATTTTCTTTAGAGTTCAGTTGTTTTGTGATTTGACTTTTCCCACGATAACATATTTTGTCAAATGTTTTTTTAATGACATTATTACACTTACAATTTTTAGTAGAGCAGATACGAAAAGAAACAGCAATATAAAAGTCTTCTTGATCATATGGTCTTGATATTGTTTACTGCGAATATTTTTTCCTGATGTAAAAATACTCGATAAGTATTTACAATTTGATATAGACTTGCGTTATTCAATATACGTTTTAATATTTTTTTATTTGTTTGAACTAAAGAATTAAGTACAAAGTTTAAACAATAAAAAATATATAATAAACTGGTCTTTCCTATATATTAACAATTTGTTTGGGACAACAGATTGCCTTGTGTTTGTCTTTGTGCAGATTTGTACAATTTACATTATAACACGAATGCAATTTAATTTCAGTTTGATTTCAATTTTTGATTTCAATCAGCGTTGAATGGAACAATGGAAGAAACTCCATCAACGTCACAAGGCAACCAACCGGATGCTGCGGCACAGGGTGGACATGAGTATGTATTAAAACTATGCATGAAACAGATATCATATAATCCCAGTAATCAAACGAGCTAATTAAAAATCAAGGTTAACATTATTTAATGTGTTTAATTTGTCGCAGTAGACTCTATCCGTATTACAATTAAATCAAGTTCTTAAGATATTGCAGTTCTTTGCATTTAAACATATGGCGAACAAAACACTCTTGGTGTGTTATCGATCGCGATATAACAGAAGTATATGTAGAAGTATTAACAAAAAAGGAAAAAAAAAAATGAAACACAAAGATCATTTTTTTTAGATTTTCATTCATTAAGCTTTTGTACAACGTTACAGAACTAAGTCCGTCTGCTCTTCTAAATGGACAAACTAAAATTAAGTTTGCTTTTGCAACATTTGTATACATTACAAGTGATTTAACTCATAGTTAGTTGTTTAAAAAGTACTGTTGAGGAATTGAAGATAATGCGTCCTTCAATTCGAGAATTTGAAACCTGCTAGTATTCTGTTTTTCTTTGGAAATAATATGATTTTGATTCAGTTTGTATGTACATGTATTCATCATATATCTTCAGCTACACATCATTTAGGTATTGGATAATCTTGTCTAAAACGTAATAATGATGGGTTTATGCTTTAATTTTGCATGTATATACTGGCTATTAGATTCCCAAAAACAGTTGCAGACTTCATTTTCATAACTTTCCATAGGTTCGATTAAGAAATCCTTTAAATCAAAATGTGTTTGCTTTTTTGAAAATTTTATCATATTGTTGAAATGTCAGTCATTAAACTCTACAACACAACTGCTACATGATTTCAGTTCGAATTCAAATTTGGCATTGAATGGAACAATGGAAGAAAATACATCTACGTTACAAGAAAACACACTGAATTCTACGAAAAAGACTGGAAATGCGTACGTATTTATACAACACAAGGTGCTTATATATCATACTATCCCTGTAACCAAACAATCCTACTTAAAATCTAGGGTACGGATATTGCGAGTCTCTGTTGTAAATCTTTTGTGTTTTCTCTGTCATAGTACACGCTTTTTCTGATTATGCAATATCAGTATACCATACAAGTTATTTCACTGATAATCAGTTGTTTGAAAAGTATTGTTGGGGAATGGAAGAAAGGAAATTATACTCAATTGGAATTATTTGAGGTCAGAATAAACTATCATAACAGAGGAAAATACACATTGGCGTTAAACTCAGTCAGTTTTGAATGGTTTTACACTAGTAATTTTGGGGCCCTTTATAGCTTTTTGATCGGTGTGAGCCAAGGCTCCGTGTTGAAGGCCGTACATTGACCTATAATGGTTTACTTTACTTTATAAATTGTTATTTGGATGGAGAGTTGTCTCATCTGTAAGCAATCGTCATCAGGATGCACTCAAATCTTACTTAATGTGTTTAATCGAAAATTCAAAATCTTTATGTTTAATAGATTTTTGATTTTCTGTGAAAATAATAGAATACTGACCCAGCATATATGTAGTCATCTAATTTTTCCAGCTAGAGATCATTACCTAAACGAATTTGATAGTCTTGCTTAAAACACAAAAATCATGGTTGCATGGCTTTCTAACTATTTTGATCTGAGCGTCACGCATACCTTGATTTTGCTTTCCCATTCCTACAACAGATGCAGACTACATTTTTCATAATTGTCTAGTTGTTAGACAAGATAAGGATAACCTTAGCATAAAAAATAGAGTAAAAGAATCAAACTGTTTAAATATTTAGCTTTTTGTTTGGATTTTTGGAGATTTGATTATTTTGTTGGTATGCCAAACATATAGCTCTGCAACACAAATGCAATTTGGTTTCAGTTCGGATTCAGTTTTGGAATTGTTTAGACCAAAGGAAGAACGTTCGTCTACGTCACAAGAAAACACAACCGAGGCTTCGAAAAAGGGTGGAAATGAGTACGTATTAATACAATTAATACAATGCAAGGTGCATGTATATATACTATATATATAACCAAACGATCTTATTCAAAATCAATGATACTAATATTACGTGTCTATTAATTTTGTAAACGTTTTGTATTTGCTTTGTCGTTGAAGACACTATCATTTTTATTACTGAGAAAAAAAGTTGTTAAGATGAATCCTATTTTTTGTTCTTGAATGTTTTTCGTACACAATTATGATCTTGGAGTGTTATTGATCTCACAAAAATGTTTTAGTAGCAGTAAATAAAACACAAATTGAAAAAAAAAACCAATAAAAAACCAAAAACAACTTGATGGCTTTATGCGATTCATTTGCAAGATTTTATGTCCACTGTAAAAGAAATTAGTGTTACCTCTCTTTTTAATGAACATGAAAGCAATCTGATAACCGTAATGAACAAAATAAGGGGACATTGAGGCTCAATGTTTGTGAGGATTTATGAAATCTTTATTAATCAAGTATCAAATAAATCTACGGTTATTAAAGTTAGAAATGTCTTTGGGTTGATTAACCTAGAAATATGGCTGCTAGCATGAGACTTATTTTACAAAATAGCTGATAAAAGATAACATTTTTTACAGAAAAATTGAGTCATATGAAACCTCAAATTAAAAAAAAAATATGCATAGTTTTTTTTCAACTACATTTTAAATGGATAGTTTTCGTTATGAAACTTATGTACATATACTTTTTTGTGAAGACAATTCTTTGATTTGTCCACATTCAAAAGATGTGTACTTGGTTATAATTGCTAGCTTCCAGGAAGCAATTCGCCCGACATATTTTTGGTATGCAAGTGACCTCAGCGTGACCCTCCTCGTAAAAATCCGGTGATCGCAATACGCATGGATCTGTCATTTAAAAAAACTATTATCTGATTGTACATGTTATACACGTGTTCTATATCCATGCTTCTGTGTTGGTTGTTAACTATTAAATGACAATCGTTAAACTTCGGCTTTAAAACACGACAATTAAGTAGCTGCCATATTTTAACACAATAACAGACAGAGGGAAAAAAAACCGATTAAACGAAATGTTTGCGTAAAAAATTATAAAATCGTGCACAGATGATCAAGTTTATGATGAACACATGGCTTTGCATCGGTTCAAGAATTGGATAAACATTATTTTTCACCAGTCACTCGTTTCATATGACTTTAAATGAAAACATTTTACTTGGTCAACCAATGTGATTTCCACCATAGACTAATTTTGTATAGGCAAACTAAAGCAAAACACAACTTCTACCACTCGTAGAAACAGTGCTATGGACAGATTTTGTGTGCATTTCTGCTTACAAATTTTGAATCGATTCTTTGCTTTGTTACTTTAAGGATGCGATTTTAATTTGATTATAATATGTCTTGCATAAAATGATAAAATCTTGTGTACAAAAAAAATCCAACAAATTACTAACCGTTTTTGTGCTGTAATCTCAGTCATTTACTTCTGGCAAAGACTTTCTAGTTTTTGCGTCAACGTGCTGCAAAATTTGTTAGGATGTAAAAGGCATAATGAGGGAAATATGAAGGAGGGTAAAATCTACATCTGTGTATTTCAAATACATAAAGTATCTTTTAAAATCTTATCTTGATCTCAAATAGATAACATGGTTAATTCTGTGTTTATAGAACCTTATTCATGTTATTATACGAAGTGGAAACAAGATAAGAAAAACAAACCAACAGATTGACAGTATCAAGATGACGGAAATAGTTTGGTTTTATTGACATAATTAATGAAATATTAAAACAATCTAAATTTCTTTTCATTTGAAACCCCATAACAACTTTTGTGTAAGTAAAATTGCACAAAAAAAACGTCATGAGATATTCCGATAACCCGATATCAAAATATTAATCATAGAATCAATGCAGCACATCATATTCTGGCAATTTAAGGTTTAATGCAGTTGTACCTACTTTAATCATTGAGGAGATGAATTGTATTTCAATATATATTGTAATTTTCTGAAGACGAAAAAATCAGTCCAATCATCATTTATTTTTACAAGTAAATAATATTGTTTTGAAATGACTTTTGTCATTTACATCGTCAAAAAAGTCCTAGATTAAAACGTAAAGAATTTTCATTTTTTTTAATATCAATGCGAATAAAATACTGTTCAATAGATTTTTAGTTGTTTTTTGTGGCGGTAAAAAATAACTTCTGACAAAGTACTGAAAAGGTCCTTCTGTACTGAAAGCGAATTTTGTAATTCGAAACAAATTGACCGTGCGGTTATTTATATGGCTAACAACTATTGATATTAACTTTCTTATTATAGTTCCTCATTTAAAATCAAGTGTATAGTTCAACATTGGTCCATTGGTTTTAATGTTTTTCGTGTCATAAATTGTGTACCACCTGTACGCTCTGTAAATAGTCTAATGATACGATATTTAAATTATCAAAAGTTTTTTTTTATATTTACAGCACCCTCAAAACAACAAGGGACGTAAAGAATTTAAAAAAAATCAAACTAAAGGACTCCAAATGTCTGAATCCTGAACAGATTCTTAAAATTGCTTTTGCAGTTTTTCTTTTTATAATTGCTTTTATAAGTGGATTTATTGGGCGGATTTTAATGCATATCATTATTTGGCACGTAAACCCACCAATACAATCCGAAATGTCTGATATGAATACTCTCGGAGGTCTTTTAGAGCCAGAATGTTCAACATGCACCAACGACACATCATGCACCGGAACACATTCTACTGCTATTGACGACTCATGGATCTGGTCATTATTCTTGGTCATAATTGCGCCATATTGTTTGACTTTCATGTCGACATTTTTTAGAATCTGCTTCAAATCCAATAAAAGTTTGGACTGGAAAGTACTTTTATCAGTAAGTATCATGGAATCTAAAAATTACAGTTTATATGTAATTTTATATCAAATATCGACAATGATTCATTTTATTGTAAACGTGTATATTTAAGTATGTAATTCAAAACTGCTGGGTATAAGAAGTTGACTTCAAAAGTATTTTGGATATTGCGTTGTGTTTTCATTTCATTTGATGTTTTTTTTTTAAATAATGAATTACTTTATTAGATTGTTCATAATACTATATATTGTATTCCAGTGACAGACCCAAGCTTTCGATTCACATTTGCTCTGATTCATAATTTCATTTAAAGTAGAGCACATACACATATATCATCCTCCTTTTTGGGATTGATAAAAACACTTGCTTATAACGTTACTTATATTTTACAAACACCGTTTATATTGTCATTCGTTTTTTGCTTTATGCATTTATAAAGCTAATGTGACTGGACAGACATTTCTAAAGTTAAAAATCTAGATCGATTAGTGAGTTTTATTTTTCATTGTAAATCAGCCGTTTATATCTTTAAACAGGAAAAAAAAAAAAGAAACAACCCAGTGCCTACAAATCGTTGCAAAAATAATATGTTTTGAGGGTATAAGTCAGATAATGTATAATTTTAAGTCTGTTTTGTCGTACACGAACCTTGTGATGTCAGGATTTGTTAAAATAATACCGTGACAGCACTCGGTTTGAATAAACAACAACATAAAAACATATTGTGTTATGTGACCGAAAAGCCTGCAATAAACCTATCTTATAACGTAGATGTTTTCCTCTATATTACAAGTTTGTCATTTTTAGCTGATTCTTATTGAAACTGTTCATTCCATTGGAATCTCCATACTAGGATTTGTTGTGTTACCTTCATTCGATCCAGTGTCTGCTTCTGTCGTTTATTTAGCAACAGGTGTATTTCCACCGATGATCGATATCTTCGATAAGATCGCCACTAAGCTTAGTGAAAAAAGACAGAAAAAGAATCAACAGAAAGAAACGCAGAAAGAAAAAACAAACACTCAACAAACTGGACATAGAAAAAATACTGACGATGACATTAAAACAAACTCGGAGGGAATAGATGATAAACAAAGAAAGCAAAAGGAAAAAGAGAAACCGTACAATGTACACCAAGATAAACCCATCATAAGTGAAAGAATTGCAAATAAACCTCCCAGTATGTTTTCACTGTGCGATGAAACATCAATGCCGTCGCTTGCATTACCAATAGCAGGCTTGATATTGCAGATTGCCGGAATTGTTTCAATAATAATATACATAAACATTGGATGGATGATTGTTTCGTTTCTGCTATCCGTACTATTTGTCTCAATTAAATACTGGGAAACTTTCATTACTATGGGGGAAGACAAGGTGCTTTTTCTATCAGCTCTGAAAGAAGAATTACATAAAAGAAGAACTAAAACATCATGCATAATAAGTCTCTGGAAAATACTAATTACTTTCTTTTCAGTTATCACGATTTTTACTTGTCGAGGTACTGATTCTATGGGCGCCCTCAGAGCACTATTCAATAATGGAATTTCGACAATATATACCGTCTTTGGAGAACAACAAATGGGACATAATCCGATTTGTCAAACGCGTGTACCATTTTTAGCAGCGATTATTTGCGTAATTTGTGACTACTTGTGTTATAAGATCTCAAAAACAGTATGTGTGATTAATTGTCAGCGATTTGGTTTTAGTATTCCAATGGTTATGTTACCAATTGCAGTACCGCTTGTTATAGGCGGATTGATGCACCATCCGGATATTTTGAAATTAGAGTCCTGTGATCTTCTTTTTTCTTACTGGTGTATCAAAGACAATAGTCGCTTAGTGAATGAATGTACAGAACTACTAGTAGCATTTGTCTTGCTGTACATTTCAGTTCTTTTCATAACAAGGCATATATGGAAATCAAATGGACGAAAGAATGGAGAAACTTCCAGGTAAGTTGTAACATTAACAAAAACAGTGGTTCCAACGTCTTCGCCAACGTATATCGAACATTATTATGATAGTTATTTCGCTATATTCATCTACTAATGAAAGATTGCATTTTAAATCGTTACCAATACTGAATGCGTTTTAAGCACAGCAAAACCAAACCGCTATAAAATCATGCGTGCTATATCATAATTGTATTACTTTTTTCAATTATCATTCACTGAAATCATTATTGATTGTAATACGATACACAATTGTTAAACGGATACGCGATATATTTAAAAAAAAAAAAAGGGAAATAATAAGTCGAAACAAAACCAAACAAAATAACGAAAAAAGAATTAAAACCATGGAAAAGACAATCAGCAGTCTACAAAAAACTAAATAAATACATCCTATTCCAGTTGGCGTTCGTCATGTTGATCATTGCCAGTAAAAGAAAATCGGTAATAACTCTTTTTAGGGGATGGCACCATAAAAAACCGTCTCAATCTTTACTTTTACAATTGTAACATATGCGTGGTCATTTGTAACACATGTGTCGTAATGGTGAACCATATCAACATGGCGTCTTTACACTTTACGAAAAAAGATGACAAATATTTCCACTATAAACCATACGCATTCATTTAACAGGATATTCGTTTCACCATTTTACTGTGGATTGTTAACTGAGCTATCATTGATACTGAATCGCAGAAGAGATGATGAAGAATACAACATTATTAATCATAAGGAGGTTTGTTGAAGGATATATAGCCTCTTTTTTCACGCTACAAATTGTGCAAAATTGTTATATTTTGTATAGATTATGCAAGGAAAATTCAATTTTGTGTGATAAAACTAAACCATAGAGTTTTAAGGTAGCTCTTGTAACATATCTTTAAATAAGAAAAAGAAAGAAATGTGGTCACCGGACTTGGTTTCTTGCTACGTATTAAAATATGTAAATTCATAGAACTTTCTTTTGTAACATTACTTTATCTGAGTTATCTCCCGTACTATCTTGGTTATCCTCCCTAATTTGGAAAAGTTTTACAAAAATGAATCAAACAAGAATGTTGTGTTTTATAGAAAATACAGCCGTAAATATGATAAAACATTTAGTTTTCTATAAATATATTTGAAGTTAAATCAAGAATTACACTCAACAATCAAAATTTGCACATTTCATTCAAGATCTAGACCAATTGGTATCTGCGTCTCCAAAATCCAAAATGGAGGAAGACGCCCGCGCCACCTTAATTGTTACAGGACTTATATACCAGTAGAACAAAATCAGGGCTATCGCCGTATCTCAAATTTGTAAAAGTATTGTTGCTTGCAGGATATATTGATGATTTTATATTTTGTCCGTCACACAGATTACTTAGTCAAACGCAAGATGTATTATTTATCACACGAACACAACTTTCAAAGTAATTGAAGTTCAATGATAAGTAGATAAACTTATCAAAACAAACGCCGTCAAAGATAAGGAGTCGGATCGAAATATGGAGGTGTCATTTTTGTTTATATGTCTGTTATTGATTTTCTTTTTTGTAAAAATACATTTTATTTTATACCAGAGCTAATCTATATAATAAGCTAACCATACAGTATGTCATTAGAATTTAACCTTACATTGACGAAAAATAAGTACAAATGTCTTTTGAATCCTGTATGATTCTTTTTACAATAAAACAAAAAATAGTATGTGTCAAATTTAATTATAATTACAAATGATTATGACAAGTATTGCTGATATAAGAATAACGCAAAACATAAAATTGTTGAAATATACGAAAAAGGGAATAATAATAGTTCCTAGCAGTGCATGTGTACTAAAAATGTTCGAAAACTGCGACATCACACATATTTCATTAATGCATGTGTCCCTTATAGTCTTAACATGTTTTTTTGTTTTAAGAATTTCATTGCTGTAGGATGAAATAGCTGATTCTATTTCAAATTGCGGATATACAATTTCCTTAACATTTCTACTTATGCCATGCTTTTTTCAAAGTTTGCCCTTTTACGGCTTAATCAGATTTTCAAATATTTCCCCATCGAACATAACTAAAGAGACGTTTATTTTCGAAATGCGCATTAGTTGCATCACAATTGGTTCCATTTCTTTTATGAACTATACATTCTCAAGTTCTCACCAACAGCACTGATATTCTATTACAAAAAAAACCAAACGCTTTTCACAATTACAATGTTACTATCGAAGTCTTTTCAAATCATCATGAAGTTTAGACACATAAACTTTTTCGGAAAGAAATTATCTTTAAATTGCAAAAATAGAACATAAACCTGAAATTATCAAAGAACTAATATATTCTAACAATAATACAATTTTCCAGAAAAACAATCCATTTTATTTCTTCTTTAATAGTTGAAGGAAAATAGAATCTCTGTTTTCATCTCATTCAAGTACATGTAGTATTTGTGTTATGTTGAATCAATCGTCATTGCTGTTGTCTTATCATGTACCAAGTTCAAACTTTTGTCATTGTAACAGACATCTGACAAGAAACAAAAGAAGAGGAAAATGCTATATGCTTGTTGTGCTACTATGTGGCATGAAACTGGAATTGAAATGAACCAGCTACTTACTTCAATTTTAAGGTAAATTCTGAAATTACCCTAATTCTTTTTTTTTTGTCATTAAATGATCAAAACTATACACTGATTAACCGATTACACGTTCTAAAAAAAAGTTGCAGAATGACATTCACAATTCATTTTGTTTCAATCTGTTATCTTGTCGCTTACCAGGTGAAAATTTATGTCAATGTTACTGCTTGAATTAATTATATCGTAGTTTGGTGTTCGAGTTAGAATATAATTGAAACTTTGCAATGCAGTTATATTATTTGCCAGGCAACCCTGTAATTGTGTTATGGTATTTACACTAAAACAAGTCACGCATTGAAACTTTAATAGCTTATTTTGTTAACTAAAGAAACTTTTTTTCTTTTTCAGGATGTTTGCTACTCTGTTTTAAAATAAAAAGCTTTTTTAAAGATTGTTATAACATGTAAAATTTGATCATGTTGATAGTATTTAATTAAAAGAACGAAAAAAGCAAAACTAAAGAAGTTAAGGGTTCGTGTATTGTTTTAAAAAATATCAACCGTTGAATACTGTTGAACAGTGAAAGGTAATTGATTTTCTAAAGATTTTTGAAACGTGTACCTTGTGTAACATTTTGCTTTAAAATGTAAGAAAATAATACAAGGATTCTATAAGATTTTCATAAATGGCATTTTAAAACTGCATGTAAACAAATTATGAAAACAAGTAGGAACTAGCGGGCAAAATGTTTATCGGCACTACATGTATAAAAACAGAGGATTCCTAACATCTTGAAAAAACTAAAGAAATAAGAGGAGCAAACATCCTTAAAGATGTTTAAGATGAGTTTATTTATTTCTTCTCTTTCTTGTTTTTTTGTGTATAAGTATACAAATTATTGGCAGCATCACTATGTATATCATGGTATTGTTACGTCAGATAGGTTAACCAAGTCTACAAAAAATTAACCTAGAAACATCATCGATGTCATAATGAATGAACCGGTGTTAATAATATTTACCCGAACTTATAAACATATCTGGTTTACTGATGAAACCAAGAATGCACTGATTCTTATCATGCATAACTCACAAATAGAATCCGATAAATCGATTATCAAATTGTTTGCACATATTTACTCGATATAAAGGTTCATATTGTGACTCGCAGTTGATATTGTGTATTATCGGTAATTTGTACATTTTTCCGTTGATGTGTACTCGCTGATAATGTCAGTATTAGTGGACTGACCGTGATATAAAAATTATTGGGTTAGTACGCAATTGACATGCGCGAATGCAACGCGTAAGGATCTACTTTCCCCTTTCATTCACAAAATTGCGCGTGATTTTTTTCGCAGAAACGCACGAGATTTTTGGCGAATGAAACACTTGACATTGTTTCAAACTTTCACAAAGTTAGTTTAGCCTTTTTGAACGATTGTTGTGAAAATGTGAACAAAAAATGCATGAAAAATCCGATAGACTTTTAAAAATGCGTTATTGATATATGAAGTACAACTAACATATGACACATATTGTCCATGATGTTCCAATCCGAGTTTTTATTCATACAATACCAATACAATACATAGCCTGGTGCTGTTCCAAGTAGTTTTCTTTTTCTGTTTCTTGAGAAGTATTTGTTTTACCTGTTCAATCACTATAAAATGTTACAATTCATATTTAAACGCAACACATAAATAATGACTAAAAAGGTACCGCTATCGCATGTGAGAAGCTAGAAAAAAATTGTCAATTTAAAGACATATATTCATAGAACGAAGAACAAAAACTTATTCTTTTGCGGATCTAGGATAAATTTTAAAAAGGGGGCACCAAACCATACATGTATATAAGACCGTTGGTTTTCCCGTTTGAATGGCTTTACACTAGTAATTTTGGGGCCCTTTATAGCTTGTTGTTCGGTGTGAGCCAAGGCTCCGTGTTGAAGACCGTACATTGACCTCTAATGATTTACTTTATAAATTGTTATTTAGATGGAGAGTTGTCTCATTGGCACTCACACCACATCTTCCTATCTATCTATGTATAAAGGTCTGCTTTGATCAGAATTGTAGTCTTTATAAGGGGTGACTGACCCGGGTCGCCTTCCCCTAAATTCAATGAATTCACATCAGGAATTAAAGGTAACCACAGGACCTTTTAACTCAAAGTTTCATATTTCTGGTCCGTGTTGAAAATAGATGAACAAGACTTCGACAAAAGCAAGAATTTAAAACGTCACTAAACTTTTAGCTTATAATTGAATTATAATTATAGTGACGTCTATTAAAATGTTTGAAATAATTATGAAGTAAGCAAGAAATGAGCTTGTTCATCAGATAATTTACAAATAACAGTCAGCTTACAATGCCTCCTGAAAGACGAAAAAATATAATAGCCTTTCAAGACGTCATAATTATTTGGACTACTCCTTCATGATGAACACTGAGCGAATAGGCCTAATGACAAGATAAATGTAATTTTATCCACTAAACTAAGTAAATTATAATTATAATAACTTGTCGTTGAACTTAAAAATGATGATCGATGAAAAACCTGCTGACTTACTATGCTCGAGGGGGGAGGGGGTCATGGATATGGCCGACTCCGGGATAATGTGTTTTTAAGCTCGTTATTTCGGGATGTCGGGATTTACTTTATTTCATTTCGGGACCTCGGGATTTCGTGTTTTTAAACCCGGGATTTCGTGATCAGGACCCCTCCTATCCCCCCTCTATGTTGATGCTTTGTGAAAAATAAAGAAATTTGACTTAATTACCGGTTTGTTACCATTATATTTGCCATTGTTAGAGTCATGTCCAAAGCAGAATATTAATGAAACACATGCAATAATTCCTTTTGAATACTTTGTGCAAGAGAACGCCATGTTTACTGCACTGTAACAAAATTTCAAATGCCGTAATGCAGCTTGTGACGTCAAGTGTGATTCGCCGTGATCCGACGCGAAAAAGAAGTTCGTTTGTTATTTTCTCTATTACTGTAGTGATTTTTATATTTTTTTAAAATTACCGATAAACAGAATAAAGGACTTTTTGTTTTTTCGGGCTCACCTGATATTTTACTGTGATAAAGTCAGTATCAAAAACAAAAAGTCCTTTATTCTATATATATCAACTAGAACACAAGGTCTGTGACATAATTCAGGTACTTACGCTGTATTTGTATACTGTTTTTTAGCATTAGTACTGTCAACCGTAAATGTCATTCTAACTGTAAGGTTGTTATGTACTTTCAAAATATTTCTATTTGAAGCCGTCGACCTGAAACTTGTTTATAATTGTTAAATAACTTATACGGAAAACAAAAGGGATTGACACGGTTTAACTTTCAATCAACACTGTTGTCCTTTAAAGTTATATAATGAAGTTGAATTATTTGATTCGATGTTTAACGTCATACCGGCAAACAGATTAGATAGGACCTAGCCTGTGTTTTTTTTAGTATTCATATTGTTATCTTATAAAGACGTGCCTATTTATGAGTTTGACTGTTCCTCTGGTATCTTTCGTCCCTCTTTTAGAAGGTTCACAGTTTTATCAGGTTTTAACATATTTCTGTTTTTACTTGCTACAATGGGTCTGGAAATTTTGTTATCTTAATCATGGTAATTAACACCAAATATTCATATTAAAATTGCTATATATCAAATGATTTGATTCTTTTTTTTTCACTTTTACATCGGACCTCATTATTTAAGTAGTAAAAATATATTAAAAACCTTATAATAAGTATATATATATATATATATATTATGTCAGAAAGAAATAAACCCTCAAGAAGGTCAATTTCACAAAATGTAAATATGTTGTTGAGGACTAAATATTTATTCAAATATGTCTTGTTGTTGTTTAGAACTTGGTCGATCGTTCGTCGAGGTCAATGTTACGCCCTTTGCAATTCAAATTTTACTTATGTTTAACATTGACAGAAGCAGAACTGAAATTCTGAAAATGTGGGGATGAGATTACCCGACTACTTTTAAAAGTCAGACTGGTGACGCTATATAACTTATTTAAGCGCTTTTATCTGTCTCGTCTACTAACTCTGTGTTTGTTGTGGTTGCAAATGTGGGATGACAAAAAAATAATAGAAAGTATACGATTTGTTGTTTTGTATATTCATTCGATTAGTATACTGTTCATGAATCACTTGTCCTCTGTGATATTGTCTTTTATACTTGTACATAGTTTGACTTCGAACAGACTCGTTTAACGCTATTGGTCATCCTTTGTTTTATTAAGGTTGGACAAAAAGCAGGTTATCAACGATTACATGAAGAACGCGTTTAACGAAGATGTCGAGACATTTGACTTGGAAGGTAAAGAAAATATTACTTGTTTAATAGTTTCAGTATATATGTAAGGTTCTGTAAATTACATTTTTTTGTGTTAATAAGTGGCAAATATAGTAAATCGATACGCAAATAATTCAAACGTCTCCTATCGTATCTTAAGGGCATACGATACAGTTTTGATCCCGTATTTACATTTTGATAATTCCATATAGATTATTTTTTACCTGATTTAATCAAATATGTAATAAAAAATATGTAATAAAAAATATACCTTCATGTGCTACTTTTTGAGTAAAATGAGGTCGAAATTTTGAATATTTGCTCAAAATTGGGATTTGTGGCCGTTTTTTCCCTTTCGAAACAAAGACATAACTTTGTTGTTTTAAAAGATAACCACAAATTGTTTTTTTGATAAATAATTTGTAATTTCTGTTTTTCATAAGTATCTTAAAAATGTTTACATTTTTTATTCAGAAATAACTCATATTTATCAAATGTTCATGAATGTAGAGAAAAAAAACATCATTTTTTGCTGTATATTTATCAAATTAAAAAAAATTGCACTATTAACGTTTTCATGAAAACTGGCACGTATGCCCTTAAACAGCAACAAACAAAATTAGAGAATCGTCTAGACTCAAAATTAAAAGTAAAATCAATCACAAAAATACTGAACTCAGAAGAATATTTAAAACGGAAAGTCCCAATTCAAAAGGCAAGTCAAGGTCGTTAAACACTTCCATTTGTTTGTTTGTCAAAAGGCAAAATCAAAAGCTCAAACACATCAAACTAATGGAAAACAACTGTCTTATTCCTGACTTTGTACAGACATTTGTTTCGTATGTAGAAAACGGTTCATTAAACCTGGTTTTATAGCTAGCTAAACCTCTCACGTGTATGACAGTCGCATACAATTCCATCGTATTGGCAACAATGTGAAAACAAACAAACAGCCACAATAGGTAAAAATGTAAAAAATTGGGGTACACCAGTCAACATTGTGTTATAATCTGAATCACTATAAAACAAACAAATATATATAGCTAAGAAACACAAAGGACACATGAAAGGAGACATGCTTCTCGTGATACTTCAACGTTTCTAGTATCCTCGCCATTTTAAAGCAAAGTCCATTAAATATCCTACAAAGGGTAATTTATAAAAATATATAAATTTACAGATAAAACGACCAACCTGTAATCTAAAGGCTTTTAGAATCAATTTTGGAAAACTAGGTGTTTCAAGTTGTAACATTAATATATCTTGGTTAACACTTTTCAAATAATGGCCAAACTATTTGATTAGAAAAAAGTAACGGTAAAGAGACAGGTGGGGCAGTGCATAATTATTTTTTTATCGTCAGTAGAATTGAAGTGAAATTATGTTCAAATGTTGGATATTGAAGGCTTCCCTGACACAGTATAAAAAAAGGAGATGTTGTATAGTTTTATGTATATCATTTTTTAACTTCTCTGTAACCTTTGAAAAAACTATCTATCTATCTATCTATCTATCTATCTATAATTGCCAATAAGACAACTATCCACAAAAATGTCAAATGAGATTGACGTAAGCAGTTAAAGGCAACCATACCGTGTAGTCGGTTATAAAACAGTAACAAACAAATGATTAACGAAAAACAAAAATGACAGACATGAACCAATAACAACCACTGAACTACAGGCTGTACGTTATGAATGTCGTAAATGGGTTGAAACATATTTGTTCCAGCCACACACCCCTAAACACATAAGAGAAAAGAAGAAATCAATATATATCATGTACACGCATGGCAGTATCATTTGATTTATTATGTTTTCAATTGATGGGATCAATTAAAAATTGTTTTGAACCTTATATATCAAAACATAAATAAATCTTCCTTCATTTGAGATGAAATTTAAAATCTTCATTGAATTTCAGCCCATGTATTTTTTGATGATGCGTTTGAAGAAGAAAAAGACGGAGAGACAGACGTGAATTCACATGTAGTCACTTTTATTCAAGAATTGAATGATGCTACGAGGTATGATATTGTCAAGGTAGTAAAGTTTTGATAAAAATAATATTTGTACATTCTCTGTCAATAAGTGCATTAAAAAAACTAGTCCGACTGCTTTCTGCAATTCGAATGTCAATGATGTGAACATGAAAAAGGCAGACGAATCCAAAGAGGCTGTCATTGATAAGTCGAAGGGGATCCCCTGTCACCATATTTTTTTAACTATGTGCACATATACTTGTTATACTTTTATATACGAAAAAATGACCGAGTTAAAGGAATCACTATAGTTGAGTCAGAGTATTTCGTTTTACAATTTGCCGATGATACTTCACTTACACTCGATGGATCATCAGATTTTTTTGATGTATCTCTCCGTATTCTAGATGAATATTCTGAGTTATCCGGCTTTAATATAAATTAAAATAATAAGAGGCAGTCTTTACCTTTGAAAGGCAAAGAAGTCATTATCAATTATTGTTTTCTTAATTCTAACTCTTTATTCATAAGAAACGGAAATACCGTAACGTTTCTGATATAAGTAATGTGGTAAGGAATATTCAAAGGCAAATGACACACGAACCCGGAAAAAAGACAAGAGATTTCTACCCTTATGCGGGAAAATAGAAAGAAAACGATTCTGAATCCATTTGTTGATAGGAAATTATATCTCTTTTTTTATCGATTTTTCTACTGTTATAGGGAACTTCGTCCCTTTATAAATTTAGATAAAAACAGGGTTTTTCGGAATGGGAAGAAAAAACCTAGTCAAGAAACTTTGTGAGGGAAGTTAGATTGGAGTTGGGTCCCAGCAGATTTACATTTCGTGTGATAAATTTCACCGTAGACCTTAGTGGAATCAAAACATAGTATGCTATAATATTATAACGTATGTATATAGATTGGTTAATCATCTATCAGATGCTTACAATCAATTTATAAGATTATTAATATTGTCTCACGTGTTATAAACCACAAACGTTTTCGCTGCATTTATTTGCAGAAATCGTTATCTTCTGACTAAACTCTTATTGGTTTAAAAAATAATAATTTAACGTTTGTGTTTACCAATACTTAATATCGTCTCGCCTTCTTCGGTCGATCTCTTTCAAACAATTTCGAATTAGTTTTTTGACTTGAAGATAATAGATTTAGATATTTTAAAAGTTTTCTTTTATTCCTACAGCAATCTTTATCAGCAACAAATTGAATTACCATATGGCGAAATGTTGAAAACACCGTATGGTTCTAGAATTGAATGGACACTTCCTGGAGAAAATAAATTGTTAGTTCATTTGAAAGACAAAACAAAAGTTCGAGACAAGAAACGCTGGAGCCAGGTAAAGTTTATTTGAATGAATATATTTTAAGTACCGTTGACTTCTTAATTTTAGCTTTAAGGTTTAGATACCGATAGTCTCAAATAATATTATCACTCCTATAATGTGGTGACATTGGTTTTTAAAAACTATGGTGATATAAAAAAGAAGGTGTGGTATGATTGCCAATGAGACAACTATCCACAAAAGACCAAAATAACACAGACAGTAACAACTATAGGTCACCGTACGGCCTTCAACAATGAGCAAAGCCCATACCGCATAGTCAGCTATAATATACCCCGATAAGACAATGTAAAACAATTTAAACGAGAAAACTGGCCTTATTTATGTAAAAAAAATGAACGAAAAACAAATATGTAACACATAAACAAACCACAACCACTGAATTACAGGCTCCTGACTTTGGACAGGCACATACATAAATAATGTGTCGGGGTTAAAGTTTATTTCAAAAATTTAGTTTTTCGTGTTTTGTTAATCGATGTTTGGCGATTCTGTTTGTTTTGGCCATAACATCATCTAAGATATCTTATTCATTGTTGTACATATTTTTTCGGAAACATTATTACAAAAATGTAACTACTTTCGTATTTTAAGCAAAACATAAACAAGCATTAAAACTAGCTTTAGCGCTATAAAACCAGGTTCACTACAACCAAGTCGATGTCAACTGTCTTCCTAGAAGAAACTTTACTACTGGTGGATTATTCCCTGAAGGCACCATACACTTGGTAGATTAAGGGCTATAAAACCAGGTTCCTTACAATGTTTAACTAAATTGTGTAAGGAAGTTTGAATAAAAAAGTATGTTTCTAATCACGCATATGCATATATATGATATCACAGGATATCTAGATATGCCTACATAATATAATACTATGCATGTGTACAAAAAAGAGAAACCAGTCTTTAACCAGTATTTTGAGCAAAAAAAACATCAAGATAAAAAAGATATTGAGGAAATGTTATAAACTGTAAACGAGGTTAGATACATCGGCCAAGAAGGTCACTGTATCAGGACTTTTTGTATTTTGAGTGCGAAAAACACATACTACTACAGTGTTATGAAATGGCTGTTTCTGTTTTGCCCCTGTTATAGATTCGAGGTCAGCTGTTGTGGACCCAATAGCCAATACAGAAACAGTTAATAACACTATCATTATTACTTCCAATTGGTCAGTCAAACAGACTCCTGATGTTCATCCAATGAGGGTACCATCATAACATTTGCACACGTCTCGTTACCAACATACTAAAACTGCCACATTTTCTGATTTTGTAAGCTAATAAAACAAAAATATGCGATATAAATCTCTTTCTGGAAAATCAACTAGAGACTAATGAATGTGGATGTAAACAAACACGGTCACCACACAACCTTCAGCAATAAGACAAGCCATGCCATGAGGCAAAATATAGACTCGGTATATTTTTTTCTTCACATATGTGTGTTTTTAATGCTGTTATTTGTCTTTCAGACGTTTTTTCCAATGTTTCGTGTCCATTTTGTCATTTGCATATAATGTTCTCCGCTCTTCTGTGGTATATGATTAATAATCTTTCGTTAACTACCTATGTTTTTGTAGGGATTCGAACAATGCGGTTGTTTAGTCTTAAAATAAATAAATAAGACATGAGGTATGCATGCAAAAATTAAAAAATCGGTAAAAGTTTCCCGATTGCCACAATATTCATAAATATAAAAGCCAGAGTAGTGTATTACTATCTAACTAGATTTTTTTTCCCGAATTGTGATCATAAAAATATTACATTAGTATTTTTGCATGTGTTTAAGGCATAAAAAGCAATTAATATCAATTTATTATAATATAGGTCATGTATATGATGTATATTTTGAAATGGAAAATAATGAATCAGCATAAAGATGAGGGTAAGCAGGCAGTAGCTGAATACGCTGAAAATACATTCCTTTTGGCTCTTGATGGAGATGTTGAATTTCAACCAGAAGCTGTACTTAGTTTATTGAGACGAATGGAAAAGAACGATAAAGTAGGGGCAGCTTGTGGTAGAATTCATCCCATTGGAAATGGTCAGTACGAAACTAGATTTGTGTTATCAAAATGAGAGAATTTTAACCAAACAAATAAGAAAACGAGACAATGTGGTCAAAATATCATCTTGTTTATATGTTGTAGAGTTACATAGCTTTCCAATGTTAGAGGTGAGTTGGGTGCCCGCTTCTATCTATATGTGCATATGTCCCAATTCAGGAGCATATAAATCCGTGGTTCGTAAATTAGGTCATTTCATGTTTGTATTAGTTTACAATTGTCATATCGGGCTATTTGTTGCTCACTATGCAGTATGTGTTTTGCCTTTTGTTGAAATCTTGTCATACGGACCTTAGATGTCAAAATGTAACAATTTGAACTGCAGTTTAATCGGTTAAATTACATATAGCTATAATTTGGTTGGACGACTAAATGATATTTTGTATTTTAAACTTTGAAAAATGTTGATAGTGAGCAGAGACACAAACATATCGTATCGATAGACCAATTGGGGGTCTTGAAGATAAACATATGTATCGTCGAAATAAATTTTTTCTTATTACTCCGATTGGATAGTTTCGTGTTAGAAGCGTAGTAATGTAAATTAAGACCAAATATTGCTAACATGTATGAGTGTACAGTATCGTTGATTCCAAATGGCCTCTATTATGACAAGACCTGACTATTGTATTTATTGTTAACTTGTTTTCGTCCTGAATATGCATGAACTATTTGCCACTGGACGTTAAGCAACCAACAATCAATCAATAAACCAGTATCGTTGATATATGATTATGTCGTGCTATGGGATAAAGTGGATGTTACTGCATAAAATGAGAAAAAAATAAACTTTGGATGGATTTGTTAAACATTGTTGATCAATTTAAAAAAAATTAACTATTTGTAACCCGGAATACCGTGCAACTCAAACAGAATAATATAAAAGACATCAGGTTTTTTTTCAAATTTTATGCGAATAAAATCAGGAAATTTATACGGTTATTAATAAACGGTTATCTTACCTCATTACCCCAATTCCCAATTTTGAATTACGATTTGAGATTCAAAATGATTATTTTATCTATTCCACTCTGAATGAACGATCTAGCTTATTCACTTGTGGTTAACGTTTTGTTGTGCAAATTTAGAATTATGAAGGAAAAATGAAGTGGATGTGATCAAATACATGAAACCATACAACCTTCAACAATGCGAAAACAACCATACCATATAGTCAGGTCAAAAGGCACCGACATAAAAACAATTCGAAACAAGTCCACTGAGAAATCCAACTGCAAACAACTTTGTTGAATGAAAGGTTAAAAAGTGAAATTAAAAGGTTATGGTGTGTTTAATAGTCATTTCTTTTCAAAAGAATATCTTCAAAAATAATGCAAAGAAAGAAAGAAAATTATATTACCAAGATGATAAAGACATCGCATTTTATCAGTTTTATGAAATATACAGGACCGATGGTTTGGTATCAGCAATTTGAATATGCTATAAGTCATTGGCTACAGAAAGCGACTGAACACGTGCTTGGCTGTGTATTATGTAGTCCTGGTTGTTTCAGTTTGTTCCGTGGATCTGCCATCTTAAATCATGATGTCCTTGAAACATACACTACAGTTGCCAATGAGGCAAGGCAATGTCTGCAGTATGATCAAGGTCAGTTCTGAAATTCCATTTTCCTAATATATATACCTTTAAGTCTAGTTTTGATTAGTCATTTCCGTGACGACAAATTGATAACACACGTTTTTTTTTTTTATAAATTCTGTATCAAAGCATTTAAAAAAACGAATGTCGTAAGCTGTTTAGTAGATACCTTTATTGTATGCTTAATCTATATAACAAAACGGCAATTTATTAAATTATTGTTTCCTTAACAACACGACGGGTGCCACACGAAGAGCAGCACCAGATTTCACTCCAATTTGTTTTTGGTTGGGATTCGCGTTGTCAATATAATGGATTTTGATGTGACAGTCGTACAAGTGAGAGGTTTAGCGCTATAAAACCAGGTTCAATCCACCATTTTCTACATTTGAAAATAACTGTATTAAGTCAGGAATATGGCAGTTGTTGTCCATTCGTTTAATGGGTTTTATCATTTGATTTTGCCATTTGATTAGGGACTTTCCGTTTTGAATTTTCCTCGGAGTTCAGTATTTTTGTGATTTTACTTTAACATTCGACTCCTAAATTAAACTCAAACAGATTTGTGTTGATGATTTGAAAACCACGTCTGATGATTGTTTTAGAAATACACGTTTTACCAGTTAAAATCTGTATTATTATAATAACATATTGGGAGTTTCTTCTGGATGTTACAATAATTTTCCAGCAGCAAAAACTTATTAATTTAAAAAAATGCATTAATAAACATTTTAGAATTAAAAAGAATATTTTATTGACAGGTGAAGATCGATGGTTGTGCACACTACTTCTTCAAAAAGGATGGAAAATTGAATATTGCGCAGAATCAGATTCGTACACATTTGCTCCCGAATCTTTTAACGAGTTCTACAACCAACGTAGACGTTGGACTCCTTCAACCATGGCCAACATTTTAGAAATCATTCAAGACTGGAAAAACGTTACCAAGAACAACGAGAATATATCCTTTCTGTATATTGTCTATCAAGTGTTTTTGTTTATTTCTACAATTTTGACACCAGGAACAATATTCATGATTATTTTAGGAGCATTAATCGTCGGATTTGAGACAATTCCTCCATGGGTGGCACTTTTATTGAACCTTACTCCAGTTATTATGTTTATCTTGATGTGTTTGTACGGTTCAAAAGATCGACAGGTATGTATGTGCACTAGCTGTTTGTAATGGAAATAATATGACACATATTTGTTTAGGATTGTCGTTGATAAGCTCTTACTAAAGCTGTGTCCCTCTCATTTGATTAGAAAGAATATTGATTATAGTCTTTTAAAACACGAGCAATGTAAGTGGAAAAACTTCAACAATTGCTCTAAGTAGGAAACACTTTGATATTATGAAATTTCATTATTTTTTTTTAAATCTAGTAACAAAGTTGAGTTGCCTTTTTTATGCGATTCTTGTAAAATGGGACAATGGAGATCACAAAATTCGTCTTAAAAGAAGTTAAAAGGAAGATAACTCCTTATTGTTATAATTATAATCTTAAACATTTTCAAATAGAAATCTTTACAACAAATTTTATACCTCTGTTTTTTTCATTTTGTGATAACATTCTTTCATTTTCGCATTCGTTCATATCTTTAAGAATATAAATTATTGTATCGATATTGTATCGATATTTTTATCTATTGGACATGCATAATTTTAAATGTTGCCGCATACTAAAAAATATTTAGATTATAAAAGACATTCAAATTATATTTTCGTAGGAGGTATTTATAACAACACATTATATAGCTCTGCTACTGAATATTGCGATCTAGATAACCACTTACCAACTAAACATTTTGTCTGTTTTCAAAATTTTGTGAAGACTTTAGAATGAACACATACAAGTTGTATGCCTGACTTGAACATAAGAATTGAAAAAAAACCCAAATGTAATATTAAATCTTTAAGCTCTAGTATACTACATGTACTATGTACGTCCTTTTTTTGAATCAGCTGCCAATTAACACGATTTTTAAACGAAGCAACACAAAAACACTGCTTAACTGACAATGTGTATCTTGTTTATTCACCAATTAAAGTTATTTTGAATCGTTTTACAAAAAATATTCTTTTTGTGCTAAGACGTATTAGTTAAATTATTATCTGTATCTTATCTTTATATTTTTAGTTGCAAATGGCAGCCGTGTTATCTTGCATATATGTAATTGTAATGGTAGTTGTGTTGATTGGAGTTGTACGAGACGCCATACTTGAGGGCTTATGTTCAACAACCACAATTTTTATAATATTTGTTGCCGGAGTTTTTGTAGTATCTGCAATTCTTCACCCAAAGGTATGCACTGATATTAGAAAGACAAAGGAGATTGGGTATCAATCCGTGACCAAAAATCTGTACATGCACAACAAAAAACACACAAAAACGACGCTTGTATTGAAACCGTTGACACAGGTAAAACCCCTTACCGCAATGCAAGTTTAAGAAGCTACATAACAGCGGTTGAATGTTTCAAATGCAAGACATACAATATCAGAAGGAAGAAACAATAATATTTATCTACCATACACCTATTTTAAATAAAATATACAATCCATTGATGTGTTATACAAATGAATAAAAACATACAAAGTTTGAAAGTTAAACCTAACAGTTCTATTGTTTGTAAAATTCAGTACTGTATAATCAATTATGAAGAATTTAAACTACTACAGTACAGTGCTAGTAAATAATAAAGTTAAAGTGGTACACCTTATTATTGTAGGAGATTCTCTGCATATTTCCGGGATTTTTATATTTTTTGGCTATACCTTCAATGTCAATGTTAATGTTTTTGTTTGCAATTGGAAATCTTCATGTCACATCATGGGGGACGAGAGAAACAAAAGCAGAACCAAAAGATATGAAAAAATCAAAGAATGTAAATGAAAAAGAAGAAACTGGTTACTTTTGTTCGCTAGGGAAGTTTATCAGGTATGACAAGTTAATTTTGTTCTTTACAGGAAGGCGAAAAATACTTAAAAGACATTTAAACACATCAGTCGGAAATAAACTGATAACAACATAGCAAAAGAATGAATACAAAACATAACAAAGACACAACAATGAAGACTGAAAAAAACAACCCGTACAAAAGCTTGGCGGATTTGTTACATATATAATGTTTCAGTCGTTTTACCATAGTCGTAAAAAGTAAAATAACAAGAAACCCGAACTCTAATGAATATTCAAAACGGAAAATACCTTATGAAAATTGAAAAATGAAACTTTCAAACACAGCAACCGAATGGAAAACAAATATCGTAACATGACTTGGTATAGGCATTTCTTGATATTGAAAATGATGGGTTTTATACCTAGCCAAACCTCTAATGTGTATGGCAGCAGTGCAATGACCAGAGATCAATTGGGTCAGGAGGTTCGGATTTAATCTGTGATATTGTTACATGTAGTTCTTTTGTTTGCAATCAGCGAATTTGGTCATTGATTTACTCAACGATATTTCCCCATCTATCATATAGATACTGTAGCATTTGAGAATCGGTCAAAAATTGTTTCATACTCATTATGTCCCAACAAATGAAACAGCAGCACAGTTGGTTCCCATTAAAAACCCTAAATTATGTTGTAAATTCATACGAATGATTTTACTGTCAAAGATACTTTCTGTTATTCATCTTTCAATCAATCAAGTATACTTATTTATCATTCGCGTTAATACAATATATAAGAACTACATTGTTTCATTCTGTCGTTGAGTTTAGAACAAAGAATTTTAAAATGCAGCCGGGTATAGAAAAAATTAAAAAAAATTAACACTGTTGCTTGTTTTACTTGTTTATAAAGTATTGTTGTTTTTTTAATTCATGGCACTCGGTCGATATCGAGGCTGATATACTGATAATTCCCGAGTGCATTTTTAATTGTATATTTACTTTTCGTAATTCTACATTGATAAATCTTGAAATCATAAATAAAACTAGGTTCCAACTTCGACATTCGTAGTTTACCTCAAATAAATTTTTAATAGCAACATTCGACAAATATCAATTATGTTCCCATTGGAAATAAAACTGCATGACAAAAATTAGTTATTTCTGGTTCGAATTTTGTTTTTATTCAGCGTAATTTGTTGTACATGTTGTATAGGTTCGATCAAGGGTTTTAATGTTTTACATCAAATTGAGTAATACTTGTTTAATCACCTATTTGTATTATGTACAATTTTAACCAAAATATATACATGCATTAACTTTTAAATAAAATTGAGAATAGAAATGGGACAACAACCCGGCCATATAACCGACAACAGCAGAATGTCACCAATAGGTCTTCAATGCAGCGAGAAATTCTCGCATCCGGAGGCGTCCTTCGGCTGGCCCCTAAATAAATATATATATTAGTTCAGTGATAATGAACGCCATACTAAACTCCACCTTTACTTTCCTTGTTACCTTTACTTCTTTCAAAACACAACTCTATATTTAAAAATTGTTGAGATATTACATTCGACAATGACATGGTTTTAATTAATTGATTTGGCATTTACTTTTTGTAAATTTGACTGCATACTTTCTTGGAAGATCTGAATTTGCCCAAACTATTGTGCTCAGTTCGAGAGATTTTGGCATTTAAAAAAACCACTAGAATGTTTAGATGTAAAACAAATCAAAAGTTGCATTAAAAAGACCGGTGTAAATAAATGAATTTGAACAAATCAACCACTTGAATCTCAGATTTACCACAAATATGCCATATATATTCTTTATAGTTGTTTGTTATGTCCTTCCAATGATTACACCAAAGATGAGTTTCTGTACAAGAACTTGGTTAATGAGATGAAACGCATTGTGCATAAAGAAGAGGACACAGAATCTAGTAAGTATTAGTAATATTATAATATTTACAACTTGCACTGGCTACTATATTCAAATATTAATTCAACATCCAAATGTTTTTAATTTTTAAGCAAGCATGTAATCTTAACAGACGAGGTATATTTAGAACATTCAACTAATATTTCGGTTGCTTTATAAAGACGGTTATGTTTTTTTTTTTTTTTAATATAAAAAAAAGTTGTGGTATGATTTCCAATGAGACAACTCTCCACAAGAGACCAAAATGACACAGAAATTAACAACTATATTTCACCGTATGGCCTTCAATAATGAGCAAAGTTCATATCGCATATTCAGCTACAAAAGGCCCCGAAATGACAATGTAAAACAATTCAAACGAGAAAACTAACGGCCTTATTTATGAAAAATTGCTATTTTTTTTATTGATGCCGATCGAAATCAAAGAGTTAAAATAGAATGCTGCTTAAGCAGATACACTCACGATCCTTTTCATCTGCCTGTCCCAATTAAATAGCTGGTCAATAATTCCATTTCAATCATTCAATGCGTCTGGAGAAAATTCAAAAAGAAAAGTTCCTAATCAATTGACAATCTCAAATTATTCTAAAAGCAAATGCAGCTCATACGATACATACACAAAACGATTATAATTTAATTTCCACTAATAATAAAAATGTTTTACAAAATTTTCTTGAGTTATAAATTATGAGTTGATAAACAATTTAAAAATAATGTTTGGTTTGTATATATAGCTTATATTTTTTATCTAGATAATTGAAAACCATGTATATCATACATGTATCTATGATATTTCCTGGAATTCTCAAATACGCAGCTAGTCCACAGTGACTAATGACTGACTAATCATTATTTCAATCATCTGTTATAGAAAATATCCAGACAAACTACACTTTGACCTAACCAAACATAATTAAAACCATATCTAAACTTACTCATGAAATTTATAACGTGTTTTTTTGTGTATTTATTTTTAACCAACATTATGCAATTTTATTTTGCCTTTCAATCGCTATAAAAAAACTTATTTAGAATTAATCATATTAGTTACAGCGCTCAATTTGTCTTTAAGAGTACGTTTAAAAATAAAACAAATGAACTGTTTTAATATTTGGTGCTATATGAAATACTTCTGAGATATAATCCAATATGCTTGCGTCAAATAATTACAAAGTTTCTTAATGATTTAACGTTGTAAAGAACTATATTTTTTTTTATCATTTACACTTAGGACCAGAAACTATGAACAACATAACTGAAGAGAGTCACGTAATAAAAGCAGAAGAAACCCCAAACACAATCAATTCTGTAGAAAACAATGATGCACGATTAGAACATGAAGAATCATTAGACCCGAAAAAAAACGAACATTCAGAGAAAAACGACATGGTAAAAAAAAGAAAAAGAAAAAAAAGAAAAAAGTTAAAAAGAGGGATTCGGAAGGAGTGTATCGTTTGTACGTCGATAAAAAGGATATGAGTATTGATGAAAAGGAGAAGAAATTTTGGAGGAAACAGATTAGGAAATATTTAAAACCGATCGATGAAAAAGACCCACATGCAATAAAACGGCAAAAAAAACTCGATGCAGAATTAGTTGACTTACGTAACATTGTTTGTTTGTTTGTGTATCTTTCGAATGCCATTCTAGTGACGATTATGTTTGGATTGACACAAGTAAACGCATTCAAAGACTCGCTTACAGCTGGATTTAAATGTGGAGGTCAGGAAATTGCATTAGTTCCAATAGCAATATTATTTAGTGCTGTGTTTGGATTTCTCCTTTTAATACAGTTCCTGTGTATGCTGTACCATAGATTTTCTACTCTTGTTCACATAACAGCAAATACCAACTTACGTGATACAGAAAATGAACTTTCGGCTGAAATAACAAGAAGAATTATAGAACTTGTTACAGAACGAAGTAAGGAAAAAACAGAGTCTAATTCGGACAAAAGTAGAAAGGGTTTAGACAGCAATAGATGTGTTATGAAAGCTGAGAATGATGATGAAAAATTTACAAGTTTAAAAGATATGATGATGGTTAATATGACGAAAGCATTAAATGAAAAATCACTTAATTTAAAGAATCAGTTAACAAAAGAGAAAGTTATAGAAAGATGGCAAAGTTATGTGCATCCAAAGTGTAAAGATGTAAAGGATCCGAAGTGGAAAGGCGTTATCGAAAAAATTATCGCAGCTAATAAATTATCCAAAAAAATCGAAAGTGGGCCTCGCGGAAACAAAGTTTCTCCAAATTTGCAGAAATCAAATAACTGCGATGAAATATATATAGGCAGCGATAGCAATGTTTGAAAAACTTGTTGATTTAAACGAACCCTGCGAATGAATTTTTTGGTTACAGTTTTTTTTTTCTTTGAAACACAGCGGTCTTAAAAGAATACGTTAGGGACTATATGGTCGGCTCTAACCACTCTTAACCAATCTCTTGTAATTGTTCTAAAATGTATAGCAAAAAAATTGTAAAAAGAAGTGAAAAATGTTTGATGTGAGTTTTTATTTGTTCCTGCACTGTAGAACTGTATCAGAATATTGTAGTTCAAAACATATTATATTCATCAAAAAGGTGAATGTTTTTTATCATTATAATATGATTCAATTGACCTTCTTATTGCATAAATGTCTTGAATAAAAAAAAAATCGGAAATGTACTGACATTTCAGGTGAGTTGATGCAGAAGTCATTCATATTTTCGGCAGACCCATTAGAGAAAAAAAAACTTATACGAAAGCCGAGGAGGAAAATTCATATTTCAAAATTCAAAATTTCAAAATTAGAAACTCGAAAATCAGGAAATATTATTCTGCGGTATTCCAGGCAAAATCTAAAGATTAGAAATAAAATTCATAAATACACAGCAAGAATATGTTTGATCTTTTACCGAACTGTAATTATTAATATAATGGTACAAAGATAATGAAAAAAAATTAAGATCTTGTACAGACCTTCTAAAATTCAAACTTACCATTATTCCGTGAGTTCATCGTGTATCGTGCGTGTTGCGTTCGTGCATCGTGCGTGTATTGTGCGTGTACCAATCGTGCGTTCATCATTCATCGTTCCGTGTATTTTCCGTGTAACGTGCGTTCGTCGTGTATTCTTAATCGTGTATCGTGCGTGTATCGTGCGTTCATCAATCATTCATTCTTAACCGTTTATCGTGCGTTCGTCAATCGTGTATAAGTGTGTATATCAGATAACGTGCATTTGTCAAACGTTTATCTCTAATTGTGTAACGTTCATACATTGCGGTTTTTATATGATAGTCGATTATATAGCTCACCAAAGCTTATTTTTTCTCACGGTTAAAGTATTTTTAACATCGTACAGAACGTTCATACAGATTCATGACTTTTTGTGTAAATATTTATTCATCTGTAAATATTTTGTGGTTATTCAGTTAATCTTGGCTGGGACTGACACATTTTGATATAATGATACATGTTGTATGTACAAACAATAACATGATATTGACATTTCTACGACAGAAGAGTTAAAATTGGAATTTTTTTTTTGACTGTTGGTCAAGTGTTATTTGTTGAAAATATTCTGTCAATTGAAAAAAAAAGTGCTTTTGCAAACTTTAGATGTGGGGTAGCTCCACTAAAAAATAGAAACTGGAAAGTATGAAAGAAAAGAAGTCCACGAGATGACATGTGTTATAGCTCTACTATTGAAGATGAACTTCATGTCATTTTAAAATGCTCATTATATGTAGTTTAAAGACAAATATTATACATTTTAATGAACATTTTAACCTATAAATATCAGACAGCGAAAATTTTATATTTTTATTTAATAACGGCAAAAAAAACCAACAATATTTTATTGAAAAGAAACAATATATCCTTGGTTGAACTAGGCTATATTATAATTCGTCGCTTATTTGGCAAATTCATATGCTACTATGATATTTTCAAATATTCAAGTTTTGATAAATACCATAATTATAAATATCATTTTTGTTTTAAGCCCCAGTCCCACTAGACCACGATCGCACCACGCTCACCGCGATCCAAAATAAATTTAGATCGTGTTGAGGTCGCGGTATGAGCGGCTTGGAAATGTTAATTTTCGTTGCTTTCACGATGCTACTACGTCCTAATTACGCTTCTACAACGATCCCGCTACGATTAAACCACGTTCTCACCGCGCTTATTCTGCGACCTCACTACGCTTATAAAGATCTTTCTACGCTCTTCACGTTCTCATTACGACCATACCACGAGTTATCCGATTGCAACACGATCATCTTACTGCGATTATAGCACGTTCTTACCAAGATTATACTACGTTCATACAGCGATCTTACTACGTTTTCTGCATTATCGTCAATATCGTGTTTCATATCAATATAGTTCCATTCCTTCTATTTCTGATTAAAACGGAGATTTCTCGGAAGCAATACAGTCATGCCACCAAAATCTACTAGAACACGTGGGCGTGGTGGTAGGGGTTGATGTAGAGGCATAAGGAGCAAAGTATGAACGCCATACTAAACTCCAAATAGTGCACAAGAAACTAAAATTAAAAATAGTACAAGACTAACAAAGCCCAGAGGCTCCTGAATTGGGACAGGCGCAAAAATAGTGGGGTTAAACATGATTGTGAGATCTCAACCCTCCCCCTATACCTCTAGCCAATGAAGAAAAGTAAACGCATAACAATACGCACATTAAAATTCAGTTCAAGAGAAGTCCGAGTCTGATGTCAGAAGATGTGACTAAAGAAAATAAACAAAATGACAATAATACATAAATAACAACAGACTACTAGCAGTTAACTGACATGCCAGCTCCAGACTTCAATTAAACTGATACTATACACATAAGTAGTATAATACTTTTCATCAAGAGATGTCAGAACGACCAATCAAACCCAAATTACAACCTATTGCTGGTCGTCCATAAAGCTCAAATGATATTTTAGTGAACGATAGCAGAGATGACACAGATGTGTCAATATATATAGGAAGATGTGGTATGAGTGCCAATGAGACAACTCTCTATCAACGTAAAAATCTATAAAAGTAAACCATTATAGGCCAAGGTACGGCCTTCAATACGGAGCCTTGGCTCACACCGAACAGCACGCTATAAAGGGCCCAAAAAAATACTAATGTTAAACCATTTAAACGGGAAAAACCAACGGTCAAATCTATATAAAACGAGAAACATGGTTGCGCCGTTAGAGCAAATGGATAAATACATTCAGACAAACAAAATCTAGAGAGTTTTTTTTTATATATATTTTATGTGAAAATGACAATAAAAATGATAGTCGTAGTGTGAACGTAGTAAGGTCGTGAAAAGAGCGTGATGAGGACGGAAAGGGCGTGCTAGAATCGTACTATGATCGTGAACAGCGTGGTAAAGTCGTAGTGGAAGCGTAGTTGGGTCGCGGTGAGAACGTGATGGTCGCAGTAAGGTCGAGATAACGTCGCTGTGAGATCGTAGCGCAATCTCTCCGAATAGAATCACGCTTTCGCTACGTTCTCTCTACGATTGTACAGCGACCTTTGCGATCTTACTACGATCTTAGTGCGTTCTCACTACGCTTCTACTACGACCTAATTTAGCCACGACCGCACCACGATTGTTTTGAACATGTTCAAAGTTGGCCACGCTCTTCACGATCTTGAAGACCTCACCACGACTGTGGTACGACCTTACTGCGACCTACACGATCGTACCACGATCATCAAAATTTGCATTTTTTTTCACAGATCGTAGTGCGATCGTGGCCTAGTGGGACTGGGGTATTAGTTTCTGATAGTCACATGCACGTTATGTTATTCCATTGAGAAAGTACAATATACAAGATTGTCGGGTAAATGTGGATTGCGGATTAAAATGTTAAATGTCAAACTTGAATTAACAAATTAAACTGAGGCGAATTAACACGAATATGTATATTCTCTTTAACAGTGTTTGAATTCTTTGTTCTGAATTTCATTTAAACTAAGCTAAAAATGTTTTGTGGAAAATTCAATAAAAATAAACATTATATGTATTTGAAGGCATTATTTTAATTAAACAAATATAAGATCAGGCAAATTGAATTTACAAGTTTAAGATATAATCTTGTTTTTTTTATTTTTGATAAAATAGTTAAATATATGGTATTTAAGAATTGAATGCTTCTTTTTGTAAAGGAGTAGGTCCGGTAAGGACCGATTTTGGCCTCAAATTTCATGTTCATCTGATGAAAGATTTTGACCACTTTTTAAACACTTAAGTGTCTATTTTATTTGAACTAATTAGTTTATGTGAAAGATTTTAACAGATTTAGTCATTAAAAACGATCCGATTCAAGCTCAAATATGAAAAATCTACTTAATATGCCGAAAAATGTCACTTTTCAGATGGTTTTTGGTAAAAATGAAAGTGGCCGCATCCGTGTTCATCCTCAACCTTTATATATGTTATGTATTTCCATAAAATACAACTTACATTTCAATATTAAGGATGAACACGAATGCGGCCACTTTCGTTTTACACGAAAACCGTCTAAAATTTAACTAAAATGCTAGAATTATGAGGATTTCAGTATTTTAGCATGACTTAATGGTGCTAGTACCGGATATATGTGCATTGTATTGTCAAAAACAGCCCATATTTATGTATCAGAAGCATTCTACTGTCCAATAAATAACTAAATGTTTACATTTTAACAATTTTGTAAAACTGCTATATTTTGGGGCCAAAAAGGGGTCTTACTGAACCTACTCCTTTATTGGGGTGTAAAAGCTTTGACCGAGGTACATTTTGTATGAAGCGCGGAAGCGCTTCATTCTAAAAATGTGCGCACGGTCAACGCTTTTACAACCCTATAAAGTTACAAAAAGAAGCATTCAATACTTATAATTACATTTTTAGCTATGATCATGAAAACACGAATTTTATATGTTTTTTTTATTTAATTCACCTGTGCACTTTATTGTTGGACCACGTGTTATAATGAATGAAAAGTTGTATTAAGCAATGCAACTGCTTACGGAATAACACGTGATGTACAGTTAGCCAATCAGAATAAAGTATTATAATGAAACATACATCTAATGTAAATATTATCATAAAAAGTCTTTATTTGAATGGAATAAATATGGAACACTTTCACGGATTCATTTCTCATTGTGTTCATGGTTGCCTATCTGTATGTCTAAAAGATTATTATCCGAAAAAATAATTCACAATAGTACGTTGTTAACTAGGTTGGTCCCCTCCGTAAAACATTCAGTATGCCTTCGGAATATACAAATATTAAGGTATTGTCAAGAATTTCAATAACGGCCGGGAAACAGACTACTTGTTACATTGTAACCTTCTATGATTATTTAAGAATGACGGATTTTTTTTCGGTACGTCTAAACACTGCTAAGGAGTTCTTAGTGCACTAAGGCCTTCAATATACAATGCCACTAAGGACTAGAAGGAGTGTTGTTATATGTATTATTTTTATATATCATGTTAGAGATTGATATTTAATGCATAAATTTCAAATTTTACAGAAAAAATAATCATAAATAAACGAGATATTCAACATTATTTAGACACGTGCCGGTTTTTCTTTGATATGCCGAAAATCAATGAACCGATTGACACGTGCCAAATAACATAGCAACTGATTAAACAATCACGATCTTTTTATTTTAAGTAAAATCGAAAAGATCTATGCTTCAAATATTTATAATTAAATGTGTTGTTCTTATTTAAAATGATAAAAAGGACAAATAATTTTGCTGTTGTTTTATTTCTTTCCCAACAAAATTGTTTGCCATAGGAGACGGCTTTGATGAGCGGCAACTTATAAGTAAGAGTGAGGTCAGAAAATGTTTATGTAAGATATACGTAGACAAAAGGAATATATATATATATATATATATATAATATATACAAGTCTAAATTGAAAACTGTGTTCAAACCTATGATTGCGCGTGATAAGATATATATGTTACAGTAAATAGGTGAAATTAGGAATTACATGTAATTACTAAAATTTAGGAATGACATGTAATTCCCGATGCACTTAGTAAATACAAGTAATTCCTAAAACTGCCCAGTAATTGCCAGTAAGTACTGATTTTAAAATGAATTTTTACACCTATTTACTAACTGTAAAAACAATGTTGTAATATTGTCAACTGATCAAAAGTTATGGTAATACTAATTAGAAAATCAGTGAATATTCAGCTATCAAAATTTGAAGGGTTTTGCAGAACCCAGTTTCTCGCCTACTTTTGCTGTGAGTTGCAGGCCCAACAAAAATAGGAAAAAAAAGATTTATAATTTTCCTCTAGATACTATCTTTTGACTAGTTCTGTAAGAATCTTCTATCAAAATTTGTTAAAAATTCAGGATGGTTTATGAAATCTAAACTTTAACTGCAGAGTGTATGTTATGTTAACTGGAAAAAAATAGTCCATTTAAATAAGTAATATACGAAAAAGTATAGTTTTTTTTACAAACTTTATTTCTAGATATTATCTTATGATCATAAACAAACTTCTATCCAATTTTGGTAAAAATCCAAGATATTTTGAGAAAATTTTTAACAATTTACCACAGTGTGAATGTTATGTTAACTGGCATAAAAACTAAGTCCCTTTATAAGTAAAATACGGAAAAACGTGATTTTATTTTTACAAAATTTACTTCATGAAATTTATCTTTTGATCATAAACAACTGAAGCGTCTGTTCAAGTTTGGTAGAAATCGAGGATAATTTGAGAAACTTAAATTTAAAAAATATAACCACAGAGCGAATATTTGTGGATGCCGCTGGCGTCGGAATTATTAGGTTGGTTCGCTATGTCTCGCTTTTGCGACAAAAAACGCAGGCTCGATGAAAAGGAAAAGAATGTCAACATTGAAAGTAAAACAAAAGGGATGAACCATTTAGTTGACTTTTTCAATCCACAAAAAGATCATTCTTATACAGGAAGAAACGATGATAAAATTTTGTTGGAGGTATGTAAGCTTAATGTAAGTTTGGAGGTCTTGAAGAACTCATAAAAACACGGAAATATGAAAATGCGACTCATAACGCCATCAATTTGTATACATTTGTTTGTGAAGAATGTCAGCTTCATCGCAAATGTCTGACAAAAGAAGTCGTAGTTAAATCTATTTTGTAAAAGGAATTTAACTCATGTTATTGGCCAAGTTGATATGCAGAGTATGCCTGATGGAGATTTTAATATAACAAAATTATGAGATTTTAAGAATTATCAAGATCATTTAACCAAGTTTGCCATAATCTAATGCCTATCTTAAAAATAGCTGGCTAAGTTGCCTATAAATTTCTCAAAAATGTTTTTCTCAATTTTGGATAGATATCATTGTCTTGCATACTCAAAATAATTTTTAAAGAGTTTTAAAACTTATAAAACAACCATTTTCCAGTTTCAATTCACAAAGACTGAAGAGTATGCACTTTTAATGTGCCTTATAATCCTTGATCCTTGATTAAGCCCTAAAAATCCCTTACTTTCTTATTTGATATCTTGAATTATGTCTTTCATTTTTAAACAAAAATATCAAGTTAGTAAATAGCTGTAAAAATGACGAAAAAAGTCAGTAAATACATGTACCTGTAATCACTGAAACAACTAGTAAATACATATAATTACTAAATTGACTAGTGATTACAGGTATTTACTGAAATGGTTAGGAATTACGTGTAATTCCTAATTTCACCTATTTACTGTAACATAATATATATATATATATAGAGCCCAGGTGGTCGTGTGGTCTAGCTGGGTTGGGTTGATGTTTAGACGAGTTGTATATACATTATGTACACAGCCATGTATCACCATCATTGATGGCGATCCGATGGATACATCTGTTGTAGAGTTGTCACTGACTCAGACGTACTTATAAATATAACTATTTTCTGTGACTGTATATTACATTAATTTGTAGGATCCTTTACTATAGATAATTTAGCTAATCTGTAACAATAACATCTTCATGCCTTATATATCATGTACTGTAGTACGCCGCTAGATTAAAACTGACGAGGAAAGGTAACACACGGCCAGCGAAAGCTCTTTTTTTGAGAGCCCAGATGGTCGTGTGGTCTAGCGGGACGGCTGCAGTGCAGGCGATTTGGTGTCACGATATCACAGTAGCATGGGTTCGAATCCCGGCGAGGGAAGAACCAAAAATTTGCGAATGCAAATTTACAGATCTAACATTGTTGGGTTGATGTTTAGACGAGTTGTATATACATTATGTACACAGCCATGTATCACCATCATTGATGGCGATCCGATGGATACATCTGTTGTAGAGTTGTCACTGACTCAGACGTACTTATAAATATAATTATTTTCTGTGACTGTATATTACATTAATTTGTAGGATCCTTTACTATAGATAATTTAGCTGATCTGTAACAATAACATCTTCATGCCTTATATATCATGTACTGTAGTACGCCGCTAGATTAAAACTGACGAGGAAAGGTAACACACGGCCAGCGAAAGCTCTTTTTTTGAGAGCCCAGGTGGTCGTGTGGTCTAGCGGGACGGCTGCAGTGCAGGCGATTTGGTGTCACGATATCACAGTAGCATGGGTTCGAATCCCGGCGAGGGAAGAACCAAAAATTTGCGAATGCAAATTAACAGATCTAACATTGTTGGGTTGATATATATATATATATTACTAAATTAACTTTCAAAACGTTTGGTTTTATTTATGTATTTAGAAACTTTATGAAATATTTGCATATTATCCTCGTCAGCTTTTAAACTGTCCCCATATAAGATAATCTTAAGGTTAGAACAAGAGATCGTCCCGATAGTATCCCTTCGAATTTCATTATATTTTGGACATTTAAAGAAATAATGAGAGGTAGTTTCTACTCGACCACAGGAACACAGTGCGTTCTCGATTGTATTTTTTTTTTTTGAATAAATGGTCCCTTAGAACACTTATAACACTACTCTGGAGTATTGCTTAACATATCTGTTCGCTTCTACAGCCGAAGTGAAAATACAAAGGTGAATTTTATTAATATTTTGAGAGAGATACCGATTTTGATTGATTTAGACGAATGTCGTCTGGAATATTAGTCCAAAGGTTTATTACGGCTGGTAGAAATGACTTTTGATAATAGCTTGTTCTGCATTGTACAGTTTGTAAATTTGAAGACCCCCCTAGTCCTGTGGTCGTGTAGATCTAGTCACTCTTTGATTATCTGAATGGCTTAAAATTATTACTTGTATTATTTTTTTGTAATTATATCAAATAAACATTACTGATGTCCCTTAGGTTGACCTATTTTGATAACATGAGTTCAATATCGGTTTGTACCGAACAATCTATAGGTGTCCTGGGGTATTTGGCTCGGTTTCTATTTCAGACAAGACCTGAAAAATGTAAAACCAGAAAATCAACAGTATGTTTGTAATAAAACGATAAACGAAAACTAGCATTTTTGTTTCAGTTTTATTTCTAGTGTGACATATTTATTAACCAATCGGTCGCATCTGATTGTATATATGCAATTAACGTTTTGTAATATACACAAGGTTAACCAATATTTAAATGAAAAAATATCATGAAAATTTGTATAGAATTCGCAGGTTTGTATTTATCTGAAGACAGCGAAACAATGAAGCAACATTCCAACAGCGCAATCAATAGGCGAGTGTAATATTTGAAAAAAGACGTCTAGTTATAGACATTAATCCACCCACCTAACATACGGCTAATTTCTTTTTTAAATGAAAGAATAATGATTCAACTTTGATTTTTGCCCGGTCGTCACAAAATCGGACGGTGTAGTTTTTGTAAAATTAACGTTTATTTCAGAAATTACTTGAAAATTATAGAATTACGGCATGTTTTTCAAGCACAGGAAATTAGGCGTACCTCTTCTTTTAGGCATAACAGTTATATGAATTATAATCTTAAAACATTGAAAAAACAATATTTACAACTGTAAGTCCGCATACATTTGCATTCCTTCTAAATTTTGACATTTTATACGAAAATTTTCATAATCCTGACCTTTTCGGATCTACAATTTAATTTTTATGAAATGTTTTTGGACTCTACCCGTTTTAGAACAAACCAAATTACTGGTCAGTTATCGTTTTTTCATCCAAGACCAAGACTTTATCTCAACATTTTTTTAAATCGCGAATTTCTGTTATTTTATAATGTTGGGTAAGATAACTATGGTTTCCGGAATTCCTTATAGATCTACTTCGTTATCGGTTTTTGACTGAATATGTTAGTCGATTTCTGTGTACTTATAACAGTCCTAGTAGAGTACAATAAATCATATTTAAACGGTTCTATTTCTATCTTTAACTTCAGTGTAGCTTAAATAGATATAAAATCGCCCGAAATTAAGATCAAATCAAATTAAAACATAGTTTTTGAGTTCTGTCGAATTCACCCCTTTCTAAATATAGAGCAGTATCGGAAATTTGTAGAAAATTTTCTGAGTCGTCTCGAATTTTCACAGTCCAGTTAAAATGAAATCCTGCCTATGCTTAAATGCAAAAACTATCCATTGATTGGCACAGATGCATAGTCCGTCAGGTATTTACTACATAGTTCAACACTTAAATGAAAATACAGTTGGAATACCGCAGTGGAAAAACAGAAAGACGAAGTTTACAGAAGTACATGTATGAAAGAAAGAAAAAATGAAAACATCCCATTTGAAAGTACAAAATATCATAAGAGTTGCTATAAATATTTCACAAGTAAGCACAACATAAGTTATAATCTTCTGTTTTGTCTGTACAAAGACTTTGTACTACAACTACCAATTTTACTGAGCCAGTCAACGAGACAGTAGATCTACAACTCATTCTAATTTGTCTGTTTGTATATTTTGCAAATGTATACAGCCTATAAGCAAGTTACACAACTTGATAAGGTATCCTCTGAGGAGCAAACTCAAGCTGTATTGAGTGTTGCTACACATATCTCGTACAATTATCTGATTTAATAAATAACTCATGAGAATTTTACTAGTAAAGCTTTATACTATCGAGCTAAATATTTACTACAAAATTTGAAATCAGAAAGTAAAGAGCTATTTAATTCTGGACATGCAACAGCTTTTCTAACGTTTCGACGATTAAAGATGACTAGTCTTTACTGTACACAGTATTCTTGTTAACAACTTTACCAGATAATTAAACCGGACTTAATTTCTGCCCGATATTCGATAGTATTGCCGCCGAGAAAACTACACAACATATCAGCTTCAGTAAAAACAAAAATATATTTTGGTTAATTTATAGTTACATGTATACAGCCTCAAAAAGGCCAAGGTACGATCAATCTTGTATATTAAAAGTAGTTCTATAAAATTGTCAGATACCTTAAAGACGGAAAATTAACCGTTTAAAATGACTGGGATATTCATTCTGTCAAGTTTAAAGATCTGAGCAGTGACTGCAAAAATTGTTGCAAATACTTTATGCAGCTACAAATGTACTACTATTTTACAGAAGCAGATAGGTAAAGTTGTAGTGCTTTAAAAACATTTTTGTGTTATCTTTTTGATGATGGCGTATACGCAGCAGTTAATTAAGAGTACGATATACCCATTGACAAAGTTCTTAGATGTATGAATTTAGCAGAATGTATATTATCTATAAAAAGACATTTGTTTACCCCTTTTTATTTAGGTTGATCATTACAAATGCAACGTTTATATATGGACACACCTTTGATAACTATTAACAAGTTTGGCTGATCATGCGATTAGAAAAATTGAAGATGGGGTATACGTTCTACATGGTATATTATTTCTTCTTCTGGGGTCAAACATTATCCAAGACAACGTCCTATAACTACAGAAACAATAAACGTTCTCCGTATGACTTTGCTTGGCTAATAGGCAACATCGGTCCGATGTCAATAAATTTACTGGTATGACGTCATCCGACTTTCTACCAGATTTGATCTGTTCACGCAAAGGTATTTGGGGGGGGGGGGGGGGGGGTGGAGGGGTGTTGAGATATAAAAAACATGTTTAACCCCGCCGCATGTTTGCGCCTGTTCCAAATCAGGAGCCACTGGCCTTTATTGGTCCTGTATGATATGATATTTGATTTTAATTTATTGTGTATACAATGTATTTCGGAGTTTAGTATGACGTCCATTATCACTTTAAACTAGTATACATTTTATTTTAGGGGCCAGACGAAGAAGGCCTCCGGGTGTGGGAGTTTTTCGCTGCATTGATGACCTATTGGTGGTCTTCGGTCGTTGTCTGCTTTTTGATCGGGTTGTTGTCTCTTTGACACATTCCTCATGTCCATTCTCAATTTTAAAATCAATCTGTAGTAGATCTTAATTGTGTCCGCTTTGAGCAAAACCTCTGCTGTACTGACATATGCCCATTCCAAGGAAGTGGTCTTTGTATGAATATGTTTTTATATCAAAATTGTCTATTTGTTGATATAAATATACTAGTAGCACTTTATTCATTTTAGTAATGTTAGTTAGTACTCTTATCATATCTGATATATAGTGATGTAAACGAAACTGCGGTATGATCCAAACTCAACATTTTGCACTACATTAATAAAAAAAAATATGGTTGTCGATGTTGACGCGGTTGGCAGGCTTTCTAACTATCATTTCCTCCATTTTAATGTAGTACTACAGTTCATCATGGGACTTTTCTATATATATGAAATTAAAAATACGTCATATGTTATATTTTACCCTTGCTTCAAATATTTTGTTTCGGATTATCTATATCAAATTTGCAGATATATGTTTGTAAAAACGTGCAATCAGTTGATATGGGGGTCTTATAAGATTTAAATAATGCAAGGGCGACTACAGATACATTTGTGTGAATTAATGGTTGATTTTCAAAGACTCCGAGAGAATACGTTACGTACCATACGTTACTATTTAAAAAAAAAAAAAAAAATTACTATGACAGAAATATATTTTCCCAACAGTAATACAGTATTCCTATAGTATTGTTTCGTTTTTGCAATTTTTTTTACTCGACTTTTCTACTGGAGGTATCCCTGAATTGAAATTGCACCCATGACCTTTGAACCCGATTAAAAAAAAAAATTGCACCATAATTTCTTTTGACAACCGGGATATTTAGAAAGAACACATTCTCAGCTTTCCAGTGATATATAATTTAGCCGTATGTTAGGTAGGTGCATTAAAATGTAAATTTGGCTCTCATATCACTCGCCTACATATTGAGTACGTTTCTATTACCCCCCGTTGATACGATGTTCCAAAGCTTGTATTTCCTATCATTATTTCCTTCAAATAGGGTTACTGCTTACCAGGAAGCAATTAATTCCAGATTTCTGAGTGGTAAAGTTGAAATAATTCCTTCGTCATGAGTTGGTTGACCGCTATGCAAGGCATACCCGTTTCACAGATGTCGACGGATATGTTTCAATTGTCGTAGCAACAGTCCTCGAACTTGTCTGATCTTCTGAACTAAACGTTATCTATCCCTGATTTTTTGTATTTTATGAGCAACACAACGGGGTTCTCAATATTGTATGTTTGTACTGTTGCTTGTAATTTGGTCGCTTTTTAACTCTGGTCATTGAAATGCCATTTGTTCTTACTGGGTTTGAATATTCCTTTTGGCATCTTTGCGACTCGTAACAATTCCCCTACATACACGTAAGACGTGTTTTCTAATTATATTTTACTACCGAAGTTTTGAATAAAAAGAGTAACCGCAGGAGGTCATTTATGAAAGTGACTGACTATTTTGCGGACAGTATTATATAGCGCTCACTCACATCATAGTTTACTGAGGGATATACATGATGTATTATATTGGGATTTCATAAATATAAATTAGGCTTTTAAATGTAAATCTGCCATCGACTCAGACAGAGATGAAATCATGATAAAAATAACACGCTTAAGTTTACATTATTATAAGTCCAAAATGTATAATGGTGCACGGATATACATTCGTTTCCCTTTTCCCATTCAGGTGTTCTATATTATGATTTGGTTACAATACTAGAAATTGACAATTAAGTGGAAACATCATAAGTTGATATCATTATATCCAAATGTAGAGATTATCATTGTATGTTTGTACTGTTGCGCATCATTTATAGCATTACCAGACACGCAAAAACGAAAGACAAATTCGTTATAACTCATGATGAGTGTTACCTCAAAATAACATTGCTTAGTTCGCGGGTTTTTCTTTTGCAATGTAATGACATTCTAAATTGTACGATTCTTACACTTAAACGCTTACTTTTCACTGAGTCCTATAACCTTGATACAAATAAGTGGAGATGCAATGACCTGCAAATCGATCAGTTTTATTTGTTTGAAAGTATTTCATTATTATTAAAAAATATTTAACCTTTTCGAACCTTTTTTTCTTCTTTTCTAGACTTAATTAAAATACTTGTTGAAAGTATACATGATTCAATGCATCAGTTACTCTGTTTTTTATACTAAATTTCCTAGAAATATACATGAAAATGATTTTTAACTGCATTATATTTTTCTAGATTAATAAGTAACCTTTTTATATATTCATTAATTTTCGTATTCATCATGATATATTTATTCATTCAGTATTTGAAAGGTAAATATATGTTGCTTCAGTCCTTGGGATTGCTTAACGATGCGATTGATACTTCACATTGCTAAATATATGTACTGGTAATTTCAAAATAGTATGAGAGCACATTAATGCGCCACAGGGTTGGATTGATATTTTTTCAGGGTTTGTTTTGATGTGTGTCAAGTAACAAAAGTCATATTGAACGCAATATATATATATATTGAGTGTAAAGCTATGACAAATTATTGGATGAAAAAAAATTCGTGATAAAGTTGTGTGCAAGTTAACTGGATGGTAGAAGTTCGTCTACGGTTTAGCGTTTCCAGCTGTAAGGCATTCAAAGAACCAGTTTACTTTAATATATTGAATGATAAACAAAGTTCATGTTGGACAATATGAGGTTTCAAAGATATATTTTAGCGTCATTTGTATTATTTTTCAACGGTAAGTGTTTAGTTGCTTGAAAGATAAATACCAGTTGTTTCACTAATACTAAGCTGTCTCATATGAGTGGCCGTTTGTTTCATTGGCGGTAAGAACATACCGTATGAAAGGAGTAGGGGCAATAAGGGCCAAAATCGGCCCCAGCATAGAACATTTTTTTTACTTACAACGCGTTGGTTTTCACTTTCAACGCTTTGGTTATTACTTTCAACGCAAAACCCAACGCGTTAGTTTTCAATTCCATACCGTAAGCTTTTCTTTTAATACTACCGTAAGTTTGTTTTGCATTTTTGTCAACCAATCAAAATGTTTGTTACAAAGTAAAAACCAACCGTTTAAAATGTATTCGTTATGTTCATACCGCCAATGACAATAAGAGTCCCTCATAGTCTCCCATTTAGATAATAAAAATATGTGCATGCATTCTTATAGAAAAAAAACCTCATTACATGCTTCTGTTTCTGCTTTTTATCTCATTTAAAGGGGCCATTGTAAAGTTTAGATTTTAATACAGTCTTAAACAAAAAAAAGATTTAATATTATTCATGAGAGCAATTCTTACATGTATAAGAGAAATTTATGTATTACTAAAAAATATTACACCAGTGTTTTCGATATCACAAACTAGTCAAAACATTTACTAAATTTTATCATCGGTACATTTGTATGAGGTCATCATTTGTAAAATATAGCTCAACGACTTCTTATACGTTCAGGTATTTCACATCCAATATTTTATGTAAATATTCTTTATAAAGCACAAAAATGCCAGAATTCACCACAGAAGCTAACAAAACCTTTAAATAGACTTATTAAGAAGGGTAATAGATACGATACTGTTGTCAGGTCATTAAAGATTGCATATTTTGGCGTTAATATTTTGATTCACTTTTAGGGTCTTTGCATCGGAACTAAACACATTTATTTAAAAACAAGTTGTTGGCATGACACGGGTTATGTTTTTCTCATAAATGTTAAGATGGATCAGTTGAATTGAAGTCTGGAGCTGGCATGTCAGTTAACTGCTAGTAGTCTGATGTTATCTGTATTATTGTCATTATGTTTATTTTCTTTGGTTTCCTCGAGCTCTTCTGATATCAGACTCTAACTTCTCTTGAACTGAATTTTAATGTGCGTATTATTATGTGTTTATTTTTCTGCATTGACTAGAGGTATAGGGGAGGGTTTAGATCTCATAAACATGTTTAACCCCGCCGCAATTTTGCGCCTGTCCCAAGTCAGAAGCCTCCGGCCTTTGTTAGTCTTGTATTATTTTTAATTTTAGTTTCTTGTGTACACTTTGGAGTTTACCAAGGCGTTCATTATCACTGAACTAGTATATTTATTTGTTTAGGGGACAGCTGAAGGTCGCCTCCGGTGCGGGAATTTCTCGCTGCATTGAAGACCTGTTGGTGACCTTCTGCTGTTGTCTGCTCTATGGTCGGATTGTTGTCTCTTTGACACATTCCCCATTTTTATTCCCAATTTTATTGTAAGATTGACAATAGAAAAAAGGAATGTGTCAATGAGACAACAACCCGACCAAAGACAAGAAAACAGCCTAAAGCTACCAATGGGTCTTTAAAACAGCGAGAAAATCTGGCACCCAGAGGCACTAGTTACGAACAAAATGGACAAAATAAGCAATACATATAGTAATCATATACCTAAAATTATGCAAAAAGTCACTTCAAAATAATTTAAGTTATTGTATTTATGCTTACAGATGACGTTTTCTTTTTCTTTGTTGTTCGATTACTGTCTCAATGGCGTATATCTACATTTCGTGAATTCATATCTTTACAGGAGTAATTGGCAGTTATTTGGCATTTACAAATATCAAGTTAACCCGTAACGAGGCTCAGTATTGTTGTATGAAGCATGGAATGACGTTGATGACAGTGAAGAATGAAAAGGAACAATATATGGTGGAGAAACAATTCCTTCCGGCATTTGGGTAGGTACTTTTAGTACTGTAAAACACTTGAGGACGTTTTTTCAAACAAGGTATCACCATCGAGTAGTTCACACTATTGCTGACTTTAAAGTTTACTACATTGTTGAAGATGACCGCAAAATCCCAGTATAATTGGTTCCGATGTCGGATGCCTATGTTAACACATAATCTCACTTGGATTTCTCGGGAAGTACATTTATACGTCGACTGATCATAAACGAAAGCGTATATACTACACAGATCGATAACGGTTTTCGAATTTGGATATTTTTTTCCCAAAAATGACGTTTTCTGTGGAAAAAAGATTGTTTGAAAGAAAAATTTAGGAAGTACAATACACAACATTTATACGTCATATTATAAATATTTCCGACTTTATGTGATCTCGGTATCTTTCTTTCGTAGTATAGGTGTTTAATTTTGATTAGATTTATTTGGCATTCTGTCTGTTTTCATTTAAGTGGTTAAACAAATTTATCTGATGTCACTGAACGCTTACGTATAGTAGAAAAAATAAGACGTTCTGAATGAAAATTTTATTGTCTTTCAATGTTAAAAAAAAGAAATAGCGATGACACTATTGGAGGTGGGTTGCTATTTTCATATGCCGTTAAACGAAATGTGATTATGATTGTAAAGGAAGAGATGTCAAAATTTATGAGGCCATTTTATTGCTGACATTGCGGTATGGACTTTGCTCATTGTTGAAGGCCTTACGGGGACTTATAGTTAATTGCTGTGACATTTTGTCTCTTGTGGAGAGTTTATCATTGGCAATCATACCACATCTTCTTTTTATTATATAAACAACGATTGTTTGCAGCATACCCTGAAATCGCCTCAAATTATCTCGTTAATGAGTAGCTATCGCAATAATAAATGCACACAGACACAAACAATTCAAAATTAACATTATTTAAAAAAATCAAATATATGTTTTCATTTTAGTTATTCTGGAGAATTTTGGATTGGTGTATTTAGTGATGAAACAACAGCAGACATATACGATGCTAGTAAGCAAGTATATACATGGTCAAACTGGGACGAGTCTAGTTTGTCGTCAGATAATATTGGAAAAGATGGAACTTACTATTTCAAGACATATGTATGCGCCAAAGGGGATTTAAGTAAGACCTTCAGATGGATGTTAACAAAATGTGAAGAACGCCTACCATATGTCTGTCTAACTTCCGGTACGTATGAATTACCTTCCGGTTAGTGCTGTGTTGCATAAGAGTGTGTATTTTTCCCTTCTGCAACGCAATTGGCTTATAGTTTCTGGTCGATCTGTCAGGCCGTTGATATAACACTACATTTTTACATCGTACTTCACTTTTGTTTTCATTTTTTTTTAAATTTAAAATTAAATGAAGGTTTTTCTTATATAAATCGTATTTGAGTGTGATAATCTTGAGAAAAAATATCGATATTCCCTAGGCTAGTCTTATTCTTTTCAGCGATTAAAGACTTTATACTTATGTTTGATAAAAAAATTATCTTCTAAAAATTAGTATGAATTTCAAATTAACTACTAATTAATACAGTTGAAATAAGGATATTTTAGGGAGAAGGGGATACGTACATCTCAATTTCAATCTTTATGAAAGTGTCAACTCACCTAAAGCTCAAATCAGTTTGAAATTTGAGGAAAAACGTATCAAAATAGCTATATTAATTGGTGGGCCTTGAGTATGTGATTATGATCATTTTTTAGTTTGGATTGCTTGCTTTGACGCACAGTAACAAGTATTTCACTGTCATTAAGGATGTGAACGTTTTCAAAGTAATAATCAATGCATCGGATAGAATTTGCAAATACGATCAGCCAGACGATTAACAGAACATATTAGCTACAATTAGACAATTAGAAAATGTTAGATAGAGGTAGAATCACAGAAAGATGTTGCAACGGTTTGTTACAAAAAAGATTTCCTGCACAAGACATTGAAGTAAACAACCATATTCCAAACAGATGTCTATGAAGTTAGACCCCCCCCCCCCCCCCCCGCAAAGTCTTGAATGGTTGTTACTTGGTTAATCTCAAGTTGTAAAATTGTTAATAAATTGAGACTAGAAAAAGGGGAATGTGTCAAAGAGCAGAAAACATCAAACGAAATCCAATGGTTCTTCAGTACAGCGAGAAATCCCATAACTGGCCCCATAACCTATAATTGTGTAATAATTCCGCAAAAATGGATGTCACACTTAACTTTCCTGCCGCGTCGAGGATTCGAACTCACATTTTCAGTGTGGACAGGCAAGTGATACAGTAGATTGACAATTATACTGCGAAAAATAGAAATTGATTGATAGTGTCAAGCCCCTTACAAAGTTGTGGAAGGCGTTCTTCGACGTAAACAGATCATCTACATAAAACATCTAATTAAACGGACATATTCCAAACAGTTTTGACGGTGTATGCCGACATCTTGCTCAGTCACACGGACACCAAATTTAGTCAGGTTTTACTGCCGGTCGAAAGAAGCCATTCGATGTCCATATTTCTTACTCCTGTCTTTTTTTCTTTACTTTATTGATTATTTGATAATTTTTGTTTGTTGTTTAAAGATTTGTTTGTCGTTTAGACTATGTTAAAGGATCGGACTGATATATATGAAGTTGAGAGATTTTTTGATAGTCTCAGCTTTTTAGACTATATTTCTGTAAAACTTGGCATATTCCAAACAATAATGACTTGTGTGGACGGGAATTCATTGACCTTTGGCTAATTGTCTTATGTGTTTGGGTTGCTGTCTCATTGACCTAACCGTCTTCTTCTATTTAAAATATAAAACAGAGGTTTTGTTCTCTCCTATGTTTGTTTTGTTTAATTCAAATCAATTAGATAACCGTCATAGATGGTACACTTTTCATTTACTGCATGTTTGAGGCCATAGAACACATTAACGTAAACAGTATTTGATTTAGTTTTTACGACATTGTTTCTCTATTAAAAGTTTCACGTGGAGACCATGACTGCATTGACTAGATACACGTTAAAACACTTTCCGCCATTTTTATATGAACAGTACCGCGAAATTTATTTATTCCGAATTATAAAATTAAGTTAATCTGGTTAACGTTAATTAATCAAGCTTACTTATTGACCAACCCACAACATGCAAATGCAATTAACCTGTACAATATGTTTATTGACAAAAAAGCGACGATATCAATATTGCTCCACGGATGAATGGTTTGTCCTCGAATACACATTCTGCTTCAATAAACCAGCTTCATTCTATTAATATTGATGATTTTTAAGAACAATTTACTAACTATAAGGAGAAAACACTTTTCTTTGATTGTCCGATTTTTATATTCTTTATCGACAGATTGACTATGAAATGTTGATTCAACACCGAGTCTCCTTTGCAATTCGTATTATGTTGTACTTACAATGTAACTGCTTTTATTCAGTAGCGAACTTCATGTCTACTGAAATGACTCTGACTCACAAATGTTATGTATAACTACATTTGTACTTACAAACGCTTATCATTATTACAAAAAATTGATGATAATTGCATTTAATCGTAATAAAGTATCACTATTTTTGGATTTTGGTAATCAGTTGTCTTATAAAAGTTCATGTCATATTTTCCTATTTTTTCTTCTACGTAAGACATTTCAACTTAACAAAATGTTATAGTTTAAAACTCGTAGCTTATTCTTCCAGGTGGTCATGTCGATTGGTATATCCCCTTTGTCAATGCTTATATTATAACAAAATGAAGGTGTTATTTCTGTACTGTTGTTTGTTCTGCTTGTTGCTCTTTTCTCTCGGCCTCTCGACAGACGAACTACATCTGTGAGAGCTGAGTCTGGAATCTTACATTTTGTGGGGGAACTAGTGTTGGACAATGCCTTGGATGGTACATGGCATTGCTGCCGCAGTAAAGGCAGTCCGGGCGTTGTTGCCGCTGTAGAGGCAGGCCGGGATCGACTGACACCTATAAGTTTCAAAATTCAAACTTTTTAATAAAATAAATAAAAACAAAAATAATACAAAACAGTTACAAACAACAATAAAGTAAAACAAATACTTTCAATTATTTCCCTAGCAGAAAACAATAAATATTTTGATTAAACTTTATTTATGATAACTATTTATTATCTTTATTCTAGTTAAACTTATTCAAAAATATTTCACTTTAAATCTTTATACTTTTTAAATCATGACTTACCTATAAGTTTCAAAATTCAAACTTTTTAATAAAATAAATAAAAACAAAAATAATACAAAACAGTTACAAACAACAATAAAGCAAAACAAATATTTTCAATAATTTCCCTAACAGAGAACAATAAATATTTTGATAAACTTTATTTATGATGGCTATTAATTATCTTTATTTTAGTTAAACTTATTTTAAAATAATTTACTTTAATTCTTAATACTTTTAAAATCATGACTTACCTATAAGTTTCAAAATTCAAACTTTGACGTCTCAAAGCAGAATTTCTACTTATATAGCAATCATTTAAATGATGTTATGCCAACGTGGCTTTCTGTGTCACGATTTGATTAGAACATATCTACTATGGTAACTGTCCGAAATAAGGTCAAAATGTTGCATAAATAATTGTTCCATATATGATAGAGAGGTCAATTTGACTTTGGTGATAATGAATAATCTTTAAATGAACAGAGAACTGTTTGCATTATCCTACGGTATACATATTGATTAACAAAATCATTACCTTTCTTATTTAAATATAAAATTTAATTAATATTTGTAACGTCAGCTATGTCCAATATTTATGTCAAATATCTGTCACAATACATCACTCTCCTTGGAAATTTTGGACTCCAAAATAAAATAAATAATAAAAAACATTTTAGAAAAATTGTGTGAAATTTTATGTTTACTATATTAATTTGAAAAATGGATTTATAACTTTTAATTATTAATGTAAGTAAATAATCAATATCCATATTTAAACCTCAAAACAATATAGAAAAAAAGCAATTGAGTGACGAAAAACCAATGGATGTATAAACATATAGCATTTAGTATTTGATTTTAAGCGATAAAAAATTTGAACTTATTTTTAATATTTTTCTTTTTTTTTTTTTCTTTCTTTCTTTTTTTTTCATTATTTAGATTCCTTAATCATACTATTCAATTGGTGTTCTTTAATTTTTCTAATTTTTTTTTAATTGATGTTATGATGATGAAATACTATTAAGTAATAATTATAAATCGTTGTTCTTTAAAGTTTGTTACTCACATCCTTACAAAAGAACGTTTATTTTTACAGTTGATGAAATTTAATTAAAAATATAAGCAAAGTGTTTAAACAAAATGTTGCAAAAATATATGAAATATGATAAACTTGAATAAATCTTAAACAGAAATTGATTTTGCTTTTATCAGTCTCTAAGTTACTGTCTTATCATTTTGATGGCGTTCCTACTCTTGAGGTAACCCATTTGTCAATTGATTGTGGCGTCCCTGCTCCTGAGGTGACCCATGCGTATATTTTGTATGGCGTTCCTTCTTGTGAGGTAACCCATTATATCTATTAATTGTGGCGTCCCTGCTATACAGGTAGCCTGAGCATTATGCTTGCCTATATATGTATATATTAAATGATTATATCTCTGTACCGGTATTTGATTATCCAAAATGTACAGTAAACGGCAACAAGAATTTGATTAACTTGTTCCTAATAGGTAACTTACAAACAAGGATATTTACGTTACGTAACCCTTCATGAAGTGAACCTAATCTTAAAGACGACTGATTGCAAATATTAATATTGACATGCGTTTGAAATACAAACATTCAGTTCTAATTAACATCATTCTGAAAAAGTTATTCAATGGATGATTTAAATGAATAAAATTTTACAACACTTTATGAAAAAACATAATTTTAAAACTTATTTAGACAGTCTTTTAGAAAAGTTTTCTTAAAATCTTAAGACATATGCATGAAACGCAATACGATTTGTGAAATGAAAATGAACATTTTGTTTCATAGCTGAAAATTTTAAATTAAAAATTTAGATTTTAGAAATAAGCTTTTTGGTGTACTCACAGTTTCATGAAAATATATGTTTACAATTAAAATACACAACAATATAAATTTAATATTATTGTCACTGATGTTGATAAAAGTTCTTCTTTTATAATAATATGTAACAGTTCTTTGATATTCAGCTTATGTCATTGTTCAATGGTGTATTCTGATTATTCACAAATAAATCATTTACTGGAAATATATAGAAATAAATAGTCCGAACGGTATAAAATAATGTCCAATTGTAAATCTTCCATTCTAATTGTCGAAACACTGTCGAAGTTTCTGGCATGCTTTAGGTTTAGATGTTAATGTTGGTGTCAGCTTTGAAAAGGTCGTCCACCATATATTATAACATAAATTAAGTTGAATATTCGGGTACTGAAACATGGTCTGCTTGATGCTCTTTTCCATCGGACTCTCGACAGACGAACTACATCTGTGAGAGCTGAGTCTGGAATCTTACATTTTGTGGGGGAACTAGTGTTGGACAATGCCTTGGATGGTACATGGCATTGCTGCCGCAGTAAAGGCAGTCCGGGCGTTGTTGCCGCTGTAGAGGCAGGCCGGGATCGACTGACACCTATAAGTTTCAAAATTCAAACTTTTTAATAAAATAAATAAAAACAAAAATAATACAAAACAGTTACAAACAACAATAAAGTAAAACAAATACTTTCAATTATTTCCCTAGCAGAAAACAATAAATATTTTGATTAAACTTTATTTATGATAACTATTTATTATCTTTATTCTAGTTAAACTTATTCAAAAATATTTCACTTTAAATCTTTATACTTTTTAAATCATGACTTACCTATAAGTTTCAAAATTCAAACTTTTTAATAAAATAAATAAAAACAAAAATAATACAAAACAGTTACAAACAACAATAAAGCAAAACAAATATTTTCAATAATTTCCCTAACAGAGAACAATAAATATTTTGATAAACTTTATTTATGATGGCTATTAATTATCTTTATTTTAGTTAAACTTATTTTAAAATAATTTACTTTAATTCTTAATACTTTTAAAATCATGACTTACCTATAAGTTTCAAAATTCAAACTTTGACGTCTCAAAGCAGAATTTCTACTTATATAGCAATCATTTAAATGATGTTATGCCAACGTGGCTTTCTGTGTCACGATTTGATTAGAACATATCTACTATGGTAACTGTCCGAAATAAGGTCAAAATGTTGCATAAATAATTGTTCCATATATGATAGAGAGGTCAATTTGACTTTGGTGATAATGAATAATCTTTAAATGAACAGAGAACTGTTTGCATTATCCTACGGTATACATATTGATTAACAAAATCATTACCTTTCTTATTTAAATAAAATTTAATTAATATTTGTAACGTCAGCTATGTCCAATATTTATGTCAAATATCTGTCACAATACTTACTCTGTTTATATTCTGCTCTATACCCTTTCAGCTGTAGTTATTAGATATATTATTCTTTGGCAACCTTGTTCTTCCTGTAACCATGGTATCGACCAGAATGCAATATTCTATCGACTTGTACTATTATATAGTTCAAGTAGCGATTTAAATTATCAACTTCAGTCTTGATACACATATGTTTAATGAAGTTTTTTTTTAAATATGCTATCAAAACAAAGGTAATATTCGCCCTCGCAAAATGTTTAAGTTATACTCGCACGCTCTTGAATTTCAATAATCTACTCGGAACAATATTCTCCAATATTCATACAAAAATCCTATGATACTACAGTTCATTATATATGTTCTGATTAATGTGCTGTTTTTCGCAAACTCATTCGTTCTAATAAGTTTTAGGATTTAATTTAGTACTAAATGCTGACTTATTCCAGATGCGGCATTTTCTCGCTGTGTTGTAGACCCATTGATAGTCTTTGGCTGTTTTCTGTACTTTTGTTGGGTTGTTGTCTTTTTGACTCATTCCCTACTTCCATTCACAATTTAACTGTATATAAAAGTCCGCATCATGGCCAGTGAAAACTTACCAAAAAATTAGAATCGACCTTTGAGTTGAAATTCAAATTGCATATAGGTATCACAACAGATGGAGAAGAAAATGCAAAGAAAGTAAAATTGAGAATATAAATGGGGAATATATCAGAGAGACAGCAAACATACCAAAGAGCAGACAACAACCGAAGGCAATTAATGGGACGCACCGAGAAAATCCTGCAACCGGACATGGCATGTCTTCACCCGAAAGAGGTCTTTTTATAGGAGGCTTTATGGTGTATATCTCATATAATTTTATAATTATAGAAAAACCTGAGGCCGATATTGTCGATATAGGAGACCAAAGTCACGTGTCCTGTCCGGACATCCTTAGATACAGATCAACAGACTTAATCAGAGGTGGAAATTCAAATATTAATGGTTCCACATATTGTAAGTATTAGATTTTATACTTTTATATATACCATTTGATTCTGAAATTAATTTTGTTATTTTTGCTGAATAGTATTTAACACTAACTTACTGTTAAAAATAAAATCCTCATTTTTGGTTATCTACTGGTCAATTTATCAAACAAATACATGTACATGTATCTTGTATCGAAGATACAATGTCACTGAAGATAACAGGATTAAAATCCTTTCTACATGTACATGTATTCATAGGAGGATTTTTAACTACACAAATCTATAATGGCGTTCGAGTAGACAATGGAAAGAAGGATACTAATCGAAGACAATTGGAAACACAAAACAATTATGTGACTGATCAGTATAAGGGCATACTTGACTCTGTATAGAACATTAGGTTCTCGAATGATAATTTCTGTTTGTGCAGATTTAAAACGTCTAAGTCATCTCGTAATTAAAAGTATAGGACACGATCCGTAATGTCTTAAACTGGTCTAACACACAACCGTTATGCTGCTACTGACTAAAAGGCCTTTTTGTTCAGTGGTACAAAATTAGATGAAAATATTGGTTGGATGAATGGACGGACGGACGAACGGATGGACGGACAGAAAGTGATGGCGTCTATAAAATTTCCGATCCATAAAAAGGATTACTGACTGCTGAGTGTATGATACCTTGGGCACGATTATTATTATCATTGTTATTGTCGTCGTCGTCATTATCATAGTCTTTATCTTATTGTAAATATTAATTTCTCTTTTCAGCTGGAACATATGGGACGTTTGCGAAAGAAGAACAAGTATCTGCTTCGTCGGTAAAATTAGAATCCCACGAAGTTATGACATTCCAAGACTGCATTGTTTTGTGTACGATGAATGCAAAATGTAATGAAGTTGAATTCATCAGTGACAAAATTTGTATTATGTACAATTCTGGACAAATTAAAGTTACAGAATCTAAAAGTTCTATCCTCACAGAACAGAAATTAATGTCTAAAGGTTAAAACGTTTACTTACATGTATGTTTTTTACAAGATAGTAAGAGGCCAATATCCAGAAGTCAATTTGAAAAGACAATTCCTAATGTACGCAAAACATAAGAGATACTTTTTAAACTGTAATTCTGGTGTGTGAATGTTTTAAATTATATTTTTGTATTATGTAGGCCTAACATTTTATATAAAAATAAGGAGTTGGTTATCAATTAGACACCCTAATCGAAAATATGTATCTGAAAGAGTTAAAATGAATTCGAAGGTCTCTAAATTCAAAAGTAATTGCATGCATTTATATATGTTGGGGTTTTTGAATGGACGACAATGCGAGCTAGTTTTTGAGATTTTAAGAAAAACCTTCATGCATATATACAATATATATATCATAATACGAATTATAATTATTGCAATATTCAGCCAGTCGCATTATGCCTATTGATTAAAACCTTGCCAGCTTTTCTGATTTTACAATTACCAATCATTATAGATTATTTCACAGCCTTTAACTATGAGAAAAAGTACGAGCCTTCAAGCTATATTTGTAGGTATTACAATGTAATGTCCACGAAAAGAAAAAAAAAGTCAAACAATTAAACTAGAAAACTTACTATTTAACGTACATTGTAAAACGATTAAAATATGACAGACACGGACCAACGACAACCATCAAATATAGGCCCCTGAACAACTAACATACAAGAGCTTGTGTAGATTGAAAAGCCAGTGTAATATTATGCGTTCCAATTGTAATTGATGAACGCTTTTCTTTTTCTATAGGTTCACACCTTTGTAGCAATAATCTAATTTTAATTCGCACACTTATAGTTTTGCTTTAAAAAATTTCTCCTCTAATAAAGTATCATAGTTCTTTACATTATTTTCTTATTTTCATATATGCATGTACCTATGAAAAAGAAAAAGTAGTATGATTGCAAATGAAATAACTCTTTACAAAAATGTATAACTATAGGTCACCTTATGGCCTCCAACTACGAGAAAAACTCATACTGCATAGGTAGCTATAGAAGACCCAGAAATAATAAATATAAAACAATTCAAACGAGAAAACTAACAGCCTTAATTATGTACAACAAATGAATGACAAACAAAAATGTAACACAGCAACAAACGACAACCCCTGGGTTACATGTTACTTGCTTTGGACTGACACATACATGCATAATGAGACGGGGTTAAAGATTTTAGCGGGATCCAAACTCTCCTCCTAACTTGGGAGAGTGATATAACAGTACAACATAAAAACGAACTATACGAAGCAGTTGAAAAATTTTAACTCAACAGACATGACAGATACGTAACACTATATATTTTTTTAACAGAAACACAGAGTGGATGTAGCCGGGTACATCATAACAATATTCAGACACTAAGTACATGCATTTTGTATATGGGAGTACTTGCAATTAATGACAGCTTAGCCTAGTTAAAAGCCAAAAACGATTAATAAAAAAAAATCATGCATCTTAGACTTTATTATCAATCATTACACACCCAACTTGCAAAGCATATAGTTTAAAAACGTCATAAACAGTCATTAAAAACATAACTGTTCAATCAAAGATACAGGTATCGACAAATTCTAGATCTATGAACACGTTCATCTGTATATCTCCCGGTTTACAGAAGAAACGTGAAAAACACATGATTCGTCAGTTGGCGGATATGATAAGGAATGAATTTCTTATGCATTCGGTACTTTTTGCTACTGTGGCCGTTTCAATACCAAAATGATCCCAAAATGAAATACAAAAGAAAAACAACGGACACACAACAGTCAAAATAACACTGCAAAGGAATCAAAATACTGATGAACACGCATTTAACCCATAAACACCCTGGGTAATACTCAAGTGCATGCTCAACTTGTGACATTTAACGTTAAAACAAACTCATTATATCGTATGTTCTTGTGAAACATTTATCAGTAATTTGATGTAACTAGAGGCTCTAAAGAGCCTGTGTCGCTCACCTTGGTCCTTGTGAATATTAAACAATGGACACAGATGGATTCATGACAAAATTGTGTTTTGGTGATGGTGATGTGTTTGTAGATCTTACTTTACTAAACATTCTTGCTGCTTACAATTATCTCTATCTATAACAGTACTTTCTGTGGAAAATGCTATAATAATTGAAAATCTTCAAATTTTAAAAAAATTGTTAAAAATTGACTATGAAGCGCAATAACTCCTTAGGGGGTCAATTGACTATTTTGGTCATACTGACTTATTTCTAGTTCTTTGCTGTACATTATTGCTGTTTACAGTTTATCTCTATCTATAATAATATTCAAGATCATAACAAAAAACAGCAAAATTTCCTCAAAATTACATATTCAGGGGCAGCAACCTAACAACGGAATGTCTGATTCATCTGAAAATTTCAGGGCAGATAGATCTTAACCTGATGAACAATTTAACTTCCTGTCAGATTTGCTCTTAATGCTTTGGTTTTTGAGTTATAAGCCAAAAACTGCATTTTACCCCTATGTTCTATTTTTAGCCATGACGGCCATTTTTGTTGGTTGGCCGGGTCACCGGACACATTTTTTAAACTAGATACCCTAATGATGATTATGACCAAGCTTGGTTAAATTTGGCCCAGTAGTTTCAGAGGAGAAGATTTTTCTAAAAGATTACTAAGATTTACGAAAAATGGTTAAAAATTGACTATAAAGGGCAATAACTCCTAAAGTGGTCAACTGACCATTTTGGTCATGTTGACTTATTTGTAGATCTTACTTTGCTGAACATTATTGCTGTTTACAGTTTATCTCTATCTATAATAATATTCAATATAATAACCAAAAACAGCAAAATTTCCTTAAAATACCATTTCAGGGGCAGCAACCCAACAACGAAATGTACGATTCATCTGAAAATTTCAGGGCAGATAGATCTTGACCTGATGAACAATATTACCCCCCTGTCAGATTTGCTCTAAAAGCTTTGGTTTTTGAGTTATAAGCCAAAAACTGCATTTTACCCCTATGTTCTATTTTTAGCCATGGCGGCCATCTTGGTTGGTTGGCCGGGTCACCAGACACATTTTTTAAACTAGATACCCCAATGATGATTGTGGCCAAGTTTGGTTAAATTTGGCCCAGTAGTTTCAGAGGAGAAGATTTTTGTAAAAGTTAATGCAGGACGACGACGACGGACGCCGGACGCCAAGTGATGAGAAAAGCTCACTTGGCCTTTCGGCCAGGTGAGCTAAAAATGATGGACAACTGGTTTTTTTTTCAGATTATATCAAAGTCGTTTTTTCTAAAAAAAAATCCTGAGAACACACTAAATGTTGAATTACTGTCAAATTATTTATTTCGACGTACGAATGATTTAATGAATAAATTGTCATATCACTCAAGTTTCTCCTATGACTTACCTTCATTCGTGTATAACTATGTTTGTTTTTGACAATGGGTAATGATATTCAAGCTTATCGCTCGTCGATAGGTCAATTCTACTGTAAACTTAATTCAGTATTCTGTAGGAAAATGATGTATTTAAGAAAAAGACACAATTATTTATTTGAACTGTTCTTGCTTATTATGAAATGCAAATGTTTGACGTCGGTATGCTATTCTATATATCTTGATTTGTTTCTATTGAAACCAATGTTAACATTTGTGATATTATTATTGATAATGCTAAGTAATGATGTAGAAGTTAATCCTGGTCCTTTAGGTGGTTTTTTCTCAATTTTTCACCTTAATATTAGAAGTATGCGTAATAAAGTAGACTATGTTGAAAACATTAGTAATGAAGCTGATGTGATTTGTTTAACCGAAACGCATCTTGACGAAAATATAAAAAATGAAGATATTCTTATTGAGGGTTATAATAGAGATCCTTATAGAAAAGACCGCAATAGCTCAGGAGGAGGAATTATAATCTATATTAGTAAATTTATTCAAGCCAAACCGAGACCCGATTTGGATTTTGATAATGAAGCATTATGGCTTGAAATTACCTTCCCTTCTAACAAATTACTCCTTTGTGTTGTATATCGACAACCTTCAAACAACAATACTTTTTGGGATAAATTTCATGAATCTATCGAAAATGCAATGAGCTATACTCCAAATGTTGTTATAACGGGTGATGTAAATGTAGATTTTCTTACTGGCCATTCACATAAAATTTTTGATATTATGAGACTAAATGGCCTTAAAAATGTTATAAACGAACCAACCAGATTTTGTGCCACACGCCAGTCCTTGTTAGATCCTATTTTGGTATCAGATTCATGTGATGTCTACGATTCCCATGTAATACAAATAGATCGTACGTATAGTGATCATGACGGAACTATTATATTCTTGAATAATCTCACTAGGTCACAAAATAATACTACTTATAAAAGAATGATTTGGGACTATCGAAATGCCGACTTCGACAAATGTAACGAGCTCATTGCTACTTTTGATTGGGAATCAATAATTAATGCTGAAAATAGTATGGATCAAAATTGTAAAAATTTTACAAATAAATTTCTTGAATATATTAATAACTGTATCCCACAAAAAGAAGTAACTATACGACCAAATGATAAAATATGGTTTAATTCTGACCTACGGAGAGAAATACGTAAACGTGATAGACTACACAAACAATCTCGTAGGTCCAATAGTATTCCAGATCTGAATAAGTATAAAAAGCAAAGAAATAATGTGAATAATTTAAAACGATACACAAAAGATCAATTTTACTTAAACGCAAACAGTTTGTTGGACGAGTTTGCATCTGGTAATTCTAAATCGTATTGGTCATTAATGAAAAAATTAGCTAAGACATCGGGTAATTCTACTCATATCACTCAACTTAAAAATGAAAATGACGAATTAGTCACTGAAAATTACGATAAAGCATGTCTTTTGAATAAGTATTTTTGTTCCATATCTACTATAAATGAAAATAATGATAAATCTCCAGAATTTCTGACTAGGTCAAATTCTAAAATAGATATTTTCTTTATAAACTCAAATCAAGTCATTGATATTTTGCAGACTTTAAAATTGGGAAAAGCATCAGGTAATGACTCAATTAGTCACCAAATGCTAAAAAAGACAAGTTATACTGTCAGTGTACCCTTATCATTGTTATTTAATTTGTCATTTGAAAAGGCAGAGTTTCCTAGTCAATGGAAAACAGCTATTGTCATGCCGTTATTCAAAACCGGAGACAAATCACTGGTTTCCAATTATAGACCAATCTCATTATTATCAGCAGTGGGTAAAGTTTTTGAAAGAATTGTGTTTAAAAATGTATTTAATCACTTAATAGCAAACAATTTATTATACAAATTTCAATCAGGTTTTATTCCAGGTCATTCGACCGTTCACCAGCTGATAGAAATTTACTATAGGATATGCATGTCACTTGATGATCGCTGTATAACATCTCTTATATTATGTGATATCTCGAAAGCTTTTGATAGGGTATGCAATAGTGGCCTCTTAATAAAACTAAAAGCGTATGGTATTGATGGAAATCTGTATAAATGGTTTGAAAGTTATATTTCAAATAGAAAACAAAGCGTTTTTGTTTCAAATGCCTATTCGCCTTTTGATAATACTAATGCAGGAGTTCCGCAAGGCTCTGTATTAGGTCCCCTACTATTTCTTATTTATGTAAATGACATATCTGATAATTTGACAAGTCTAACTCGATTGTTTGCTGATGATACATCTCTTTCTTTTTCCAGCAATAATCCTTACACTATAGAGGATGTCTTAAACAGCGATTTAGAACAAATTTCAGTATGGTCTAAAGATTGGCTTATTAACTTTAACCCTAATAAGACAAAGGCTATGATATTCTCCTGCCATACTTCCCCAGATGATATTGAAATAGAATTTCAAAACCAATTAGTAGAATTTGTCTCCTGTCATAAACACTTAGGGATTACTTTTGATTCCAATGGTAAATTCCATACACATATAGAAAATATTTTAAAGTGTGCAAGCACAAGATTAAATGTTCTTAAAAAATTGAAATATGTATTGAATAGAAATTATCTTGCTCGTATATATTTAACTTTTATAAGACCCGTTATGGAATATGCATGTGAGTTATGGGATGGTTGTACTCAACAAGAAGCCGACAATTTAGAACATGTTCAGTTAGAAGCAGGGAGGTTAGTAACTGGGTTGCCCGTGTTTGCTAGTCGGGAAGCTATATATTTTGAAACTGGCTGGCAATTGCTTGTGGACAGAAGAAAATCCAGAAAGCTCAATATGTTCTATTCTTTACATAATGGGACTGCCCCTGATTATCTATGTGATTTAATGCCCCCGCTTGTTGGTCAAGTATCTAACTACGATTTGCGAAACAGTAATAATTATGTAGTACCCGGTTATAGACTAGACATAACTAGAAAATCCTTTTTCCCATCCACTACTATTGAATGGAATAGCCTTCCCCCCGACATACGTACGTCCAAAAACATAAATATTTTTAAACGAAAGATGAAGTCCAAATTGATACAGCCCCCTTCCTATTTTAGTTGTGGGGATAGAAAACTTAATATCATTCATACACGTTTGAGAAATATGTGCAGTTCTTTAAATTCAGATTTACATCGTGTTAATATTAAACCAAGTCCCGCATGCAGCTGTGGCCACCCTGTTGAGGATAGTATACACTATTTTTTAGAGTGCGCTCTTCATAACGAAGCAAGAGAAATACTGTTTTCAAAATTAGAAAGTTATGCTATATCCATTGAGCTTCTATTAGCTGGTGACGGTGACCTTTCTTTTCAGCAAAACAAAGACATTTTTGAGTCCGTACAATCTTATATCAGAATAACACAAAGATTTAAAACAATCAATTAACATTCTAAATTTCTACTTTACAACCTTTCACTCCAGTCTAGTTGTTTCATTATTATTCCTTATTATATTGTATTTTTTTTCTTTTTTCTTTTTATTTCTAATTTTTGTTTGAAGTATGTATTACATGCATTACTACTATGTTGTATTTTTTTCTTTTTCGCCATTATCTAATGTACTTTGTGTTTATATTTATATTGGGAGAGGACGTCTCTAATGTTGTTATAACTTGTGTCCAATCCCTTTTGCTACTTTTGCAAATAAAATATGTTTAAACTAACTTACCTTCCATATGAACTGGGCATTTAGGTTGATCTCGAAACCAGAATGGTGCATTGTCTCATTTTAAAATTTCTTGAATCTGACCGAGTTGAAAAACATCAAAGTTAGATGCGACAGTTTCAGCACCTCACTTTTTAATTTGCCTTCTTTAAAAATGCCATAGCTTTAACAGATTATAATTTGTACTTTGTAATTGCTTGCATGTTTACACTATAGGGTATGTTCCGAATAAAACAGCAGGTAGATGCAAAAGAGCAACTGAAATAGACAGTTCATAGCGTTTAGAATTGCCTTTACCAGTGATCTGGGATGATTTTTTTTCTATTGACCCTGGGCCCCCAAAAATAAAATCAATGGGCCGTTTTAGGAATTAATGGGCCATATTGTAAAGGGAGTGGGCCATTCGTTAACAACAAAAAATTAAAATGATTTCAGCAAAGAGGTAGTGGTTCTAACTGTATGATTCGAATTGTTATCATGGATATTGTTCCTGTGCTTTTGTAATTACAATTTCAATAAATAATATTACGTTAATTATGTTCCTCAAGTTGTATGTGACCATCGACGTGATTAGCATACATGTACAAAAGAGCCAGAAAGTCATTAATGTACTTTCAACCATATTTACAAGGACAATCCACACTCGAAAACAAAGTAAGTGCAACGACACCGGGACATTTGTTAATTATGATGGAAGAAGCGAAAGTACTCGGAGAGAACAACCCTGCATATCTGCGGGAACAGACAAACCGGAGACACACAAATCGAGGTCCCCATGCATGACCAACCGACGCCACAAGACGATCAAATGGTACCAACCAAGAAAAAGGGCAAAAACCACATAGTGTCAACTATACCTTGGAAGTTGAAACCTTAGTTTCGTAATGATTAAATCTGTGAGAAGGTTTCAGAGAACATTTCATAAAAAAACGACACTCTAACCTGGGACAGTGGTAAAACAGTACATCATAAGAACGAACTATACAAATCAGTTAAAAAAGACTGAACTCATCAGATGGATAAAAATACAAATGCTACAAATACAAGTGGACGTGGCCGGGTACTTGTACATCCCAGCAACAAAGAGACACTAGGTACAGATGCAAGTTTTAATCTATTTAAAAAAACTCTATTTGTTACTTAAAGCGCACTTTATCTGACAAAGAACATTCTCTTCTTAATCACTATAGTACATCGCTAACTTGTATCAATGAAATGCATGAAAAGTCATCAATTTATGTATAATCTGCAGTAAAAAGGTTTGGCAGATATATGATATTTTTAGAAATATACATGAAAATACTTTTACCAGCAATGCATATTTTTATTTACTGAATAACAAGTAGGATCTATCCATATTTAATAAAGAAATTAAAAGATATCTAAATAATACATTACATAAATGTTGTTTCGGTTCTTGGTCTGCTAAACCAGGCGATTTTTACTACATAAAGCAGCTATGGACGTGTAGTCTGGCGTTGTTAGAGAAAAAAAGTATGAGTGATAAAATTGAAAGCACATTTCAACTTCATTGGTTTGAATCAGGTACAAAGTAGGGATTTTCAACGTGATTAATTAGAATTATCACACTAAACATAATAAGCTTAAAATGTAAAACTATATTAAAATCTTCGGATAAAGCAGCTCGTGTCACAACTGTATACAGATGCCAACAAAAAAGGATTTTCGCGTGTTTTAAATTGCGGCTGAACGTTGATTATCATCATTGACATAAGATTATATACAAATGGGAAACATGTATTGACAGTATGCAGCTTCAAATATATCTACTTATTTCTGTTGTGTTATTTATAAATGGTGAGTGTTTTGATTTACTTAGACAATAATTTGATTTGAGGCAAAAAAAGGGGAGATTTTTCTCAGACTTAATATTTAATTTTACCATTAATTAGCATGCTTTAGTATTTGATCGAAAACTATCTTTTGAGTTTGTTGCTCAGCACCAAGAATGGAAGATATTATAGTTTCATACCAGTCACTTCGAATACACATTGCTAGAAAAGTGCTGATAGTGTTAACTGCTACTTTTTTTTTATTTTATGCACCTGCAGTGTAACATGATCCACATTATTTCATATTTATGATATCGATTAGCATATGCAGCCACCAGAGTTTTGTTTTAATATGTTGTGGTTGCTCTTGCTCTAGTTTTTAGTATTGTTATTTGTGCTGTTTAATTTATAAACGCCGGCAGAATTTGTAATGTTGATACCGGAAACATTTTTTTCTGCCTTTGGCATTTAAAAAAAAGTTGCACTTGCAGTCAAAGATTAAGGTTATGAATATTAAACTGACTATTGTTTATGAATTTGGTGATTTATTAGGGACAATCTGTTATGTTGTGATGCCTACTCACTTTTTATGTATAATAGTTGGTAATTTATTTTCAAATGTAGGAAATTTTATTACTTGTCGTTTGTTTATGTGTTACATATTTGTTTTTCGTTCATTTTTTTTACATAAATAAGGCCGTTAGTTTTCTCGTTTGAATTGTTTTACATTGTCTAATCGGGGCCTATTATAGCTGACTATGCGGTATGGGCTTTGCTCATTGTTGAAGGCCGTACGGTGACCTATACATGTAGTTGTTAATGTCTGTGTCATTTTGGTCTTTTGTGGATAGTTGTCTCATTGGCAATCATACCACATCTTCTTTTTTATATTGGTATGAGAGCATTGCTCTTGTTTTCAAATTCCCTTTTTTCACAGGTACATGAATGTACACTGAAAAGTCTTAGTCAAGCTATACAAAAACCAATTTTTGAATGTCTCAGTTACTTTCACCTTTTTTATATTGACGTTTAACATGTATCTCATCTTATTAATATTTACAGAAGTAAGTGGTAGTCTTTTGGCATTTACCAATGTTTTCTTGAAACGTAACGAGGCACAACATTGTTGCCACAAACACGGAATGACATTAATGGCAATAAAGAATGAAAATGAACAAAAATGGATGGAGGAGAAATTTCTGCCAGTTTTAGGGTAGGTTTGAGTTTGGTCTTCAAGGGGTACAAATTTGATTTGGATCTTACACTGAATACAATTTTAAACGAACATATAATTATTATCTCTATCAAATATTAGGCTTTCTCCATAGAAAGTATTGATACTTTAAATGCACCAACTGCAAGATTCATGATCAACATGAGGCTTTTTGTCGAAAATAAACGAGTAAAAGAGTAAAGAAAGACTTAAAATTGTGTCGGGAAGCTTTTTCTTTATACATCACCATTTTCAAATTGATGAATATCAAATAATATATTTATCGGATGGTATCTGTATGAGTTTTCATGATAGTTCATGAAAAATCGAAAACTAAGACTTGTTTCCTTGCTTCATATTAAAAACGGATGAAAACTTGACAAATTCGGATAAGACGGATCATCTTCATGTAAAATAGTTTGACATCGCTGATACATCTGCGTTGAGTTAGTATGCCATGTTAACGAATTTGACGTTTCGAAGTCACATTATTAAATGCTATGTACGTAACACTAAGCAGAATGATACAGACATATGTGATACTTATAATTAGATTTATCGTTTTATAGCCAGTTATGTTTATTCATGAGGCTACATATGATAAGAAAAGATTGAGCTCCATACAGTCGAAGACCACCGAAAGAGTGGTATTATTAGTGACATAGTGTGCTAGTTACCATATACGGTTTATATGGGTTCAGTAAATTACATATGGGGTGGGATCGAAGTTTGAATCCCCATATGGAATTTACTGATCCCATATATACCGCATTACGTCACTAGCACACTATGTAACGAATTTATCTTACCGGCTATCTTAACGTGTGATATTTAGACCAGTGACCTATAAAAAATTAGCAAGTCTTCATTACTGTTAGCATTAATAAACTACTTCCATTCATCCACTGGAGTTAAGATAAACTCAGTTACAATTCATGAGTGATTTCGTTCTGTTATTCCAGGAAAACAAATCGTTTACAACAATTCATGGTTTAAGTATTATAAACTAACCTATTATTTGATATTGTCCTTTATTTTAGTGAATCTGGAACATTTTGGATTGGTGTGTTCAGTGAGGATTCTACAACAGATGTAATTGATGCTAGTAAGGATGTGTATACCTGGTCAAACTGGGACGAGTCTAGTTTATCGCCAGAGAATAATGGCACTAATGGATCTGTTCAATTTAGCTCAACCGTATGTGTCACAGGAGATCTTAGTCAGTCCCTCAAATGGGTGGTAACAAATTGCGAGGAGCGTCACCCATATGTCTGTCAAACATTTGGTACGTATTTGATATCTTTTATTTATCTTTATCCGGTTAAATATATGTTGACGTTGTTTTACTGAATACAGGATGCACGACTTAAACTGATACAAATGATACAATTACAATAGGCAGAACATACTAATGAAAGGTAAATGTTGAATTTCATCCCATGCCATCAATAAGATGTTTACAGCTGAGTTGTTAAAATTAAACAATTAAAGAAACACATTAAGGATGTACACCTCTGAGGAGCTAACAATTTCTAGAATTAAACATTTTTTCTTCACCTGATTGTTGGGTTTATATGACTGTAAAAAAATCATTGATGCAGAAAAAATCATATGGTGATGCACTTTATTTGCTACAACCCTTTGAAAATACCCAATTTTGATGATTTTCACAATTTTCAACAATTTTTACCTATTTTTGGGATATTATCGTGAAAAAAATCACACTTCCACAATTAAACTTTTTTTATACTTATAATAAAGATGAAGTGGACCAATCTGAAAAAATTTAAGTTAAAAAAAATATAGGTAGGTGTTAGTATAAGAAAGTTTTATCATATTTTGATGCTTTTTTTGTGTCAAATTAACCATGCTGTCAATTTTATAAATTTGTGATTTTTCTCAGTTTTCAGAACAAAATGCATATTATATCAACTGTTTGTTATAAATGATTGACAAAATACATATCTACGAAATTTGAAAAGACAAAAATGATATGAGATGTACATGATTGTTGTAAAATCATTTTGTGTACCCCTTACTCATTTTCTAAAAAAATTGGCTAAAATGACTGACTTGATTGGTCGTAAAATTTGAAAACTGGATTACTAAAAAATTATTAATTGTAAATACATATTTTTTTCACAGAGTTATGTTTGATTATAATATTTTTAGAATTCATTGATATTTTTCTCTTGTATCACATGTTTTGGAAATGATTCTAGAACGAGATTTTAACGAGACTAAAACGTCAGAAGAATACATCCTCAACAGATCTTAAATTATAATAACAGTGTGAAAGTTAAACCTGTTTGAGGTTACCATCCTTCCGCATTTTAAAGTCGAATGCTTACGTCCAATGTAACATTGTACTCACGACAGCTTGTACATTGAAAGGAAGGAAGTAGATTATCATTAAAATAGAATTATTTGTAATTTTATTAAAAAAATGTTAAATCATGTTAACCCTGTCTAAATTTAAATTACATTATACACGTTATAGTTTAATATTCAAAAATAAATGTAAGCTTATTATATTTTCACAAAGCTAAGAAGTACGGATAGCAATATTGAGCAGATTTTGATATTTAAAGTATTTTGATAAGTAATGCGATAGTTCTCTATAATGACGATTTAACAGTATAAGCATTAATGTCGCCATGCAAATAATTCAATGATAACATGTAAGTCATGATTATGACGATCGCCCGACAGTAATCACGGTATATTCAGGTGAATATCAACTTATTGACATGCTGTTTGATAATAGTTGTGTATGTTGAATCATAGGACATTAATTTATTTTACATAAAATTGAAGAACTTTGTCAGTTCAAGCATCGTTATAATTTGCTGTTTTTCGATGCATGACTTCATTACTAACGTGGAATTGAATTACTCGGGTCATCATGGCCTTTAAACAAATCACTCAAATTGCAATCACCACACATTGAAACAGATTGTATTACATTCTATCTAACGTATTAATTGTCAAACGTAAACACGTTAGTATTGATACGTATCGCATTAACACACTATGTGTTATCCTTTATAAGATTAATGATTATTAAAATTAGGTTAGAATTGTTAAATGAATACATCAGGCGTACAAATTGACAAACCTTAAACATGGAAAAGCCATAGCTATGTCCAAGCATGAACTAAGTACATATGCCAGGGTCTCGATTATAATATCCATAAAATATATTTTATGTGAATACATGAATATAAGCGGTGGTTAACATATCGAATTTGTCTATGTATCATTCCGGACCAGAAACCCTTTACTGAAGAGGTATAATTAATAATTGATCAATTCCTTATATTTCTTGTTATAAATTCACCTGATTGCATAATAGCAGACAATCGACATCAATATTAATTATTTCTTGCGTTGTGAAACTAGATCAAAATACCAATTAGGTCTATCTGATTGCTTTTTTTTAATTAAACAAAACATCTAGGTCAATGATATATAAATAAAGGCAACAGTAGTATACAACTGTTCGAAAGTCATAAATCGATTGAGAGAAAACAAATCCGGGTTTCTTAAACTGAAAGACACACATCAAATATAAGAGGGAAACATGAAAACAACAGAAACACTTCGGTGCAACAAAAACCAAACGAAATTGCAACACATACACAGAAACGAACAAGGATAATAATTGCCATATACTGTGGATTCAATTATTTTTGTGGGTATCAATATTCGTGGATTGCTAAAATCTTGCATTTTCGTGGATTTTTGATTTCGTGGTTTTGCCAATCTCTGAATACAAAGCCTATTGAAAATATGTTATTCGTTGAACATGATTTTAATTCGTGGTTCAACTCTACCCACGAAACCACGAAAATTAGTATTCAACAGATTATAATGAATTCACCGTAAACCGTATTTTATTTAGACGAAGCTGTAACAGAAGCTGTTGATGTTGGAAACCATAATCACGTGTCCTGCCCGGAAGTACTTAAATACAGTTCTTCAAATTTATCAAGAAATGGCAATGTAAAAAGGAATGGTTCTGTTTATTGTAAGCAATTAATTATAAGAAGACTTACATTTTAGTTAAAACATAATACAATTTAAAATTACACTTGTAATCCTAAATTAGAGTATGGCAAGCATGTCACCTTTGCCTTTATTAAGATACAATTTCGACAAGTGTAAATGTGTATTTTTGTCTTCCAACAAGACGACGGTATATATTGATTTATCGACGAATTTTTGATAAAAGATACACTCTTAAAACATGTAACTGTTTCATTAGCTTTTAAATCTTACATCTAAGAAAAACACCGTTTTTCTATTCATGCCAACATTTTTACGATTGACTGTAAAATTATATCTCCAATGGTAGCGTAGGTTAAATATTATACAAACACATTAAGTATTTTAAAACAAGTTAGAAATTACAAGCGTTTATCTATTTACTACAAGTGGGAACTAAGCATTTAAATATTCTCTTGGTATGAATTATATTGTTACATCTAACAGAATAATGAAGGTAATAGTATATACAGAGGATGCAATAGATACCAGAGGGACATTCACACCCATGAGTAAAAAGATAAACTGACAACCCCATGGCTAAGAAAGGAAAAAAAACTAACAGACAAACAGTAATACTTAACACGTCAAATAGAAAAATAAGGGCTCAGCAACACGAACCAAAGCTACAACTTGGGTGTTCTTGGATGCTCCAGAAAAGTAAGCAGATCCTTTTCCACATGTGGCACCCGTCGTTTTGCTTAAATCCACTACCGTCTGTGAAATATATATTCTAGAACGGTCAACCAACTCGTGATGGCGTTCGTAAAATCTCCGAAAGGGGGATTTCAATTTCACCATTTAGAGCATTTGGTTTAATAGTCTCCATGTGATCAGCCTTTCTCTATCGAGGAAATCATTATCGGGAATACAAACCCTGGATTATCGTATCAATGGGGAGACAGGTACTTCGTATATAGGCTGGAATGTTGCTACATAAAAATAGAAATTTCACAATTGGAAACTGTAATCATCTCTGTTGTCGTAACATTTAAGTTATCAACTGACACTTACTGTCAAGTAATAGACGTTAGTCAATAACATTAACGGTACCAATTTTGTTGCACCAGATGCGCATTTCGACAATACATGTCTCTTCAGTGATGCTCGTGGCCAAAATATTTGAAATCCAAGGCTTATATAAAAGATGAAGAGCTATAATCCAAAAGGTCCAAAAAGTAAAGCCAAACCCGTGCAAGGAATCAGAGCTTTGCATGAGGGAGATACATTCCTTAATTTATAATATTTTCTATAGTCAAGATATGAGGCAGACTTTAATGTACATGTATATGGTGTCTTGTCAATTTCAGTTCGCTTAAATAGATTCGTAATACTTACCAAATTTAAAATAACATAGTGATAAAGTATCATCAAGCAAAGTAGAGTTTGAAGATATTGCTTATTTCTTTTTTTCTTCCCACGAAGTTTCTGTATGAAGTAAATAGTTATCAAATGTACCAGGATTATAATTTAATACGCCAGACGTGAGTTTCGTCTACATAAGACTCATCTGTGACGCTCTAATAAAAAAAAGTTATAAAGCCAAACAAGAACAAAGTTGAAGAGCATTGAGGACTTAAAAATTCAAAATGTTGTGCCAAATACGGCTAAAGTAATCTATTCCTTGGATAAGAAAATCCTTAGTTTTGTAACAGGAAATTTATAAAAATGACCATATATTTGATATTCATGTCAACACCGAAGTTCTGAATACTGGGCTGGTGAAACCCTCGGGGACGAAACGTCCACCAGCAGTGGTATCGACCCAGTGGTGTAAGTAAGCCTTTTAAAGAATTTATGTGAATGTCAGTTAGATCATGAAAGTCCATTCACCCATGTTAAACATACGATCAAGCCTAGTTAAAAACAGTATGTAATCGGTCGCATACCTAATGATAGGTCTCTATTGAATTTTACCATGTATGTATTGCAAAAATGTAACCTCCCATTTATTATGTTGAAACAATCTGTATTTATTCATTCATGGTTATCTTTACAAAACGTTTGAATTTTTGTACTAAGGCTTATCTACCTCAGAAATAGATTACCTTCGCTGTATTTGACAAAACTTTTAGGAATTTTGGTCCTCAATGCTCTTCAATCGTACTTAATTTGGCATTCTTAACTTTTATTTGGATTCAAGCGTCACTGATGAATCTTTTGTAGACGAAACGCACGTCAGGCGAATAAACACATTTTAACCCTGGTATCTATGATGAGTTCAGTTATACCTTTTTCAGCTGGAACAAATGGGATATTTACAAAGGATGACAAAGTCTACGCTCTGACAGAACGCTTAGACGCACAGGAAGTGACGACATTTCAGGACTGTATTGTTTTGTGTACAACACATGCTCAGTGTAATGAAGTTATAGTGGTCAGCGAACAAATTTGTATTCTTTACACTTAAACATATATTATGTTTTTGAAAACACTCGATGTCTTTTCAGACAGTGAAACCCCATATACATTTACGCCTTTTACAAACAAATGTAATAAGAACAAAAGCAAATATGCATTAGTCAATATATTTGATATTTGCTATTCGTAATTGGTTCGAGCAACTATACAGCTTTTGTATAACCTTTTAAATTCCTAAAATGTTGCGCTAAGTTCAACTAGAGACATTTAAGGCGCATATCTGGTGTGGTGAAATTTATTCTCTATTTTTCTGGGAACGTTGAGGAAAAAAGGCTTTGCGTTTTAAAAAGGAGAACATCTTTGCATTCTTACAACTTGCTATCACAGTATTAATAATCAATTATTTAAATTCACTATGCATACATGAGTTATCCTTCTTTTCATATCGAATATTTTAAAAACATTAACGAGAGAATCAAGATAACATCTTGCTCTACTTAATCATTGATGGTTAATTTTAAAGAAAGTCCAATATCTTCCCGAATTTATTTACGGAACAAAAACTGAAAAAAATAGACTACACGTTGAGTTATAAATTTGAAAACAAAAAAGGCAGGATAGCAAAACCAAAATAGATACTAACCATGCATCTGATAAGTTCTATATTATTTGTTTTATTGTCTAAAAAGTCAGTGATAAGCTCAGCATATGGATCATTAATGCAAGTTCTTTAGATAAAAAGGCTTACTACAGTATTAATTATAAACATGATAAGGTTATGGAAACATTAGCTGACAACACACCCATTTCATCGAACCGTAGGGCATTGTCGTCCTTGATCGCAAGTTTGCTAATGCGAAATATTGATATTTTGTATACTGTTCATGTGTATGATAAAACATTTTTTTGTCTTTGAAGTTGATAACTTTTTGTTTTGTTTTTCGTAGTTAGTAATACGCTGGTCTTCAAATGCATTGACTTTGCTTATCTCTGTATCTTTATAACTTTACTTCAAATAAACAAACTATAATAAATGAAATAACAATGTGTCTGTCTTCAAAAAGTTCTTTTCCCATTTAAATTTCTTCCTTGATTTATATCTTCTGAGCTCTGAAACGATAAAATTGTGCCCTTGCCTCAAAGATGAATGAACCAATATCAAGTCATGAACTGTACCTGAGCATCACATTCAAGAATTCTAAATGCTGATTCTTGATTATTTCTCTATTGATTTTTAAGGGGGGAACGGTGTTTTTAAATTAAAGGTGTCTATATCAATAACGCCTTATGTACACACGACAATACATGTCATTTTTTTTAAAGTCATGAATGCTTTATCAGTTTATTTTCGATCTATGAGTTTGACTGTCCCTCAGGTATCTTTTGTTCCTCTTTTAAGAGTCAACGATCAAACATGTCAAATACAACACAAAGCAACAATTGTAAGCACAGCTCGTCAAAAACAATTAGTAGATATGGGATTAAATGGGTCAAAGATCTAACACCAACGCCCTTATTACTACTTAAGTTAAAAAAACCAAAAACTGTTGAAGGCCTTCCACGTTTAGGACATCTACAAATTTTTCGTTATGTTTCAATAGTTCATACTACCTCTAGAGAAAATTGTATATATAACGAAACAAGTTATAAAATTTGATATCTTTTCAAAATATTGTTGGTAAATTTCTTTATAAAATAGAAAAATAGGTGCTTACACGTATTTTTATGCCGCATTTATGGGTATTATGTTTTCTGGTTTGTTCGCCCGTTCGTGCGTTCGTTCTTTTGTCCGTCCGAATGTCCGCTTCAGGTTAAAGTTTTTTGTCGAGGTAGTTTTTTATGAAGCTTAAGTACTATCAACTTGATACTTAGTACACATATTCCCTATGACATGATCCTTTCTAATTCTATGCCAAATTCGAGTTGTTATCTCAATTTCACGGTCCACTGAACATAGAAAATGATAGTGAGGATGGGACATCTGTGTACTATGGACACATTCTTGTTACTGTGATGTTTTGAAACAAGCTCAGTAAATTAAAGTAAACTAAATATTAATAGTATGTTATACATATACGCATTCATGGATCTACAATCTGTCGATACCTGTTATTTATGTATGTGCCTGTCCAATGTCAGGAGTCTGTAATTCGGTGGTTGTCGTTTGTTAAAGTGTTACATATTTGTTTTCTATTTGAATTTTTTAATTGTCATATCGGGGCCTTTTATAGCTGATGGCGGTATGGGCTTTGCTCATTGTTGAAGGCCGTACGGTGACCTATAGTTGATAATGTCTGCATCATTTTGGTCTCTTGTGGACAGTTGTCTCATTGGCAATCACACCACATCTTCTTTTTTATATCTTAATTATTATGAAGTAATTTTTTCCTTTACAACTCTATAAAAATAATGCAGGGTAAAAATACTTGCATGCATACTTGGCCCTCTAGGTATAAGAGAAAATACAAATACAAATACAAATAGTGTTTGCTTACTTTAGATATATGTTCTATGGCAGAACGCAACTGTTCAGTGGACCAAATATATGCCGCAAAATAATGGTTTTTTTTGAGAGAAGTTTCAAAATGAAAGTTGAAATAAACATATTTTTATTTTTTTTTACGTTTATGATTAGAAGATTTAAAAAACTATATAGGAAAAAGTAACATAAAAAAAATACTAAACTACGATTAAAATCTAAAACGGAAATTCCCTTATCAAATGACAAAACCAAAAGCTAAAACACATCAAACGAATGAATAACAACTGTCATATTCCTGACTTGGTACATACATTTTCTTATGTAAAAAATGGTGGATTACACCTGTGTTTAACTAGCTCAACCTCTCAACAGTAATAAATTCTACTAGATAAATGAACAAATAACTTTTCCGGTTTTAGCCAGTGTTCAAAGTTGGTTAAAGTCTATAAAGAGTCCACCAAATTTGTTTTTATTAAACAAGTAATTTTCTAGATTGGTAACCAGCTTGATACATTGGAGTACAGGATATAGTTTTTTTCAATTAATGACACCAAATACCTTTACGGAAAAAAAACCAAAAATGTCAATCTATTCTTGGTGTTCATTATCAAAACTAATTGCAATATATTGAACTTAAAGCAATTGTCAAACTCCATGGCATTTCAAGAACAACACCTCAAATCTCCCAAACACGAGTCGTGTACCGCAACGTTAATTTTGACGAAACGTTTGTCAAATACTTCTTTCAAAACTATGCAAAAGAGAGGCAATATTTTTCAGAACGATATTTAAACCCACAAGCGTAAGTCGACGACGCGTTTTACCATTTGACATAAAACATTGAACAAAACACAACAGAAAAGACTTATGACTAATCAACGGAAAGACTTTTGACTAATCAACAGATAATCCCACTAAAAATTGTCTCGTTAGCTATCCAATCGAAGTATATGGTAGACTATTCTGTTTTACAATTTATATAGTTGAGCTGTTGTTTTATTATTTTGCAGAAAACGCTCTTTTAGTGAAGAAGTATCTGTCTATCAAATATAAAGTCGATGTTTCCCGTTGAAAAGTAATTTATCTTTTCTGTAAATTTGTGGAATCTACAAAAGGTATTTCTGTTGAGTCTAATTGCAGGATATTAGTTGCTACAGGCAAAGCATGAAAGTTCTAAAAAAACATTGACAATATAATTCTTATCGATTTAACTGCTTAAGGAAATAATCTTTCCATCAAAAAAGTATTTTCACGACTGCTAGATTGAAATGTTACTCTCTTATGACACAATTCTAATTAACAAAATCAACTATTATCCCAATAACAAGTATTACATATGTCTCTTAAATTTGTTTTTAGTATTACTTGGAGACAATAATTGACAACTCAATGACAAACAACTTCGTTGTAGGTGTAATTACACCCGAGTGGGTATTGCATTTAAAACAGAACACGACACCTCTGGGAACATGCGTTAAAAATCGTATTAGGGTGATAAGACAAAGCAAAAATTCCTTGATTAGTTATAACTTTAAGCTTAGATGTTAGGTGGTTTTTGTGTATCAGCAACATGTTTGGAGACATTTGATCTTCCACTGAATCTGATATTTATCATTGCAAATCCGTAATTCTAATATGACGTGCTTCTTTAGCTTTGTAAAGAAACCATACTTTACTATCCAATAAAATTAGTTTGCACATGCGTATATTGACTACGGCAGAAAAATGAATTTCGTCAAATTGGTATGCATTTAATGTATTTCCTTAAATTAAAACACTTTCAAACACTAAAATGATACAAATTTTGTTACTTATACTTTTACAATGGCAACAATGTGTTACAATTCGTAATTGACATATTTGACCTAGATACCACAACGTTCAAAATGTTGGCTGTTCTAATTTCAAAACCCCTCCCTCTGAAAAACACGTTTCATCTCTCCCGTTAAAAAGGCATGTCATTGTATATAATAATTTCATTGAAACATATGTTCCGACGATAAAATATAAAATAAAGTATAGGTTATTATTACTGTTGTACTGAAATGACAAAATTGTTTCATATTTCTGATAAAATGGATTGACCCTAGCAGGGAATTGAACCCCATTATCCTATAAAAAAAAATAGGCGTAATTACCAATATACCACCAAGGTTTCCAATCCATTTTACAAATGCAACAAGATTGTCTCTCAGTATTAATTTTAATCATCATGTAATACAGCATTTGAAATCGTCAGATGCACAAAGGCGTGCCCTTTGGCTTTGATTAACTTTGCAAGGTGTAGCCACCGCAAGTATAAATGGATCTCTGTCAAAGGGCCCCTCCCGCCAAGTCTCGAATGTCAGCACAACTTTATCAAGGAATCCTTTATCAGCTATGAACATATTTACCAATGCTACAATATTAACCGGCGGAATATTTACGATTAATTTAGTAAATAAAGACCTACCGGATTCTCCTTGTGCGTCCACCGCCATTGACAACTGACTTGAAAATGTGCGTGTCAGAAATTGACCTCAAAGGAAAAGACTGTTGGAATATAACTTTTCTGTTATATTGTGACACAAATATTGTTTTAGTTGATAAATTAATTTGTTAGTTTCTGTTTCAATTTTGAATTTTAGAAATACAACTTTGCGAAATTACTACAAAAAGACAAAAAACAACAATCACTATCAAGTAATTCGAAAGAGTAAGCAGATCCCGTTGTGTCACTCATGTAAGTCGACCCTGTTGAATTTCTTATACGGTAGGTCAAAGTCGAGGACAAGGAGAAATGCATTGTGGTTGTCATCTGTTAAACAGAATTAAATAACGACCAACTAAATAGTGATGGTTTCATTATTTTTTTTTCGAAGGAACGATTCCAACTTCAACTTTTGAAACTCTTATTGAAATGTACAACATAAAGTAGGAATTGAGTCTTATTTAATTAATAATTACCGGCAACAAAAAACGGGAAGAATACCATTTTGTTTGATACATTATCCATATGTTTAAATGAAATGAAATTTTGATTGAACTTTCAGTACCTATCATGAGTAATACAGTTAATAAAACAAGTCAGTTTTGAGTGTTGCATTTAGTCTATACATTTCAAATATTGAAGACATAAAAACGATTATTTATAATGTCTAAAGACAAATACAATTCAATTATAAAACAAATTAATATGTTATCGCCTGTTTTCTATTAAAATTATTCACGGTATCTTTTAACAGTTTTGACATTTTTATGGCGTTTTTTAGTTTTCATAAACTAAATTTGGTATGCATTTGGTTATGTTTACAGTGACCTAATCTCGAATGTACCTTACAAAGGTAAAACAATACCACGGTATTGTACACACATATTTGTCCCTTAAATATGTCCGTTTTTCTTCTTAAAATAAACAAAAACAACCCTAGACATTCATAAATGAGTATTTAACTGAACGATTTAACAATGTCAACCTCCTATAACAAAGCAAACTGATAGAAACGACATACTAAGATTAGCATACAGTCTCCTTAATATAAAACTGTCTACATAAGCCTTCAAGTCTGAAATTGCACGGAGTCTAGAAAGGTTGAACATTGTTTAGAGGTTATGACAGTGAACTGTTCAATCTTGAATGCAATTATATAAGAAGTCCCAGACTGTATCTTAATATGATCTCATTTCAATAATAGTGTAATATAAGAGTCAAGGTCTATCACACATTTTCCAAAAAATAGACATTGTCAGTATCCATTTTGTTGCACCAAATGCGCTTTTCGACATTTATAGCTGCTCAGAGGGGTTTATGACTGTAAATAATTAACGTGGGAACATCTGAGATTAAATTTATCATAATATAACACATGCTGCATACGTTAGTTCAATGATAAAACAGATACATAACAGTTCGTACCACTAAAATGTAACTTAAATTTAAAGTAATGAATCTGTAAACATCAAGATAAAATAAAGTGTTCAAGTATTTCAGTAAATCTGTGTTTAGCCGTTGAAACATGTCGTATTGCACATTCAAATACAATTGATTAAGTTCCATTCAGTGTGTTTTATATGTAATACAGCTACAACGCATTAGTAATACAATTTTGTTGACGACCCTTGTTCGGTCTACTGTTTACATTTACAATTATAGCAAACTATATAAATAAAGGTAGTACCATATACGAAAATTGCTACGAAAATTATGTTTTTATTAAATATTACATAATAGCATCCTTCCGAGCAGCATCTCTCTTTCTAGGAAATACAACCACAGGAAAATGGAATCAATTGAGATATATATGTTGTGGACAAGTTATAATTTTGTACAAATTATAATTTGTACAAAAAAATTGTACAAATTATAATTAGTATTTTAACTTTGTACAAATTATAATTTGTACAAAAAGTGCTTGTACAAATTACAATTTGTACAAAATAAGGCTTAATTTCACTTATAACTTGTACAATAATTTATCATATGGATATTGTGATAAAAAAAAGTGTTGATACCCACAATAAAAATACCCCGTAAGCAGGCCCTGTTTAAATAGAAACTAAATTGGCAAGCTGAAGTCATCTTGTTTGTCGTTAAGGTTTGATTTCAGCCTACATGTATCTTTATTGTTAATTTCTAGATGTAGCAATATCGAGATATGAGGCAGATCTTAACAATATTTGTTGTATACTTTTTCTCAAATTCGATTGGATAGATGCGATCAATATAGTCACCATATTGTAGGTTTTTTAGTGAGAGAACATCATCTTTAAAGCGGAAAGTAAAGTCCAAGGATACTTCTAACTTCTTTTATGTCTTCCCTAGAGGTCAGTGTATGAGGTCAGACTCATACGAATAACGAAGCGCCAAGAAAAGAGACACATTAGGTTCCCATGGGATTGCCGATTGTTTGCTTAATGACACGTGTTCCAAATGTGACACGTATGTTGTCAATCACGATATCAAACATATTGCTAATGTCAGTTTTCGAGAATTTTTTGTTTGAAACAGAGTGGAGTTTTTCAACAAAGAAGGGTTCCTCTCTCTTTAAGGAAAGATACGTATAAATATGTTTGTCATACTTTTTATAAAACAAAGCGATACCAACTCTTTTTTCAATTTGTCTTTTTGTTTGGAGTAAGGAATATATGTAATAACAGTAGAAAGTCAAATGTATCAATACTAGTGCAAGATGAAAGAGTCTTAGATTAAAAATTCATTCTCGAGGATAGAAACACCTACGTAGTTCTAATGCTTTAAAAGTAATTTTACAGTCAACATTTTTATGTAAAATGAAGTAGTTTGCGATACAGAAATTTAATATCCAATGTATTGCAAACCTATTGTATCCCATTTGCTCATACAGTAAATACAATTACTAAATAATTGTTTACACATTATTATTCATTTTTCCCCAACAAGTACCTGTTGGCAAAGAAAAGACGAAAATCTGCACATAATACTTAGATTGAAGACAAAAGTCACACTTCTTAACCCAAAGGTTCTCATGAAAAAAAAATTACTCAACCAATATCATGGATAATGTGATAAATATTGTTTAATAATGAAATTTATTTTAGATAATAATGGATTTACCAAATATTAACAGAATTATCTCGCATTCTATAAATTACTTTGTTGTGATTGGGTGGAAATTTATACCCTTAAAAATGTACTCCTACATAGTATACACTTTGTGTCTTAGTTTCATTTGATTTTAACTCTTATTTGTCTATCTGTTATATTTTGCAGACAGCTGTTTCTGACACGTTGTCATATCGATAATGATGACATAATATTTTATTCATAGTACAATCCTGTAATTTTGATAAATTTATGTTTTAGCGCACTTCTTATAATGTAAATCTCACTTCAATAATGGACAGTAGTGAAATTGTATCAGTTACTGTATTACATAATCGTGCTACAATCACTTTTATAAGTGATGATAAAAGCGACAGAACATTTTAAAGCTTAGACGACGCTGTTATATAACATAAAGTATCAAACATGCCATGATTCTAATTAGAATGAAATTCAAAACAGTGTGGCTGTGGCCATTGATTGACACATTAAATTCATCTATTGACTGGGACAATTTACATGAACGTTTGTCTGTAACGACCACTGTTCACGACGTACCTACGATAGACATTTAAACTGTGGGGTCACCAAAGGTTTCTTAACACCTTTAATTATAAAATAATTCAAAAAATTAATCAGGAATAACCTTTATGTTATGATTTATATAATTGATATAAATCAAAACATCGTGTTATTTCTGATTAGTTTTTCGAATTACTTTATTAAGGTGTTGAGAACCTTTGGTGACCCCATAGTTAAAGTGTCTTTAAAAAGTACATAGTGAGCAGCGGTCGTTACATACAAACGTTCACCTAAATTGTCCCAGTTAATGGATGAATTTAATGTGTCAATCAATGGCTACAGCCAGACTGTTTTGAATTTCATTCTAAGTACCCCAGACCATGTACATTGCGCCTCCATGAAACTCATGAATGACTCTGGAATCATCTCAGTTGGAAAGCTGAACAGTATCATGAAACTATTCTTCCAACACAATTTTGCATGTGATCAAATTGCTCAAAACTACGTTTTTACCAGTTTCGTCTTGGTAACGTTGGAATTCATTTCCATGAACGTGTCATATAGCAGTGATTTTGTAAAAGTTTGCAAGAGACCAAACATACTGTTGTTCAATGAAAATATACTCATATTAACAGAAAAATAAGTTTAAATGAACTATTTAAATGATTAGAACCAACACGGTTTTTCTTCCCTTTCATCTGTATAAGAAACAACCTTTTTTTTGAAACTGTGTTAGGAACAGTAACGATAGGGTAATAAATGAAATAGCATATAAAACCAAAGATATAAATTTTGTCATTATGATAGCGATAATCGATTAGTATTAACTATTTATTATAATTTGATATAATCTTCTTGATTATGCTAATGTTGACTTCAGTGGTAAAATGCAATCATATTTGGTAAAGGAGAGGGGCGAAAAATACCAGAGGGGCATTCAAACTAATAGATCGGAAATAAAAACTAACAACGTCTTGGCTAAAGAGAAAATGACAAACAGACACACAATAGTACACAAAAAAAAATCATCATAGAAATCTAAAGACTAAGCAACACGAACCTCTCCAAAAATTGGGGGTGATCTTATGTGCAATGAAAGGGTGATCAGATCCTGCTCCATATGTGGCACCTAATAGTTATATTTGTCATTTTGATACTGAACATTTCATTCGTGGACTATCAACAATCACTAGATTTTAGTATTAAACAACACAATGTTAAAAATAATGGAAGATCGAAATATTTATTTAACAAAATGCATATAAAAGAAAGATTTCGTGTACAGCATACTTGTATGATGTTACCTTATATTATTCTATTTAAATTCAAACAAATAAATCAGATAAAATATGTGGAAACAACATTTGTATTTTTTTGTGTCACCAAGGAAGCTAGACAGATACCTAAAAATAAAACAAATACAGAATTCCAGACAAAAGTGGAAATAGCCAAACCTTATCAATAAATATTAAGAAATTGTCTTAAAGCAAATGATGAAAACTTAAATGGGAATGTAAATATTTAATGGGGACACCTATTTCTTAGTTTGCCGTTCAAAATGATAGCATTTTTCGTTCTTAAGTTTGAAAATATGAAACATACATCTTTTAGTTTTCTATTGAGTTTAATCAATTACACAATCTCAATAAAAGCTTGGTTTTAATTTGTTTCCTTTCGATAATTTTTATCGTCAATTTATTCAGCTTGAAGGTACATACAAGAAATAGAAATCGCGAATTGTGGAGAAGATAATCGTTAAAACACCAAGAGTATATTCATCCCAAACTTGAGAAATTCTTTAAAAGAAAAAGCATCTCATCTGTTAAGCTTCTGTATCTTGTATTGTAAATATCTAAGGGATTACAACGTATGGGTGTGAACGCCTAAGAAAAAATTGGTTTTAGATAATAGAATTTTAGGACCAGCATGATGTTCATCCTATATATCATTGTATATCGTATATGAAATAGCATTATATTTACTTATAAGATTATTGTTTGACCATGATGACAGAAAAAAGTGTACCATAATACCTTTGATTCGTATCTGATAGACGTATAAAAGATTTGAAAGTTAAACTTAACGAATCATCGTCTTTATTGATCAAGAAGAGGAGAAAATACTCTGCAGATATGGATGTGCATTGTTGATCAGTAGGTCAAATACAATATTGATTCATTAAGGTACTGGACCAATTGACGGTTAAAGGGTTGTTACTGCTGTTTGCTATTCATTGTGTTCTGCAAAACACGTACTCCCATAGCCATGCAAAGTATACGTATATAAGTTAAATATGATGCCATGTGGTTGGAGAGTGCCATGCTTTTTACACTATATAGAACCGTTATAACAAATAGGTGACGGGTCCATAGCAAAGTGACCTACTATTAGTTTCCAGCAAATAGTTCGGTCACTTGTCAAAAATACATTTGAAAATGCCTGTACCAAGTCAGGAATATGACAGTTCTTGTCCATTCTTTTTTGATGCGTTTTGTTATTTGATTTTGCCATGTGATTATGGACTTTCCCAATTGATCTTCCTCTTAGTTCAGTATTTTTGTGATTTTACTTTTTAGATAATAAAATTTTAGGATCAGCATGATGTTCATCCTATATATCATTGTATATCGTATATGAAATAGCATTATATTTACTTATAAGATTACGGTTTGACCATGATGACAGAAAAAAGTGTACCATAATACCTTTGATTCGTATCTGATAGACGTATAAAAGATTTAAAAGTTAAACCCAACGAATCATCGTCTTTATTGATCAAGAAGAGGAGAAAATACTCTGCAGATATGGATGTGCATTGTTGATCAGTAGGTCAAATACAATATTGATTCATCAAGATACTGGACCAATTGACGGTTAAAGGGTTGTTACTGCTGTTTGCTATTCATTGTGTTCTGCAAAACACGTACTCCCATAGCCATGCAAAGTATACGTATATAAGTTAAATATGATGCCATGTGGTTGGAGAGTGCCATGCTTTTTACACTATATAGAACCGTTATAACAAATAGGTGACGGGTTCGTAGCAAAGTGACCTACTATTAGTTTCCAGCAAATAGTTCGGTCACTTGTCAAAAATACACCTGAGTATTGACCACCACAGTTGTAAATCCTAGGAAAACCATTTATACCTTTCCTATCTTCGCATTATGAGTCTTTGTCTTAATAATGCATGATATATTTGCAAATAGCCATTATGTAACCTATTAACGAATAAGATATTTTTATGTTTTTAAATTATTTTTCGATTATTGTATGTTGTGAATTAAGTTTTGTTCACTTATCATTCTAATTTAAATTCCAAATTAGATAATTGACCCCAATTTCAAGGTCCAATGAACATAAAACGTAGTTGGCCATGCGTGTACTAAGTACACATTTTTGTGTATAGTTTGTTTTTTAGTCTGAATTTCCTTAAACAATAGTTCATACCCTTTTAATTTATAATCGACGTTCAAAACAAAAAGAAACACTCGAAGTTGTATAATGACTGCAGATTGGATGTGAAACATTAGAACGTATGGTAAAAATAGCATTTCAAGAATTCACATTTTATGTGAGATAAACTACGCAGTTATGATGCATTCAATGAAATAAAGAGATAGCGTGATTGTTAACTTATAGCATTAGACAGCACATTATATATGTTCTACATAAAGATTACGACAAGCCTTAATGGAGAGATCAGACATGTCAACGTTAGCCTAAATATTTGATGGACAATAAACAAAACTTGATAAATATTTATTTGACTTTTTATCAACAGGATATGACCGATATTAAAATCAATGATCCACAACCAAAAACCAGATATGTTCCTACATTTGTGATAAGTGTAACATTCACATATCATGTTCCTGTCTATCTCAAATACCTGTTACTCTGTGGTTTTCATATGTTGTTGTACATCATACTTGGGTTTAGCTTATTATTTTCACTTCACACTGAAAGTGATTGAAAAGACCATGTTTTGTTGTGGACAACAAAGGGCGAACTCACAGTATTTATCTTTAACCGATTTTGGTCTTGACTTTACAAAATAAGTTCGATTCTCAGTTGTACAACGGAAAACTTTCATTGCGAACCTTGAGTACCAATAACGACAATTTATCATTTTTAGAAAATTAGGATTTGACAAATTTGAGAGATAAGACATCATGGACATGTCAACAAAAGCTTTTTTATCTGATGCTGAGAAACATAAAATGTGTTTTCAAATAGATAGAATGATAAACTGTGTTATCCATGTTATTATTAGTCGTTGTTGTGTTATTATATTTTTCCATATACAAAATAGAAAGGAAGATACTTTCTAAATATTTAAAAGCAGAGTTTAACAATGTGTGTTTGTATGAGATATTGTGCATGATGTATGTGGTGATGTTTTCATATGTTAGAACCCAGATATTTACTCAAATACAATGCCCGAATAAGCAGGGAAGTCAATCACACGAATTAGACAATACTGAAATATTGATATGAAATTATAATTTTGCTTACATTATATTGTTGTGTTAGTGTGTACTGACATTTAAACTAGTATGTATCTGCCCTAAATAGGTGCTTTCATTTGATTGTTAGTGATGAATGAGCATGCAGCTGCAGTAGTTAAGAATATTTTATGACATAATCTATGACATATCACATATTAAGGTACATGTATTGTTAAATATAGATTTGTCACAAATAATATCTTTTACTTCTAAAAATTAATGAGGTTTTAGCTAGTTAATACGGATTACCATAAGAACATGAGAAATGTATTTAAAATAATAAAGGAGCATTCCAACAAAAAATATCGTTTGAAGATATTTAAGAAAGTAAAATATTAACAGCACACACTCAACAAAAATCCGTGGTGATTATGAAAAAAAGGTAATGTAATATTCTACTATTATACCATTTAGACAACTCTCCTCCACAGACTCAATAAAATAGACGTACAGTAACAACATTAGGTCACCTTTAATAATGACCAAAACACAGACCGCAAGTCATATCTAAAAATAGGTATTTGATGCATATAAAATACTTTAAATTGAGATCTAATAGCTTGTCTTCCTTATAACCATCATGTCTTTTAGTATAATATTACTAAAAGACATGAATATTATAGCGACTTATAAGGGTAACCTGTTTTTGTGTCTATTACAATGTCGTAAAGAGACTAAGAATGATGGAAATGATATATTAAAACTTATATGTTCAATGATATATAGTACCTGGTAAGATTTTATGGTATGGCCTTTCACAAATTATCACAAATGCTACCGATATCTACGCATGATACTATATGTCTTATGGATATCTTATGGGTCTTTAATTCAGCCAAAATGGTTATATTAAGGTCGGTCATAAATATGACAGGAAATCCACTAAATATCTGTCAAAATTGTATATTTTTTTTCACTAAAGCAGCCATTTAGTAAATACTAAACCCATCAATTTTGACCTTGCGTTAAGTAGGAATTAAAGCCAATATCAATGCAGTTCTAATTGATTATTCATGACGATTTAGCATATTGCAAAGCAATTATATCATTACAAATTCAATTAGGTAACATTTATAACAGATCATGCTATAAAAGACCATTTTTATGTAACTGTTTGCACATGATTTTCATAGAATTAGATTTGACCACCATGGTGTGCAATTTATCATACGATTATATCAACCTAACATTCTCCATCGACTTTCATAACGAAACGAAACTAGATTTGACTTTGTAATCAAATTGTGTTAATAGGCTGCTAATTAAATCAATAATATCTCCTTTTTTAAATGAAGAAACATAATTATCGATTGGTGAAATAATCATAGGATATAAAATAAAAAGACAAACTATCATCATATAGATTTTTATAAGTTATCATCCGTTGTTAATTTTAGCGTAAGTCATGATTTTTTTGAGATTGAAAGAAACTTCTTTTTTTCAGACACATTTTCTTCTTCTTTTATTAGTTAAACATTAAATGGTGTATGTTTGATTAGTCCTGGTGTTCATTAAAATGCTACAGTTTCAGAATACGTGTATAAAATGTATTACTTACGAAATTAAAGAAACGTATTTTTGTTGTTATTATGTAATTCATTAACCGCACGCAGTCGGAAAACATAGTTACCGGCGAATTGAATAAATAGCGGAAATAGGTAAAGTCTTTTGATCCTCAAATAGCAATTAATTACATTTTATTACACCCGTAAAGTATTAGTGCCAGTGAGGTTTTTGACATATAAAGACATCCGTTTTCTGACGTATTTTACTCCTATTTTATGAGTTTTACATTTATATGTGTCTTATATTGACACTAATTTATGAAATGCTTGCGTCATTTCAGATCTCATGTATACAGATTGTTTTTAATTAAAGACAAAAATGTATTTATTTTATGTCCATGTACAAATATTAATACTTGCAACAGATATTTTGATAATGTATTTTTTTTCATTGTCGGATTTAGGACATTATAATCAAAATAATGTTTTTCTTGTACATTTTAGATGGTTGTGTCTACTGTACTTTTAATCTAAAAATGCCTTCTATGATGAAAGGTCATTTACCTGAACGTGTGATATAGGTTCCATGAAGATCGAAATTTAATAGATAAAAACGAATCATGATTCTCTTCAGACATGTTAATAAGAATAATTTATTAAGAACAATACAAAAGAGAGGCGACATATACCAGAGGGATAATCAAACTCATAAACGAAAACAAACTGCAAACGCCATGGCTAAGAAAGATAAAGATAAACAGACAGAAAATACTACACAAGACACAATATAGAAAACTAACAACTAATCAACAGGAACCCCAACAAAAACTGGGGGTGATCATAGATGCTCCGGAAGGGTAAGAAGATCCTGCTCCACTTGTGGCACCCTTCGTGTGTGTCATGTTTTTACAAACTCGGTAATTAGTCTTATTCGGTAGGTCATATTCCTGAAAGGGGAAGAGGGATTGTTGTTACAACATAAGCAACATATCCGATATTATCTATTCCGTAACGATCAACCAACTCATTCAGACCTTTCACCAATACCTTTGCATGTACCGTTTCAAATTGGCGGAATTTATTTTATCGATTTTGTTCTATCCGCGAAAATAAGGGAACATTTTGACCCCGTGAAAATAGCTATTATCGAATAAAGCATATATTGAGAACTAACATCATTATACAATAAACATGAAGTTACCTGTACCGAGTCATTTATATTATAGATGTTTCAATCGTTACATTTGTTTATATTCACTAGCGCATGCTTTTGTCAGGTTTATCCAGGTTTCAGGGACTTCCATCTGTTTTTTAATCAATCTTACAGTTTTGAATTATTTGTTAATATTCCTTTTTCTATTTTCGAACTTTGGAGGAAAATATTTGTTAACATTATAAATATTGCAATTCTACATGTAAATATGCGTTCAAGTAAAGCTAAACTAATTTCTAAATCGATGATAAAGATTAAGATAACATAAACAAATTTAATCAAAATGAAGGCTTTAAAAATCCTTATAAATAAGTTGAGTTTAATATCACGAGTCCATTTGCCATTGCATTGAGATCATAACATGAATGTCTTGTCACCATCTTACGGTGTTTATATATCTCAACTTGTACGATTCGGTCGTGTATGTAACAATGTTTTAGATTTTAACGAGAGAAATTTATGTATTACTGAAAAATTATTACACCAGGGTTTTCTATATCACAAACTAGTCAAAACATTTACTAAATTTTATCATCGGTATAAAGACATCATTCGTAAATATAGCTCAACATGCAGACTTTTTATACGTTCAGGTATTTCACATCCAATTTTTTATGGAAATATTCTTTATAAAGCACAAAGGTGTCAGTATTCACCTCATAAACTTACAAAACCTTTGAATAGACTTATTAAGAAGGGATATAATTACGATACTGTTGTCAAGTCATTAAAGATTGCATATTTTGGCGTTAATATTGAGTCACTGATAAGGTCTTTGCGTCGGAACTAAACACATTTATTCTAAAAACAGTTGTTGGCATGACACGGGTTATGTTCTTCTCATATATGTTATGATGGTATGATACTAAACCCCTTACGGGAAGGATTGTGCCTGATGTTCATATGATGAAATCATAATCTTTCAGTCAGTTTAATTGAAGTCTGGAGCTGGCATGTCAGTTAACTGCTAGTAGTCTGTTGTTATTTATGTATTATTGTCATTTTGTTTATTTTCTTTGGTTACATCTTCTGACATCAGACTCGGACTTCTCTTGAACTGAATTTTAATGTGCGTATTGTTATGCTTTTACTTTTCTACACTGGTTAGAGGTATAGGGGGAGGGTTGAGATCTCACAAACATGTTTAACATTTTTTTGCGCCTGTCCCAAGTCAGGAGCCTCTGGCCTTTGTTAGTCTTGTATTATTTAAATTTTAGTTTCTTGTGTACAATTTGGAAATTAGTATGGCGTTCATTATCACTGAACTAGTATATATTTGTTTAGGGGCCAGCTGAAGGACGCCTCCGGGTGCGGGAATTTCTCGCTACATTGAAGACCTGTTGGTGACCTTCTGCTGTTGTGTTTTTTTATTTTGGTCGGGTTGTTGTCTCTTTGACACATTCCCCATTTCCATTCTCAATTTTATCTATATTTATGCCAACTAAACTGCGTTAATTGAACGTGTTCACGCGACAAGATACCTGCAACTAGATTATTTTAAAAATAATTCTCCTAATTTTAAGACCTCTACAATACCATTCGTCATCAGACAAATTAAGAATCACGCTTTCTACTAGTTTACCTAATGTAGTCAACAACCCTTTATTTAATTTGTCATGCGTAAGATAATGAATCTTTGCATTCATGTAAAAAGAACATTAAATATAAAACAACAAACATTATCTATTAAAGTTACTTTTTAGGAAGCTAATCAAACAAATGGAACAGACCGAATGAACTGCCATACTATTTATAGACTTAGGTCAGCAAGAACGCTATACAAATAAATGAACAACGTAATATAGAATCACACAAAAAGGGATGCGTATACAGGAATAGCCAAACTTCTCAATAAATATAAAGAAATTGTCATTTGGCAATAATATAAATGATAAAATCTTGAATGCAAATGTTAATATTTAATAGGTTGATTTTTTTCGTAATTTGTATTGTATTGTATATTTGAAATAATATCGCATCGACGCATAGCGACAACATTACCGCTTCTATCTTCAGAATCAATATAAATATTATTAGTTAAGTATTGCAAAAAATGTTAAAAAAATTCATCTCAACTAACATTGTAAATGATTTTTTATATGTTGTCCTGGAATGATGTCATTTTTATGATCTTAAGGGTTGTTGTCCCCTATCCTCGTGATTTTCATTTGTTAGATTAATGTTCTGCTGATTGCTTTAATCATATATCGTACCACTAATTTTCTCATTTGAATTATTTTACATTTTTTAGCCTCTTATAGTACGTGATAAACCAGTATTCTCTTGTTTATCCGAAACTTTAGATTGCAAACATTTATCAAAATAAGGACTTAAGAGATTTCTATGTCTGTGTTCGAAGGTTTCAGACTAATTAACTTTAAGATTTATAAGAGTCAACTTCGAGGTTATCGTATAACGCCTGAAATCACATTATATTTACTTATTGAATTAGGGAAAAAACAATAGAATATTACCATCATATTTGTCATCTGAAAGACGTAAAGAAAACGTGAGTGGTGAAGCCAAAAAAATCAGCTTTTTTTTTTAAAGAACAGAGAAATGAACGAATCGTTATTTTCAGTTATTAGCGATCGGTGCATGTAAGAAAATTAATTCATATTTCAGTTTTCTACAATCCAACAATAACTCTCATATTAATGTCGTGGTACGTCTGATTTCGCGATTTGTGCAAACGTACAAACACGCACAAACACAATAAGGACGTAAAATGTATATTATCGTTTTTGGAGAGTACCACTATTTCTACATGTAGAAAACCTCTAACATCAAATTGCTGATGAATACTGATGTTGTGTATCATCTTAACAACGTGTTATATTGTTCTTCATTTGTCTTTGTTACATTTTAATTTTACTTTTACTGTTGGATTGTTTGATGTGAAATCCATTTAACGTGGCTCGGTACTTATACATCCCGTCAATGTGTTTGTATTATCTTTATTTTTTTGCTGGTGTGTTTTGTATATGCGACTTTTTGTGGGTTTTTTTTGGTTCTTATAACGTTAGTCTGTACTTTAAAAGATCCCGTCAGTATGATATTGTTCTATTAAATGTCATTATGATTTATTTCTATTATGAATTAGAAAATACGTTGAACCACAAACGTAATAATTATTCAATCGCGTACTGGAATGAACTATTTGTGGATCCTTATAAATTCTATATAACTTTTGGACTATTTTAAATCTCGGTCTATTTCTGAAATTAATTCTTACATACTATTGATTTTTTAACCCTGTATGCTAACATTGCCCATGTGAAATTTTTACATTGTTTGTATATACATTGAACGACAAATACATGTGACGTATACAATTTTCTGACGTCAGACACGCGAATCAATGAATGTGTTTGTAAATAATTGTTTTTGTGTTCTGTTAAATTGTTCCTTTTAAAAATTGTTACACGATGATGACTGCTGTATCCATATTTTGACTATTTTATTTATTATGTCTGTTTATTTCACGTATCATTGTAAATATAACAGAATTTGATGAGACTGTCATCAAAGTGAGAGGTTTAGCGCTATAAAACCAGGTATAATCCACAATTTTCTACATTTGAAAATGCATGTTTCAAGTCAGGAATATGACAGTTCTTGTCCATTCGTTTTTTATGTGTTTTGTCCTTTTGATTTTGCCATGTGATTATGGACTTTCCGATTATATTTTCCCCTAGAGTTCAGTATTTTTGTGATTTTACTTTTTCAGTAGGTGAGCTTTTCTTATGCGAAATCTCTTCGTTTGTAGTATAAACAAATCCTTTACCTAACGACTAGACATTGCAGGAGAACAACTTTTCCTTTTGGATCTATTACTAATTTGTTCTCGGTAAAGATAAAAAGAAGCTATTTTCAAGCACCTTTAGCAAACTCCAATTACATTAACCATATAATATACTATACATTAGTTTTATAGTTTGATGTACCGACAAAAAATACGATGAGTTACCTTATATGATAAGTTATATGGTTCGCTACTGACCCCCGACGGATCCATAGAGGTTTAGTAAAATCCATAAGGAGTGAGGCCGAACTCCTTATGACATTTACTAACCCCTACGGAGATCACCACGTGAGAACGTTTAAACAATCAAAACGTGATAATTTACCCGCGGTTTTAGACATATAGCTTGTTCTAATGTTATGCTATGATATCACTGTCCCGGTAAGAGGAAGCCGCCTTGAAACTTGTTTAACGTGACACATTTGTTATGTGCCGTCTAAGTCTATATCCTGTAGGTAATTGATTGTCTTAAGTTCATGTCTTTCAAACTGGTTTATCGTAAATGTTTTGGAAAAATAATGCCGTTAGTGTTGCAATTGAATGAATTTTTATGTTTACATTGGAACATTTTATAGCTGGCTTAACTCTACGTTTTTTTGTATGGCTTTAGACCGTATCGTTAGCCTAAAGCCACCTCATTTGAACTTAATGGATAGATGTGTCTTTGGCCATCTTACTACTTCTCGTTATAATGAAAAATATTAATGTTAAATTGTTTGTAGATATTTCTAGTTTGGGTATAAGTCAGCACAGCAAACTTATCAACTGGAAAGGTTTGATGATATTTTCTTGAATAAATTCATCCAAATAATTAGAAGATACCTGTATTTTATTTTAAGCTCCGACGGCATCAATTGGTGATTTGACGGTCGCAAATTTAGTTTACTGGCGTCCCTGGATAGCTTTATGTTCGGTGTGAGCCTAGGCTCCGTGTTGAAGGTCGTACTTTGACCTATAATGGTTTACTTTAATAGATTGTGACTTGGATGGCGAGTTTTCTTATTGGCACTCCTATCACATCTTCCTATATTTATTGGTAATATTTCGGACCAATTTTATAATACATCATATCAAACTCAAAATACTTATGATGTTTTTAAAAGGAAATACGCATTATTATAATAGCATGGGAAAATATTGCGTGAAAACTTAAGGCGTAGCAGTACGAACTCAACTACACAAAATGACGATAATTGTTTAATTATTCAAATGTGGGTTTTGAATCTTCGTAGTCGTCATAACCAATTTGTCTGTAAATTTTATGTTTCAGGTATAAAATGTACTATATTATGGAAAATTGTTTTAATGGCAATCATATCAATCTTCTTATTTGTATATGAGACGTATTTTCTACAGTACCATTTAAAGAATAACTGTAATATTTTTTTCTGTCTATGAAGACAGAACATCAAAAATGTGGTGCACACTGAAAAAGTGTGCATCGCATTTTTATGTTATTTTGAATAGACAGACAAAATATTACAGTTATTTCTTATAATTTAATTCTTACTTCCATTTTAAACCGTAGTAAACCATGAAAAACGTTAATGACGTCTAGGTCACATGACTAAATAACGTCTATGAGCTGATAAACAAAACAACGTCAGCCAATCAGAAGACGCGTTACATCCAAAATTAAATTATTAACTGGTAGCAATACACATGATACATATTGTAAGTATATTTTTGTAAAACTGTAATATTTTTCTGAATTTTGTCTTTCACAAATGGACATAGTATATCTTATTTTGTCTAATTTTTAAATTCGTACGTCCTGAAATATAACTGAGAAAGCACAAATTTTGGTTCACAATTGTTTTAATCTAGAAGGTAAGTAAATGTGTCATGATATCATTAATATTTATGTGTGCGTAGTTTGAAGTTAAGAATATCCATAAGCAATTTGAGAATCTCAGGAAATATTTATTACAAAGATAAAGAAATACATATATAAATCCTTCAACCAATTCTATAGTTCTTGGCCTCATTATTATCAAGAGATATCAAGACATCAGATGATGTAGCTCTAAACATACACTTTTGTAAAATCCACACAGACCAAAACTAAAATTTATTATGTTTATGATCAATTTGTTTTATCTTGCAAGGAAAGTCCAATTTTATTAGGGTCTAAATGAAGACTTTTCAAACAACAGCTTAGACTATATATTCCAACTTTCTGGGCATATTTTGCTTTATCCTTTTTGCGATCTTTCATCCTATTTGTACGAGATAGCGGTCATATAAAATCAGTTTTTTTTTTAATTTATCTAAAGACATATTGATTAAACGTTCAGCACATCATTATCTTCTGGTTTAATCTCGACTTAGTTTTTAGCTGTAGCATGTCAGACTTCTTTAAGAATACACTGTACATTCTTGTTCGTCGTTTTATGTGCGTCTTTTTTTATCATTTGGCAGTTAGTAATAAGTGTTTTTTGTTTAACCTATCATATTTTTTAAGCAATGTTTCAAAATCAAATAGCAATTTAAAGTATTTTAATGCTTTTTTTGTCATATATAGATGTTTAGATTGAAGAAATAACCAAACAAATCTCTTTTACATGTTCTAGTCATGCTCTTTGTTCAAAATGTCAAAAAGTAGCTATTTTATAGAATTACTAGAAATATAGCATTTTTATTCTTTTTGAGTAATATATATATTCAATATACTTAAACTGATCAATTTTGACCTTAGGTAGACACCAAGGCAAATAGAAATACAAATCCTATTTATCAATTTTAAATTAACGACTGCATACAATACAATGCAATTATGTCTTTTTGAATTCAGTGTAGTGCCTTTTTGTACATAAAATACAGTAAATGGACCCTCTTTGGTATAATATTTTTTCTGAAAAAAAATGTCTATCTATCGGGGTATGCAATGCTGCCAGCAACGAAAGTTTAGGCCACTAAACGTTATCTATCAACGTTTGTCTATTTGATTTTAAACATCGGCAAATCACCGCCTCCTTTTTTGTACAAGAAACTGATACAAGCTGACCATATCTCATTATAACTATATAAATTGTTGACCTTATACTGAAGTCTACGTTTATATGGTAAACTATTTTTCTAATATCTAAGGTGTCGTAAAATTCAAACATGTGTAATAGTGATACAACAAATAAGTATAACGTATTTAGTGGTTCTGCTGCAAGTTTCCGCTAATTAGTAAACTCCAAATTAGCAACATAAACGTAGGAAAACATATATATCGTCGGATAAAATAATCAGCGGAAATACAAAAAAAATCATACGATCCTAAAATAACATTAGCCTACATCCGTTAACAAATTTAACGTCAATCAGCTTTGAAGACCTTTTTCTAATGAATTTTTCTGTTTGTATTTGACAATAAACTAAATGAGTATTATTAGTGATGATTGTGAATAGCTTACGATGCATTCTTATTGAAAAATAAAGAATAATCTTACTACGTTCTATGTACATGTAGACAATAAAATTTAAACCCGTTTTTCAGGAAGGGACGAAAGATACTAGAGCGGTAGTCAAACTCATAGATTGAAAATAAACTGACAACGCCATGGCTAAAAATAAAAAGACAAACAGACAAATAATAGTACATAAGACAAAGCAAAGAAATCTAAAGACTTAGCAACACGAACCCCTCCTAAAACTGGGGTTCCGGAAGGGTAAGCAGATCCTGCTTCAACTTATATGTTGCCGGATCAGATAATAAGTTGAAATAAAAAAAAAAAACATACAATGTATGATTCTCAAAATATCACTGTTGTTTGACCTGTGGTCTTTTCTTGTATTGCTATGTTTTAGTCTGTTTATTTTTATTTGAAGGATGTAGTTCGCCTCTCCCTAGCTTAGTTCCAGAGAACCTGCATAAATGCGTATGATCACCATTTAAAGGAGTTTCGGATATTTAAGTCTAAAATGTTCTTGTACTTCGAATTCAATTGTATCAATCTTTATCCAAGTCTCACTGATAAATCCTTCATAGAAAAACGCGCATTTGGTGTACAAAATGATAAGCGTAATATATTTGATAAAAGCCTTTTGGTACAAAGGTTTTCTCGTTGTAATCGAGATAATATATTTGTTTTAAAATATGTCCACTTTGTATTGATGTCCATTAAAATTAGTTTTAAAGGTTCCATAAATATACATATTTTCAATATTTTTCAGCAGTATTGATTTAACTTTTGACATTTTTTTCCAAAGGAATAGGTCCAGTAAGACCCCTTTTTGGCCCCAAAATATAGCAGTTTTACAAAATTGTTAAAACGTAAACTTTTAGTTGTTTATTGGACAGTAGAATGCTTCTGCTACATAAACATGTTTTTTTTTGTTAATTCAATGCACATAAATCGGGTATTAGCACCATTAAGTCATGTTATATTACTGAAATCTTCACAATTATAGCATTTCAGTTAAATTTTAGACGGTTTTCGTTGAAAACGAAAGTGGCCGCATTCGTGTTCATCCTTAATATTGAAATGTAAGTTGTATTTTATGATAATACATAACATATATAAAGGTTGAGGAGGAACACGAATGCGGCCACTTTCATTTTTGACAAAAACCATCTGAAAAGTGAAATTTGTCGGCATATTTGGTAGAATTTTCATATTTGAGCTTGAATCGGATCGTTTTAAATGACTAAATCAGTTAAAATCTTTCACATAATCTAATTGATTCAAATGAAATAGACACTCAAGTATTTAAAAAGTGGTCAAAATCTTTCGTCAGATGAACCTGAATTTGAGGCCAAAATCGGTCCTTACCGGACCTACTCCTTTAGTAAACGATATACATCCACAATTTTTTCAAAAAAGAAAGCTATTCGAATTCAGCTGGCAGTATCAACAAATGAAAGTGCCACTCATAAGAAATTCCGTATACGTTCATAAAAGACTGCGACTGATGTTGACATAACGAATGTAACCAAACGATATTTGAGAATCGTATGCATCTGTAATATTTCCGAGTTTTTCATACGTCAAAAAAAAAAGCTGGATATAACATATCTACTTATTGATAATGCTTAGCCATATTGCTTCGAACAAATATTCACACATCAAATACCATACAATGTAGTTACATGTAGTTATACCAATTGCAAGTCAGACATATGACAGCTGTTGTCTATTTGCTCCGTTTATATAGAGCGTTTGATTTTGTCAGTTTTTATATACTTTATCCTTCTTTCATTTATTTTGGAGATCAGCATTTTTGTTAATACTTGTTTTCGTGCTCTTTCATTGCAAATAATTTTTTGACGGTTTCCAATCGTGAAACTCTACATTTTACTTTATGTTTAGGTAATGATAAACCAAAAAGTAACAATAATGTAAACGCTGACTTCATCTGAAAGTAGAGCACTTAAGGAATAACATTTTTTTGAATTAAGGAAGTCATCGCCTTATTTCAAATCTCTTATCATTTCCACAGCTTTGTCTGTTTATGAACTCTACTATGCCACCATCCCATGCTTTATAAATTTCAACTCGTTCGATACTCAAACACGTATGTCTGACTCTGTAGCAGGTTGAATGACGTTTAAGATTTCATGAAGTGTTATATATGTATGGTATCTGTACGTTGGGTCTAATTCCATTTGCTATCTGTTCTAAGTGTTTTTTGTCTATCTTACAAGCAAAACTTTTCCAAACGATTTTGTGGTTTGTTGTTATATTGTACTGTTACAACTCTGTCCCAGATTCGGAGAGAGTTGTGCATACGCAGAAATTTTTTACCTGCTTTATTATGTATTTACCTTTACTAAGTTTAATGACTGTTTTGTATTTGTCTTTAAATATCAGCTGTATTTGTACGAGCGTAGGCAACAAGGTGTATGCGAGCTTTTCGCGAGCTACTACACCTGTTTCGAGCCGAGTACAAATACAGCTGATATTTAAAGACACTAAACAGTTATTGTCTTTATCCTGCAATTAATTCGTATATTATTTGTGTTTTGAAAGACACAAACACACATATTTTGCATTTATTTTCGATTTGACATCCCTTGAGGCCCGTGTAGTAATACGATACAGTAATCACACATTCAGCTGAAGACGGATTCGCAAAAAAAGAATCCCGAATGGTCATTAATAATACATCGCTCAAGGTGAAACATTATTTTAACATAACAACTAATTTCAACAGTAAAAACAAATAACAAAACATTGTCCAAATTGAAACAGGAGTGTTCGAGTTGTCCTATGCTTCAGACTCGACATTCACTAAACATACATGCTGAAATTGACATGGTTGTTTTTGTTACAAAATCATGTACACTTTCACGTTGTCATCGTAGAAAAGACTGCTGTTCATGTGTGTATGTTATCAGAAAATTCGTGTGATTTTCATTGCTCTCAAGAAATGTTTGAAAACAAACAGAACGTATAAAAGTAATCGTAAATTCGCAATTAGCACGTCAGTGGAATGCAACTGCAAAACAAATTCTGAGGTCACGCAGGTTCATACAATACTCAGTCCGGCAGTGGGCGGAAGCACTTTAAAAGCGATATCTGTTGGGCTGTATCTGTATAGTAGAACACACAATTGCAGGATAAATAGAAAGAACCAGTAATCAAACAAAACAAAAACAAGAAGAGCAACACAAATACAGAATAATTAAACTTATCAGTCAACTTCTAGCATGATTCATTTTTTTTAATGACCTGACTATTTTTGGTGGAACAATTACAGAAGATAGAAAAAAATATGTATACAATACAAATAACCAACATTATTTAAAATAATGTATCTGTTATACATGTAACATGAGCCATTCCTGTTCAATAACGATTGTTATCCACTTTAAACGTTTTGCCAGTAACTACGGCAGACAGAGAGCTCCTGTTTATAAAACAAACAAAAACAATAACTTCAAATTAATTATCAGTACCAATCTATCGAATTTGAATGAGTTCCACAAGCTTGTAAATCAACACAGTAGTACAAGCATTTGTTCAATTATATTGCTTATAGTAAAAACTTTGTTAGGTCATCAACACGGTTGGTATCAATTATTCGATAATCAGCTGCACAAAGACAATCACATTCATAACTTAGAGTACCATTAACTGAAATTTTTTTTCATTCTCATTATGACAAGACACAATGGAAAGATCAGACATGTCAACAATAGCCATTTTATCTGATCGACGTAAACATAATTGTGCTCTGAAGCAGAGAACCATTAAAGAAGTATTGAAATAAGGAGGACAATAAACTGCATCATCGTTAATGTTTTATTGTGATGGTTCTACATTGTTAATTTCAATATTAAGAATGTTCGCTATTCTTTTTCAAAATAACAAGTTTTAAAGATCACTGTTTTGAATTGATAGTTTATTAAAAAAGGAATTAAATAAACAAACAAAAACATTATGGTTCGTGTGCCTATTTCTGAAAAATATCACGCTATTTACTGAACATATATGTGACACAAAATACATGTTATAATCATGGTCGTTGTTCAAAATATCAGTTCAAAGGTCTTTTTTGAATTTATTTCGGGCTATATATCAGCCATGTAGACAAGGTACACCCGTTTTGATTGTACTTGCAAGCGGAAGTTAATAGCAGTTTAGAAAAAGGCAAGTGTCCCAATCAAACTCCTTTTTCTTATTCTCTGCCACCCAGTCTTTTTTTCTGATTCCATACTGCTGCTTGATAATAGAAAAAATCATCACATATAATTCAGAAAGTCTTTGATTTGACGCTAAACTTCCGAAAGCGATGCTAGTATGTTGACATATAATGTGATTCTGATTCCAGGCAATAGCTTTAGCAAGTAGACACCATAACGCTACATTGTAATGTAGTAGTTATTTCATCGCACTTCAGTGTAACCACCAACGTTTCTCATCAAAGCTACCAAGAAAACACATATTCAAACTTTAGCATGTTAAAAGAAACGTACTTCATCGCCGACTATCGCACTTCAGCATTATCATGTATTTTCAGCTGAGTACCATCGCAGTTAAAAGTTCTTCTTACAATGTATATATTCTAAATTCTAAAATGATTTATACGACACATTTCTTTAGTAATGAAATATTTATAAAGGGACCTTTTTACATGTACATGTATGTAGTATAATGATACATTCTTTTTGTTTAGGTAATATAACCATTAAAAAAATCTTCATAGTTTGACCTTTAGCAGGAATAAAAAATAATAGAAATGTAAATTCAACTTATCAATATTGACGTTTGAACATGATACGAGCCAATTACATCATTTTCAATTCAGTTTAGTTACATTAACGACAGAAAATGCAATGGAGAGACTCATTCTTTATTATATGGCTTACACATCATTAACAACAATAGACATTACCAACAGCAGGGGATACAATTTTCCATATATCAAAGTTTAAAGTCGACTTATCGTTATCCAACCATTGGTGTCTACCTAATTTTTGAATTCATGTACAAGAAAGGATGAAGAAAGTTTGAAAATGATACAAAGCTCACAACATATCCTGATTTTTATATTAATAATTGATGTAATGTTAATTGCAGTTTGATTCCCATTGGTCTTGTTTAAATTCCAAATCTTGTTTCAAACAACATGAATCATTGAAATGAGGTTTGATATTATTCTGTTTACATGTTGTTTGGTTAATCTGTTGTTGTTTTTATTTTTATTGAATCACTATTAAACACAATACAACTTGAGAATGTAATTATCAACGAATGATATAACTATCGGACATTAAAAACAAATGCGATTCTTAAATAGCATTTGATTGCATCCGGTGAAACTACTTACGTCAGAGAGGTTTATATAGTTTTTTTTCTGACACTTTTGTAATTCTCTTTATCATTATAATGTATTTTCGATTTATGAGTTTGACTGTCCCTTTGGTATCTTTCGTCCCTCTTTTATAACCACTGTGTCGATGTCTCTGCTGGTGGACATTTTGTCCCCGAGAACATCATCCGCCAACTAGTAAAATTACAATTGCATGAAATTACGAAGATCAAACAGGGTACTGGCTCGGACGTCGCCCAGTATAAAAAGGTCCGAAACAGACGTAACCATGGACACGGTGTGGTCTGATACGGCAGGTGTCCCCTCATCACCAGACATGACTAATATCTCAAACATGACTCATTCAGATAATCATACTAGTGACAATAGCAATATTTCACTTATACAGCCATGTTCAGTTCTCCTTAAAGACATTTTGGATTTTGATGACTCACAACAACACTGCAGCATTTCGAAATGTGAGACCAAAGGCTGCACAACTTGTGAAATTTTAATAACAGATACTGAATTCACTATCAATTTAACCAAGAAGTAAATTTACGATGATCTGAATTGTAAATGAATAAATGTTGTCTACGGATTAGCGTGCAACCTTTGCGGATTGGTAAACGTCGGTGAAATGAAAGGTAGGCTAAACAAATGTTTGTGAGGTCATAGATTAGACATTAATCTCAATGCAAACGACATTCTTTACCAGCATTTTAATCAGATCGATCATTCCATCGTTTCTATGACAGTTCGCTTTATCGACAAAATGTACCTAACAATCCTAATCTTGCAACGCCTCTTCGTAGACAAAAGAGCACTACTGGATTGGACAATTGGGAACTGCGACACCATATGGTTGCAATGACAAAATTGATGGTAAAGGTATTGTTACGCCCCGGTGATTTGAAAGCTATTTTTACTGTGGTCTCCGTTTTACACTTGATGTACGCAGATGTCAGTTGTATTGTAATTCGTATCTTAAAGAAGAAATAGCTAACTTTGACCTTATATTATATACTGATTTCTTAAAATCTACATATCGAATTCATTTGTATGTGTTATTGTTCATTTTGTATTTGTTTATACTTAGTTTCAGTATAGCGCGCCAAAATGTAACGTTACGTGTTCTTGTTTATGAATAACTTGTGTATTACGTCACACGTTGTATAAAATACGGATTGCATGTTCCTACGTTGAGCTTCTCTCCAAAAACTCCGTACAGTAAGCAGTATCTCTTAAACTAGAATTTGCTGCACCAAGTAAGAACACTTGGTGATAATGCAGTGCACCAATTAAATTTGCTGCACCAAGTAAAGTTGCTTGGTGAAAGTATTTGAATCAGTGCACTAAGTAGATTTTCCTGCACCAAGTAATGCAGTACACCAAGTAGGAGTACTTAGTGATAATACTTAATGCACATAGTATGATGAGTATATGAATGCAGTGCACAAAATAATGCACTGCACCAAGTAAGAGCACTTGGTGATAATGCAGTGCACCAAGTAGATTTACTGCACCAAGTAAAGTTGCTTAGTGAAAGTATTTGAACGCAGTGCACAAAGTAGATTTTCCTGCACCAAGTAATGCAGTGCACCAAGTAGGAGTACTTGGTGATAATATTTAATGCATCGAGTATGATGAGTATATAAATGCAGTACACCAAGTAATGCAGTGCACCAAGTAGGAGTACTTGATTATAATATGTAATGCAACCAGTATGCTGAGTATTTAATTGCAGTGCACTAAGTAGATTTTCCTGCACCAAGTAATGCCGTGCATCAAGTAGATCTTCTTGCACTGAGCGCTAGCAGAATTGTTTTTATTAAACTTGGTGTAATGAACGTACCTTGCTGTATTACTTATTGTATATAATAATTAACGTATTTATTTCATTAACCGCTGTATGTGATGTATTGTCTAAATAGAAATAATACAATTTATGAACATCCATTATAATTTTTATTATTACTTCCTTCACCAGAGACCCACAAAAGTAATTACGGGTTTATATCCTGACAAGAAAACCCGAAACATTACACATGTTACAGTATTCTATCTAGTCCTTCGTGTAGCTCGGTGAATGTGATGAATATTTTTAACTCTACCCCTCGACGTAGACGCAGTCATGGTCATCGTCATTATACATCACCTACTCTGCATGATGTCTCTATTAATGACTTGCCGCCATTTATACAAAAGCCATTAGGTATTCATCACATTCGCACGAAACTTTATTCATTACCCCTTTCTAAACTTCAATATATGTTTGGAAACCACTGTTACAAACCCTCATTCTAACCAGTACAAAATTACAGCCCTAATTTCGGATATTGCAAGTCACAGACTTTTCAAGCCAGTCCGCATTGGAAAAGATGAAAAAGAGAAACCATCTTTCTTTAATCTTTCCTTTGTCAACAAAGGTCTCGATGGCGTCAACTTAGGCACTATTCTTCATCATAAATTAGTTCAATTAAAAATACCGCCTTATTTCAAATATCAGTATGTACCAATCATTTCTTATACCTATATATACCAAACCTATTGAAACCAAACTTTTCAATTACAAACAGGTTTAGCAGGATCTCAATATTGACGACTTCAAGTCTAATCCTCCTGATTGCACTTGTGCTAGTTCCCAATTTATAAATAGTCCGGCTGGCCACGTTATTACCTGTGATCTCAACATTGTTAATAACACTTCTCTACGAAATGTGTTATCAAAAGGTCCGAAATATCGTTAGCCTAAATTCATCAATTGGAAATACAACTTTAAAATGTGGATGGCTTCAGTCGAGGATTATGCCAGGAAATGGGCTAAGCGCGAGAAGGAAGACGTAGACACTCTTTCAGAATGGATTAAGGCAGTGAGGTCGTTGATACAAATCAGAATTAAGAAACTGAATTGGTCTATCAATGCCCATGCTACGTCAATCTTTAAAAACCAAAATGTTGCAAAACACTTATCCTACCTCCATGACAAATATGGTGTTGTCCCCGCAAATAAAGCCCCAAACAACATCGTTTTCGTGGGTAAAACTCATTACATCAACTGCTTGATAACGAATTAGGTATTACCAATTCAATTGGAAACTCAACATATACCCTCACGACACTTACCAAGGAGGAAATTCTAGATAATCATAGGTCTGTTCTATGTTCCTTTGGAATTTCAACTAAATATCAAGTACTGGATCTTCCATCGCTGTATTGGATACCTAAACTACACAAGTGTCCTAACAAACAACGGTATATTACTGTGTCTTCCAAGTGCTCCACGAAACATCTTTCTAAATTATTAACATCTATTTTATCAGCAATCAAAGACGGGCTTCAAAGTTATTGTGAAACTGCCTATTCTAGAGGTGGCGTGAATCAGATGTGGATACTTTAAAATTTCAAAGATCTTTTAGAGTACATACAATCTAACTCTCTTTCATCTTGTAATAGTATTAAAACATTTGACTTTACTACTCTTTACACAAGTATTCCACAACTAAAAGACAAACTGAAAGAGTTAGTATTGCTTTGCTTCATAAAAAAGGATGGCCAACGTAGATACAAGTATCTTATCTTAGGGAGGGATAAATCCTACTATGCAAAGGATCACTCTGATTCAAACAAAAAATTCTCTGAAACTGACATCATCAAGATGCTTGATTTCTTGATTGACAACATACTTGTTACGTTCGGAGGACGTGTTTTTTCAACAGACTGTTGGCATTCCAATGGGAACAAATTGTGTCCCTCTACTTGCCGACTTGTTTCTTTATTATTATGAGGCTGACTTCATATAGGAAGAAAGATAAAAAGTTAGCGGTATCCTTTAACTCTACTTTCCGATAAAAAGATTACGTTCTTTCACTAAATAATTCAAAATGTGGTGACTATGTGGAACGGATCTATCCCATAGAACTAAAGATAAAGGATACTACGGATGCAGTTAAGTCGGCCTAATATCTTTACTTACATCTAGCAATTGACCATTAGGGTCGGTTGAAAACAAAACTTTACGATAAAAGAGATGATTTCAGCTTTTCAATTGTGAACTTTCCATTTTTGAGTAGCAACATTCCAGCAGCACCTGCATACGGGTTATATATCTCTCAATTGATACGAGATTCCAGTGCTTGCATTTCCTATCATGATTTTCTTGATAGAGGGTTGCTGCTCACAAGGAAGCTATTAAACCAAGAGTTCCAAAGGGTGAAGTTGAAATCATTTCCCTTTTTAAATTTTACGGACGCCATCACGAGTTGGTTGACCGTTATCGAATAACTGTTTCACAAATGATATCGGATATATTCCTTACGTCGTAACTACAATCCCTTTCTCTTTCATGAATTTGACCTACCGAATTAGACTAGTTACCGGATTTGTATCACATAAGCTACACGACGGGTGCCACATGTGGAGCAGGATCTGCTTTCCCTTCCGGAGCACTGAAATCACCCCTAGTTTTTGGTGGGGTTCGTGTTGCTTATTCTAAAGTTTTCTATATTGTGTCATGTGTACTATTTTTTGTCTGTTTGTCTTTTTGATTTTTAGCCATGGCGTTGTCAGTTTTTTTTCGATTTAAGAGTTCGACTGTCCCTTTGGTATCTTTCGTCCCTCTTTTATTGATATGATTTTGAAAAGCTTGCTTCAATTTCGGAATATAGTAAACAAATGTATCTTAATCTGAAGCCGTCAAAAATCTTTGTTGTACACAGGTCCAAGTAAATGTATTTTATATTCTTGTACCACGGTGGATTATAAGTGTTTTTCGTTTCTCGTACTTTCTATAGATAAGACCGTTGGTTTTCCTATTTACATTGTTTATTCATGTCATTTCGGTGCCCTGTTGAGCTTGCTATTTGGTGCGATCCAAGGCGGTTCTTTAATCTATAATTGTTTACTTTTTACACATGGTTACTTTGACAGAGAGCTGTCTCACTGTATAGGTACTCATACCATATCTTCTTACTTTTATTGCTGAAGTTGGTAAACAGCGTTTTCGTAATTGGTCTGGTTTTGTTTGTATTGTGATTATTATTTTGCTTTACGATTTGTTGTGGTAAGAAAAGAAAGGTGGGTTGGACTTATTGTATTCCGGCTTAGGGTGTGGTGTAGCAAATTATACCATCTTGCAAATGTTTTGTTTGTTCTCGTTTGTTTTTGCTTGTATGTCATGGTTATGGTCCTTTGGTCTTTCATGATGTTCTGTTCATTTGTATTATCCCTGTTTCTGCTATATGTAATATCTTATGAGATGTCGGTTTCTGGCATTTCATTATACAATGTCAATATTATTGTATGTGTGTACATTGTTGTCATACATTAACATGATTATATGAACAATACATTCGAGTCTAAATAATGTGATTAAAAGAAAAACACTTTGAAAAATTATGCTATTGATTAATCCTCGATGCGTTCGCTACACTAGTATTCTAATTAATCTTTGACATTTGAAGACGCATCATACATTTATCGTACAACTGGTATATTTTTTTAATAAGATGAAGCCTACTTTAATCTAGAATTATAGAAATGTAAGAATAGTGCACTATACAACTATATTTGGTAGAAGAAGTAACAACACAAATATCTTCTAGTCTTGCAATAAAGGGCTCATTTAAACATATATGTTGCTAGTGAAATGGTACATTTTTATTTAACAACGATAAATAAGCCATTTAAAAAACACTTAAAATAATCAATTCTGACCTTCAAAGGCCAATATAGATGCAGATCAAATTCATCATCTTAATGATTGAACACAAAACAAAGCAATTCCATCGTTTCAAACTCAATTAAGTTATATTTATGACATACAATGCTCTAAAACGACTAGTATTTGTGTAATTGCTTACACATACATTTTGTTCTATAATAGATTAAACAAACTTGGTATGAATGCCAATGAGACAACTCTCTATCCAAGTAACAATTTGTAAAAGAAAACCATTATAGGTCAAGTATGGTGTTCAACATAGAGCTTAGGCTCACACCACACCAAAGAGTAAGCTATTACAGCCCCCTAAACTGGCTAGTGTTTAACCATTCAAACGGGAAAACCGACGGTATCATCTATATAAAAAACGAGAAACACTAATGCACCACATTAACAAATGACAACTACTGAACATCAAGTTGGTTTTACCCTATGGTATATTTTGCCTTTCTTTTTCAACCAGTGGATGCAGTTATTCCTGTAACAATGATTAAAGTTCAACTACACAATTTTCATTTGAATTTTACGTTAATTTATATCTATTGGGATCTTTAATCAACCACAAATATGATTTCTCATTACATCATCTACAAAAAATCATGAAGGTACATGTATTTTTATAATTAATAGTGTGCTCATAACATCTCCTTATTTTAATATTAATAGAAAATGCCTACGAAATCGTGGTACAATTTAACAAGTGATTAAGCAAAGAGTTTATAAATTTCATGGACAGTGCGTCAATTGAGCATGAGCGAAACTGATCAATACTGGTCTCCGAATTCCTATATTCCTAAAAATTTGGCGGTTTATACTAATTTAGGAAGTACAAAACACTATATGTATAAGTCATATCACACATATTTCCAACTTCATATGGTTTCAGAGGAGATGCGGTTCAATTAAATCGACCTCTCTCTTTACTAGTAAAGAAACTTGACCTCTCTTATAACATTTTGTGAATCATGAAGGCCCTTTAGAAACAATTCCAATACATTACATGCCTTATTCAAGTTTTAAATATAATCCAAATGTAATTACCTCATTAATTAACCACACGCAACTCGGGAAACATGATTATCGATGAATGCAGAAGTTAGCGGAAATAAAACAACATAATCCTTAAATAGCATTTTATAACATCTGATTACACTTAATTTTAACGTCAGTGACTTTTTACGCCTATAAAGACTTTCCTTTTCTTACACATTTCTTTCTACTTTTATAAGTTCAACATTAATGTGTGTTTGTTTTTTTATGCTAGTTTTGTATAGCTTGCTTCATCTGCAAAATGCTAAGGTTTTTCTTATCCAAGGCATCATAGCTTTGACAAAACTATTTTGAAATTTGGATTTTAAGTGCTCTTTAAAAATATATTTGTTCGGCTTTCTAACTTTTTTGATCTGAGCGTCACTGATGATTCTTAAATGTGCGAAACGCGCGTCTGGCGTATCAAATTATAAGCCTGGCACCTGATAACTTTTTAAAGATTGACTAATTGTTTTCAAATTGAGGAAATAAATAAAGGCAACAGTAGTATACCGCTGTTCAAATCGATAGAGAAAGAACAAATCCGGGTTACAAACTGAGGGAAACGTATAAAATATAAGAGAACTACGACACAACAGAAATGAAACACACACAGAAACGAACTATAATGTAACAATGATATCATGGCATGTTATCAAAACATGGTGGGTTGAATCTGATTTTGGGGCATGCCAAACCATCCGCTTTAATGGCAGTGGTGTTAATTATTACATTACCACTGTATTTTTTAATATTTCCATGCTCCAAAGTATTTCCGAACCAGTTTAATGATATTTTGATACTTGTCATGATAATAGAAATAATGCCTTTGTCGTATTTTTTTAATGATTGTTTTTTTTTTTTGTCCTCTTTTTTTTCAATTTCATTATGTTTTCCAGAAAAGTTCATGTGCGAAAACAAATCTGAAATCTCTGCAGTAGAATTTATTAACCATGAAACAATTGTGTTCTACCAGAATTGCGATACTTACTAATATCTATATATTTTCAAAATGACGCTAACTATTCAAAAGTAAAATCACAAAAATACTGAACTCAGAGGAAAATCAATTCGGAAAGTCTCTTATCACTTGGCAAAATCAAATGACAAAACACATCAAAAACGAATTGACAAGAACTGTCAGATTCCTGACTTCTAACAGGCATTTTCAAATGTAGATAAAGGCGGATTAAACCTAATTTTATAGCGCTAAACCTCTCACTTTGTTGACAGTCTCATCACATTCCGTTATATTTACAATGATGCGTGAACTAAACAGACAAAAAATAAAATAGTCAAAATATGGGTACATCAGTCATCATCGTGTAACAATTTTAAAAGGAACAATTTAACAGAACACAAAAAATCTATCTACAAACACATTCATTACTTCGAGTGTCTGACGTCAGACAAAATATATACTTCACAAATTTTTTGTCGTTCAATGTTTATACAATCAATTTTAAAATTTCACATGAGCAATTTTAGCATACAGGGTTAAAAAATCAAAAGTATGTAATAATTAATTTCAGAAATAGACCGAGATTTAAGATACTCCAAAAGTTCTATAGAATATATAAGAATCCACAAACAGTTCATTCCACTACGCGATTGAATAATTTGGACGTTTGTGATTCAACGCATTTTCTAGTTCATAATAGAAATATATCATAATGACATATTATAGACGGGAAGTACCGAGCCACTTTAAATGGATATCACATAAAACAATCCAACAGAATATTTATCATTTAGGTCTTGGTACCTTCCAATGATTTTTTTAGAAAAAAGGACGAGACGATCAAGACATACCCCTGGTTCATTAACTTTCTGCTCAGACATTGATGACGTTTTACAAAGTCTGAATAGGAGCTGCAAGCTCTTGAATCTCTGCAAGCAGCATTTTCAGCAGAACAAATATATTTATGTCACACCATTATGTAGAAAAATTTAATTGTGAGGAAAAAGGAATGTTTTTCTGTGTTTTAAGAAACCTTGCAATGACGTTGACATAACAGATGCAATCAAATGATATTTAGGATAACATGCAATTTTTCACTAATTATTTCATCCGTCGATAAAAAAAAAACGAAAAATAGATAACCATACCGAATACGCATAGTATCATTATATAAGACACTTATTGATACCGTCAAATAAATACAACAATCATTCACTTCATATTTTAATCATTTGATGTACTGTTTTGCTATGTTATAAATCTTAAAATTCTACATGTAATATTCTTTTAGGTTATCTAAATAAAAAGCTAGACAACAAATGATAAGGATTCTTAAAATATATATATATATATATATATATATATATAGGTTAAAGCTTAATTTAAGGTTAATAAAAATAAAATATTACAACAAAAAATATAGAAATCCGGTAAGCATTACAATGAAGACTGTAGTCTACTACAATATCTTTTTTATTTAACGTCTATTTCTTATGCAAATATTTTTATTTTACGATACCATGATGTGATTATAATAGACGATACAGTGAACTTTGTTATATCATAATTATACAATAAAAAAAAATCATCTTAAAACGACTGCTTCAATGAACAGCAGTACGTGATCGGAATTAGATAATTATTATGTAACAAAATATTGATAAAGTGTCATGAAACCCTTTTGATTTGATTTACAATATAACAGTGCGACAAATGTTCAAGTCTGAAAACCTCGAAAATTACATGTATTTAATCAACAATGATCTTTAAGAATTGGTTTACATGTGACTTATCCATATAAAAGACAATTTATTATACTGCAAAGATGATAATTTTAAGGATGGATATTTACCGGTAATCAGAAGTCAAACAAGGGATTACAGCGTTACATACAACTGATGATGGAGGCACTCAATCACAAAAGCTATTGATTCATTGATTTCTTTGGCATTATGAAATATGTCAATGTTAAATTTAAATGTTAACATTATATGAGAATGAAAAGGTATGCGTAAAAAGACCATTTCGGTAGGTAAATAAAGTAAACAAGAAATGAACTTTTAAAACAATCTAATGTAGTATAATAGTTATCTGTAAACTTTGTAAAAAGTGAGAGATCTATGCAATACCCTCAATACGTACTTATGACAATAAATGTCAAGTCAGAGAAGGTCACATTTGAGCTCAGATTTACAATTCTTTAAGTATTTGGTCTTATACTATTATGATGCTGATTATATAAAGAAACTCTGTAAAATCAAGCTGAAAGTTTAAATCACGTTGTATTTTTAAGGTAATATTAAGTTTTTCAATGTTCAAAAATAGTTGTATGTCAAACTGCTATGTTTCCAATATTTTTTTTCCGCGAAAACGTGTGGTTTGAGTTTTTAAAATTTTGATAACATCAAACTATTTTTCTTTTCTGTTATGTAATATGTCAACTCTTAAGTAAACATTATTTCAGTATCAGGGCTCTAATCTTATGGCTTGTGGTTAGTGTTTCAAAATAGCATTTTCAGTAACAATATATGTGTTTTAGATTCTTGAATTTCACAGAAGACGTTAAATACAAGATATTTATTGGACCGCATTGTTTAGGGCTTTATATATAACTTGCCATAGTATATTCGCTTGTAAAAAATTTTGACATTCAAAATTGAATAAAATGTTATTAGTATACTGAGGTTGTCAACATTGTGATGGATCAAAACATACAATCTTGTTAAAAGAGGGACGAAAGATACCAAAGGGACAGTCAAACTCATAAATCTAAAACAAACTGACAACGCCATGGCTAAAAATGAAAAAGACAAACAGAAAAACAATAGTACACACGAAACAACATAGAAAACTAAAGAATAAACCACGAACCCCACCAAAAACTAGGGGTGATCTCAGGTGCTCCGGAAGGGTAAGCAGATCCTGCTCCACATGTCATGATAGCTTGAACAGTATGTTATTTGTGCAATGAAATAGTGGCCGATAAATGGCGACTAAAGAAGAAGAGTCATCTTGTCGAAATGTTTTTTAACAAAGCAAACGGTAACATGTAAGCATTTGATAGCAACACTAAGGGCCCACTGCATGTGTATTCTACTTATATCTACTTGCAAAATTCATACAATAGACCCTTTCACTGCCGTAAAAGTTTGTTGATCGCTAATGCACACAATTCATTTATAAATATAACAATCCAAACGTCAAATTCGTCATATATCCTAACATATAGCATATGTTGTCAAGTCAATTATCAATGAAATAATTCTAAATTATCACATGCAGTTCATTGCATTTATTCAAGCAATTCTAGTGTGACACTTGAGAAGTACAATGTAAACTTCACTATATGATATTGGTTTTATATTTATTGAAGGCCGTACGTACGTTGAGCCACATCGTTTGTATCCTCTTCCTTTTGTCATTGATCGATTGTTCGATGTTATCGCGATACAATTGGAATATTGGTAACCATCTTAATAGTTCACTCGCTCCTGTTAACAAAGACAAACTTTAAATCATTCGGCAATTCTAGGTAGATTCCGCTACTCTCCTTCTATCTTTCGGCTGTAATACGGTATGTTATATGTGTCTACGCCATACATTTCTTCACCGGAAGCTGAACGATTTACTGCTAGTGCTAATATTTTTAATACCTTATTCGCATCCTTTACAGGAGATCAGTAATGGAAACCTACGTATTACGGACGAGGTTAGATGAGGGTACGGAATGGGCCGAGTTGAGATGAATGTCATTTGTCTTTGAAAATAATTTTATACACATTGTATTTTATTGATCTCATCTCACACGTTTTTTTTTAATATCAATGCAGCATGTTTTATCAATAATCTACCTTTGACTGCGGAATGCGTTCCACTGTATGTTTTACGGTAATCACAGACAACCAGAAGTTATTGCACAATGATCTGTAAATGAAATTTCATTTTGTACCAAAGCTGGCGGAAGTATTTAAAAAAATCATTGTCAAATCCTATCCCAGCACCCCAACTCCATAGATCACAAGGTGTTTCGAACATCTATTTAGACCAATTAGAATTAACTAATTGACAAAGGCCATGTTCATCGTCAGGAGCCCTTGCCATTACATAGTGATGGCAGATCTGTCATAAAAACTAGATCTATTGAAGAAGAATCAAAATGTAAAAATATCAAGATATACATGAATAATTTTCATATTTGATTAAATTAAGATAATGCATCATAAATTGACCATCCCAAGTTTAACTTCCGAAACACTAAAATAGTGACAAGTCCTATTTTGCAATATGGGATTTGTGGTTGCATGTTTTTTTAAAATTTTTTTTATTAACAACCAATTTATCATTTTTCCCAATGCTATTCGGTTCTTTTACAAGTCCTGTTGGAAGTGATTTCTGCTTTCTGGGGAGAAACCTTCGAGTATTAAAAATTTAACTAGATAATCATATTGTAGTCATTATCGATCTTTTGGCTTTTTACTATCATCTTACAATACAAAGGGTAGCGGTACATACGTTTTTTTTAGGTAAGAAAGAGACATTTAACATGTTTAACCCCGCCACATTATTTATGTATGTTCCTGTCCCTAGTCAGGAGCCTCTAATTCAGTGGTTGTCGTTTGTTCATGTGTTACATTTTTGTTTTTCGTTCATTTTTTTATATATAAATAAGCTAAAGGCCGTTAGTTTTTTCGTTTGAATTGTTTTACATTGTCATATCGGGGCCTTTTATAGCTGACTATGCGGTATGGGCTTTGCTCATTGTTGAAGGCCGTACGGTGACCTATAGTTGTTAATGTCTGTGTCATTTTGGTCTCTTGTGGACAGTTGTCTTATTGGCAATTAAACCACATCTTCTTTTTTATATTTAAACATAGTACACAATACAAAAAAAGTGATCTTAAGTGCTTCATTGGGAATCAAATATAGAACGTTAAACCTCCAACACAAACATTTCAGGTCAACTTAACAGTCTACAAGATTCTGCCAATACAATTGTTACACAATAACTTTTTAATTTTATTTATTTCACAATTTGACTCTCTCTCTCTCTCTCTCTCTCTCGCGCGCTCTTTTCTCTCTCTCTCTCTCTCTCTCTCCTCTCTCTCTCTCTCTCTCTCTCTCTCTCTCTCTCTCTCTCTCTCTCTCTCTCCTCTCTCTCTCTCTCTCTCTCTCTCTCTCTCGTGAAGTGAAGTGAAGTGAAGTAGAGCACATTATAATTTTTATGTCGTGCACAGAGAATCATAATCTACTATTATATTACTTTCTTTATTGGGTGAATGCAAGTATTGGGCAATGTTCTATCCATCACTGCATTACTGAAGATATTAAAAAAAAAAATAACATTTTAGTTTTGATCTCTTTTCTAACACGCTCCCTTAACAGCTGTTGTCTATTTACTTGATGTGTTTGAGCTTTTGAATTTTATGATATGATTAGGGACTTTATGTTTTGATTTTTACGGGGAGTTCAGTATTTTTGTGAGTTTTTTTTTTTATTAAAGAGGTAACTATATATCGGAAGATGTGATATGAATGCCAATGAGACAACTCGCCATCCATGTCACAATTTATAAAAGTATCTTTCCAAATTTCAAACAGTTATGTACTCATCAATATAATCCTGTTTATTTCCTATGTACCTAACAAATATAAAACAATAAACTGTATTGTATTGTCTCTAAATAAGTCTTTTTTTCTCCTGTTGACCCCCTTCCGATACATATCAATCATACCTTAAATGGACAACACTTATAACAATGTCAACCTCCTCTAGACATACAGGCAAACTGAAAAAAACCAACAGCATGGGATACAGTCTTCCACAATATCAAACTGTCTACACACGACTTCAAGCCTGAAATTGCACGGAGTCTAGAAGGTTGAATATTGCTTAGTGGTCATGACATCAAACTAATGAATATAGAATGCAATTATGTAAGAATTGCCAGACTGTATCTTAATTTGATATCATTTCGATAATCATGTAGTATAAGATTCAAGGTTTATCATACATTGTCTATTGATCGGACACTAGGAATATCCATTTACTGCACATTTCAACATTTATAGCTTTTCACAAATGATCGTGGCTATTAATAAAAAACGTAATATACAAAATTAAATGATTCAGATGTAATACAGGTGCTTCCTACGTGAATTCAATGATAAAACAGATAAACAACAGTTCATATGACTTTAATATTAAGGCTACCGAATCTGTAAAAAATGTTGATAAAATCAAATGTTCTCGTATTTGACCATCGGGTTTCCAGTATTGACACTTGTCTAATTGCTCATTCAAATATAATTGATTAAATTGCATTCAAGGGTGTTTTGTCAGCTATAGTGCATTTGTAATATAAAATTTGTACTAGCATTTCTGAAAAAAACTGACAACGCCAAGGATAAAAAAGAAAACAGAAACAACATACAAACAGTACTACACAAAACACAATAAAGAACATTAAAGACTAATAAACACAAAACTGAGGGTACTCTCTGGTGCACCGGAAGGGGAAGCAGATCCTGCTACACATGTGACTCCTATCTTGTTGCTTATGCTAGTACCTACCTGTTAATATTTCTGATTCGGCTACATTGCTGAAAACTTCACAATTGGGAAGCTAAAATCATCTCGTTTTTAATAAATTTTGTTTTCAACCGATCCTTATTGTCAATTTCTAAATGTAAGTCCAGTTACATGTATGAAGCAGAAGTGTTTTTTAAACAAAGAACGATTTGGCCCGCTATGAAAAGATACGTGTACCTAGTTCATTGTGTCGTTTAGTTTAAAATGGGGATCATTGGTTCGTATAAAGAGTAAAAAAGGCCAATGTATCGATACTATTGCATGATGAAAGAGTCTCATATTAAGAATTTCGTTAGGGGATAGAAACACATTCGGTATTAGAATAGTTAAAAATTTGAATGTAAAATGAAGTACATTGTAGTATACGACACAGAAATTCAATTACCAATGCTTTGCAAACTTATTGTGTGCCCTTAGTTTTTACCAGTTAATGCATAAACAAATATAGAAATTTTTTTCACACATTAAAATGTGTGGTTTTTTTTAACAAGTACTTGTTGGTAAAGAAAAGACAATATCTTCATTTGATGCTTAGGTTGATAAAAGACGTGTCACCTTTTAACCCACAGGTTCTCGTGAAAAAAGTTAGTCAACCAATATCATGGATAATGTGATGAAAAATGTTTTATAATTAAATTTACTTTTAGATAATAATGGATTTACCAAATGTTTAAAACAAAATGATCTCGCATTCTATCTAATTCATAAATCTAAAATAAACTGACATCACCTTGTAAAAAATGAAAAAAAAAGACAAACAGATAGAACACATGACACAACATAGAAAACTAAAGAGTAATCAACACGAACACCACCAAAAACTAGGGGTGATCTCAGGTGCTCCGGAGGGGTAAGCAGATCCTGTTCCACATGTAGCACCCGTCATGCATCTGGTAACTTAAAACCTTAATGTACTCCTACATACAGTTTTCGTCTTAGTTTCATTTGATTTAACTCTTATTTGTCTACCTGACAGTGTTATATTTTTCAGACAACTGTTTCTGACACAGTATCATATCAATGATATTAAAAGTACAATCCTGTAACTTTGATTAAATAGCGTTTTAGCATATGATTTACACACGATTTATAATGGGAATCTCACTTCAAGAATGGACATAAGCGTAATTGTTTTGTTACTGTATTACATAATCGTGAAGATTAGTTACTGGATTACATAATAGCGCTAAAATCACTTTTATATGTGATGATAAAAGCGACAGCACATTTTGTGGCTTATACGATGCTGTTATATAACATAAAGTAGTCAAAGATGCCATGATTCTAATTTAGTACAACAGACGACGTACTTTGCGCCTACATGAAACTCATGAATGACTCGAATATTCACAGTTGGAAAGCTTAAGAGCTCCATGTCAGTTTTGGTCACGTTTATGATATAATAAATTCATTCCCATATGGAAGAAATTATGTTAAAATGTGTATACTATTTTTCAATGCAAATATATCCATATTAACAGAAAATAAAAGTTAAAATAAACTACTACAACAACAAACAACATCACATCATGTACTTTCTTCCTTTTCACCTAAGTTAAGCAACAACCTTTCATTTTGAAACTATGTTTCGAGATATTGAAATACTGTACATTTCATTATGCAAGCTACGCACACCAACGTACAGGGGTAATACATTTAATAGCATATAAAATCAAGAATATACATTTATTCATTGTAATAACTTGATATTATCTTGTTGATTATGTTCATGCTGATTTAAGTAGGAAAATACAATTATTTTTTGTATAGAAGAGAGTCGAACAATACCATAGGGACATTCAACTTAATAGATTTGAAATAAACTGACAACGCTACTGCTAAAAAAAAAATGCACATAAACGAAAGTTATCATGCGAATAGATATAATGCAATGGTACATATAGAATAAAGGACTTTTTGTTTTTGATACTGACTTTATCACAGTAAAATATCAGGTGAGCCCGAAGGGCGAGCCTGATATTTTCTGTGATAAAGTCAGTATCAAAAACAAAAAGTCCTTTATTCTGTTTATCGGTAATTTAAAAAAAAAATTAAATCACTACAATAATAGAGAGAATAACAAACGAACTTCTTTTTCGCGTCGAATCACGGCGAATCACACTTGACGTCACAGGCTGCATTACGTCATTTGAATTTTGTCACAGTGCAGTAAACATGGCGTTCTCTTGCACAAAGTATTGAAAAGGAATTATTGCATGCGTTTCATTAATATTCTGCTTTGGACATGACTCTAACAATGGCAAATATAATGGTAGCATACCGGTAAGTCAAATTTCTTTATTTTTCACAAAGCATCAACATAGAGAGGGTAGGAGGGGTCCTGATCCCGAAATCCCGGGACCGGGTTTAAAAGCACGAAATCGCGAGGTCCCTAATTTAAATAAAGTTAATCCCGACGTCCTGATAAAAAACATAATTATTTGGACTATGTGAGGAGACATTTCAGAAGGCATTGTAAGCTTACTGTAAATAATTTGTAAATTATCCGAACAAGCTCATTTCTTGTCTACTTCATAATTATTTCAAACATTTTAATAGACGTCACTAAACTTTTAGCTTATAATTCTTACTTCTGTCAAAGTCTTCGTGTTCATCTATTTTCAACACGGACCAGAAATGTGAAACTTGGAGTTTAAAGGCCCTGTGGCTACCTTTAATTTCAAAAGCGAATTTAGGGGGTAGGCGACGTGGGTCACAGTCACCCCTTATAAAGGCTACAATTCTGGTCAAAGCAGACCTTTTGGTGCCCCCGGTTACCCCCCCCCCCCCCCCCCAGTCTTTTTTTAATTTATCCTAGATCCGCATATGAATAAGTTCACTTTTTTGTTCTTTGTTCTATGAATATCTGTCTTTAAATTGACAATGAAACCACATCTTTTAAAATTGTATATGATGGTCCCACAAAAATACACCTTATCGCTAATCCCGGCTGACCCGGCCGCTTGAACTTTTGACGTCAACAACAATCACTTTTCCATTGTGGCGTCAGATATTTTGTTTTATGACGTCAAAATTTTACGGGAACCTGTGTGATTTCCAGCAATGGCGAACAAATAGCGATAAGGTGTATGTCGAAACTGCGTAAATTTCATTTTTTTTCTAGCTTCTCTCATGCGATAGCGGTACCTTTTTGGTCACTATTTATGTGTTGCGTTTAAATATGAATTGTAACACTTTATAGTGACTGAACAGGTAAAACAAATACTTCTCAGGAAACAGAAAAAGAAAACTACTTGGAACAGCACCAGGCTATGTATTGGTATTGTATTAATAAAAACTCGGATTGGAACATCATGGACGATATGTTAGTTGTACTTCATAACGCATTTCTTTTTTTAAAAGTCTATCGGCTTTTTCATGCATTTTCTGTTCACATTTTCACAACCATCGTTCAAAAAGGCTAAGCTAACTTTGTGAAAGTTTCAAACAATGTCATTGTCAAGTGTTTCATTCGCCAAAAATCTCGTGCGTTTCTGCGAAAAAAATCACGCGCAATTTTGTGAATGAAAGGGGAAAGTAGATCCTTACGCGTTGCATTCGCGCATGTCATTTGCGTACTAACCCAATAATTTTCATATCACGGCCAGTCCACTGATACTGACATTATCAGCCAGTACACATCAAAGGAAATATGTACAAATTACCGATAAATTATATTATTGTATTAAAATTCAGCAAATAATTCAAATAAAATGTGTTGAAACAATATTTGTGGTTTTTATTCTGTCACAAGCTACACAGTAGCAAAAATACATATGATAAAAACTTGAATGAAATGTAATATAAATGTGAACATTAACTGTGCTGTTCAATATGATAGCCCTTTTTTTTAAAATAGTTTTCTATTTGTGTTTATACATTACATAATCGCAACAAAAGGTTGATTTTATTTTGTTTCCTACCAATCACTTTTATTATAATTTTTTTTAGCTTGATTGTACATGAAGAAATAGAAAACGAAATTTCGAGTTCTTGAGAAAATAATTGTGGGTTGAAACACTGAACATGTTGAATGTCTAGGAAACACAAATTGTTGACCGGTCTGTAGCAATGTGACCTACTACTAGTATTCAGCAATAAAATTAACGGTACCAATTTTCTTGCACCAGATGCGCATTTCGACAATACATGTCTCTTCAGTGATGCTCGTGGCCAAAATATTTGCAATCCAAAGCTTATATAAACGATGAAGAGCTATAATCCAAAAGGTCCAAAAAGTATAGCCAAATACGTGAAAGGAATCAGAGCTTTGCATGAGGGAGATACATTCCTTAATTTATAATAATTTCTAATATTTTGTAACAGCAAATTTTAATAACACAATAAATCCGTATTTTCATGCCAGTACCGAAGTACTGGCTACTGGGCTGTTGATACCCTCGGGGACTAATAGTATACCAGCAGAGACATCGACCCAGTGGTAGTAATACAATTAACGGTACCAATTTTCTTGCACCAGATGCGCATTTCGACAATACATGTCTCTTCAGTGATGCTCGTGGCCAAAATATTTGCAATCCAAAGCTTATATAAAAGATGAAGAGCTATAATCCAAAAGGTCCAACAAGTATAGCCAAATACGTGAAAGGAATCAGAGCTTTGCATGAGGGAGACAAATCGTTCAGTGACTTTGCAAAAAAACTTTGTTTCAATTGTCAAAATAACAACCGAGTATTGACCACCACAGTCGTAAATCTTAGCAGAACTAAATATAATTCTAGTATCTTCGCATTATGAGTGTTTGACTGAATAATGCATGCCATGTTTGCAAATGTCCATTATGTAACCTATTAACTAAAAAGATATATTCATGTTGTTTGTTTTGAAATTAGTTTACAATTATTTTATGTTGTGAATTAAGTACTGTTCACTGATCTTTCTAATTTAAATTCCAAATTAGATATTTGACCAAAATTTCACGGTCCATAACAAAAATATGCAGTGCCCGTGTACTATTGAAACATTTTTTGTGTTTAGTTTGTGTTTGAGTCTGAATTTCCTTAAACTATTGTTCTTCTCTCTTTTGATTAATAATCCACGTTCAAAACAAAAAGAAACAGTCGAAGGTGTATGATGACCGCAAATTAGATGTGAAACATTAGAATGGCAGAAATCCGATAATATCATAATAAGAACGTATGATACAAATAGCATTTCAAGAACTCACATTTTATGTAAAATCAACTACGCAGTTATCAAACATACAATGATTTAAAGAGATAGCGTGATTGTTAACTTAGAGCATTAGACAGCACATTATATATGTTCTACATAGATTATGACAAGCCTTAATGGAGAGATCAGACATGTCAACGTTAGCCTAAATATTTGATGGACAATAAACAAAACTTGATAAATATTTATTTGGCTTTATATGAACAGAATGTGATCGATATTAAAATCAATGATCCACAACCAAAAACCTGATATGTGCCTACCTTTATAATAAGTGTGACATTCACATATTATGTTTCTGTCTATCTCACATACCTGTTACTCTGTGATTTTTATATGTTGATGTACATCATACTAAAGTTTGGCTTATTATTTCCACTACACACTGAAAGAGACTGAAAAGACAAACATTGCTAACCAATAACAAAAATTTATCATTTTTAGAAAATTAGGACGTGACAAATTCGAGAGATAAGACATGTCAACAAAAACTTTTTTTTATCTGATACTGAGAAACATAACATTTGATTTCAAATAGATAGAATGATAAACTGCGTTATCTATCTTATCATTAGTTGTTGTTGTGGAACTACAACATTTTTTTCCATATACAAAACAGAAAGGAAGATACTTTTTAAAACATTGATATGCAGAGTTTAACCATTTTGTGTGTGTATAAGATATTGTACATGATTTATGTGCTGATGTTTTCATATGTAAGAACACAGATATTTACTCAAATTTAATGCCCGAATAAGCAGGGAAGACAATCACACGATTAAGACAATACTGAAATATTGATATGCAAAGATACTTCTACTTAGATTATTGTGTTGGAGTAGTGTGAATTGACATTTTCACTATTATATATTGGCCTAAATAGGTGCTTTCACTTGATTGTAAGTGATGAATACAGTCGTTAAGAATGGTTTATGACATAAGCTATGACATATCACATATTAAGGTATTGTTAAATATTGATTTTAATAGTTAATAAATGTAATGATATTTTTTGTCACAAATCATAACTTTTACTTCTAAAAATTAATGAGGTTTAAGTAAATACTTATTACCATACCAGAACATGATAAATGTAGTTAAAATGATAGGACCATTACAAAAAAATTATCCCTTGAAGATAAATGAAAATATTTAGGAAACTAAAAACTTGGCAGCATGCACTCAACAAAATTCCGTGGTGATTATGTTGATTGATTGTTGGTTGCTTAACGTCCAGTGGCAAATATTTCATGCATATTCAGGACGAGAACAAGTTCACAATAAATACAATAGGTAGGTTGATACAATAGAGGCCATCTGGGATGATAGTCGGGGAAATTTTGATTGCCACTGGAAAATGAGGGGATATTGGATAGGGACAGTAATTTTGCTTTGCAACAGGCCACCTACGGACCCCTCAAAGAGTTGTTGCAAGGGTTCTTAACGTGCAAAGAGCGTGGCACTCTCTTTACACGAGGCATCGGATTTAAAGTCCCCCTTCTGACCGGACGTGACTGCGAACTTGATACATCCCGCACAGCCAAACGGACGCCCCACTTCGGCAAGCGTTTTACTGCCGGTCGGGAGAAGACCAAATGACCATATTTTATACCCCAGTCACCCTTGGGGTGTGGTGATTATGTAAAAAAGACCATGTAGTATTCTACTATTCTGCCAATCAGACAACTCTCCTCCAGAGCAGAGACCAAATAAAATAGACGTAACAACATTAGGTCACCTTTAATAATGACAAAACACAGACCACCTAGTCATATATAGAAAAAGGGATTTGATGCATATTGAATATTTCAAATTGAGATCTAATAGCTTGTCTTCCTTATAACCATCATGTCTTTTAGTATAATATTAGTAGTAGAAATGAATATTATAGCGACTTATTAGGGTAACCTCTTTTCGTTTCTATTGCATGTGGTAAAGATAATACGAATAATGCAAATGATATATTTAAACTTACATTTTCATTGATATATAGTATCTGGTATGATTTTATGGTATGGTTTGTCACAAATTATTACAATGCTGCCGATCTCTACTCATGATATTGTATGACTGCTGGATATCGTATAGGTCCATAATGAAGCCAAAATGATTGTGTTAAGGTTGGTCCTAAATATGACAGGATATCCAATAAATTAAAATCATATGTGAAAATTGCCTTTTGTTCTAAAGCAGCCATTTGAAAAATACTAAACCCAACAATTCTTACATTGATTAAGAATTAAAGCCAATATAAATGCAAATCCAATTGATTATTCTTACCCGATTAATATATATTTCAAAGCAACTATATTATTAAAATGTCAATTATGTAACATCCATTACAGATCAAACAATACAAGACCTATTTTTTTTATCTAATTGTTTGCACAAGATTTTCATTCAATTAGGTTTGGCCACAAAGGTGTGTAATTTACCTGTATCATACGATTGAGTCAACTTAATTTTATCCGTCGACTTGTATATACTTTAATTTGAACATCAGTAAACCATTGTCACCTTGATGTGTGTCTTACAAAAATAAAGAAGTTTAAAGATTGATATATCTCACATTGACTTAATATGTGGATTGATAGTTTACTTACAAGTTATACTTATTGCATTTTTTAAATAGGCCATTATATTTGATTCTGTTAGCAAATTGTGTTAATAGGCTTCTAATTAATTCAATAATATCTTCTTTTTGTTAATGCAGGAACATAATTATCGATTGATGAAATAATCATTGGATAAACAAAAAGACAAACTATCATCAAATAGAGTTTGATTAGATACCATCATTTGATAATTGTAGTGTAAGTTATAATTCTTTTAAAACTGAAAAAGACTTCCTTTTTGCATACACATTTACTTCTTCTTTTCTTAGTTAAACATTTTCAAATATGTATGTTTTATTGTTACTGGTGTTCAATAGAATGCCACAGTTTCATAATACGTGTATAAAAATGTGTAATTAAAAAAATTAACGAAATATAATTATATAAGTAGTGGTTGTTATATAACTTCTCAACATCACGAACGTCGGTAAAACATACTTTTAAACCTATGAAATGATCAGCAGAAATAATAAAAGACTTTTGATTCTCAAATAACAGATGATTACATTTGATTACATCCGTTAATTAGTTTAAAGTCAGTATTTTTTTTAGCCGGTACAGACTTCCTTTTTCTGTCGTAATTTATTCTAGTTTTATGAGTTTGACATTTATGGTTGTATTAGTGACATTAATTTATCAACAGCTTACGTCATTTCCAGATCTTATGTCTTTAAACTAGACAAAAAAACTGTATTTATTTTTAGGTTTATGTACAAGTATATATATTCTTGCCCCAGATACTTGGATAATGATTTTTTTCATTGTCGAGTTAAGGAAATAATAATCAAAATAATGCCTGTAATTTTGGGTGATTGTGTCCTCTGTACTTTTAATCTAAATATGTGCCTTCCATAAAAAGTCTTTAACATGTGTTATGAAGGTTCTATGAAGATAGAAATTTTATAAATAAAAACCGAATCCGGATTCTCTTCGATGGATTGATTCTCTAAGAACATATATTTTTCTTCCATCAATTTCAAAAACAAATACATCTATGTCTTTTGAAAATGAAGCAAGCTGTCATATGGCTGTATCGACAAAACACATTTGTACCTGTATTTTAAAAACATATCAAGAACTTCTTTATGTGTTTTAAGAAAACTACAATTGACTTTCACAAGACGAATGTAGTCTAATATTATTAAGTCTGAGAATGGCTTTTCAAATTTCCTTTTATTATTCATTGAATTGATCAGATCATTACATAAATGTCTGAATTTCAGCAAATTATATTGAGTTAAATGAAATAGTACACATGAAATATGCCTACAATTAGATAACTTTTGGCGAAATCCACCTTAAATCGTCAGACAAATCTAGAATAAACACTTTCTACTATATATCACCTTATGTAATAAATCATATTTTATGTATTAGTAATGCGTCAGGAGGATGAATATATATATTCAAAAATAGTTTAATAGTATAATATGTCGTGCAAAAAGAACATTAAAGATGGTAAAACATAGCTAATCTACATATGTTACCATTTTGGAAGCTAATCAAACAAATGGAACAGACCTAATGCACTGTCATTATATACTATTTGTTGACTTAGGTCAGCAAGAACGCTCTACATATATATCAGCAATCATACACGGAATAACGGGAAAGGTTTATTAAAAAGAACCAGAAATAGCCAAACTTATCAATAGATATAAAGAAAATATCCTGTGGCAATAATATAAATTACAAACTTTGAATGAAAATATGAATATTTAATGTGGTCAATTAATTCTTAAGCTGCAATTGTGCTTAAAACGCAATGCCTAAAAAGATAAAGCTTCAGATAAACAATAGTTTACAAATGTAACTTAAAAAATTAAGACTGAACACCAGAACAACTTCAAAAAACTTGATGTGATCTCAGGAGCTTTGAAAGGTAAAACAGTTTCTACAACGCTCTACATATGGAACCCGTTGTGTTGCTCATGTTGGTACAAATCCGAAAAAAAGTTTAATTTGTTGGGTCTTATTCGGGGAAAAGCGGACGGGATTATAGTAACGACATTTGAAACATATCCGATATTATCTGTGGATCGGTTATTTTATACCAGTCAATCAACTCGTTATGGCGTTCGTAAAGTTTACTAAGGAATGATTCATACTAACCACTTGGAACTTTTAGTTTTAAAATATACTTGTGAACAGCAACCCTCTATAAAGAAATCAAGGAACGAAATACAAGCTCAGGAATACTACAGAAGACAGAAAACGGCAATGTTTTATATGAAGCCCATAAATGTAGAGATTTTTCGTAAAAGATCGTATGTGAAGATGAACTAATTTTAAAGTGTTGTCAATTTAGCACGTCAATAAACAAAAACTTTTCTAACTTTTTTTGCTACCATGATATGAACATTGGCGCAAATACATTATGTCGATACCTATACTGTGGTATTCCACAGGGTATATGATGCTTTTATACGTTATTATTGGCTTTAAATATGCGTTACGTAGCTAGGAGTAACCTCGTATATGTCCTTTGTTTTTGATAGTGTCAATTTGATGATTTTTTGTCAACTGATCATTGTATACTACACTTTTGGTGTGCTGTTACACAACTATTTGAGATTATGGAAAAGGTTCAAAGCTCGCAAGCATATTCAATTCGGCTACATAATGTACGTGCTTGTTCCAATTCAGGAGGTTGTAATTCAGTTGTTGCCATTTAATTTGTTTTGGTCTCATTTTTATCCCAATAAATGCATATTGTTTTCAAGTTTGGTTTAACCTGTATTTGTAATATATATCATATATTTGTAAATAATATATATATATATATATGTATCAAGCCTTTCATAACTTGTTATGTGTATTGATCAATGTTGAAGGCCGTACAATGACCTATAGCTGTTACAAATGTAACTCCTGTGTCATTTGGTCTCTAGTCGTAAGATCTCTTAATGAGAATTATACCACATCTTCTTATTTTTAGACAACTCTTGTGGTTTTATTGCTACTGATGATCAAATGACAACTATTCTATTTTGTATCATTAATCAGTATTATAGTTATTCCATCACTCCAATTAGGACCATTGTTATAAAAAATTACATATAACGGTCTTATTGCCATAAATGTATGTTATTGTTTTTATATTTATGTTAACGGAATAGGTTCAACAAGGAATTATAAATGGCAATGTAAGAAAAAAAAAGGTTTTAAAAATGTACGTTTTCACATTTTTGTCACACATAGCACCTTACACAGTTCTGTTATTATCAATAGATTCAGATATATTTCTTTTGATATTTTGTACTGGAAACAGACTGGAGCGCCTTGATTGTACCCTTAGGTTATTGTATTCAGTTACTTCATTTACCATAAGTATATCAAGTAATGCTGACCACAGTGAACCTACGCGTTTCACGCACTTCTAAATGTTTCGCCATCCGTCTGAATTCTAGTTCTAGTGTCTAGTTCAAAGACGTATTTTTACAGCTGATGAACTAGTGTAACCTTGATTGAGTGCAAAATATGTTTACCGAGATTTATTAATATACTTAAAGTAATATGACCAAATAGTATTAGCTAATAATATTACATGGACACCATCAAGGTCGTCGTATAATGCTTGAAATCACATTACATTTACTTATTAGATTTTGACAAGACAGAATATGTTTTAAGCATAAACTTGTCATTCGCAACTGATAGATGTAAACATGATATACCAAATAAAAGAAATGTAATAGTTTTATTAAACAAGATATAAAAGAGAATGAACTGTGCAGTCATTGATGCTCATTGTTGTCCATTGAATCATGTACAAACATATAGACCTCTCTCATTCGCGGGCAGATCATTTTGTTAGGCAATTTATCAGTTAAGCTTGTATCAACGCACAATTGAGGACATTAGATTCTAGTGTTTGTAAAGTGTCATGTGTCTATAGCTATGGAAACAAAGATTCAGATTAAGTTTCTATTTTCAAGTAACAAACCTCCGACGCTCTCTGAGAACTTTAATTTTGATATGAATCACTACAATAGCAGCAATAAACTCTGTTATGACATTATCTTAATATTGAATTTCATTTCAAGAATAAATATTGGTCAGGGAGGTTAACAACAAAGTTTATTTAAGCCTTTTATGAGATATATTTTAACAAGAAAAATTTAGAGATCAAAACGGTCATCATTAGCCTTATTATTTATTGAACAACTCCTTAAGCTGATCAGTATTAATTGACTATAAATACACAGGACGTAAACGATTTAATAAGTTAAACTGACCAAACACAAACAGAAAATGCTAACCAGTTTATTTCATCATTCAATATGAAAAAGTAGAAAATATTGACACATTACAGAGACGCTAAACCAAAGATATATTTATAACAACGAGTCTAACAGAGATGACAATGCATAGAACATAAACTCAGGCTAAAATATGAACGTGATACTTTTTTTTAAATGAATTCTTTACCCACCTGTGGCCAAGAACCTTCAAAAACATTGATGATGTAAAATTGTTTTAACAAATAAATAAAAGTTTTAATTGAATCGTGAATAGTTTGTCTTGGTTTATGCCGTTTTCTTAATTTGTTTACATATCATTTTGTTCTTTCATTTATTTTTTTTTTTTTTGTATTTTAAGTTTAACTTGCCCAAATGGCTAAATAGAAAGTGAGCGGATATCGTAGCTCAGCATTTTACAAAAGAAACTTTTGCAAATAACAAGGCAGTAAGTTATAAAAATTAGATATAGAAATATATGATTTTGGTGCAATTACACAACTCTTCGTCCAAGTCACAATTTGTGAACGTCAACTAATATAAAAAAAAACCAGCACGGAGCCTTGGCTGACATCGAACAGCAAGCTACACAAAGCCCCATATACTAACTAGTGTTAAACCGTTCAAACTCGAAAACAAATTGTCTAATCTATATAATAACGAGAAACGAGAAACACTTATGAATAACATCAACAGTTGCAAACAAATGCAGCCGGTTTGAACGTTTTAATAGGTACACACCTTCACCCTTTCCTGAAATAATAGTATAATACCATAAAATAGAAACCACACTTACAGTTTGCATCTATTTAACTATCAATACGATTGCAATCAAATTTTTCAAAACTCATACCTGGATGTATATATTTAAAAGAAACGATGTTTCTGATGTTAACGCATCGACGCATCTCGACAAGATACACTAAAAAATAGAAAAAAATTATAAAATGCGGATTACCGATTATACCGTCACAATCATTAGAGATATAAGTAGTCAAATATTGCAAAAACATGTAGAGATAATTCATCTCGACCAAAATTATGAATGACTTTCTATATGTTGTCCTGGAATAATGTAATTTTAATGACCTTAAGGGTTGTTGTCTCCTATCCTCATGCTTTTCGTTTAATGTATATTGGATTAATGTTCTGCTGATTGCTTTAATTTGTTAATATATAGTACCATTTACTTTCTCATTTGATTGTTTTACATCTTTTAGGCTCTTATAGTACATGATAAACCAGTATTCCCTAGTTTATCAGACAGTTTAGGTTGCAAAGATCTATCAAAAAGATATGAACCAATTGGTCTGAACAAGGAATTAAGTGATTTTCTGTGTCTGAGTTTGAAGGTTTCAGACAAATTAACTTACAGATTTATAGAGGAGTCAACTTCGAGGTTATAGTATAACGTCTGAAATCACATTACACTTACGTATTAAATTAAGAAAAACAATAGAATATTACCATCATCATGATCATATTTGTCATCTGAAAGACGTAAACAAAACGGGAGCGGTGAAGCCAATAAAATTTCCTTTTTTAAAAAGAAGAGGGAGATGAATATGTAATTACTGATGTTTATTAGTGATTAGTGCACAAAAGATCTGAAATGTTGACTTGGATATTGAAACTAAATCATTTCATTGACTACTACCCTATGATACGACCGTGATGTGTCTGATTTCGCAAATTGTATCAACGTAAAAAAACCCACCATAAAACGAAACGAAGACGGGAAATCCTTTTCCTCATTTTCAGATAGCACCATGATTTCCACAAAGCAAGAATCACTAACAACGCATTGCTAATGGTTAACATTTCTTTGTTTTCAGTCTCAATCTCATACTCGAGAAGTATACATCGAAAATTACACGTCGCAGAATAACAACGTTTCAAAACTAAGGTTTTTTTTGCCATAGTACTTATTTCTCATCTGAATAATGTTAGATACATATACAATGGACCTTTAGTTACACCAATTTACCAATAATCAGATCAGTGTTTCTAGTTTGTCCTAATTTATTTTACCAATATATGCCGATAGTTTTCGCAAATAATCTGTTGCCTATTTATAATATTCGGATCTTTTAAAGCTGGCTAAACTGTATTGGTTTTAATGTTGTTGAACGCCGTATGGCTATAACTGCTTACATCCATTTCGATTTTGCTTTAATAGAAATTTGTCTCAATCATATATTTACTCCTCATTATGATAATAAGAAGAATTAAAACATGCAAGCTTATCAAAAGCAGATTTTGGAAGAATAAATCTGGATTCAAATTGTCCAAACAATATAAAGATATTGTTGTGTAAAGCCAAAATAAATTGTATGAATACCCGATGAATTTATTTTGCTTGAAGTTGCTTAAATACTTTCTAACTTCTTTTGTGTTTTTTTATGTATCCAATATGTCTTATTTATCAAAACGTGGTTATAGCAAAGTAAAATAAGTTTTATACAAGGTTCCTATGTTCAACAAACAAAAAAGAAACGAAGCATTAGTAGAATGTAAACCTAACGTGAAACCTTATAATGACTGGTTTGATATTAACGTAGTATATTGGTAGCATCTCAAGGATTCACATTGTTAGTTCGGCCAAACACACAGATGATATTACCCTTAGTAACTTACAGAGGCCACACAATTCTTAACGAAGTGAAACAGGAAGTGCATTATATATACCAGAAAGAGTACGACAGGACATAGTAGAAAGATCAGACAAGTCAACGTTATTATTCGATTGACAATGTTCAATTGATCCAGCTCAGCAAGAAAAGACGAATGGGCCTTTTTTGTCAATTTATTTTTTTTATATGCAAGGGAAATGCAAGAGATATGCGTAAATACATCAGTTATTGTTGGTGATTGATACTTTATCATCCACAAGGTTAGGATCAGCCTTAAATGGAAAAAAAAACATATAAATATCTACCATGTCTACAGAAGAAACAATCAGCGGAAAAAAGAGAAATACAATTCTTAAACAATATTGGAATACATTCGTTGATGAATTTAACGTCGTTCGGGCTTTAAAGACTTATAGGTTGCAATTTTGTAATATAGATAATATAAATTTTAATATTAACTCCATTTACGTCTTAAACTGTGACACGTTTACGATGAGGTTTCGTAAAAAAATACATCTTAGAATGGAAAGTTCATATGCAATACTTGTTTGTATTCAAAGGTTAAAACATACGGCTGTGCGGCATATTTTTAACATTTATATGCCCGAACGTCTAATGCAAAACTCATCCCCCTATAGGATAAAACATTGAAATACTTTCTATAAACTTATTGGTAACAAAACAAACTATCTTCTCCTAAAATAAAGCATGGTTTAAGAAACGATTGTAATACATAGTGCAACCTTAAAGGATTATAATTTGTTCTTATGCATCTTATTATTTTTGTATATGATTGATATTTAATAATGTGTATTTTATTGGTCCTGATTTTGATTAGCTTGATTCGTATATTTCAGAATTTAGAATACGTGCATTCAGATGTAATTTTATATTGAAGATAACCATATTGTAATGAGTTCCATGTAAATGTACAACATTCGATTTGATACCGCTTTTAAAACTGTGTGTTGACGGATAAGATAATAAGGGGAAATAAAACAAATAGTCATGTAATTCCCGTTTCAGAATCTAATGCATCCTGTGTAATATTTTCAAAAGTGTACACCAAAACATCCTGATTGGTTAAAAATGTAACAAACAATAGAAATTTAACCAATGACATGACGTTATTTTCATTTTGGGGTACGAACAATGAAATTACCAATGATTCGTTAGATTCTGAAACGGCCAATTTACATATAGCTTTTTTTGGCATCCTTTGATAATCTAGACATCAAGTGGGTTTTAAGACTTATCTAGACACATTCTTTTCTTGTGCTATTAGTTCGATATTGAAGTGTGATTTATCACTATCAATTTTGAATAGGTTGCTTATTTTCGAAAATGCATTTCTACAGAATTTTCTTTACCGTGTTGTTGTAGAGTTTGAGCTACTATGTCTTCATTTTTTTTGTGTCTTGTTTTGTGGACTCTGGTTTGACCTGTGGTATTTTCGTGTATTGTCATGGCGTAGGTTTTTTTTTCGAATTGAGGGTTTTAATGCCCCTTTAACCCCTTTGTTGTATTTTGCCTCTCTCTTGCTTAGTATCAGATAACCCGTATTTCGAATTTTGTTTAATTAGTTTGCATTCCAGTGTTACTGATTATTTGTTCATGGACAAAACGCGAATATGTCGTACAAAATCATCAAATTAGCATCATTGATCAAACAAGTTGATTAATAGTTTTCTCGTTATAATAGAAATTGTGCCTTTGCTTTGAGTTGCTGTGTATTTTATAAAGAAATATGTTTTTTTTTAAATCTTTTTATCACGTCCATTGAAATTTAAAAACAAAATCAGCATTATTTTACTGATTCATCTAGAAAATCTTTTCTTTTGTTTTGAAAACCAAATAATCCATCAATTTGTCCAGAAGCACACCACATATTTATGTCACACTATTTTATACAAATACAATTACAAGTGTCAAAAATAGGAGATTCTATATTACGTTTAAGAAAACTTCTATTGGCGTTTCCAGAACAGAAATACATGTAATAAAACAAAATATGTTGATCATTTTTATCTTGTTATAATTTCCGTGTTTTTATTATTACGTCTGAGAAAAGCTGCATATAAAAGATCTACCTATAGATTATGCTTTGCTAAGCCTTGTTGTATACAACTTATTTTGACATCTCCAGTATCATACAAAAAACATATAGGTATACCAATACCAAGTCAATATGACAGTTGTTTTCTAATCGCTCAAGTGGTTTATATAGGCGAGTGTTGTTTTTGTCTGTTTTAAGGATTTCCTATTTTTTAATTGATTTTTGTGATCGGTATTTTTGTTTATACTTTATTTTCTTCATTTGAACATTGGAAGAACATTTTTTGATATTATAAGTTTACTGGAAATCTACACGTTAATATGTAATCAGTTAAAGCTAAAACAATATGAATATTAGCAAAATAAAGATATTAAGGATGAAAAGAAAGAAAATAAAAAATATTTTTCAAATGACAGAATACCTGTTTTTTTGTTAAGTCTTTTTGGCTTTTACTATTCTATCAAACTTTGTTGTAACATGTGTTTTACAAACTATCGGATATTTATTACGTTATAGTTGAATTGTCTGTAGGACAGCCGAATAGATCGACACACGCCATTATTTTTTTATGACAATTTTTAAACTATAGCTATCTTGTTTTATATCGATTCCTATGCACCTCAATAGTACATTTACTTATGAGTAGGTAAGCATAATAGATCTACACACGCTATTATCCGTTTAACAATGTTTAAAGTATTGTTATATCTTGGTTTTTTTTTATCGATTGATATGTACTCCAGTAGTATATTTAATTGTTTGTAAGTAAGCATAGTAAATCGTTACACTTAATTCATTGCCAGTTTTTGCTTGACGATTTTTAAAGTATTGTTCTTTTGTTTTTTCTACCGATTGATATGCACTTGGGTAATGCATTCTTAAAACTGTTTGTATGTAAGGATACTAGATATACACACAGCATTCTTCGTTTAATAATATTGAATGTATATTATTTTTGTTATCTTGGTTTTTCTTTTATTATTGATAGATAAGTACTCTGATAGTACATCTAGTAGAGCGTAGGTAAGCATAATAGATCGCCACACGCCATTCTTCGTTTAATAATATTTAAAGTATTGTCATGTTGTTTTTTAGCGATTGATATGCACTTCAAAAGTACTTATCACAGTATCATTCATATTATCACTGAACTAGGACACAAGTTGTAAAACGGTCAGCTGATGACAACCTCCGGATGCGTAATTTTATCGCTGCGTTGAAGACCCATCGGTGGCCTTCAACTATTGGTGTCTATTTGACATATTTCCCTATTCCATTTTCAAATACACTTGCAAAATGATTATTCTGCAGCTGGTCTATTAACCTTGGATTGCATTATTAGCGTAGCAGTCAGTGCGTATGTACTGGCATGATTCAAAGCATAATATAAAATTGTCAAAGAGACAACAATCCGACGAAAGAGCAGACAACAGCCAAAGGCCACCGATGGTTCTGAAATGCAGCAAGAAAATTTCTTACCGGAGGTGGTTCTCAGCTGACCTCTTAAACAATTGTGTACCAGTTTAGTGAAACTTAAACTAAACTCCAAAACGTATTAATGAACTAAAATTAAAAACATAAAAGACTAACAAAAAAGGCCAGAGGCTCCTGACTTGAGACAGGCGCACAAATGCCGGATGGTTACACCTGTTGTGTGAGATCTCAAACCACCCCTATACCTTTTAAAACATAGTTCTTATTTTGTTCTCTGTTGATGAATAGAATATTATTAAGAATACTAATGCAACTGGGGATAAGGTTTATGATCAGTGAAGCAACGATAGAATATTACCACACTTGTCTAATCAAGGATTGTTTAGATATTTAATTGTGGTATATTTTCTGAATGTTTTAGAAACAGTAGGTATGAACTGATGTATTACTAAGTAACTGGGTTAATATCAAGGTTATCGTATGATACCTTAAATTACTTAGAAATGGGATTTTGACAAGATTTAAACAGGATGTGAGTGTTTAACCAACTAACACATATCTTTTATTTCAAAGATTGGGAAGGCGACCTATGTACAGTAGTTCAGTGGATCAAATACCACAAACTTTATTGGAATATCTAAATATTGTCTAATGGACCTATATTGACCCATATTGACAGCAAATCATTTGCTGATAGCTCTGGAATATAATTTGTGTAATAAACAAACACGCACTTGTGTAAAAACACTCAATCAAAATGAGGACTGTTAATTTGATGCTTCGCGTTGTGAAGGTTGGAGGCTCACTATTTGATGATGGAACCTTGAAACATCGCAAATCGGTCCTTATGTGTTCTTTTATTAGACAAAATGTCAATCTCTGTTCAAATACATAGATTGTCCAGTGTCACAGAACTATGTGTACCTACCTGGTCGAGTATTAGTTCGTACTCGTCTTCACTTTGCATGAAATATTTGAAACACACACCAATTATTATCAATTGTAATGACATCATTCAAGCTGCTTTACCTGAACTATTATAGCAGAAAAATACTTAAATTGAATTTCATTCTGGGTGTTGCACGGGTCCTATTTCTTTGTGCATGTCATTCCCTTCCAATAGTTATAGTGGACGTTATTGTTTCTTTTGGGTGTATTTCCCGGATAAAGTGACACCAGAAAAACTTAACAAATATTTGGATAAAGCTCTAACACCTTGAATGAAAATCAATTGTTAAGCGACAAATCGTCAATAGAAAAATGGTAAGCTTGACGTTACGTTATTTGTTTTATGTTTTATTTTGTTTTTGATTCTGTATACCTTATGATACTGTTTTATAATCCGATATTTTATAATTGATTTAAAAGAGGGACGAAAGACACCAGAGGGACAGTCAAAACGGCTATAGCTCCTGGAAGAAAATTTCATACTAGGATACGGCGATCAATATTAAAAAAAATCAGCACATTTGATCAACACAAGGAAAACAATCCTCTCTGTTTTTAGATTTTCATTATATGAATACAGGAGACTGATATCATTTAAAAGTTTGACATTGAAGGTAAGGTCAGCAACCAAAGTATGTGTATCAAATTAGAGCACCCGGAAGTAAATTATATGCACTAGATAGTTTATAACAAGACTAGATCAAACAGGTCAACATTAGTTTATTATTCGATGGACTTAAAGATAAGCTGATAAATATATAATCTACTTGCAAACAACAGGATGTCACGATATAAGTATTGCTGTTCAATTTATAAATTACAACAACAAAACACGAACAAGGTTAATGGTTGACTTCAGTAAGCATAGCAAAATACAGCATTGTTAAAAAATATGCATATATGTAACTACATAATGTCGTTCACTTGAAACTCAGCTAAGCAACAATTATTGTTGGATGTATTTAGTTTAAAAAGGTGTTTCACAGGACCTGATCTGGACCAATGCAAAACAATTAGAACATTATGATAGAATATGAATAATTGCCAATATCTTACAAACCATTTTTGATAGAGAAATTTGGAGAATAAATATTGAATATGTTTTTAAACTATTTTTAGTTTTCTGGATGATATCGTTAAAACAAATATAGAAATAGAAAAACCAGTAGACGAACAAAACAAAAACAAGAAGAGTTAGACAAATACAGCATAGTTAAACTTATCAGTCAACTACAAACATGATTCGTTGGTTTTTAATGATCTGACTATTTTTTTGGAACAATTACATAGAAAAAAAAGTATACAACAGAAATAACCAACACTATCTAAAATAAGTTATCTGTTATACATGTGATATGAGCCATTGCTCTTCAATTACGATACTCATTGTTATGCACTTTCAACCTTTTTGACAGTAAATACGGAGACATAAAAAACAGAGAGCTCCTGTTTATAACACAAATAAGAACAATAACTTCAAATGAATCATCAGTATGATTTTTAACAAGTAACCAATCTATAGAATTTGAATGAGGTCCACAAGCTTGTTAATCAACACAGTAGTACTACCATTTGTTCAATTATATTGCTTTTAGTCAAAACGTTGTTAGGTCATCAACACAGTTGGTATTACCTACTCGATTATCAGCTGCAAAACAACAAAATAACATTATTATTTTAGAGTACATATGGTTTCAAATATTCTTCTTCACAATTTATGACAAGACAAAATGGAAAGATCAGACATGTCAACAATAGCCTTTTTATTTGATGGACGTAAACAAAATTGTCCTTTGAAGCTGAGAAACATTTAAGTAGTTTTGAAATCAGAAGGACAATAAACTGCATCAACATTATTGTCTTCTTCAATATTATTAATTTCTATATTATGGATTGTCCCTTCTTTGTTTCAAAATGACAAGCTTTTTAAATGACTGTTTACATTGATATTTATTGGTAAAGAAATAAAAACAGAAAAAAATAATGGTTCGTGTGGTTGTTTTTCGAGATAGAAGCCATACAAAAATCGGCGGGAAATAATTTTGTCTCCACTTTTTGTACTTCAACATTGGCCCTTTTTTTTTCAAACAATTAAATAGCAAGGATTGTATATGTTTAGAAATAATTTATACGTAAAACATTATAAATTTTGTTAATGCTACTTAGACATGAAAAACCAGAGGATTCCAAGTATCTTGAAAAATTAAAAGACAGGAGAAGCAAATATTCGTATACAAAAAAAACAAAAAAAACTGATACAAAATTAAAGTATTGATTTGATGAGTAAGATATCTATTTTTTGTTGCATATCTACTTTGGGTTGTTTTGTTTTTGTATATATACCTATTTGTTTTATTCCGGTTAACGGGTCTCCGGATCTTTTTTGGACGCCCAATTCAATCGTAAAAGGCCGTAAATAGATGGATCCGTTTGTATTATGTGTGCCCACGGGATTTACTTCTGGTCAGAGTTGTTCATAAAATAACAAATGCTTATTGAAAAACATAATTTTTACCGCAAGCAATTTTTGTTGTCAAAGTATACAATTTGATTATCAATAATGAAGTTATGGAACATTTCTGACATTGTACCGTCTACTTACAAATATATCAATATTCAAACATTAATAGAAGGTTCTGAAACAAGAATTAACTATATAAGAGGTACTAAAGCAGCAATTATAAAACAAAGTCTTATTGGATAAAGCCCCAAATATCATGGCTATAAACAAAACCACAAACTGACAAACATGCTGAATTCCATGGTAAATAAAATGCAAAACAAAACTAATCACCGGAAAAAGTTGAAGACAACTACTCTTATTAGAAAGCACTACACAATGAAATCGAAGAAAGTCGAACTAAACAAAACAACCATGGTAATGACATATGTTATAATTCAAATGAAGATTTTTAATCTAACCGTTAAAACACCATCCAGTCTGGAATAAAATATCTCTAGTGAACAAATGATTTTCAATTCGGTAACTTATGGCTTTTGTATATCTTACGAGTCGTATTTATTTATAATGGTTATATCTAAAGAAGTTTAAAAAACCAATAGGACATCCAAATAATCATTGGTCAAAATTACATTTGTATTAAATAGTTGTCGAACTTATACATGTTATATCTATAGAGATAATTATTGATACATTATTCTTGAATACCATTTTTTTACCATCAAGATAATAGGTATTAGAAGATTAGAATAAATTGAGAATGGAAATGGGGAATGTGCCAAAAGGACAACCACCCGACCATAGAAAAAAACAACAGCAGCGGTCACCAACAGGTCTTCAATGTAGCGAGAAATTCCCGCAACCGGAGACGTATGAGTGCCCATGAGACAACTCTACACCTTACTGTCATTTAATTTACAAATCTTACAAATTGACTTTTATAGGTCAAATTACGGCCTTCAACATTGAGCCCTCGCTCACACTGAACAGCAAGCTATAAAGATCATGAAAAAGAATAGAAGAAACTAATCGCTTTTTTTTATATCATAAGTTTAAATTACTGTCTACATACCTAATGGTGTAAAACACAAAACACAGCTAATGATTTAGATGATTGTTCACCTACACTATCCATTTTGATAGCATAATTACATATGTAAATTATTGTATGTTTGAATCCTTACATACTTTAACAAATAAACAAATTGAAAGCACAATACAATAAACTAATGAAACGAGGTTTTATGGGATTCTGTTTGTAATTTCTTTTGATAAGTTTAATCTGCTTGTTATATCATCACAAATTAGCCTTAAAATTTCGAATCATAATTATCAACGGAAAAATAATCATTGGGTATCTGAAAGAACCAATACTATCATCATGTAGCATATGACTGCGTCCGTTCATTATTTAACGTCAGTCATTTTTTTCAAAAATTATTCCTTGTTTTAAATGCGTTATATTCTTCTTGTTCGACACTCTATTATGTGTGTGTTATTGGTTATCATTTAACATAGCGTGCTTCACTTAATTTTTAATTTTGAAAACGTCTTATTTTTTTTCGAAAATGAAGCAAAACTTTTGTACTGATTTATATGTGCCTGTATACTATTTACTTAGACCCTGCTATAACAATTATGTATTTCTTTTATTTCTTTGTCCACGATCATGGCCGTGGTGATTGCCTGTTAAAGTTTTTTGTTGTTTGTTTCAATTTACTTTACGACATATTGACTATCAATGCAAAGCGGAAAAAAGGGTGCATGACTCCCTCCCGCCTTATCGTGTGGCAATATCAAGTAAGACTACCTTGTTAATGTGTAAATTGCAGTCCATATTAGCTGTTCGATGTATATACAATATTAATTCGATCCGATAAAACATGAATAGGAAGTAACTTACAAAGTAAAATTGAAGTGTTGTCAAAAGTATCTAAAACAAGTTGTCCTAACATCCAAATGCAATGAAGATTTTTTTTGACAAATGAATATAACAATAATTCGAATGTGTAAAAAAAGTTTTAAAAAAATGAACTCCGATGAAAACTATCACCAGAAAGTCCTTAACTAACTGGCAAAATCAACAGCTATACCAAAAGAATGTAAAACAACCGTGCTATTCCTGATTCTAGGTATTTCCTTATGTAGAAAATGATGGATTTAACCTGGTTTTATAGCTAGCTTAATCTCTCACTTGTTTGAATTGAGGTAGTTTTCAATATATATTAAAGGTTTTGGATGGCTACATGTTATACCTTGATTTTTATCTGGTATATTATGAATATCGACAAACTATAGTCGCATAAACGCATGAACCGGGACTCAAAGACATTGAAATGATTGATACAAAGCTCACAACATATCATATTATGTTTAACTAATAATGTAAATAATACAAATTCATTTCTGAATCCCATTGCTCTAATTTAAATGATAAATTTGAAGTTTAATTACTTTAAATTGTTCTGACAAGGCATTTTATGAATCTGTTTGCATGTAGTTTGATTAATCTGATTTTTAATTGAACCACAGATAAACGCCTTTAAATCTTTGGAACACAATTATCAGCGGACACAAATGATACTCACATAGAATTCGATTGCATCAAGTTTACGTCAGTTAGTTTTTTTTTTATTATAGTTTTTTTCTGTCACGTTTTCTATTTACCATTTTTATCTTGATTGTTTAGTTTGACATAGGTGTGTGTTTTATTGATATGATTTCAAAAAGCTTGCTTCATTTTCGGAATATATGTAAAACTATGTATTTTAACAGAACCGTTTTTGAATATTTTATACTAGTTATGTTGAGCCCATTATAGCTTGCTATTCGTTTTGAACCAATGGTCCGTGTTGATTGCGACACTTTGACCTACAATTTATACTTGTTGACCTTTTATATATTGTGACTTAGATGGAGAGTTTTCTCACTGGCACTCTTGTCATATATTCTTATTTACATTTTTGAAGCTGTTGAACATCATATTGGTATATAAGTTTTTTTTTTTTTTACCAAAACCACAAGACATGTTTGGTGAAATACAACAAATATATTCCGGATTAGTGGGTGGATGTATCGTTGGCCATCTTAAAAGGGTAATATTAGTTCTTGTCTGTGTTGTATGTCATGTAATTATTGGATGCCGGTAGCTTTTATGGTTTGTTCAGTACATTTGTAGTACCCCTATTATTGCTTTTTTTAAATTTTATCTGATGTATTTTGTAGCATTTCAGTATAATATTTCAGTATTAATGTATATGTGTACAATTTTGTCAAACATGAGCAGGATTTTACGCAATATACATATTGAAACTGAAACTGGGTAATGCGTTTTAAAGAAGACACACTTTGTAAAATGATATAATAGATTACCAATACATTTGCTATTTAAATGATAATCCTTGATATTTGCTTGACGCATCAAACAAATGATACAACTAAGCTGACTTTAATTTCAATCTATAAACATGTAAGAATAGTGTATTATTAAAATATGTTTGACAGAAGAAGTAACAAAACAAATATCTTTTATTCATGCTCATTGTTCAAAATGTCAATAAAGGAACAATTTTGATATATTTGCTATTGATAAAATGATTTTTTTATGTTCCATCAGTCGTTGAGACCATACTAATACTAGGTAAATCTGATATTACATAGAAATCAAAGCCATTACAGATGCAGATCCAATTGATCATCTTTACGATTGAACATAAAACAAATAAATCCTTTCATTTCAAATTCAATTAAGTTACATTTATGGCACAAAATGCTCAAAAAAATACTAATATTTGTGTAATGATTTACGCATAAAAAAAAAATTTGGTTTCTTTAATATTTTGATCTGAGAGTCACTGATTAGTCTTGTGTAGATGACACGCGCGTCTGGCGTATCAAATTATAAACCTGATAACTATAAGCATGTCAAAATGTACTATTGTATTGTTTATTTGTGTATTTCTCTATCATGAATGTTCTCGCATCTATTTGAACCGTAGTTCTGTCATGTAATGTTGTCATTTTAGTGTTAAATTTAATATAGCGATAGAAGCGCGAGGTTTGGCTATACACAAAACTAAGTACAACCCATCATTTTCATTCTTTAAATGTCATATACCTAGTCAGAAGAATGGAAGTTGTTATCTGATAATTCGGCTCTGTGTGTGTTACATTGTGTCTTTTTATGCAATTTAGTAATTCTGTTGTTTCGTTGTTTTCTCCATGTTTCTCTCGATTTAGTTTGTTACCCGAATTTGTCTTCTCTCAATCAATTTATGACTTAAGAACAGCTGTATACTACTGTTGCTTTTATTTACCCCTTGTAATATGTTGTCTTTCTATTACTGCCAGGGGATATCTGTAACAAAGGATATAGTCAACTACGAAAAAATCATTTTAATTTGACTGTGATCTTGATTTTTTTATTTGGACGACAATCAACTACAAATGTGCTGTCTCGTTACAATATATACAAGAAATTATGAATTCAAGATAGTTTTATAATTATAAATATGCTCAGAATATCATATTTTTTTTCATACTAAACTTGACCTTTTGTATTGCATTTTTTTTAATCATAATGTCTTTTGAGAATATTAATTTTAACACACTCTTTTTGAAGTCTTTCTTGTAATTTAGTTGTAATTACATCACTAATTAACCGCATGCAACTAGGGAAACAAACTATTGATGGTGAAGTATTTAGCGGGAAAAAAACATACGATCCTCAAAAAAAGCATTTTATTACATCCGATTACACTCAATTTCAACGTTAGTGACTTTTTAAGTCTATAAAGATTTCCCTTTTCTGACGCAGCTCATTCACCGTTTATTAGTTTGACATTAATTTATGATTTATTTTTCACTAATTTTCAATAGCTTGCTCGATCTGTAGATTAAAGATTACTGACTGTTTTGCAAATTGAGGAAAAACTGTATTTTTCTTTTTTACATGTACAAGTTCAAAGGATTTCCAAAGCCCTTTAATAATATTTTGATAATACCGCCAAATAAATACTATTAGCATGTACTTTAACCATGTGAGGGAATGTCTTCTATATGATACACGTTGACAAAGAAAAGAGGGACGAAAGATACCAGAGGAACAGTCAAACTAATAAATCGAAAATAAACTGACAACGCCTGACTAAAAATGAAAGAAGACAAACAGAAACACAGTAGAACACATGACACAACATAGACAACTAAAGAATAAGCAAAACGACAACCTTCATCTTAAATTGTTATATTGATATTCAAATAAAGCTAGACAATAAAATATAAGAAGTCTTTAGTATATCTATAGGTAAAGCTTACCAGTATTTAGGTTGATAAGGATAAAACATAACAGCAACAAAAGATGGAAATCCGGGAAGCATTATAATGAAGGCTGTGTTCAGTCTACTATAATATCCTTTTGTTCAACGTCTATTTCTTATGCAAATATCTTTATCTTACGATAACATGGTGTGATTATCAAAAACGATACAGTAATCTATGTTATATCATAATAATACAATAGAGAAAAATGCATCATTGTGCGACTGCTCCAATGAAGATCCGTACGTGATCAGAATTAGATGATTATTATGTAACACATTATTGATAAAAGTGTCATAAAATCCATTTTGTTTGATTTACAACATTACAATGCACTCAAATTTTCAGGTCTCAATGCCTCGACAATTACATGCATTGCATCAACTATGATATTTTATCATTATTTTACATATGACTAATCTATATCAAAGACAATTTATGCATTACTTCTATAGCATACCGTTCTAATATATTAAAAAAGACACCACTTTATTTATTATAATGTTCTGATAATCATAAAGCAAGTTAAAGATTACAGCAATACATACAACAGATTGTTAAAGCATTCGATCAAAAAATTTACTAACTCATTGAGTTCTTTCACGTAGTGAAATATTTCAATTTGAAATATACTAGTTGCTAAGAGTAATATATTTCTGATACATTGTTTTCTTACATATCTATCAAACCTTTTTTAACTAAAGTAAGATACCATATTCAGCCTGTTTTATTCTACGTATTATGTATGAAGCTATGTTTGTATTATAATTATGCAGTTATTCCTACCAGTCTCAATATAAAATAAGTTTCATAAAACTTGGTTTCCCAGAAACCACAAAAAATAAAGCAGTAAATGGTAAATAAATAAGTACAAAGTGAGAACAGATATACCATAAGTAATGTACGAAAGTTTGAATTCTTGTTTAGTTACATGTAGCTTGTTATTTGAAAATGAAACAATCTAGTATGTGAAATGACCCTTTCAGTAGGTCAATTTAGTATTTGGGAAATAAATCACTTCGAAACAGTTCAGTACAGGGTAATATATTATTCAGATTGACAAGTTGCGCGATAATGATTGAATACACTTAGCATGCTTGTTGCATCCTTACGACAATACAAGTCTATGCCAGTTGCCCTTTAGCTCACACTTTCGTTTCAACAGGATATACCTCAACCAAGTTAACTAATTTTTGTTTCAAAGAAAATATTTATATTCACAATGTAATTAATCATTAGTACAAATATTCTGCGTTTCAGTCATTAACGCAGCATGTTGTTGAGCAATTTCTTAGCATATGATTGGAAATGCTATCCTCTGTAAGTGTTATGGTAATCATAGACAACCATTAGAATTTGAGCCATAGAGTTTTAGTTGGTACCAAATCGGAAGTTTTTCATTTAATTATTTCCGTTCATGGTAAAAAAAGTTCATCCGATGCATGTATCTAATTTGATAGAATTACAGTAAAACACATTTCTAATGCAACGGATTTATCAGTATGTTTCCAAAACATTTCAGTTCTTTAATTAATTCTGTAGGAAGTGATTATAGCTTTCTGGGGAGAAACCTTTCATTATTCAAAATTGAATGCGACAATTATATTGAATCAGGGATTAACATTTTTTCATTGTATCAGTATCATAATACCATGCATGTACAACGCGCTGGGTAAATTCTTCTATTTACAGAGGAGCAGCATGTACTAAATGTAAATTCAAATACATTCGATTTGCGTTAGGGGTCTACGTTGAAGGTCGTGCATTGACGTATAATTGTTAAGTTGTTATACTCTGTGACGTAGAAGAAGAGTTGTCTCTCTGGCACTTAAAGCTTCTTATATATATATATATAATAAGTATCAATAAACGAACAACATCATGGATGCAACAGAAAAAAAAAAACCAGACAAATAACCGTACACAATACAGTAAAAAACGACAGAGCACAACGAAACGAACCTAAAACTTTAAACTTCCAAAAAACAGACATTAACGGTCAACTGAGCAACTTTGACATGGTGTCAATATCAAGGTTCCACGATCCTCATGACGAATAAACACGATGTGCAGAACGATGTGTAGGGTCTCAAGATAAATATGTTCATGGTTTTAGATCTTACGACACCAACTTGTAATTGTCATATGATATACATGTAATACATTACTTTCTACGGTGAAAATACATGAGTGTTTAATTGTTAAGTTCGTGAAGAATGTTTCGAAGACGATGCTTATTCAGTCAACGCGACGTTTTAAGTGTCATTGAATTTCCTACAGAACTTTGTGTTCTTGGTTTGTTTAACTCAAATGCATATACGAGATTTGTCGTTCTGTATAAATGTAATATCTGTTAAAGTTAAAATTGAGAATGGAAATGGGGAATGTGTCAAAGAGACAACAACCCGACCAAATAAAAAACAACAGCAGACGGTCACCAACAGGTCTTCAATGTAGCGAGAAATTCCCGCACCCGGAGGCGTCCTTCAGCTGGCCCCTAAACAAATATATACTAGTCCAGTGATAATGAACGCCATACTAATTTCCAAATTGTACACAAGAAACTAAAATTAAAATAATACAAGACTAACAAAGGCCAGAGGCTCCTGACTTGGGACAGGCGCAAAAATGCGGCGGGGTTAAACATGTTTGTGAGATCTCAACCCTCCCCCTATACCTCTAACCAATGTAGTAAAGTAAACGCATAACAATACGCACATTAAAATTCAGTTCAAGAGAAATCCGAGTCCGATTGTCAGAAGATGTAACCAAAGAAAATAAACAAAATGACAATAATACATAAATAACAACAGACTACTAGCAGTTAACTGACATGCCAGCTCCAGACTTTGTTAGTGAATTATATAATAAAGGAGCAAAGATTGGCGTCCAGAATATGAACCAGCATACAATAATTGAAGTTATATAAAATGGATAAATTTGTTCGGCTAAAAATGTCAAACGCTATCAGTATTAAATAGTAGAATGGGGCTGAATATTGAAATACTACTTTTTGATAAATATTCCTAAAGTAATGCATTAGAGCAGTTCTCGCTCGGACACACACTCCATAATCTAGTATATTATAAGAGCATAAACCTGAAGCACGGGGAGGCACTCTACTCTACTCTACTCTACTTGTATTCTTATATCATGATTTAGTTTAAACATATGTATTTATAGTGTATTAGGAAACAAGTTATTGAAACTTATATTAATCCTTTTTTCACTTTGCGGGTTTTAGTGCTGCCTTGTAGCAACATAATACTGCTCTTTTTCGACATCTAAAAGGGTTTCTGTTACGTGGAAGAGATATGGCTTTCTCTTAACACGGGCCAACCATTTATCGTCCCGATCCGACGGGCTATCATCGCTTCCTCAAATCATACTCTCAAATGGTGTCACAGGAGAGCAGGAAATTTAGTCCCTGAAATTTTCTCTCCGAAGCGGGGATCGAACCAGGAACCTTTGTGTTATGAATCAAATGAAAACACCGACGGCGCATATGTTCTCAATGTTGAAAGAGTCTAATTAAAACAACAAGCGGCATTATAACACTGGAAGGAACCGGTTACGATATGCATTTCGAATATCAAAGAGACGTTGAAGAACTTCTATTCAGAAAAAAACCAAAAGAAACAAAATGACACAGATATTAACTATTATAGGTCACTACACTGACCATACCTCAGTTTTAGTTATGATAGTCTCCAAAATAACAACCGTAAAACCATTCAAACGAGAGAATTACCGGCTTGTTTTATGCACAAAATAATGAACAAAAGTAATTAGAAACACAGCAACAAATGACTAGTATATACTAGATTGTTTATTTAACATCGCATTCCTTTCGTATCTGAGGTTGCAATAAACAGAGAAAAACTAACGTTCTTGAACTCTGATACTCATTTCTAAACCATACACTAATAAATGCAACTTGTTAATAGGTAATGTATCAATGTAAAACAAATGTTTAAGCCTGTTTAATATTTCGTCAGATGAGTTAACTCTCAATTTATATCTATAATAACGTTGATAAATTGGCCACAAATATATATATAGAAATTAATAAAACTTCCTTTATGTTCCGGGTGTATTTTTATTTGAGAAAAGTAATGTGTTGCTGTCGTTGTTGTGGATGTTACAATATATCATTCATTCAGTTTAATGATAAATTGAAGAGGATCAGATGTTACTAACACATCATTAGTTAAAACGATTAAAGCAATATCTTTACAACTGTTTAAGACATAGCCTGAAACATGATGTCATCTGGCATTATAGGATATACAACAATGTTGTTGATTAAACTTTATGCTATTCAATTCGTTTGCGTTTGTCTACTTTTTTTGTGCTTCGTGAAAATTGAATAGGTCAAATCATTTCAAACTATGTGCGTATGTTTTTAATTTCTGTATCATGTTGGTCTCCTATGGAGAGTTGTCTCAATAGCAATTGTACCAGATCTTTATTTTTTTATATGTACCCCACTATACTGGTTATGTGCAAGTTATGCGCTTGCAATATCATATTTGTTTGTTTATTTTTTTTTTATTTTTTTTTTGTAATGACATTTCACGACTAATTTCTTGCATATATGATTGAATCACTTTTATTTGAGACTTTTAAAAATTCTGACGATATTTTAATACAGAACCCTATGATATTTAAAATGATTTGCATTTTTGAATTCCTGGTAAAACAAGGTTCTCGTAAACGCGCGTGTAGATTTCCTACGATCTTATTTGACGCTCAGAGAACCCATACGTTATATTGATGTCATTACATAATTACCATATTTCGTCTGATATCTACAATTTCTTGTTCACATCTTTTATTCAGTTAACATGATGAGCATGTTTACAGGTTCTGACTGTATCACTGTTGATACCCGTGAAAGTAATTATCTTATGCAAGTAGTATCGGCTCAATGTGAGAAAATTGAGAAAAAAAAATGATACCGAAATAACATGTTTATTAAAAGCTAGCATGCAAGGTATATATATTATATAGTGGGGCTCTATACACAGAATGACTTTAAAACAAAATCAAACGGAAAGTCCCTTAGCGAATGACAACATCAAAAGCTTAAACACACGTACAAATGAATGCTTTTAACAACTGCCATATTCCTGACTTTTGTGCAGAAATTTTATTATGTAGAAAATGATGGATTAAACCTTGTTTAATAGCTAGCTAAACATCTCATGTGTATAACAGTGGCATTAAATTCCATGATATTGACAGCAATTAATAGGAAAAAAAACCAGACATAATAGGTTTAAATGTCATATATCATGTATATAGGGGTAAAACAGTCAGCTTGTCTATCATATTTCCGCGTTATTATTTTTACTGTTGTTAAGATTGTTTTATTGTATAACAGGATTGTTTTAGACTCAATTGTAAACTTTACATCGCACCAATTTTTCATCATTAGGGTTAATGTTATAAGTCATTAACATTTTTTAAATAAATTACTCTGATCTTGCCTGTTAAATAAATAAAACAAATGTGACATTCGTGACTGCTATATACTCGTTGTTCGTCCATACATAGATGGATGATTCTGGTTCATTGGCAATTAATCTACAATGTATGTACAACTTCTTAAAACAGGATATAAGTTCCTTTAGGTATTTTCACAATCAATAACAATCTATAATTACGTTGATTAATAGAAAACCATCAATACAACGCAATGTAAGTTCGCTTTTTATATTGGTTGTGTATTCTATATGACTGAAGTAATTTGTTCTAGTTTTTTTTGTATGTGACTGTATTTCTTTCTCTATCAAATGAATGACACATTCAACAGAATCAGGTGCTACTTCCAAATCATTTAAAACTTCAACAATCGAAGTTATCATTTGTCAACCGTTTTCGGCAGACGTTGACGTAAGCGAACATCGAACATAGATCACAATTATAATCCCAACGGTTATCAGGTGTATCACCCCACCAGAAGGTCAAGTCGTCGGACTAATACGATCGGTCAAATATTGTCGATATAAGTCGACGGATTGGTGACGGAGTGTGATGCTTACTATATTAAACGTTGACTTACTTATTGCTAAACATGTATCGCCTAAAGTTTTCATATCTGTGTTATATGATTTATATTTATTCGGATTTTAAGAAACAGTAATACCCAATGTTCTGTTAAGAAAAAGTACAGAACATGCTTATTTTATTTCAGATAAACTAACGCGGTCATCAAATTTAATAATCATGATCTTTAAAACAATCATGTGTCTGATATTAAAATTCAAAGCATGAATGGCACAATTGACATCGGCAGTTGTATTAAATCGTAATGTTGTTTGAAATCGCCTGTATATATAAACATGGGAAAATTGAAGTTATTTTTTTCGTCGCTAAATTAACCGATATCCCAATTTAGTTCTCAACAATAGTACTTAAGTCAGTAAAACTTCATGCAACGATTATTTCAAAACAAATCATGTTTTTTATCGTGTTCTGATTATGCAACTGTATATCTCCGTTAAAAATTAACAGGTAGAAAAATAAATCAAGGGGACAATAAGAATCAATAGGAAGGAAAGATAGCATCACAGGAAAAATAGAATAAAAGACACATTACAAAAAGTAATCAAGAAAATATTATCAACTAAAGTTTGAAAAGCATAAGCGCTACCAGAAACGTGTGGTAAATAACACCTTTGGCAAACGATGTTTAGAATTTCGCATACGATCTGTTACATCACAATTATTCTGCTCCTCCAAAAAGAAAATATATCAGGGAAAGAAAACATTCACGTAAAGAAAAACTTCTATATGCTCTCCAGAACGTTAAACGACAGTATACAGATACTAAAACCATGTTTGATCTGTGAGGTCAGAGTTGAACTGTTTTATATTACATACATGTATCATGGCAAATGTAAACGTAAATGAAACGTTAAAGAGTCTGTGTTATTGAAAGTTATGAAGGACAAAATGTTAATGAGAAGGTTAATTACTTAAAAACAACATTTTTAAATTAGAGCGTTTAATACCTCGCTTAGGATATCCATGAGTGTATAACAAGTAATTTATCATATCTCTCATTTTATATTAAAAGAACATCCATCTGTTTCCCGATATTTCGAGATTTAAAGGCTGGTTTACTATCCATTAGCATCTTAATTGACAAAACTCTTCGTCATATTGTATCAACAACATTTATCAACCTCATAACGAACTAAGTTAAGACAATACTGTGATATCGGTCAAATTGGCAACGGAAAAGAAGGCATGTAATAACTATATCCTGTATACATTCTAAACATCCGTTAACATTGCAAACTAATGGCAATGCTTGTTTTTCCATTTATATTGTTACACTGAAATCTGAAAAAATCTTAATGAACAACTGGTTACATATCTCGTAAAACAGTAATGCTGCTTTAATATTTTCTTGCTTTTTCATATTCTCATATCCAAATATTAGTAGTTATCAATTTAGTGTTCTGTATCTATCGAGTACAAACAAGTTAAAAAAAATATGCAGTAATAATAAACAGACAATTTGATATTTGCAAAGTTGCAGAAATACTATTTTACTTTTCGTTCAGTCAAAATTTAATCTAAGGATTTAGTTTCCTTTGATACAAATAGTAAATTGCAATATTTATAAACAAATCTGTACTGCAGAAAAAAATCTTTAATCTGTATAATAGTGAGTGAAAGATGTATCAGTGATAATATCAAGTTTAATATTATTTTTAAGTGAAAAAAACACAATATAAATGGCGGCATCAGACAGTGTCACTTTGAGTTAATCTTAAGGTTAAATGTTTAAACTGTATTTCGATATTCCGTAATGGGAGTCATTCATCGATTACTCAATATAGTTCTTAATTGCATTACAATCTTTCTCAAGATGATGTATAGTTATTTACAAAAGCATTGACTGAAAATAATGTACACTATACAAAATATAGCACAGGAAAAAAAACGGGATGTTGATATCTCTTTACAAATACTGAATACTGAATCATACTGCGAATTTTGATAATGTCTGTCAGTTCATACTTTTTGAGAATATATAACTGATACCAAGTGGGTCATACTTTTTACTTACGTAAAGAAATAAAGGTTACAGCTGATACTCAATCCATCTGAATCAAGTATAGACGGAACAATTGTCTGGATTCAATCAAATTAAACTACTTATTTGGTAATGCAATCGTTGAAACACAATTAGGATATCGGTTAATTTAAAGACGGAAATTTTAAAGAGATGTCATTTCCCCATGTGCAATACTTGCTATTTCAAACATCATAATCAAGTAATACGTTACTGAATCAAATCGTTGAAAATGTGCTACGAATTTTAATATAAAACACATCTTTTAGATAAACTTGTTATGAGATGTGATGACTGCGTTAAAATTGAAAGTATGAACGCCTGCTCTTTATTTTAAAAGTTTTTAACATTTTCCAGATGTTTCACCGGACAGAACGTTAAAAGTGGTAAAGTTGAAATCAAACCTTCGTAAATTTTATGGACACTATCAATAGTTTGTTGAGCGTTGTGAAATTTTCGTTTCACAATGATAGTGGATATGTTCTAACGATCCAGTCCTCTATTCTCCGAACGGGACCTATTGAATAATTCTTATTACAGTGTTTTTAAAAACATAAACAAAACGACGGTAGTCATATGTGGAGGAAGATCTGTTTACCCTTCCGGAACATCTGAGACAATCCTAGTTTCGATGGAGATTGTGTTGCTCAGTCTTTTTTTATGTTGTGCTCTGTGTTTACTGGTTCGTCTGGTTTATTTTTCAGCCGTGGCATTGTCAGTTTTTATATCTTCTTATAAGTTTGAATGTCCGTTTGATATAACTCGCCTGTCTTTTTCTTACGACAAAGAGTAGGTGTCTATTCTCAAGATGACATTAAGTACCGTAAAAAAAATACACAGGTGTGAAATAATCACGACGAAAGACAAGATGCCATTAAAATGACTCATAATAAGTTAAGATTAAGTCATTTGGAGAGATTGTTCTCAAAAGTTACTATCAACTATAGACATAATGTTGTGTATTAATGTTGAGAGAGTTGCATATGTAAATGTTTATGTGAGATTTCAGGTATATGTTGCTATTTACGACACTTTTTTGTTTGTTAACATTTGACTAATGAGTTTTATCGCCCGTTGATATCGAATATTTTATCTTGTAGACAATGTTAGTGTTTAATAGCTTACTTATGTTTGTTTATAATAGCTTACTTATGTTAGTGTATAATAGCTTACTTATTTTAGTGTATAATAGCTTACTTATGTTAGTGTTTAGCAGCTTACTTATGTTAGTGTATAATAGCTTACTTATGTTAGTGTTTAATAGCTTACTTATGTTAGTGTATAACAGCTTACTTATGTTAGTGTTTAACAGCTTACTTATGTTAGTGTTTAATAGCTTACTTATGTTAGTGTTTAATAGCTTACTTATGTTAGTGTTTAATAGCTTACTTATGTTAGTGTTTAATAGCTTACTTATGTAAGTGTTTAACAGCTCACTTATGTTAGTGTTTAACAGCTGACTTATGTTAGTGTTTAACAGCTTACTAATCTTAGTGTTTAACAGCTTACTTATGGTAGTGTTTAATAGCTTACTTATGTTAGTGTTTAATAGCTTACTTATGTTAGTGTTTAACAGCTTACTTATGGTAGTGTTTAATAGCTTACTTATGTTAGTGTTTAACAGCTTACTTATGTTAGTGTTTAATAGCTTAGTTATGTTAGTGTACAATAGCTTACTTATGTTAGTGTTTAATAGCTTACTTATGTTAGTGTTTAATACTTACTTATGTTAGTGTTTAACAGCTTACTTATGTTAGTGTTTAATAGCTTACTTATGTTAGTGTTTAACAGCTTACTTATGTTAGTGTTTAATAGCTTACTTATGTTAGTGTTTAATAGCTTACTTATGGTAGTGTTTAATAGTTACTTATGTTAGTGTTTAATAGCTTACTTATGTTAGTGTTTATACAGCTTACGTATGGTAGTGTTTAATAGCTTACTTTATGTCAGTGTTTAATAGCTTACTTATATTAGTGTTTAATAGCTTACTTATGTATTTTAAATGAGCTTTTGCATTTATCCTCATCTGCTGTTAATACAGCACTATTATTTCATGTTATTCTCAACGACACATAGTAGAATCATGCAGAAATGGTAATGTTAACGTTAATGCACATAGTAAATAACAAAACAAACCCTCCTACAGCAAACCATTCAACCCTTGAAGTTTGATGTGTTATGTAGGAGACTTGTTTGTCTTTGTAATACGACATTCTTTTTTTTCTTAATATGGCTTGACATATTCTGAACATTTTGAATGTTTTTTTAAATTTACCTGAAAATTCTGAGTTTTACAAATCATGACCTTTAGACATGATATAACTTTATCTTTATTTATCTTTATATAATATACTGTTGTTTCAAGTTATATTTATTACAACACACTCAAAGTTATGAATGTTTATACTTTACAATTGAAAATATTGGTATGTAAATACTTGTATACAAATATGAGTATGAAATTTAAAACATTAACAAATACAAACGTGGGTTTGTTGATTTAAACCAGTTTAAATATGAATTTGTAAATGCTTACAAATTTTGATTCATAAATCTTATAAATAATTGATAAATGATTAAAACCAATCAAACTGTATGCATCTTTTTTTATGCATACTATTCAATGTAAGCATAGTAAATAAACGACTAATGTACCAAAATGTGGCTTTTTTAATGAGTAAAGTATTGTTGTATCCTAATTTTTCTTTTGTTTACAAACTGTTATTTGAAGCTTTGATTAATTTCAATGTTATGTTTGTGTTCAACTATACAGTCAGTACAATTGTGGTATTCCGTGGCGGTCATACTTTTTTCGGTTGGGGGAGGTTAGCGATGACATATCGGACGGTAATATTTACCATTTGAAACACACGATCTAAACAGTGCAATCAATATAAATTATATATATTAGAATATCATTTGAATTAATATTGTGCATGGTACATGTATGATACTTTACACGAACATGTATGCCAAATAATATCAAAACTTGCTTCCTGCAACGTAAGAATTTCCAGTTTTTCGCACTGTGTAAAAGTAATGCAAAATCAATCTGAAACCTTAGACTTAAATTCACGTCAAACAATGTTGAAGTTAAATTTGGAAGCCGTTGTATATATATAGAGTATTACATTGATACGAGTGGATTATCGGATTTATCCAATCGAGATAGTTAAATTATCAATTATAAAGTCCGAGCCTCGGCGAGGACTTTAAAATTAATAATTTAACTATATATATTGGATAAATCCGATAGTCCACGCGATACTATGTAATAATCTGTTTCTCTAATGATTAAAAGATAAATTTCCCTCTTTTCTAAACCAAAACCCCCTTTGAGTGTCTTCCATTTTTTACGAAGTTGTCAATTTCATTAACACCTGTTAGAACATTTTGATCATTTCAGGGAGCTGAGAAAGGTTTTGACCCTTCGACTTAGCCAATCATCGTCTTAGATCACGGGCAACCACTCGCTGATTTAATTTTTTATACAATGAGTTCGGAAAGGGATATATGTCCATAATTAGAGAAACATATATCATGTAACGATGATAAGAGTTCAAACGCTTCTCGAAGTTGTTAAACAGAATGAAGAAGATATGTCACATAAAATTGAAAATGGAAATAGGGAATGTGTCAAAGGAACAACAATAAAATTGAGAATGGAAATGGGGAATGTGTCAAAGAGATAACAACCCGCCCATAGAAAAGACAATAGCAGAAGGTCACCAATAGGTCTTCAATGCAGCAAGAAATTCCCGCAACCGGAGGCGTCCTGTAGCTGGTCCCTAAACAGATATATATATATATCTCTCGTCTAAACATCAACCCAACAATGTTAGATCTGTAAATTTGCTTTCGGAAATTTTTGGTTCTTCCCTAGCCGGGATTCGAACCCATGCTACTGTGATATCGTGACACCAAATCGCCTGCACTGCAGCCGTTCCGATAGACCACACGACCACCTGGGCTCTCAAAAAAAAAGAGCTTTCGCTGGCCATGTGTTACCTTTCCTCGTCAGTTTTAATCTAGCGGCGTACTACAGTACATGATATATAAGGCATGAAGATGTTATTGTTACAGATCAGCTAAATTATCTATAGTAAAGGATCCTACAAATTAATGTAATATACAGTCACAGAAAATAATTATATTTATAAGTACGTCTGAGTCAGTGACAACTCTACAACAGATGTATCCATCGGATCGCCATCAATGATGGTGATACATGGCTGTGTACATAATGTATATACAACTCGTCTAAACATCAACCCAAGAATGTTAGATCTGTAAATTTGCTTTCGCAGATTTTTGGTTCTTCCCTAGCCGGGATTCGAACCCATGCTACTGTGATATCGTGACACCAAATCGCCTGCACTACAGCCGTACCGATAGACCACACGACCACATGGGCTCTCAAAAAAAAGAGCTTTCGCTGGCCGTGTGTTACCTTTCCTCGTCAGTTTTAATCTAGCGGCGTACTACAGTACATGATATATAAGGCATGAAGATGTTATTGTTACAGATCAGCTAAATTATCTATAGTAAAGGATCCTACAAATTAATGTAATATACAGTCACAGAAAATGATTATATTTATAAGTACGTCTGAGTCAGTGACAACTCTACAACAGATGTATCCATCGGATCGCCATCAATGATGGTTATACATGGCTGTGTACATAATGTTTATACATCTCGTCTAAACATCAACCCAACAATGTTAGATCTGTAAATTTGCTTTCGCAAATTTTTGGTTCTTCCCTAGCCGGGATATATATATATATATACTAGTCCAGTGATAATGAACGCTATACTAAACTCCAAATTATACACAAGAAACTAATACAAGACTAACAAATGCCATAGGCTCCTGACTTGGGAGGGACGCAAAAATGCGGCGGGGTTAATTATGTTTATGAAATCTCCACCCTCCACCTATACCAATACTCTATATGTGGAAAAGTAATCGCATACCATTACGCACATTACTATTCAGTTCAAGAGAAGTCCGAATCTGATGTCAGAAGATGTAACTAAAGAAATTAAAAAAAATGACTATAATACATAAATAACAACAGACTACTAGCAGTTAACTGACATGCCAGCTCCAGACCAACTAATCTGATTGAAAGATTATGTCTTCATCATATGAATATCAGGCACAATTCCTCCGAATGGGGGTTTAGTATCATACCATCATAACATATATGAGAAGAATATAACCCGTTTCATGCCAACAATTAGTTTTTAAATAAATGTGTTTAGTTCAGATGCAAAGAACCTATAAGTGAAGCAATATTAGAACCAAAATATGCAATCTTTAATGACATGACAGCAGTATCGTAACTATATCCCTTCTTAATAAATCTATCTAAAGGTTTTGTTAGCTTCTGAGGTGAATACTCACATTATATCAACAACCTCATTTATCCATCTGTAAACCCAACTAATTGCTTTCTTAAGGTAGCACAATACAAAGATTTTTTTACTTCCAATCACTAACCTTTAAAATGCTGTAACTTTCTTATGTATGCATAGAAAATAATAAAAGAGGTATATATAGATAGATAAAAGATTATTCTTTTAAATGGTTGCAATATTTTTATTATGCAATCATTATGTAATCAATTATTATGTAATTAGTGGCAAAATCTGGGTACGTTCACTTGAATGAATTTAGCTCTATCATCTCTTTAACTATACAGAAAATTTTAACGGAATCTTAATCAACACATCATGGGCTTCAAAAGGGTGTCTCAGATTGTCTCTATGGTGTTCCATTCTCTCATAAATCTCTAATTAGTGTAAACATCCTTACCACATAAAAGAAGACAATGTTCAATTAGGTGTAAAATTTGTTCTATTCATTCTATCTGAAATCTGAGACACCTTTTGGAGATAATGGCCATAGAATAACATATAATAAAATCATCCCTCTAGGGATCCCTATGCAGAAGCTAATTTTATTTGAAAGTGGAAATTTGGTGAAAAATATTTTAGACACAGTTAACATTATAATTGGTTACATAATTGTTGCATAATACTAACATTACATTTATTTGAAAGAGTGATCTGTTAGCTATCCAAAACTACCACTTTTATAAATTTTCAAGCATTATTAAGAAAGTTACAGCATTTTAAAACTTGGGAGTTGGAGTTATAAAATCTTTGTATTGTGCTACCTTAAGACTATTTCATTTGTTCTTTAATATGGTTGAATGCAACATTACCAGATGACTTTTCGACTTTAAATTGTGTATTTTTGTAGCTATATTCAAACTCACGTCTGACATTCTTTAAACTATATTTGAAAGCAAATTGTTAAACCTAAATTCAAATAATATTCTTGAAATTTTACGGAGAAGTTTAAAAGTTCTACCAAAATGCTAACACAATATAAAGTACATTTACTCTATATTCATCTTATTTTACAGACAGCAACAAATCCAGATGTGCAAAAAGTAATTAAATTTAATGAAGATTTATATTAAACTGAAGAAATAATTGCGTTCTCATTCAAAAATAAAAAAGACAAATATATAAGAAAAGTCCACACATCACTTTATAGATTTTGCATATGGTACACTTTGGTTTTGAACTTGGATTATTAACAGCTTTAGATTAGTTAGTACATTAGATCCCTTCCTTTTCTGTAGATAATAACCATCCTTTTCGATCTTTGATCAGTTTTAATTTTGTACTCTGCCAACCATTTGCATTCTTGATTGACCTAGTTTCGTTTGGATTGTATTTATATTCACAATATAACATTTAAATGAACGTACCACTATCATCGTTGAAAAAAAATGATTCTGCTATCGGTTATTTAACGACGTAAACAAAAAAGACGTGTCAATATCATTTGTCCTGTCCATGAACTTCTAAACATCCGTGAAATTTCTAACGATTGTCAACGCTAATTACTATGAATGCTTGTAACATTAACATTAGACGGATTTAAGAACGATCCTAGATGACAATCTTAAATACCGAGCAAAAATAATTGCTTTGCATTTAAAACATTCTATTTAATCCACCATTTTTGTCGTCCAGTGAAAATTATACCTTATATATGGCAATCGTTAGTTCATCAATTTGGCGCCATACGTTAGAAATACATCATATAAAAAAATACGATATTAAGTAGCACAAAACAATAAAAGAATTAGAATAATGGTTGACGGAGCCCTATTTCATTATAATTTGGAGATATAAGGAGACCAAGGTATCAATCTATCGATTTATAATCTTTATAAATCTCTTATTAATAGTTATCAAAGGTACCAGGATTATCATTTTATACGCCAGACGCTCGTTTCGTCTACATAAGACTCACCAGTGACGCTCATATCAAAACAATTAAAAAGCTAAACAAGTACAAAGTTGAAGAGCATTGAGGACCCAAAATTTCAAAAAGTTGTACCAAATACGCTTAAGTTATATGCATATGTATCTCAGCATATACTTTTAAAATCTCACATCTTCACTGTTCCTGTTAAAATTCAAAGAGTTTAATTTGTATCTATCATTATATGTTTTCAATTCTTTTAAATATCAATATGTAATTTCAGTGTAGAATCTTGGATTCTTTCTGTATGTTTTTTCTTTTCAAAAAGGGAAACAAACATAGTTTACAAGAGAACGGCTTGCTATTCTTTTGCATTTTGATTTAGTGTCTTCGATACAACAATTGAGTTATTGTAATGTGAAGAAATAGTTTTTGAAATGAAAAACATCATTATATAATTGGCTTAATCAGACACTGACACTTTCACGTTAACCTTAATGTTAAAAGTTAAACTTTTATCTCGCAATTCCTAATAGAGTGCCATTTGGGAATAACCCTCTCTTGCTTATAATTGTATTGAAGTCTGTTCAGTCTTTAAGAAAAATCAGTAACAGAAAATAATGTACAAAAATTAGCTCAAGGTAAGACGAAATGACAGTAAACTTCGCATAATTACTGACATTGAATTATTTTGTGAATGCTTTTTTTTATGACTAATTGCAGAAAATTTGGTGATTTTAAGTGTTATTTCCGTTAATTATTTGAGATAAGCTGTTGTGTTAAAGCATTAATATTACAGTACTATATTAGGATATACATTTTTGAAAAATGTGTGTGTACAATATTTATTTGTATTTTACACAAACTATGTGAGGCGGCAGACGATGTAAAAGCTTCTCATAGTTAATAAAGAACACAACATTAAGATATCAAACAACACTTTGTTACCCATCTTAAAACACATCGGAAATTCCTTGTATAGATTTGTAGGTTTTTCTAATGATAAAAGGTGTATATGGAATAATCAGAATATAATTTGAATTTGCAATGTTAGTGTATAATAATTTATTTACAAATTCACGTCATATAATTTAGGGAATCGTTGGCATTGCCAGTTGTGTCACATACATTGTAGTTTTTATCAAAAACAGCATAAGTTCTAACTAATACTTTATACAATAAAACAATGTTCAACTTTCTTTGAAAGCAAATTGTGTTTGCGCTGTCTAACAATAATTTACGAATAGCTTGCTGTAGTCAGCATCTAAGAATAGAGAAAGTGGACAATGCTTTGCAGTTTGCATATAAATGAAGTTGGTTCAATGAATACTCCGAAGTCCGAATAGCTATTTTAGTTATATTGGACCCATGTATACAACTGATACGATTTGGCCTATATCATGCATAAAATCTGATAACGAAATTTTGCCTTGCACAATTCTAAACATTTTTGTCGATCTTTGAAATAAAGCAGAGTATAACAGCCGATATTTTATCCATCTGCATTATCTAAAGACTGCTTTATGTTCTGAATGGAATTAAAAACATACTTAATAAAAACATTGTTGAAGACAAATTTCAGATGTCGGGTAATCTAGAGATTAATGAGACATGTAGTTATCCCATGTTGAGTGCAGACTAATTCCAACACGTTCAATATCCAAATTTATCCTTTTATGTTTTGAATTTTTATATCAGACAAAAAATTTGAAGATTATTGATACAAGATCTCTTGACAAGTAGGTAAACTACAATGGAACTCATATAAACGGTTGCGTTTAACATTATTATTGGGAACCAAATGAAAGTTTACCACAGAGTCGTCTGCTCTTGACCAAGGTATTAAAACTTTTGTAAGTTTACCTGTCATTGAATCAATACAATAGCTATTGTTCTCTGTGTAGTTTATTCATTTGGACCCTTTAGATTTCTTCTAGGAGAAATCTATCACTCATTGATAAATTAACCTGACCAAAAAAATATCCTCTCGTTGATTGAAATACATGTATAAACTGCAGTATTTATTCAATGTCAAAAATATATTTTCAATCTGTTCAATATAAACACTGATTCAATTATAAAAAGTTTATTTCTGATTTTTTTTACTACTGTTCCAAAGAATATGCATGTTTTTCGGTGGTGGTTCAGTTGTAAAGAATACATTTATGAAGATCTTACTTTAAACAGTATCATTTTCAAATTTTTATTTGTGAACACACTAAAAAGGCAAATTTTAATAGGTACAATATTGAAATTTGATCAGAAATCAACTTTTAATTTTTAAATCAGTGTGTATATCAAACAAATTGAAAATGTGTTATTGATATTGAATAAATACAACATCACATGCAGTTTTGTAATTCCCTATTTTTACATATATTTTCATCATTGACAGTTCAATTTTTTGTTCAAGTAAATTAATCAATGAGTGATAGATTTCTCTTGGAAGAAATTCAAAGGTCCTGTTGAATAAACTTCACAGAGAACAATAGCTATTGTATTTGTTAGACGGGATAGTAGAACTTGGAAAAGTTTTAATCGACAGGTAACTTGCATGTGAATCTATGGAAAACTATCATAGGGTTCGCAATAACAGTAGGAGCATAATTGGTAAAAGTACGACCTATATTATTTAATCTTCATCACGAGATTGGTCACTAATAGTCTATAAGGTATCATACTGACTATCTGATACTTGGCAAACACATTACTATAAGTAATATGCACAAGTATCTAATGTTTTTATGAATAATAGTGTTCCTGATCATTGGCAGAACCTGATGCTCGAAAAATTAGGTAATGATGTCATTAGTCAGTTCAATAACATCACGCGTTCATGTCGATTAGCGTCAAGTTATCAAGCAGGCGATTTCATTCACCACACGAACGTTTTGCGTTCGACGAAATGTTTTACTGACTATTTCATCTTATTCTATATTGTTAACCAAAATGCATATTGTTATTCATGCTATTATAAATTGCCGACAAATTTAATAATGGATATTTGAACTTGATGCTGGCTTTGGCAATGCAAATATCAGTTTGCTAGTGTGGGCTCGCTTAATGTTCTTGCTAAAAAAAATCATTTATCTTTTATATTTTTAACCTTTAAATATAGAACAGATCAGAGAATACCTTGGACAATGTCGGGAAAGGTAACTTGTGCAATTTACATTAACTATATAAATACATGAAATATTACATTGTAGAAGGTAGGATATATAACTGCAAATGAAGATTCACCAAACGTGGCGTCAAATATAATTGTATACCTAAATGAAAGACAACCCATATAATGCTTACATTTTTCGAAAAACTAAGGATTTTTTTTTATCCCAGGCATAGATTACCTTAGCCGTATTTGGCACATTTTTTTGGAATTTTGGATCATCAATGCTCTTCAAATTTGTACTTGTACTAATGAGTCTCATGTAGACGAAACGCGCGTCTGACGTACTAAATTATAATCCTGGTTGTTTTGTTAACCAACTAAATTCGGTTAGGCTACGTTGACGGTAAACTTTATACTTGAATTTCAAAATAATTGTATGTATTTTGTGACAAAGTGCAATGAACCGTATTGCTAAGTCTGTAAATTTCTATGTTTTGTCTTCTGTACTTTTACTTGTCTGTTTTTTTTTAATCAAGGCGTTGTCAGTTTATTTTCAATCTATGAGTTTGACTGTCCCTCTTTTATCTTTCGTCCCTCTCTTCTTAAGATAACGTTTAGTAATCTATGAAACTCATGCAACACAGTTTCGTTTAATGAATTACATGAAAACACAGAAAGACGAGTTTCAGTTCAAACAACTCGTTAAAAAGTTATCAATGTATCTTTTGGCGATATTTTCTTAATATTTACTATCAATTATAGGTATAATAATGGTTTAAAGTTCCGAAAGAGTTGCGTATTTTAATGTATAATTATGTTCTTTTCTCGTTTTTATTTCTATTATCGACATTGTTTTGTATAGTGCTGTTTAAATAATGAGTTCTAATCGCAGTTTTACTACCAATTTATATCAAATTATTTTGTCTGGCGGAAATTTATACTTTTTTAAAAGCTTCAAATTTCGTCCTATATTTCTGTTGTTTATACAACGCTGTGATCATCAATTTGAACTGATAAACATTTATGTCTCTGCATCAGGTCGGGAATCATACAGTACTATGTTGTGATTTTGCTGATTTGTTTTATCGGACGAAACAAATGGAAAATTTGTAGTCAATTATTATATAAAATTGAGAGTGGAAATGGGGAATGTGTCAAAGAGACAACAACCCGACCAAATAAAAAACAACAGCAGAGGGTCACCAACAGGTCTTCAATGTAGCGAGAAATTCCCGCACCCGGAGGCGTCCTTCAGCTGACCCCTAAACAAATATATACTATTCCAGTGATAATGAACGCCATACTAATTTCCAAATTGTACACAAGAAACTAAAATTAAAATAATACAAGACTAACAAAGGCCAGAGGCTCCTGACTTGGGACAGGCGCAAAAATGCGGCGGGGTTAAACATGTTTGTGAGATCTCAACCCTCCCCCTATACCTCTAACCAATGTAGAAAAGTAAACGCATAACAAGCGCTTCGAGGACAAACGAGTTATATATGCCTTATAAATGCTTGTTTTTTTCTGAATTTCGGACTTTTTTTTTGTCTTGTTTGGTCGATTATGGTTTTATCCGTCGTTATCGTTAGTCAAACTATTTTCTTGTTCTGCTTTTAGTTCTGATAGTTATTGGTCCTTTCCTTTTTTGATCATTCATAGCATTTTCTGTAATTTTCTGTTAGTTCTGGTGTTTTATTGGGTTTTGTTTGTGTTGGTCATTATCTTGTTTTCGTCATTGTCTATCACGGTGTTTGCCTTTTTCAATTAGAAATGGCCGTATATGTCGTTTTTTTATTGACAATAGTTATCAAAGGTTAGATTATGAATTAGTACGCCAGACGCGCGTTTCGTCTACATTAGATTCACCAGTGACGCTCATATCAAAATTTATAAAGCCAAACAAGTACAAAGTTGAAGAGCATTGAGGATCCAAAATTCAAACAAATGTGCTCGATGTATTTTTCAGTAAGTCATGGTGGCATCTGATTTTGGTCACTAAAAATGATATTTTGTATGTTTCTTTCATAAAGTTTGTTATTGTGTGATCTGTGTTTGTACTATGGAATTTTTTTTGAAAATCTAGTATGTTCATAGTCAATCGTAGCAATCGCAAGATAAAAAAGTATTTGTGTTACAGATGATTTGTTATTTTTATAACAATTTTTGAACACGGCCATCCAATGACATTCATGATTGGCATAATTTGTTTTTGAATTGTATTACAAATAAATAACATAATACTTCAAATGAACATAGCAATATCATCGTTGAAGAAAAGAATTGGAATATCGATAAATTAACAACGGAAACAAAAAAAACATTTCAATATCCTACGTCCTGTCCATGAAATTCAAAACATCCGTGACATTTCAAACGACTGTCAATGCTAATTATACTATGTATGCTTGTAACATTAAAATTAAACTAATCTGAGAACAATCCTAGACGACAATCCTAAATATTGAGCTAAAAAATTAGTTGCTTTGACGTTACGCGCGATGTTCGTACATGTAGGCGTAACACAACGTCGCGAATATTTCGTAACGTTCAAACCAAAAATTCGACTGAAATGTTGTTTTTGAGCAAGTGCGACATATTTGTAAGACTCCACAAAATCGACGGTGTTTTATAATTTCTCATCGGAAATTGATGTTTTTAAGTTTTTTGAAAAATTAAGAAAAATAACATTTTAAAAAATCATAAAATTCAATACTACAATAATAAGAGCACTGATAGGCAAACAATTGACGTAAATTTGAGTTGAGTTCGTTTTTACGTAAAAAAAATGGCAGTGCGACAACCTTGTAAGCCTTTGAAAAATAGCTCATAAATTACCATATATCATTTTTCAAGTATATTTGTCTTTAAATTCATAAAATTAAGCAAAGTAACATTGGTGTTGTAATTCAAATACAAACCTTTTTCCATTTTAGATAAATGTTTTTTTGACTCTCAAATCTGGAATACCAATTTTTTCCCTGTGGGACAAATGTGCGCTTGTAGTATGGAACGCTTTTTTTTCTATGACGTCATCATAACCTCATAAAATATGCATAAAAGACTGAAGGAAACATTCTGTTAAATAATGGAAAAAAACGTTATTCAAAATAATAAACAGTTTAGACGAAAATCATAGTTTAGTGGTTACAATAAATGAAATATGTTACGCGGGACAACTTAAAAAGAGCCGTTTCTTTTAAATGAAGCTTGTCACATGCAGCAAAAAATATAGTTTCAACACTTTTTTTTTCTTTTTTATTTAAAAAAAAAATGTACAAAAGCAATGAATATGATATCAGAAAATTATATATTTTGGACTTGCATCTTGCCAACTGCACCGATTCTCCAATGAGGTACGAACATCGCGCGTAACGTCTTTGCATCTAAACTTTCAATTTAAACCATTATTTGAATTACAAAAATACTTTGTTTTTCGTCCAGTGAAAATTATACCTTATGTATCAATGAGATTGAAAAGGTTAACCTTAAACGACACATTGGGAATAAATAAAAAATAACACATTGAGATTTCATTAAGACGCACAGAGATAACAAAAGAGATAACAAAAGAATAGAAAAATAACACACCTTGATTATTGAAAATCACACATGGAGATTTTACAACGAAAATCTGAGATGAAATAAACCGTAAAACGCAAACTGAGAATTTGAAATTATACACCTAAATGTGCAAATTTGACATTAGCATACTTAATCTTTATCCATTACAAGCGTAAAACACCTTGACGACAAACCTCGTAAGTCCTTCAATTTTGTGCCAAACATTTTAGGCACAGCTATAAGAAAACTACGTTAAATTAGCATAAAACAATGATAGTATTGCAAGTTATGAGAAATGTTGGTTGAAGGAGCCGTATTCTAGTATAATGACGAGACTTCGGTAGACAAAGATATGAATCTGTTTAGATATTCATCTTAGAAATTTCGTGCATATTAATCTCAGCGTGACTTTTGAAAAATTAAGTGTGTAAATTAACAATTTGCAGTGTGTGTTTTTCAGTAGATTTCGTCCCACTGTTCCTTTTTAAAATTCAAAGTGTAATTTTATGTAATGTACAATCAAAGGTATGTGTTAAGTAACTATATGTCATCAGTATATTATTATATAGGCAAATGCATCAGACTTATCGTCATCTTTTTGTATATCAGAATGAACAAACAGCATTGTTTAATAGCTTAATCAGACACTGTCACTTTGACGTTAACCTTAATGGTAAAAGTTCAACTTTTATATAGCAATTTCGTATAGAATACCATTCGGAAATAGGTCTCTCATACGTATACAAATAATTGTGTTGAATTCTGTTCATTCTGTTTAAGAGACATTGTATAGTGATTTAGAAAAATCAGTACTTGAAAACAATGAACAAAGTATAAAAATCAGCACAAGAACGAGATAGAATGACTGTAAACTCCTCATACTTACCGACATTGAGTCAAATTTGCGAATACTTTTTTTGTTATAACTTGATGATTTAAAATGCTATCCTCAAATGAAGGTGTGATTATTTGACATAAACTGCTATTTCAAAGCATTAGTTATACAGTATTATAAGTAAGGTTCCATTCTTGTCAATGTGTGTTTGCAATATTTGACGGGAATTTTTGTTTAAAGAATTATAAAGATTATGCAATGTTTTTTACACATTTAGATATCTCGAAGTTGATAAAGAAAAGAAAATAAAGATGTCGGTCAGCCCATTTGCCAATCTGAAAACCAATTTGAAATTCCTTATACAAACAAGCAATGTATTTATGCATTCAAATTATGTATATAAAATTACGAACATATTACATGAATTGATATTGTGGAAACATGATAATTTACACAAATCATCATGTCATAAAATACATACTCTTTATTCTTTTGTGGCCTTCGGATATTATCTGCCGTTTGATTGGGCTGTTTCCTCTTTTCTTTTCTCTATTGTATTGTGTGAAGATTGTGTATGTTTTAGTTATTTACACACACATTCACGTTTAGAGATGTTGAGACTACCATCGATTGCAAATAACTAAGTCTAAATTCCAATGATAATCTTGTTGTTTCAAGGAGAACTTCTTGTACTCAACAGCATAAACAAAAAGAATATTCCTTAACACTATAAACGAAGTCTTTTCAAATAATACGTTAGGGTCTGTTTACTACGTTCATCAGAAAAAAATATATTCAACATGTTTAATTTAAAATTATTCATTCCACTGAATCAGTTGGGTCTACTTCATACAATCATTCTAACATATGAATCTTGGCTTGAACAATGCTAGACGTTATTGTCAATCTTTAAAATTGTGCAGTGTTAAACAGTTAATATGTAATCTATCTGTAAGACTGATTTATTGTCCTGATCAACAACAAAAAAAACATACATAATTCAACGCTTACTTTGAAAGTTCAATTGGTGAAGATAAATTTGAGATTTCGGTTAATCTAGACACGGAAATTATATAGACATGTGATTATCCCATGTTCTGTACAGACTTTTGCCAACAGCATAAACATCCTAAATCGTTCCTTTTATGCCTTGAATTTTATATCAAACAATTATTTTAAAATAATGGGTAAAAACAGGTGTAGTTACAACGTATCTTGAATAAAACGTTGTGTTCAGTATTTGGAGCGAAATTCGTAAAAAACATGACCTATATTCTTGTATTTCCATCACTGATGAACTATAATGTATCGAGGATATCATACTGACTATCTGATACTCGGAAAGCATATACCTATCAGTAATTCGCACAAGTTTCTTGTGTTCTTATTGAATAATATTTTTTTCTAGATCACAATGGACTATAAAGTATCGATGATATCTTAGTGACTATCTTATACCTGGAACACACTTGACGATTAGCAATATGCACAATTTCCGTTTGTTCTTATTCAATAATATTTTTGTCAGTGCAGCAACGTCATGCTTTTATTTTCATTAGCGTCGTATTATCAATGAACTTAATTCACCACACAAAAAAAAAACAACTTCGCAACGATTTCTGTGCGTGAAAAAAATTCAACTGACTAATTTGTTTCATTTTATATCATGTACATGATGTATATTCTTAACCAAAAAAAGCATAATGTTATTTTCTGTTTTATAAGTTTTGTTTGTGTTGGTCATTATGTTGTTTCCGTCATTTTTGTCACGTTGTCTGCTTTTTCTATTAAAAATTGTTGTATCGGTCTTTTTGTTTTACCATTGTGGTCAATATATTTTTTCAATTTGTCATGATTGCATTTTGTCACTTTGTAATTGTGTGATCTGTCTTTTTACACGTTTTACCTCGGAAATGTTTTTCATAATTTTTTTTATCGTACCCAATCACAACAATCTCAAGTTTCAAATATTTTTTGACAGATGAACTGTAACTAGGATTTTGTTATGTTAGTTATAATATTTCCATTTCAGTCACAGTATATTTGTTTCGTTCAATTTTTTAATATTTTCTTCACTTTGTGATAGGTTGACTATCATTTTAACAGTGCATTTATGTACTTGCCAATTTAATTATTTCATTACTCGGTTGTGAAACAAAATGATTAAACATAGTTGTTGCGCTTGATGAAGACAAAACCATAACAGTTGTAAATAAACTGGCAATTCGATGCCTGGTCTTGATTTCCCGAATAATATTGTTGTGTCTTCAACTTTCGACTATACGAACTGAATACAATAACAAATAAATAAGTGTTGAAGATATCGCTTTTACATTAAAAAAAGAAAAGCAACAGCCACTAACAGATAGACAATTGAGCCATTATTTATTTTTTGCATTAACTTACAATCCCTCTATTGACAAAAGGTAATTTGACAAGTTATTGCAAAATAAAAACTTAGAAGGAAAGAAGGTTCTGACTACAAGAAGCTATAAGACTTTAAAAGTGTTAGGTATTTTGGTGTTTTGTTTCTCATGTCACTACCAGAAGATATCCAAATGTATGTAATGATAACGTTGGACCTCATTAGTGAATTCCGAATAACTCGGGAACTCTATGTTATAACCTTAAAAATTGCATTGCACTCTACAATAGAAATATAATTAATAAAAAAGTAAACAACGGGTCCTACACTTTAATGACGTTATATCAATGTTATAATGAAGAAAGACACGAGTGTTGATATTATAATGCATAGTTTTATTTGGTTTCGGTAAGAAAACGTTCAAAATTTGATATTCACATATCTTTCTTATTGCTTCGGTTAGAGTTATATTCAAAAACAGTATATGTTTACAAAAGGAGATGTATTATTATTAATGGACTCAAAACTGCCTACCCTTCTAAAAGATATGAGTTGAAGTAATGTGTGCTGACAATCGTATTACTTATATTTTCCGTTTTCGTTGATGCAATTTCTATGCTATATGTGTTGTCTTTGCGAAATTCTTTTGTATTTTTCGACTAATGCGTTTTGATTGTTCTCTTATATTAACTATATTTTTTTTAGAGTAGATATTATTATTTTATTGCAATGTTTGTCCGATAGCTTCATTATATCAAGTCATATTACGGTTAAATGATTTTATTTTATCGACTCATGATGATAAACTCTCAATGGTTACATTCTAACAGCCAAACAGAAATACATAAACCATCTTTGGCATGATGTTTGAAATTAAATATTTACTATAAAAAAGGCATTTAGTTATATCAAATTTCTAATATCAGGACAGTTTATAGTCGACAGTTATTCTTTTTGGTGTGTCTTCAGAAATATAAAATGTTTTTACAATAATAGCCTTGTCGGTCTTTGATCAGTTTTAATTTTGTACACTGCCATCCATTTGCATTCTTGATTGACCTAATTTTTATTGGTATTATATATCAAAAACACAATATAACACTTCAAATAAACGTAGCACTATCATCGTTGAAGAAAAGAATTGTGTCATTGGTTAATTTAACGACGGGAATAAGAAAGACATGTCAATATCCTATGTCCTGTTCATGAACTTCTAAACATCGGTGAAATTTCTAACGACTGTCAATGCTAATTATACTATAATTGCTTGTAACATTAAATATAGACGGATCTGAGAACAATCCTAGATGACAATCCTAAATATCGAGCTAAAGCAGTTACTTTGCATTTAAACTTTTAATTTAATTAAAAAATTCAATTACGAAAAATTTCGTCTAGTGAAATTCTACCTTATGTATCAATGAAATCGAAACGTTAACCTTAAACCACATACTGGGAAGAAATTAAAAATAGCACACTGAGTTTTCATAAAGATGCACTGAGATTACAAATACAAAAGAACCGTACACTGATACATTTAAAATCACAGAAGGAGAATTAAAAAGAAAATCGGAGATGAAATAAGCCGCAAAACGCGAACAGAGAATTTGAATTTACAGACTTAAATATGTCCTGACTTATATGTTCACATATCTAATTAGCATATTTAATCTTAATCTATTACAAGCTTAACACACCTAGAGGACAGACCTCGTAAGTCCTTAAATTTTGCGCCAAACATTAGAAATACAGCTGATAAGAAAACTACGTATAATTAGCATACACAATAATAGAATGGAAATTAATCATGAATGTTAGTTAAAGGAGCCGTATTTCATTATACATGTTATAATGACGAGAGTTCGGGAGACCAAAATATTAATATGTTGAAGTATTTATCTAAGAAATCTCTTGCATATTAATTTCAGCGTGTACTTTTGAAAAATTGAGTGTGTAAATTAATTCTCAGTGTGTATTTTTCAATTGATTTTGTCTCACTGTTTCTTTCTAAAATCAAAGTATATAATTTTATGTGGTATACAATCAAAAGTATGTGTTACGTAACTAAATGTCATCAGTATATTATTATGTAGGAAAAGGCATCAGACTGATCTTTATTTACTTTTGTATGTCAAAATGAAAAACAACATTATATAAAATGGCTAAATTAGACGCTGTCACTTTGACGTTAACCTTTATGTTAAAAATTAATCTTTATCTGGAATTCCAAATAAAGTGCCATTCGGGATTAACTCTCTCTTGCTTATACTAATAATTGTAGTGAAGTCTTGTAAAAAGATGATGTATAGTGATTTAAATCAGTAACTGAAAATATTGTACAAAGTGTAAAAATCTGCACAAAGACGAGATAGAATAACAGTGAATTCCTAATAATTACTGACATTGAATCATTCTACGAATGCTTTATCTTTTACTGTATGAAATGGAAAAAACGGGATAAGCTGACAAAAAATCTTTGGACTCTTTTTTAAATTCAGTAATGAAGATAGTTGATATACGTATTCAACATTTTAAAGAACATTTTACTATTAACAATAACCACAAAAAACCTATTTCTCGTATCAAACATAAACTAAAAGAACTAGCCAAGAAATTTGTGTTTGTCCCGGCCGATAAAGCTGCTAATAATATTATTATTGTTTGACGTAAATTTTACATTGAGGTTCTGAAAAAAGAAATCACCAATTCACCAACATTCCAACTGACTCCAATTTCAGAAAACGACATCTGTAACAAACATAAACTTTTAGCTACCGCTTTACAAGCAGAGCCAAATACAATGAAAGTCCCAACTATGTACTGGCTTCCGAAGCTACACAAAACACCTTACAAATATAGATTTATTTCGTCTTCAAACCATTGTTCCACTACTAAATTGTCTATTCTTCTTACCAGCACACTTGGTACAATTAAAAACCTGATAATAAATTGTTCAAATAAGGCCTTCGAAAATAGTGGGATTAAGTACGTTTGGAGTGTACTTTGATATTCACATATCTTTCTTATTGCTTCGGTTAGGGTTATATTTAAAAACAGTATATGTTTACACAAGGAAACGTATTATTAGTGGACTAGAAACTGCCTTTTGAAGATACGAGTTCACTTAATGTGTGCTGACAATCGTATGACTTATATTTTCCGTTTTCGTTGATGCAATTTCTCTGCTATATGTGTTGTTTTTGTGAAATTATTTTGTATGTCGACCTTCGACTAATGTGTTTTCATTGTTCACTTATATTAACTATGTTTTTTTAGGGTAGATATTGATATTTTATTGCAATGTTTGTCCGATAGCTTCATTATATCAAGTCATATTATGGTTAAATGATTTTATTTTATCGACTCATGATGATAAACTCTCAATGGTTACATTCTAACAGCAAAACAGAAATACATAAACCATCTTTGGCATGATGTTTGAAATTAAATCTTTACTATAAAAAAGGCATTTAGTTATATCAAATTTCTAATATCAGGACATTTTATAGTCGACAGTTTATACTTTTTAGTGTGTCATCAGAAATATGAAATGTTTTTACAATTTGGTTTTGTTGTTGATGAAATGTAGCTTTTGATTTTTAATGTCATGTTTTATGGTCAATCTCCTTTTTAAATTTATCTTGGAGTTTGTTGTATCTGTTAATGTATGTTTTGATAACTGAGATAAATACATTTTTATTGGTACTTGGGCTTTGTGTGTATTTTGCTTTAAACTGTTCAAAATTGAAGTGGAATGATTAAGCCAAAAATACCAGAAAAATAATAATGAAAAAAAATCGAGGATATTTTTTGTTGATATGACTTATCACCGGATTTTGCACTTTAAAGGGAAATATATATATTTTTTTTTATTGAAAATTATCTAGTGCTAGAAACATGATAAAACATACGTGTTATTATTGGAGGCAAAATAATGCACTTTACAAGTCGTGTATATTTAATTTTGATATCACTATAATATATACCCAATGTTGCTATTTTTTTGTAATCAATGGAAAAGCTATTCATTCAACCTTAAGAGATACAGTCCATTTTATTTAACGATGCTATCTGTAACTTCACGTTGTCTCAAATATTAAACTGACATCTTTAAGTAGCTGACAACAACGTAAGACTTTAAATATGATGACTTTTTAGTTTAACGATTCTTTGGATTCATTATTATTCATGGGATACCATTTTTTGTTGATTTCGTGAATACAGGTCAACCACGATTTTAAATGTGCAACGCAGTACAAATTATCCCTGAGCTTGTAAGCTTGTGGGTTGTTTCGATAAAACAAATCTCGATATACTGGTCTCTTTGTCCGACACAAAAATAGTAAGTTAACGTATTTGGTTTAACTGGTACTTGCTTTTAAAAACAATATGACGTACAGGCATTCTCCAATTGTTTTATATATTCACTTGTGAAGAGGGTTGCATGATGAAGTTTGTATATACAATTGTGTGTGTACTTCTATTTTTACGATAGTTTATCAAAATATATGTTAGACAAAGATCAATAATTAAAACATCTTTCTTGAAACAATGAACTGATCATTGACCGGAAAACGAAATACCTATATTACAGAAACATACATAAACTTGCACATTTTGACAACCGAAATAGTGTTCAAAGGGAAAACTTACACTTAAGTTCGAATTTGTTCACTCTTAAATTGGAGATAACATAAAAAAAACACACTTTAAATCCAAACCTGCACAATAATATTATCTTCAAATACATTTAAGTTTTTCCCTGAGCCGTTCAAAAATACACTTCCTGTTGTCTACCACTTCAAATAAATATGCGTTACACAGACATTTTTTAAATGAATCATTACAGTAGCCAACGCCAAAAAAAAAAAAAATTATAAGAATATGAAGGTGAACTAATAATTATGAATAGTAGCAACATTGATGTTTATGACAGATATCAACAGTTACAATGACAAATAATAGACTTCAAAAGATAATTTAAAGTTTTCATTTTTGCTGTTTTGTGTTTGATTTTTCGGCAAAAATAGCTGTCATACATGTTTTCTGTATAATGAAAATTAAAACAAATTGACACAAATTACAAAAATAATGAATTAAACCTACTCTGATTTATAAATGTTTCGAAATTTTCAAAATAGGAAGCTTGCTTTTGACTTTTTCTTATCAACATTATAAACAGTAAAGAAAGTTTCAGAGGATCTTGGTCTAGGAATTTTGGATAAGTTATAGTTGGTGCCAATAAAGTCATAAGGTGTTTTCATTATTGAAAGTTAAGAATAGTAACAAATGAACATTTGCAAAACAAAAACTTTAGTCGACCGTAAACTATCAACTTCAAGGCTAACAACCGTGGGCGGACTCAGTAGTTTCAGAAGATTATGCCTTAGTATTTGAAATAATGACATGCAAATGAACAGAAAACTTAACGATAACACTATGAAAGGCACACATATACATTAGTTGACGACGAAAACTATCAATATCATAAAAAAAATCGACAAAAAAAATGAATAAAACACAGTCACACATAGGCACTCATACCACATTTTCTCATATCTTCAAAATATATTTATGAGACCAAACTTGATGTCTTTACACAAAATCCAGTGGATGTGTACTAATCACTGCTAAGTGATGTGTAATCGGAAATAAATGAGTATGTTTAAGTTGACATAAAATTTAAACTTCATTTCATCTACAGTAGTTACTGTGCGATCGATAATCTGCTCCTTTTTTTAAATATATTTTGCTGTGCATCGGCTGATGAATCAAGCTTTTTTAACTGAATATACCGTTTCTTTTTATGTTAAGCTATATGTGTACAATGTATTACCACCAAATCATGGTACGTCACAACCCGTTGCAGACGAAAATAGGTTAAAAATGTAGGCTCTTGAATTTGACAGTTGTACATGTATATGTAGGTAGTTAATCCTACATTTTATTGTAATAAAACATTTCTGAGAACGCGGCGTAAAGATAAGTTTTACATACGGATTTATTTAAACCTAATGGAGACAGTGAACGTTTGTATGGATTGTTCATTCTTCTGCTTGAATACTTCAATTACTCATTTCTAATAACATTTCTATCATAAATAAGTGAAAGTAAACCAATAATTTTGATTTATTGGCTTAATGAACTGAAATTTTGAGGAAATGGGAGGTATAACTGGACGAAAAGAGATTTTATAATGAAACAAAGAGGTCCATCAGTGGTATTTAGCATCTTAAAGTCATCATTTGTATCATTTTCCAACTGTTTGTAGGCAGATGAGATAAATATTTGATCTTTTATTGGTGCATACTGCATTCTATCTAGATACGGCTTGGTTTGGTTTTTTCGAAGACATTTTAGAATGTTTAGACGCTGCAGATGTAATGATCTTACATTATACTAAATTTTTCCCTAACTATAAGAATAAGTATGACAAAACTTGACAGGAATGTTTAAATAACCAGTTACTTGTTTTACAAAGGAAACAAGTCACATTCAGCAACTTCTACAAAAATGTCTTCTTTCAACAGTACGCCACACCCGGTTGCAAACGAACATCGGTAGAAAAAAACAAACTATTCCCTTGAATTTGACAGTTGTATGTAATTAATCCTACATTTTATTGCATTAGAACATTTCTAGGTCATAAACATCCCTATCTTTGGTATTTCAAAGAATCATTACGTTTTCATTTGGAGTTTCTATAGAATATTTTGGAAACTTGAGATTACATGGTTACTATAGCTTGTTACAGGTTGAATATGGGGATATTTTGTTTGGTTAACTTCCAGTGATAATGTAGTTATTTCTATAAAAGTGCATATTTAACAAAGACTAATAAGGGAAAATCGTTACATTTTGTAAGCATGATTGACTGTCCATAAAAGAGTGGTTAAAGATTCAAACAACAGCACAAAATACAACATCGATAACTAAAGACTTATCAACATAAACTCCGTCAAACACCTGTGGAACTATTAGATGACCCGCCAGAGTAGGCAAATCCTATCCCTCTTTATTCATGTTATTACAACCTTGATGAAAAGTCTAAAATGGTAGGTCATATTAGACAATCAGAGGACAAATTTGTGATTGTGATACATATACTATATCCGTAGTCATCTATAAAAGCTGTGTTTATTGAATGTCGCTTAGTGTGATTCAGAGGTGTCGGTTGTTTTTTGTACATTTATGTCTATTGTTTAAACATGCCAACACTTGCGACTATAATTAACTTTGCTTGAAACATATATATCAACAAATTAAGGCAGTAGTGTCTCTGTATTAAAATAGTCAAGTACTCTCAGATCTGTACTATTTTTGTTGTAAAGATATACAAGTACCAGGGACACGTCCACCCTGTGTTTTTTTGTATCCATCTGACGAGTTAAGCCTCTTTCAACTAATTTTTAAAGTTGTTTTCTATTTTGTACTGTTAAACAACTGTCATAGAACTCAGGGGGAGGTCGGGATCCCGTCATGTTAAACCCCGCAACATTCTGTATGTATGTCTCTGTCTCTAGTCGGTAGCCTACAATTAAACGGTTGTCGTTTGTTGCTGTGTAACATATTTGTTTTACGTTTATTTTTTGTACATAAATAAGGCTGTATGTTTTCTCGTTCGAATAGATTTACATTTGACATTTCGGGGTACTTTAACCTGACTTTGCGTATCGGCTTTAGTCAGGCGTGAGTTGACCAAAAGATGTTTATTCGTGTGTTATGTGGTCTCTTGTGATGAGTTGTCTCATTGGCAATCATATGACATTTTCTTTTTTATATTCTTGAATTTTACCAAATAAAGTGAAAACCACTGTTTAACCTTGTTGGTTTTTTTAGCATCTTTTCACAATTACATTAAACAACATACGCAAATACATATATATGCATCACATAACTCAATAATATAAATAATAATGAATATTTCTATGTTTTCTGGATTGAAAACACCTCAAAGTACAACATTGTTAGTTTTTCAAACAAATATCTGCGGATAATACCCATTAGAACATACTTTTTATCAACATCTTTCAATTATTCATTTTTTTCTGAAAAGAGCAGTATTGTCAGCATAGTTAACAAAATTAAGATTAATCATTCTTATAAAATATGTATGACAATCCTGATTTATTGAGTGTATTACATTTCATTGTTTTACTTGGTCACTCAGTTTTCTGGCATACAATTTAATATCTAAGAATAACTGAAAATCAGTCAATTAAAACCATTTAATAAATATGCAATGAATTGTCATGCTGTTTGCGCTTGCAAAATTGTAGCGCTCTCATCTTCCCTCTCCAAAAGACATACATTAATAAGAAAATATTTTTTTATTTTATTTATGTGCATCGTGTTACTAGATAAGATAAAAGTCAAATCTAAATAATCCCTGCACTAATCATATACCGGTAAAAATTATCAAATTTGAATAAGTAATATGTTTTCCGTCCTTCGTTATATTTAATTTCTATATAAAAATAAGGATCATAATGTCTTTAACCGTTTTGAGTTTTCATACTTATATTATTTATTCCAAAAGAAATACAGCATATAATTCTTAAGTCCAACTAATATTTCATTTAATAAAGATGACATCACTCTGTAAATTATAGTAACTCATTTATCTAATTCACACAATTTAAGACAACACGCATATAGAAGCATACTTTTAATTACTATGATTCAACAATCTTGAAGTATGATATACATATCCATCAATTACAATTGTTTTCGGTAAAACATAACTTCTTCCCGAAATAATCAAGTTTGTTTCTATACCAAACAGATAATAAACGTGTAATTATAAATACTGTTGTATATCTATAACTTTCCACACTTCATCCGTGAACTCTTCACGTCATTACACTTTAGTGTTTTACTCGATTTCTCAGTTGTCCAACTTAAATATTTCAATTTAATATCTAAAATTAAAGGAAACTGACATAAAAAAGTTGTTAAATTGTCAGATATTAAAAGTATAAATACAAACTGCAAAGTAAACAAATGAACTTTATTATCTTTTTTTTCTATTATCAGATAGTTATTGAAATTTCTAATATGACGTGCTTCTTTCGCTTTGTAAACAACACTGTGGTAAATTTCTCGATATATCTATACATAGCGCAGACTCAGAGATAATAATGACTGTTACAATATACTTCCCACGTAAATCTACATGTATTGGAACCTATTTGCAGCCCCTTTGCCGATTTTATTGATTTAAAAAGTGCAATTAAAAAAAAGACAAAATAACTTTTATTTTATTTGGATTCATAATAAAGAGCAGCAATGCCCAAGTTGAAAGTTTTCTGTTACGTGAAGCATCGAAATTCGTATTTTATTGTATTAAAACTGATTTTTGAGGTAGGTTTTGTTTTATTTTCTATTCTATTGCATACTTTTGCATATATACTAATTTCAGTAAGTCAACATGGCGGCTCCTTAGTTACGAAATGTCAACTTTGGATTTGAACGAAGCTTACGAGAAAATCATGTAAATTAAAAATGACATATGTTGGGTTTGAGAATTAGAAGAATTAAACAGTTTGTTTTTCTAGTGGTTATTTACGAAATAACCCATGCAAGCTACGGATTTATAAAGATATTTGAGATTTCTTTAACATAGAGTAAAAACAATCAGCCACACCAAACCAACCCTCGCTTCAGTATTTAAATGACCGTATGTGTCCTATTTGAAACAAAATAATTCATGGAAGCCATAGATTGTTGGAAACTTACACATGGCCTTTAACGCTCAGGATAAAATTCGAATATCACAGCCCAGGCCAAACTTCCGCAACAAGGTTGTCGGCTCATATTGTTAATCTGGTCAAGATGTATCTGTTCTGAAATTTTCCAATGAATGGGACAACCCATTATTGGTAATTTTATGGAAATTTTGCTGTTTTTGGTTATTATCTTGAATATTATTATAGATAGAGATAATCTGTTAACAGCAATAATGTTAGCAAATTAAGATACACAAATATGTCAAGATCACAAAAATAGTCAGTTGACCCCTAAAGGAGTTATTGACCTTTATAGTCAAATTTTTAAAAACTTTTCCAAAAATCTTCTCCTCTATAACTACTGATATATAAAAAAAAAAGAAGATGTGGTATGATTGCCTATGAGACAACTATCCACAAGAGACCAAAATGAGACAGAAATTAACAATAAGAGGTAACCGTATGGCCTTCAACAATGAGACAAATTGAACCAACCTTGTCCACAATCATCAATAGGGTATTTTTTTTTTAAATGTGTCCGATGACCCTGCCGGTGAACTTAAATGGCTGACATGGCTAAAATTAGTACTTAAGGTAGAATGCGTTTTTTCGGCTCATATCTCTGAAACCATTTAGAGCAAATCTGATGAGGATACAAATGTTCATTAGACCCAGATCTATTTGCCCTGAATTTTTAGGCCAATCTGGAAATTTGTTGTTGGGTTGCTGCCTCTGAATAGATAATTTTAAGAAATGTTTGCAGCTTTCGGTTATTATCTTGAATGTTATTATAGATAAAACAAATACTACAAATAAGTCAACATGACCAAAATAGTCAAGTGACCCCTTATTAAGGAGTTATTGCTCTTTATAGTAAATTTTTAACAATTTTCTCTTCTGGGCCAAATAAAGTAGTATATCGCTGTTCGAAACTCACAAATTGACCAACAGTAAACAAATCCTGGTTACAAACTAAAACTGAGGGAAAGGCATCAAATATAAAAGAACACACACAGAAACGAACTAAAATATAACAATGGCCATTTTCCTGACTTGGTGCAGGACATTTTAAGAAAAAAATGTAGGGTTGAACCTGGTTTTGTGGCATGCCAAACAACCCGCTTTAATGGCAATGTTCTTTATAGATAGAGATAATTGTAAGCAGCAAGAATTTTCAGTAACGTAAGATATACAAACACATCACCAAACACAATTTTTGTCATGAATCCATTTGTGTCCCTTGTTTAATATGCACATCGACCAAAGTGAGCGACACAGACTCGTTAGAGTCTTTTGTTTAGATGCTACAAGCAACTGGCTAACTATATTTGGATAGTTTAAATTTGACATTTCGGTGCTTTAATAACTACTTATGCGGTATGGGTTGTGGTGATTGTTGAAGGTCGTGCGGTGACAAATATTAAGAAATAGCTGTTACTTTCTGTGTCATTTGGTCTCTTTAAGAGTTGACAAAGTGGCAATCATACAACATCTTCCTACTAAGCAATATTGCCGTAAGATATAAACAATCATCTTTGCCATATGTACATTTATCACTTGTAAATTGTCCCATATAAATTTCAAGAAATGCAAGTATGCAGCTTGTGTATAAATTCACCATATGTAGACACTTATTTCATGAAAATGGAACACCGTATCGGTGGTCACTTGGTAACGTGTTTGTCTAGGGATCGTGTGTTCAAATCATGGCTGTCTCACTCTTGGTCAAACAAAAGACTGTAAAATAGGTGTTTGAGGCTTCTCAACTAGGCACGTAGCATTAAGGGAAAAGAGCAAAGACTGTTCTGCTTGGAGTCAGATTGGTTGTGTACTAGCACGTTGGTAATTAGCATCAGTATAAGTGTCTAGTAAAAATCAAGGTAAATAATCATTTCACATTATTATGTTCTCGTCTTGAATGTTGGACGTTCGGAGTAACCATATTTTTTTTTATCATTGAACAAAACATATGGGACGAGAACTGTCATTTGAGACAGATAATTGAGATTTGTTGGTTGAACTAGTTTTGGTTGATTGATAATAAGTGTTTAACGTCCTGCTATGAATATTACACATATATATCTATGTATATATAATATGTTCCGGACCATACGAGTATGGTCATGACCGTATGGTTATATACTCATATAGTCGGGATCATTAAATAGTTTACAGAAAATATTTTTAAAATCTTCATAAGGTATAACATTTTAGTTGTCAGGTCATTATAAAAGATGGTATCAAAGGTCATTTTATTATATAATAATGATAAAAGATTAATTGAATAAAAATAAGCAGTTTGTTTGCAAATTGAATGTTTGAAAGTATTAACTTTTAATGAATTTTTCAATTTCAAAACTCCACATTTTTTTTGAAAATGACAAGGGCCATGCATGGCATATGTATAGCTTTGAAATAAAAGTAAAATTGAGAATGGAAATGGGGAATGTGTCAAAGAGACAACAACTCGACCATAGAACAGACAACAGCAGAAGGTCATCAACAGGTCTTCAATGCAGCAAGAAATTCCCACACCCGGAGGTGTCGTCCCTCAGCTGGCCCCCATACAAATAATAATTATATATACTAGTTCAGTGATAATGAACGCCAAACTTAACTCCAAATTATACACAAGAATACTAAAATTAAAAACGATACAAGACTAACAAAGGCCAGAAGCTCCTGACTTCGGACAGGAGCAAAAATGCAGCGGGACGAACGGACGCTCGGAACAAACGAAACATACGAACGGACGGTACGACGGACGAACGGACGCACAGACCAGAAAACATAATGCCCATAAATGGGGCATAATAAAAACAGCAGCCATTTTATAATACAAAAAAATAATAGAAACATGTTTATGAGATCTCAACCTTCCCCCTATACCTGTAGCCAATGTAGAAAAGTAAACGATAACAATACGCAAATTTCTATTCTGGCAAATATTGATAATAAATTTCCAATATCTTAACCTGAGGGAAACAGCAATTCAATAAACCTAAGTCTTATGGTAGATTTTTTTTCAAGCAGTCTTTTCGTTTCCACTTGCAGTTTCGACTTTAACTCAAAGTAAATGTTTTTCTTTTACTTTTAATAATTCATATAACTCTACATTTAATAAAATGCAAACTTGAAGAAAACCTATCGAAAAGTTACAAACGGTCACTGAAATTGCAATAACTCGAATCGTATATTATCAGCGTCAATTCATTTCTATTTCCTTTTTGGGTCTTTGGTGTAAACCCCAAAAAAGTAGTTCCGACCACAAAGAGTAGTGTCCCCTTGAACGCTTGTAGATTGCAATAGAAACTGGCAGTTTCTATATCGTGACGTCACAATACAAAATAGCAAGTCTGCATAAACGATCAGTGACGCAGAAAATACAAAATACCGGTGACGGCAAGGATTGATTGCCGAGTTTATGAGCTTTGGTCCTTGCTTGGAAGTTGGGCCCAGGCCATGTGTAAAGTTCCAACAATATATGGCTTCCATGAATTATTTCTTAAATAATGCGTATTCAAGAACCATATCAATGCCCTCCACAACATAAAATATAAGTTAGTGCATGTTGTGCTTAACTACCAAAATAAACTAAATGTTTCAGAATTTTTTGTTTTGTTTAAATGTTTATGAATCTATATATCTTGAAATTCAAGGAATACCTTATACAGCTAGTACAAAAATAGACAAATAATTTGTTTAATTGTTGAAAAAAATATGCACTTAATTTGGGTCACAGTTATCCAAAATACATATAAGTATAGATTATAACATGCCCTTTTCCATATTGGCCCTGGTATCATCCCGAGACTCCCATATCGGCCTCGAGGCTTTAGCCGAGGGCCGATATGGGTCGAGGGATGATACCAGGGCCAATATGGAAAAGACATGTTATAATCTTTTTATCACATATTTAATTTCTGCAGAAAAGAGAAACAAAGGTCAATTATAACAATTTAATGAAAGATAAAAGGTAAAATCTTAAACATTTTATCACAAACGTGTCGTTAAGGACACAGTGACGTCACGTCATTTAGAATCGGGGCACAATATCAATATGATCTTTTTTGCCCCGGGCAATTTTGAGGTTATTGCATATGCAAAACCAGACGTATTCGTAACAAATATGTGATAATATCGTTTACAGTCATTGTACTGTCGGTCTGTATTCGAATAATGAGTTTGAATGTCACTTTGAAATATTTCGCTTTTTTTTTGTTAATTTTCTTGGCAAAACATCATATTTGAATGTGACCTATCGAATCAAACTTATTTACCGCATTTGTATTAACATAAGCAACACCATGGATGCATGTGTATGATGAGAACATCAGAAGCGCTGTTGGGAATCAAAGGATATCGCTACAAAGTAAAGGACGGAGGTGTTTTATTTCAATATTCCATATAACAAATTGCAAACATGTATAAACTAATTATTTAAAACTACTTCACCTCTGTATACGCCTGATGACTATGTAAATCGCTTACCTTATTCAGTACAAATACTATCGGTAGACTTTCGGTAACACTTGTTACAAAGCATACATGTACCTTAAATTTAGATATAAACTGTTGTATATAGATAACATGTCAGTAAAGAACATCTATTTAGTACACAACATTTACATTATGTTAAAAAAAAAACAAAAAAAAAACATTTACATTATGTTTTAAGTTTTTATTTCAGTTAAACGATCAAAATGTTACACGTCAATCCGTAAATTCAATAAGTTGTAATAACAAATGTACATGTTTATAAGATTGAAGATTTTTTTATAAATGAGTGGACGGTTGGTCACTCACTCTGTATTTAAGGAAAGTACGTGGTCATAAATATCTAATAACACTATTCTTAAGCATGTCAATATAATACGAACATGTGTAAAGTGTCTAAATACATGAATCTTATTATGTAGAAGCCAATACATGTATATGAATGTTCTTTAATAATTGCATTGATATGTGTATAAGAAAAGCTTTATTGTATATCTACATGTATCTGTTATTGTTTTCAAGATAAAAGTCAACAATGCAACTCTTGATAAAATCGTCATATCAGAGTAAGAATGCCTCTAAATATAGACTGACGATTTAGGCTACGATGACTACTTTTTGTATCTTTTCGTGTACATCATTAACCAATTCTGGCCATTGAAATGATTTCTAGATCTTCTTTTGCTGATCATGTTTGCTTTTAATCTATCTACATTTACTATAGTTTAACGATAGTTGGCAAACTCGCAAACAATTACATAATATGCAATTAAGGTTTACACACCAATTCGGACACGTTTAGAAAAAAACATACAAGATAGGTGAAAATGTTTTAATCAAAATAGTTCCTTCTCACACCAATTACTTTGTCAACAAGTAAAATATTTGGGTGATTTTCTTATTAGATTAAAGCTTAGGAACTTGGAATTTATGTAGAATCCTTGTTAAAAGTTTCATTTGAAAAAAAAAAAAAACGACAATAGAAGGACGAAAATGTTTTAATTAAGTAATGAATAGTTTGTATTGTTCCTATTAAAATTATAAACAGTCATTTACACTTTTATAGGAGAATTCGTGAATTCTATTTCTGTATTCATGACTTGTGAAATGCAGATTTGTACAAATGAAATCGGCGTTATCTGCTTAACTTATGTTTATTAATACCACAGACATAGATGAAAATGGTCAGATACGTATTGGCAACGATAATTTCATTTATGGCTGTAAATCAACTTATTTCTCTGCTAAATTACATAAATACTTTGCTGAAGTCATGAGATCAGAAATACAACACATTTAACGATCAAATTGAAATTAATTCTTTAAAGCTTGTTGATGTATTCAAAGTATTATTGTATGTATAATATCACACACCACTCTTTAACCCAAAGAATGCTGTTAGCAAAATAAAGTATTTACTCACATTTCATTCTGCCTGCGACGTGTTAAAACTAAAAATAGAGAACAGTAAGCTACAATGTATGCATTATGTGAAATGTAATATCTTATCGAGCATTTCTGAAATGCATTTTGGATGAATTCATCAATACGGCATGTGTATGCAATAAGGTGTTAAAAATGGTTTTTAAGAGGAATATAAGAACAACTGAAGAGATAAATAAAATTATAGTCTGTGAGTTGGCTAAATATATGACTGTAAAATAGAATGAATCAATTATCATGATAACGAGAAGACAGTGTTAAATTGCAAAGCTGGCCTCGCTGTTAAAACTTTAATGATCGAGAAAGTATGTTGTTATCTATACCCTTGTTTTTATAGACGTTAGGAAATGTGTAAACGGCCTCTTGGTTTAACCTTCCCCATGTTTTAACATGATGAATACTAAATTTGTATATATGAAAAAGCGCTATAAAAAAAAACTATTTTTCAAATCCACAATCTATTTATTTATCTTCATTTATGTATTTCTTTACTTATGAATTTATCTTTATTTATGTATGTATTTATTTATTCATACATGTATGTATGTACTTGCTTATTTATTTATTTATTTGTTTTTTTTATCATTTATTCGGTTGTGGTGCTATACAGAGAACAATGTAGATGTAGTGAGTTGAAGATATTGAAGTAAAATTCGAAAAAAAAATATTTTGAATCAATTTCATTTTAATCTAATATGAAAGTAGTCAACATTGAAATATTCAAAAATGTACAGTAAAGAAATAAAAAAAAAAACTCTATTCTAAAACTTCAGACTCACTCACAATTTTAAAACAAATAAACGTGTATACTATTTGGTATGTCTAAAGTAAATAACGGAACAAAACATTTATTATTATGATATGTCATCTACAAAAGAAGTAAAATCTAAACCGCTGAGTTATAGAATTAAGATATGTCAAAATCTTGCTAAAACACTAAAAGGTATGACACAATAAGATGTTTTACACTCAAAACCAACTCCCTTTTTTCATGAGGAAATATACAAATCAATTCATAAACGACATGAAATGCTAACATATTAACAAACATTTTAAATTGACGGAATTCATAATCGGCGACTTAAATGTTGAATTTACACGAAAAATATAGAATGACAGTCACCATAGACCGAAATATAGCAAAATAAACAAATCACAAAAATGTAAGAAACAAAGTTATACAACCTATACATTAACTGAGTTTCAGATAAACGCAGTTGCTGCAATAGATGTACGTAAAATTCTAGAGACCTGTGATATTTATAACTGAAAAATCGTAGCTACACGGACAACCTTTTTGTAAATAATTGCTTACCTTGTCTTCGTCGTATGATGCATATAACGATAACAACTATTGCAATTATAATAGCTGGTACTACAGTAGCTATCAGTACTACATGTGTCTTTGTTTCATGCATGTCTGAAGGTATTTCTGAAACGATTTAGTTTTGTCAATTCGTTTTATACTACAGAAATGGGCTCTGCTGTATTTGCGATTGATGGTTGGTTACAATAAACTTCGAAAAGTTAGTATAGTTAAGACATCAAATAAGTTAAAAATAATTGACAAAAAAATAGCAGAATTGAGATTAATAAAGCTCATTTTTTTAATTTATTTAGCTAAATACATAACATATGCATAGATACAATAACTTATTTGGATATAAGGAGCCATGACAACTTTAGCCTGTTACTGAACATTTTGTTTTTATTATGTTACATGTAACTATTTACAGTTTATTCTCATCTATTTTTTGTCAAGTCAAATTGTCATTGATGATTTGACTGACGATGAAGGAAATTTTAGGTTTTTGGTCTGGAACAAATTGTTTGATCTCTTAGTATAAATGTTTAACCCTTGAAGAAGATAACAACACTACATTTAAAACTCATAAATCAAGTGCAAGGACTCCTAAAGGGACAAGATTGATGTACTTCTAGTTACTCTATTTTTCTTTTTATGCTGTTTAGTCATTTTTGTCTATCTATTTTCTTCCTCTGTTCGTCGATATTTTTTAAAATCATTGATTCTGAAATTAAATTAAATATGGAAACCAAAACAATAATTTCCTAATGTCAATATTTCTAATTAATCATGATTGAAAAAATCATCACTGAATCATTTAAACTATATATCTGACACATACCAGTGGTATTGTTTATCATTCTCAAATCAAGTAGATTTGATGACTTTCCGTTATGACTGCATATATATTCATCAATGTCGTTCATATCGAACTGATGAATTGATATTTCTAAACTATCTTGAGAAAGATATTCAATGCTGTACTTTGACGTATTATATCCACTACCAATTGCTTCATCTTGAAACAGAACGTCATGACTGGTTCCCTTATACATAAACCACGTTCCATAACCATTGTTACTGGTACATCTTAATTTTACTGTGCTGTTTGAGACCAAGTCTGTCATTAATGTCAAATTAACTGAAGCTGAAAAACATAAAAAAAAAATGCAGAGTCTACAACATGTACAACATGTTATATTGTCTCTCACTTGTGCATCAATACGTTAGTTAAACTGTCTTCTTTATACTTATCCAATGGATATACAAATCTACTATGCAATATTATATACATTGGATACTCACATCTTTAACGAAAGGAGAAACAAATTACTGCCATTTTTTCCTTATTCAAATGAGTTTTTTTATATGATACAGTCAAAATTCACAAACAGACATAGTTCATGAAAACGAAATGAACCTACCTATTTTATGGTACTGTAATATTTAATACCTAATATCAATAAGACATTTAGACATATAGACAACAGCTGTGAATTGAGAATACCATCATATGTTTATCACATTGTTTTATATATTCAAAACATTCGTCCTCAGTGATTAGATGTAACAAACAAAACACTTCATCATGAAACATATGCTAAAATATACGATGTATGAAAGTAACTACAATGGGGTACAAATATTTAACAATCTAGAAAAACTATATATACATATAGCTATGATCAGAGTTAGGTCTGCTGACATATGAAAGTTTATATTGCCCAAAAAAACAATAAAAAAGAACAGCCATATACAATTGAGTATTGAATACATCATATAACAGAAATATTTAAAATCACAAAGAATGAACATCTTGTACTTGTCCGAATCTTATGTTACGTATAGCAATTAAAGAAAAACCTGGTAAACTATGACAAATGTCTAAAACTAAATCCGTAGAAATTCTTACAGATGGGTTTATTTATGTGAATTCCAAGATGATTTCTAAGAATGTCACTCGCATGAATTTAATAGAAGAACAATTCAAATGGAGGTTAAAAAAAAGCGAAAACAAAAGCTGACGGAAAAAAGTTTAGCTTTAGAAATACACAGAATCAAAATCATCAACTTATAAACTGTACAGACATTATTATAAAATGTATGTTGCCGCCTATCTAATTAATTGCAATGTACGTAGATAACACATATAATGTACGTACGTTCATAAATTTCCATGTTGCTCAAATCCAGATTTTTAGATGACTTGTCTTTGTGACTACACATATAAACATCAATGTCGGTCTCATCAAAACTTCTGATTTCGATTTCTATAGTTTCAGGAGGGATGTATTCCATCTTAAATTTGGATTGATTGTAACCACTACCAAGTGCCTTATCCTGAAACATGACATCGTGACTAGGACCTTTATACACAAACCATGTTCCATCACCAGTGTTACTTGTACATTTTAATTTCACTGTATTTTCCAACACCAAGTCTGTCATTAATGTCAAATTTACTGAAGCTGAAGCAATTAATAATGTTGTAAATACATCATTATACATGTCAAGGATTACAAGAAGCTTACTCCCCCGTTATTTACTTTGTTTATCATTGAATAACAAAAAGGTGTGATTATACTTAAATGAATAACAAATATTGAAATAAATTAAGGTATTAAGATATTCATAGGGAAATTCAGCCATTTCAAGTAAAACCAGGACATACACAGATACGGCTTTTTATTTAATATATTTTGTTGATCTCATATTTTGTACGAAAAAAGGATGTTGCAAATAAGATATAAAACCAGGTTTTATCCACAATTTTCTACGTAGGAATATGCCTGGACCAAGTCAGGAATTCGTTTGATATGCTTGTGCTTTTGATTTTGCCTTTGATTTGCGACTTTCTGTTTCAATTTTCATTGGAGTTCAGTATTTTGTGATTTTACTTTCAAATAGTTATAATATGCATATGTTTCCGGGGCACAATCATTTCAAATTAATCCCAAAACATTAGATAAAAATTGTTGTGGCTCCTTAAACGGGTTTTCAATTGTAATTCCGAGTTATTCATAGGCATACACATATTGGAAACTAATGGATTTTGAATCTTATTAATAATCGTGGTTTCATAGGCTACTAGGGGCTGTCATAAGTTTACAGTGAGTTTAGAGGTTTTTTATGCTTCGTGTTGAGGCTTTACTGTGGTTTTTAGATGAAGAACAGTAATACAAGCGCTAATCATTTGCTCTGTGTTTGTTTTTGTGATGTACGATACCCCATATCCTTTGTATTTCTATTACAACAGGTAAAACATACAGTTTCCACAATATAAGTTGCACGTACTTTGATAATGTTCAATCGTCCCCATAATCAGTTGGTTTGATGACTTGTCTTTGTGACTACACATATACACATCTATGTCGTTTTCATCAAAGTTTCTTATACTAATTTGGATACTGTCTTTAGAAAAATAGTCCATAGTAAATTTTGATTCCTTGTATCCACTACCAATTGCTTTATCTTGAAAAAGAACGTTGCGACTAGATCCTTTAAAAACAAACCAGGTTCCGTTACCATTATTGCTGGTACATCTAAAGCTAACTGTATTTGTAAAGACCAAGTCTGTCATTAATGTCAGGTTTACTGAAACTGAAACACAGTGAACGTTTTTATACAAGTTAAAGTATTGCAGAACCTACAGACTCGGCATTCCTGTTTTCTACATACACCATAAAAAAAGAAATAGAAACAAGGAAAAACATGAAATGTAAGAAGGACTTGTAAGATGTATTTATTGGTGCATCTCATTGTTGAATGCCGTATTGTTGCCTTGTATTGTTTCATTGATTGCTACTTCGTTTAAATGTTGGTTCATTTTAATGTAAAACTCAGATCGATAACAAGCTCAAAGCAGATAAAAAGGGATAAAAAGCCGCAACGTAAAAAGAATAATAGTCATAAACTTAACATAATGCAAGTGCTATTGAATGATGGAAACGAGAAAAAGCTTCCGACGCACAATTGATACAGTGTTATGTTTTTCATTCACTAGCATATAGTTAATAGTATATCTTAAAAACATATACCATTTAGATGTCTCAGTTCAGAAATATCTGCACACTTTGTTGGAACTGTGAATAATGCTGAAATTGTAAACACATCGTTGATTAATTTAGAGTATAGTCAGTAATTTAAGAGCTGTAATTCTAAGAATAACAAATCTTGTATTTATTTTGTTTGTTCACATTTACAATGTATGCGTTTTGTATTTATCTTCAATGACAAATATAGACTATTCAAATTTGCTGATTGTTAATGAAAGTCGTTGAAATTTAGGCAATTATCAATATAAAATATGAATATATATTTTTGTTATATCCTTCAATTTATTCCAATTACATTTATTAAAGTCAGTTTGGTCTGATTTTTTAAGAGAGACAATTAAAACCTTGATTATGATTAACACCCACAAACATAAAATAAAGTAAAAATGAGAACCACGGACCGTTTCTTGAACCCTATACAATATAGAAGTTTTTTTCATTATCGAAAACCTATGCAAAGTAACCTTTAGCCAGGGGTTTATTGGTATGTGTTCACCGGAATATCTTTTTAGATATATATGTTTTATAGACTATCATTAAATTATCAAGGAGTATACAGATTGGTATAAGCAACAGTATTATTCCGCAACTCAATCTCGTAAATCGATCGAGACGACATATTATGTTACGGAACCACAAGAACATGACTTGTCGACATGGTAAGAGTGTACTACAATATAAAGCATCATCCACCATGCGAATTCATGCTTAATAAGAAATAGGAAACAAATTGTTTAGAAGACGAGGATGTGACATTTGTGACATTTTATCTATTACATCTGTTTGTTTTGTTTACACCTTTATGTCAATATAATGGAAATGTATACGACTGTATTATAAGTGATCAGTTTAGCCAGCTAGGAATCCGGTTTAATTCACCATGTTCTACTTAAGACATTGCCTGTGCAAAGTCAAGCATATGACAGTTTGTGTCCGTCCACTCGTTTGATGTGTTTTAAGATTTGATTTCATCATTTGATTATTGACTTTCCATTTTTTTTATTTTCCACATTTTTCATGTGATTTTACTTTAAAACAGTTTTACAGCTATACATCATATTCACCTAGTAGGTAAAGGCATATCAGTATACATGAAATACATCCTACAGCTCCTATATTTTGCTTACTTGTGTGGACTGCCATCCTGAAAAAAAACCCTGAATATATCACTTACGATATGGTTACTTTGATTGGTACAGTTGTAAGCAAGTAATACAAAAATGTCTGTGGTCATGTAAAAGATTTTCATCAACAAATACTAGTATATAAAATTGTTGTGTAGTATATACGTACAGCCATAGCATCCTAAGGTGAGCTGTATTATAAAACAAGATGTAACACGTTGTTTCTTTTGGGCATCAAAGTCTCGCTTATAAAGGCTATTTTATAGTTACTATAAAAAGATAGTGTTTCACCATATGTTCATCGCATCAAAAGAGGGGCGAAAGATTCCAAAGGGACAGCCAAACTCATAGATCGAAATTTAACTGATAACTCCTTGGCTAAAAAAGAAAAACACAAACTGAAAAATAATAGTACACAAGACACAACATATAAAACTAAAGACTAAGCAACACGAACCCCGACAGAAACAAGAGGTGATCTCCGGTTCAATGGAAGAAACTCCTACTCAACATGTGGCACCCTTCGGGTTGCTCATGTTACTACAAACCCGGTAAATAGTATAATTCGGTAGGTCACAAACATGAAAAGATGGCATAACTTTTTTTTTTTAAATAAACATGACCATAAAATACATGTATTGCCTAAAACATTTCATTATCAGAAAGAAAAGAAAAAAGGACGGGATTGTGGTTACAACATTAGAAACACATCCATTATTAACAGTGAACAATATATTCCATACAGATAAATCAACTCATGATGGCGTCTGTAAAAGTCATGATTTCTACTTCACCGCATATAGCTATTTGTTTACAAGCCTCCGACCTAGGAAATACTATCCCTATATAATCATATCAGCCTATAAGTTAAACTCCATATGCAGATGCTGCTGTAATATTATTACATACAAAAGGAAAAATGACAAATTCACAACAATACGAAATAATTTAGCTCTTAATTGTTATTTTAACAAATTTCTTATATATACATACATAAAGCTTGACAAAATGGTCTTAAAATATAGCGGTAATGAGAACGAGGCATAATCATTCTGTTTTATTTTTTCTTTAACCAAACTTCTTTACGACAGATACAGTAGATTTGACAATGAACATCAGTTATATACAAATTCATGGAACTACAATCTGTCGATCTATTTATCTTGGAATTGCACAAGGTCCCAGGTTAGGGCAAGGTTAGTATCCCGCTTACATGTTTAACTCCGCCGCATTCCCTATGTATGGTACCTGTCCAAAGTCAGGAGCCTGTTATTCAGTGTTTGTCGTTTGTTTATGTGTCACATATTTGTTTTTCGTTCATTTTTCGTACATAAACTAGGCCATAATTTTTCTTGTTTGAATTGTTTAACATTTTTGGGCCGTTTATAGCAGACTATTGCGGTATGGATTTGGCTCATTGTTAAAGGCCGTATAGTGATCTATAGTTGTAAATTTCTGTTTCATCTTGGTCTTTTGTGGAGTCGTCTCATTTCATATTTTTGTATAAGTAATATTATAAACAAAACCATTTGTTTACAGTAATCAATTTTCAAAAAAAAAGAAAATGTATGGAGTACTTTTTACAATGAGTAAACTACACACAAGAGACCGAATGACATATAAGGGAGAAGCTAGAAGTCATCGTATGGCCTTCAACAATGACAAAATAAAAGTATGGTATAAGATAAATTAGCAATCTAGATTGGGTTTCCAGAATAGAGGATAACGAGTGAATACAACAGACAAATGGACAAAAGCATAACAAAAACAATATGTATTTACCGTACAAAGCTATACTATTGACAGCTACATAAGAAACTTTTATTTTTTTCAATATTTTTGTTAATCATCGATTAAGTCATCATATTTAAATGTATATTGTGTGTATCTCTTCAAATGACTTCGTCAGCCTAACATTAAATCATATTTGACTATTTTTTTGTATTTTATATTTAATGATTCATAATCAACAAACCAATTACGTTGAGCAATGACAATGTCAATCCGCATCATAAATGTTCCACACCTATAATTCACACGTCTCTTATACACATTGATCTATTTCATTTCAAAATACTTCCGATTTAAAAACAAACAAGTATCGACATATTCAATTTAACCTATTTGGGATGAATAGTTTTATCCGTTTAATTAATAGTAGACTAACAAAAAGTATAAAACGTACAGTAAACTTCATTGTTCAACATTAAAAAAAAACACTGATACAGTCTCTATTGCTAATGCTTGACTTTTACATAAACAAATAAAGTCACTGGGAAGTAAAATGTTTCAAACGAAATCAAATAAGTTCTCCTATGTATGTGTATTGTTAAAAATAGTCGGTGTTAACATCGATAATTGTTAAAACCCATCTTTAAGGTAATATCAAATACTTAGAATATCACATTATGTATCAATTTCATTGAATAAGCATATTTGTTAAGATTTTATATATTCTTCTCATATATGTTATGGATGAATTATCTTTATTTGCAAACACTACCTATCACTGTTGCTATTTTAAGACATCAAAATATGATCTTATATTTTCATATAATTTATACTTTTGATGAAATCGTATACTGAAAAACAAACTGTTACCATCTGAATGTTAGTAAAAAATACAATACAGTCGTCAAACAATGTATCCTACCTTACCGATAGCTAAATGGGGCAGATATTCAAACCATTATCGTCCATTAAGTTCATGTACTTTGAAAATACCTGTCATTCTATTTTTGGCTACATACTTCACTGCGTAAAGACTACATGCATGACGTAAATGTTTTGAATATATGGTCATACTGTTTTCGATATGATATTAACTAGCTGTTTATTGCTTTCAGTTGAACAAAATTTTCGTCAATTTGAATCTGAGGACAATTTTAATAATTAATTTTAATTGAGTCTCCCAGGATACTTAAAGTGTTTTAATGCGGACTTGAAAGATGATAAAACAACGCGGCAAAATAGTACCAGTTTACTTTCACTTTTAATTTGGAAAGACACAATATTTGAGTCAAAATTGCAATTCTTAACACTAATTACTGAGAGAGATATGCAATAACTCAACTCGGCTTGTCTCACGTGTTTATTAAGCAAATTGCGATTTTAGTATTATGCGACAGACCGTCTAAATAAAAAAAGTGTGTTATATAAATCAAAATATCTGAGTTCGTAGTTGATTTTATGTTAAACATTTTTGTTCTGTCCGATGCAATTTTCTGGATTCATTTTCATCACGAATACTCAAGCCTAAACATTTGAAAGTCAGTGAGGTACACATACACATTAGGGGTCAAATGACTTAACTTGAACCTACAATGACAAGGTACATTCTTTTAAGGTCCGTGCTTGCACTTTTCATGTTGTAATGTATAATATGGATATTTTATTATACACGTATGAAATATGTAAACGAGAGGGTAATAATACCAAATTAAAATGACATTTCAAAAACGTAATAGAGCAAAAGACAAATATACCTGGAAATCAGATATTTACCATCAACATGTAAACAAAGGTCACTATTATTTTTCAGAAATCATTCTATTGTGAGACACTCATTTTTACACAATAATCATAGCTTGAACTCAATTTTTAATTTCAGCAAATAATTAAAGTGTATCAAGACTGTGGGAGAGTTCTAGCTGCAAATGTCCTGATTTGGAGGTAGCTTTCTGTATGATGTACAATTTCTAAAATATATAGAAAACATCAGTCTAAAATATATTGGCTGAATCTACAATGTATTTTCCTTAGTGAAACAAGTTCCCAAAATATATTCCTCAGACTGCATATTTTAATTGTATACATGCATATACAAGTCTTTTTTCAAGTAAGAGCATTAGGTACGATGTATGTCATATCTGAAAACAAATGCAACTTGTAAATCATTACGAATGCAGATGGATATTACAGAAATTTCAGGTTGTAACTTGATATCAAGAAAATGTTACATAATTATATGTTTTATTTATTAACACTCTGTTATTAGATATTATATAATGATTTCTTTCTTTGCCCCTTAAAAGTGTAAACTTAGCCAGTACAGCATAACTCTTGGAACACTTTGAATAATTTCCGTATTTGCTGAGTTCTGATTCGGTCTATACAGAATTCAAGAACGTCTCTACCTTTATATCGAGAGTCCTGTCGTTTGAAAGAAGCTGTTTATTATACTACCATTATGATAAACACAAACTCAATGCAAACTGTAGTTTGAAAGAAACTGTTGTTGATACTACCATGGCAATGCCGAAATGTCTGGTGTTGCAATGTGTCATGCTGAAGACGGTCATATTCATTAAACACTATTTTATAAGCAAAAAATTAAATTGTTTAAGATTTGGGCAACGAGACCATAGATTATTCTAAAACTATTTAGACATTTTATCAGTTCGATTGGTGCATTGGTGCATATCTGCTTACCCTCCCGGAGCACCTGAGATCATCCCTAGTTTTTTGGTGGGGTTCGTGTTGTTATTTTTTAGTTTTCTATGTTGAGAAGTGTGCTGTTTTTTGTTTGTCTTTTTCATTTCTAGCCATGGCGTTATCAGTTTGGTTTAGATTGACTGTCCCTTTGGTATCTTTCGTCCCTCTTTTAGTTTGATATTTTCTTTCTCGTGTACTTTGTTAAGTATCAATTTTTAAACCCGAACCAGGTACTGTAAATTTAGATATTATTGCAGGGTTTTTATTATTGCGAAAAATGCGACAGTGTTGTAAACGCTATAATTTAAACTCACATTTTGAAATATTTTATATGAATTAAATAGGATTTTACACAAAGTCGTAAAAACTAAAATCGCATTTAAGTCTAAAATGACAAAATTGCAATAATAAATGCACGCAATAATGTCTGAATTTACAGTATATGAATTTTTGAAGGATGATTTGCAATCTTTTGTTCATTTCCTTGTTAAAAGGAAAGTTCTCTCATAATAATCAAATGTTCGACCCCTAGTTTTATCAAACCTTTAGTTTCGTAATCATTAGTGCAATGGTACATATATAACATTTGCAATTATTATTTATGTTTGGGGTTTGATTCTTTATTCTAACACTTTATAGGGACTGAAAAGGTAAACAACTAATCATTAAATGCAGAAAAACATTTATAAACAGCACCAGACTCTGCAGATTATGAAAACAACTAAGATTTGGGAAGTTCAATTTAAAAAACGTTAAAAAATTGTGAAAGGATATAAAAAATAAGAAAAACACTGTATTTAAACGATATTATTACGTCTAAACCAGGTCAATGACAAGGTCAATACAAAAATAATTACGTTATTATTTGATATTATGATTTTCGGAAAGTCAGACATGAAGCTAAAAATAGAAAATAACTTTACCGATCCTATTGATAGGTAGAAACATAACATTGTTTTTATCCGGGTCATGATGGCATTTGATATTTGACAGATTTTATTAGATCGTTCACTCAGAAATATAACAAATACTTTGTTTCAATGTAACAAGTAACTTACTTGTCGAAATATATGATAAAGCATATTAATTATGCTCAATATTACAGATTGAGAATATGAATGATTTACTATCAGTTTTATATACCAGAATCAGAAACCTAACTTAACAGTGGATATTGATTTTTCATAAGAGCAACATATTCTTGCATCAATGTAAAACAATCTATTATGTCAAACTGTATGAGATGATTTGAAAACCGGAGGAGGCAAGTCATATCCCTCACTTTAAACAAAATACAATGAAAGCAACATACAATTTCGAATCGGTGTAAAGTTAACACCTGACGTTGCTCCATGTAAGTCAGACTATTTCTCTATCATTCGGTATTTGAGAACTTGTAGCTGCTTCTCAGACGTTTTAAAACGTCACCAGTGTAGTATTTACACTTTTGCTATTTAATTTAATTTAAGTAATATCCCTTTGTTGTTGTTCGGTATGTGTAAACCACGTTATTGTATGATTTTGCAGTTGACAATTTGTGTAGTCTTTTCTTTATTTATTTTTTTTATGTGCTTTGTCCATAGAGTGTTAAATGCCAATTTGTGTTTCTTTGATTATCTACATGGAGTTGTTTGATTTGATTTTTTTTTTAAACCATTGCTGACTACATTATCCAAATGTTTACGTCTGTGCCTATCATATCTGTTTGTTTTGCATACATATTATTATCAATAAAATGGGATTTAACGCGACTGCCTTATACGTGAGAGGTTTAATCAGCTATAAAACCAGATTAATTAAAAAATGTACTATACACGGACATGCTTAGTCCAAGTGAGAAATATCATAGTCTTTTCTATTCGTTTGAAATATTTAAACTTTTGATTTGCTAAGAGACTTTCTGTTTTGAATTTTTCTTGGAGTACGGTTTATTTGCAATATTACAATGATATGTGAACAATTTGTTTTTAGCTGAAATTGATATTATTCTATATTTAGAAAACATTCCAAAATCTCTATTGCAAGCCTTTTGAAGTTTTAGATAAAACAGATTGTTTGCGAGATTTCAAACTTAAGTATGACATATAAAATATTACTTATACCAGTTGTACTAATTCGAAAAGATAACTGAATACATACATTACGCTAAGAGTATACATCATTATCACTGAACTAGTACATATTTGTTTAGGGGCCAGCTGAAGGACGCCTCCGGGTGCGGGAATTTCTCGCTACATTGAAGAACTGCTGGTGACCTTCTGCTGTTGTTTTTTTCTATGGTTTGGTTGTTGTCTCTTTGGCACAATCCCCATTTCCATTCTCAATTTTAATATGTTATCTTATTAAAAAGTGTAAATTATTCACACTCGGCAAACAAAGATTTTACCATAAAAACATATGCATAGTATATTGCATGTTTAATGTCGATAAACCATGCTATCAGTTTTATAATATCGCAGATTCAAATCGCAAAATGTTTTTAAGTAAACATTTTCATGAAAGTATTAATAATCTTCACCATATTTGGTGCCTAATTAGTTAATCATCCTAAAACATTGAATATTCAATTTGAATGATTTTCAGAAAACATTAAGTGATGTTTCCTGAACAAAAAAATATATAACACTCCAAAAGGATGTTTGATACACATTTAATTATCAAAAACGGCAATGACTGTAAAATAGTAAGTATTTTTTTTGGGGGGGGGGGGGGGGGGGGTTATGAACCTAATCTGTATATTCTCTTTTGATGCTACAAAAATGTGTGTACGAAGACAAATATCTAGAATAGCATACGTTATTTGTGTAACCATACATTAAATAACTTGAAGTTTCAGTTTGTGCTTTTTTATGCAAAATAAAGTTGTTTGCGAAAACGGAAAAGAAGAAAACTATGCTTTAAATCATACATGTGTTTATATGTGGGTATTTGAGACAACCACATATTTATCCACACGATGACAGACCAGTCAAATTGAAAAAAAGAGATGGGGAAATAACACATTATAACATAAAAGGCAGTTCAACAAAATACATAAATCACAAACACTAGTCATGCTAGTAGTATTCCATGCAATGCTAAACACGCTAATGCTAAACACGTACAACAAAAAGATATGGTGAGGTCAAACAAAGTTACTTGGGACACACCTATTATCCATTTCCTCTCTGGACTATTATGTAAGTGTGGATAATTTAACGGTTCGTATATACTGTTTCTCTGAATGATTTATAATCAAAACGCACGTCGAGCGAACACAATGTTTAGTCTGGTATTCATTCTAAGTTTATAGCAATCTCTGGATTCTTTTGCTCCTTAAAAAACACCACTGCATCAATTTATCTTACATACGTTATCTCGGTTGATATTTCGAATTGTTTTATCGCAATGATACACCCGACTATCATTTCAGCATGGCCTCGTCATTTTTGGATTTATTGCGACTCACATTGTTTGATTGTGTCACCTGGATTAGTTTTATTAAACTGTTTGATCTAGCGATGCGTAATTGTTGCCATAACAAATATTCAATTTGCACATGTCTTGCATGTGTGAAATATTTTTACGTGATTACAAATATATCGATAATGACAGGCCCTCAAAATTAGTTTACACATACAATAACAGATACAAGGATTTCCTATATACTTCAGGTGCCCACATGAATACCTTTAGTTATAACATAAAAAAGAAAATGACGGCCAATCATTTCAAAAGCAGGATGAACATATGATTGCTACTACATCAAGCTTTGTAATTTAGTTTCACAGGTTGACAACAAATCTGCTAGTTATGAAAAAGAATTATTGTCAAGCAAACTAAAGTACAGTTGTTTAGAAACTGTATAATTAACATAATAAAGAAAAGATATTAAGGATAACTGGACATCATGTATTGTTGAGACAAGAAATCTTCATAAAAGAAACTTCGTTGATTTCAAACGTTTTAATTTATTTATCAATGCCCATGCTACGTCAATCTTTAAAGACCCAAATGTTGCAAAACACCTATCCTACCTCCATGACAAATATGTTGTTGTCCCCGCAGATAAAGCCCCAAACAACATCGGTTGCGTGTGTAAAACTCATTACATTAACTGCTTGATAAACGAATTAGGTATTGATAATTCACTTGGTAATTCAACATATATCCTCACGACACTTACAAAAGAGGAAATCCTGGATAATCATAGGTCTGTTCTGTGTTCCTTTGGAATTTCAACCAAAGATGAAGAACTGGATCTGCCATCACTGTATTGGAAAACCTAAACTACATAAGTGTCCTTACAAATAACGGTATATTGCTGGGTCTTCCAAGTGCTCCACGAAACCTCTTTCTAAATTATTAACATCTATTTTATCAGCAATCAAAGCTTCAAAGTTATTGTGAAACTGCCTATTCTAGAGGGGGCGTGAATCAGATGTGGATACTTAAAAATTCCAAAGATCTTTGAGAGTACATACAATCTAACTCTATTTCATCTTGTAACAGTATTAAAACATTTGACTTTTCTACTCTTTATACTAGTATTCCACATTCCAAACTAAGGACAAATTGAAAGAGTTGGTATTGCTTTGCTTCGTAAAAAGAATGGTCAACGTAGATACAAGTATCTTGTTTTAGGGAGGGATAAATCCTACTTTGTAAAGGATCACTCTGATTTCAACAAAAAATTCTCTGAAACTGATATTATCAAGATGCTTGTTTTCTTGATTGACAACATATTTGTTACGTTCGGAGGACGTGTTTTTCAGCAGCCTGTCGGCATTCCAATGGGAACAAACTGTGCCCCTCTACTTGCCGACTTGTTATTTATTATAATTAGGCTGACTTCATGCAGGAACTTCTTAGGAAGAAAGATAAGAAGTTAGTAATATCCTTTAACTCCACTTTTCGCTATATAGATGATGTTCTATGCACCTGAGATCACCCCTAGTTTTTTGGTGGGGTTTGTGTTGTTTATTCTTTAGTTTTCTATGTTATGTCGTGTGTGCTGTTGTTTGTTTGTCTTTTTCATTTTTAGCCATGGCGTTGTCAGTTGTTTTAGATTTGTGAGTTTGACTGTCCCTTTGGTTCTTTCGTCCCTCTTTTGTAAAAATTTTTTTTAAATATCAATATGTCAATGCTAGTACCTAATTACACCATCTTAACACAAGTAAACAATCAATACTGCATTATCGTAAATTGGACCCTATTGTTTTACTCTTTAGGAACCCTGAAAAGTCGTAATAATAAGTGAAATTGTATTGATATTGTTTGCGCTAGCATTCAACTATCATGCATTTTAGCTACATCAAAAATTGAATGAAATACATCCCTTGATTATTATTAGTTTAACTATCAGAATAAACAGTAATATTCTGGCACAACTGAACGAATATTGTTGTCCTTTTCACATTTTTCAGAAGATGGAAACTATGGAGCACATGATATTACTGCTTATATGGTCAACAATTGATACATGTAAATATGATCTTTATTATCATTATCAAATAAAGCATTGCTTTCAGTATTTCTTTTTCATTTACGACATATATATATCTTATACATGTTATATGAACATTTTTTTAACGGTCCAAAATAGTAACAATGGTCATGTTGCGGTGAGTTCATACTGTAAAATCTATGTTAAAAGCATATAAGTATTATATTGTAACATACGATATCATGTTGTTACGAAAATAAATAAGGCATGTGCGACTTAATATCTTGTATAGATAAATATAAAAGTAATTAGAACTAGATTTGCCATTGCAAGCAATAGCGGAGGATGTCACCCCGTTCTGGACATTGTCACAGTAGCAGCAACCCGTTTGAATGTACCAAATTCACAGGGCACGTCTAGTATACATGCCTTTGACACCCCCCCCCCCCCTTTTTTCTCTTCTCTTATAACAAGTTTGAAGTCTATATATAGTTGGGGAACTCTTTAAAATCTTAAATTAGACACATGCGCGAGGAAGAAAGGTGGTGTCACGTGATATTGAAGTATATTATCGTGGACTTAGAACTTTAATATTCTTTTTAGAGGGGACATCGAACAGACAACATGTGTATATATTGACAGAGTGACGTACTAACTGTTAATTTTATTCTTCAAGAGCTCGTGTGACACACAATACATGTAGCTTATCGTGTACAATTTAATTACATGTTCATCGATTGATTTTAGCTAATGTGTATATTTAAGCAGGTGTGTGATTTACGGATGTGTACTTTAATGCAAGTGCAGAAATGTCACTTATGTGTACTCTCTCTGGTTTCTCTCTCTCTCTCAGTGGCGATTTTCTCTTTAAAGCACGATTTTCGTAAAGAATAGAAGCACTTTAAATTATGTATTAGTTTTCTTCTAGCATATTCTTTTTCTTTTCCATGGCAACGGCGGCCATTTTGAAAATTTCAAAGACAGATGACAATACAATAGCATTTAAACGGGAATGCGCTGAAAATTTGTACGAAAATGTTACTTTGACGTTTTTCACCATATGGGTCCAATGTGCACTTTTAGCGTTATCTCCATGGTAACAGCAGTTATCTTAAAAATTCCAACGGCAATGAATTCTACAGTTTATACTACTGTTTTCTAGTTACGGTTTTTTTTTGGCCGTATCTGTAGCGGTTTATTTTCTATGAATTAATTAAGGATTTATTTTCGTTTTTTTCACGTTTGGACTGTTTCCATGACAACGGTAGCCATTTTGAAAGTTCTCAAGATGGATGTCACGCCTTTTATCGATGACTTATTAGTTCTGAAAGTTTCATTTAATTTGGACCATTTTTCGTTTTTTTTACATTTTTGTCGTTTCCATGGTAACGGCGGCCATCTTGAAATTCCAAACCCAAGGTGCACATCTGCACATGGGGATTGTCATTATGGTGCAGTTTTATAAATGTATGTCAAGGCATCTCCGAGAACTCGGCTGGACAAAAAGTGTGGAAGAAAAAATTCGTAGAATAACAATATATCCCCCCTTTTTCAAAGGGGTGACATAATTCGTTTCACTTATACATGTTATATATAGTTGTCAATTCGTTTGATGTGTTTTATCATTTGATTTTGTCATTTGATTAGGGACTGACGTTTTGAATTTTCCTCGGAGTAAAGTATTTTTGTGATTTTACTTTTTATAGATATGACCCGAAATTCAATAAAACTTGTTAATAAACATTATGTTTCATCTTTTAGCGTAACACCACAAATATAAAATGACATTACAAATCAACGACTATTCCAGGCATAATGTAAACCAACTTATTTTCGCAAGCTATTTATTTTCGCGAATTTCCCGAGTAGAAAAATAACGCAAATATAAATTGCCGCGAATATGTAAAATTTAGATTTTTTCTTTTCAAAATACATCAAGTGGATTAGAAAGCCTTAGGAAAAACTCGAAATAAAGTATCCGCGAAAATACGTCGGATAATGTATCATTATTTGTGTACATTTAAATGGACTGAACTAATCCTTTTCAAACTATATATTTATCTGTTAAAATAGTTTGACAATTACATGGTTCGAAATCTTTGATCTGTAATTGACCGAATAGTCGATAGATGTGTACATGAGCTGAATTAGTTCTATTACCGTTTATGAAATTTAAACTGTGGAATAGCCGGACAGGTGATGGATGCATAATAAACACAATAACCTTGAGGTTAATTAATGTTCTCGTCGCTTGTTTTTTTTTTTTTTTTTACATCAGATTGGGTTTTTTTTATTATCTGAACAAGAGTTAAATATGACGTTGAAAATGCACTTACAAATAGAATGACTTTTCTAATTGATATTGAAAACAAAAGTCTATTTTTTTTTTATTATAAGCATGTGCAAAAATAGATGTACTAGTGACTATCAATGGAGCTGCTAACTTGAAATGTCCGACCCATTCATCTAGCGCATCAACGAATTGGTTTGTTCCCGGAAGTGTGCCCCCGATATCGAACGACAACACGTTATATACTGATAATAACCGGATCAGTATAACTGGTAACCCCACGAAAGGCGAACATAATCTACGAATTTCAAACTTTCAAACTTCAGACGTAGGAATCTACAAGTGTACTATATCCATTAAGAATGTAGCCTATCAGCATGAATTTAACCTGATCATAGGAAGTAAGTGACTATTCTATAACACTCTAATGACTTTCTTGAATATTAAAATAGGATCGTATACATGTACATGGTATAGGCTAACATGTTTTTCTAGCAGTACACAATGATATGTTGGGCTTTTTTTTTAGTAACTTTGAACCTTATGACCAAAGTATTGTTTAGTATTCAATGTGTTATTTGTTACACTACAAGTTTAGCTTGAATAGTCGTGTTAATGTATGTGCTTTCTTGAATATTAAATTAGGATCGTATAGGCTAACATGTTTTTCTAGCAGTACACAATGATATGTCGGGCTTTTTTTTTTAGTAATTTTGAACCTTATTAGCAAAGTATTGTTTATTATTCAATGTGTTATCTGTTACCCTACAAGTTTAGCTTGAACAGTAGTGTAAATGTATGTGTGTGCATTATATATGGAAAAATAGAAGGCGTAGTATACCTGCCAATAAATCATATATATGTATGCACATGCATTTGAACAACTAACGATCATATCTATTGCAATAAGGCCTCCAACAAATAACAAAATATATACCTTTCCGTAATAAAAAAGAACTGTGATACCATACAATGTTGTCTTGTTTGTCGAAATAAAGATAAGTACGGGTTTTTAAATCAAGACTATATTTTTTGAATTATTTTATAACTAGATATAAGAAGATAAGGAACGAGTGCCAATGAGACGGTTTTATATCCAAGTCATAATTTGTAAAAGTAAACCCCTATAAATCGAAGAACATTGTATGCCTAATGCATGTTTGGATTGTACCGGTAAAGAAAGTATTCTTGTAGATTTTTTATAAGCAGTGAACTGATCTCCATTTATTTAACTAATAATTTCTGGAAAAGAGTAACACCTTTTAATTGATTTACATTGACCGCTTCCATTAATGAAGTAGTTTCAATGGGGTTGATACGGAAAGTTACTTGTTTATATATTTCATTTATAGAACCCCCAAAGAACCTAAGAATAGAAAATTTTGAAAATCAAAGCACTGTTCAAAAAAAAGAAGGAGAAGAATTAATATTAAAATGTACGGTGGACAGTGGTCAACCAAAAGAGATCCTGCGATTCGAAAAGAATGGGCACATCATCAAGGAAAGTAATACGAGTACTGTAAATTTAACTGTCAACCTAAGCCATATTGACCACCAGAGTCGGTATACTTGTAAAGCCATTAGCACTGCTTTGAATGTGTCACTTTCTCAAACTATTACCGTTAATGTTTTTTGTGAGTATTTTTATTGTCTAACGGTTATTTATCGTCATATAAATGACATATACATAGGTTAAGATTGCATTATGTTTATTCTTATTAAATTGACTGAAGAAATGTAATTCATCGTAAAGACATGCATAGTAAATTGCTGAAATATGCGATAAGTGACCAATAACAACAATCCTAGCTAAATAAATGAGATTGAAATTGGTATTTTCACAAAGTTATCAGATTGGAAAATAAACAAAATATAAACAAACTCTGTTAAAAAAAATATTATTAAACTTGTATGTTAAAAAACGAAACCGAATGTATCTTGTGCAGTCAATACTTGATTTTCGTTTTCCGGTTGAATTCTAATTTTTGAAAATCGATTGTGAATCCGACTTGTAAATTTGCACTTTATGGATTGTTTAAATTTATCAGACAAGTAGGTAGACCGTCAACATTACATAAAGGAAGGAAATGTATGCAAAAAAACTTGATTGTGCAATTGAATGAAATCAAATCAGGAAGACATTGTTGGAACTGAATGGTACGGTTTCACATGTACGATAGAAAACTAAACTATAGCCAGGTGTAGCAAAATTTAGTATCGTTGCTCAACCATCATCAATTCGAGTTTATCTGTTCTAGTTCAGCGACAACCCGGATTTGTATTTTAATAAATACAGTGCGTTTTGTTGAGAAAAAAATCAAAAAGCACAATCAATTAACAAGACGATAATTGAAATAGCTATAGGTAACATAAATCTGTTCCGATAATTCCGATACGATTAGTAAATGTTTTATTCACGTCTTTTTGTTTTTAAAAACTTCTTTTACAATATTGCATATCCCTAGCCCCAACATTATCTCTATTCCAATTGTATTGCCTAAGTGAAATTCAATTTAATGACTGAAATTTGAAAAGATATAAAAAGAGCATTTAGTATGCAGCATTTTCATAATTTGCATACTTTTGTTTGTTTGTGATAGTCACAGACTGCAGGTCCCAAAAATATTGAAAAAGAGGAACACAAGTGTACAAAAAAGTGTGTTTTTTTTTTTCATTAAGAAGATGATGATTTTTATGTCAAGATGACTTCATGTGTCATACATATTTCCTGTTTAAGGATCTTCATAATTTATGAAATGTTTTTCAAATTGCAGCTGATTAATTTCTGTGTTTTAAAGCAAATGACATGGATGTTTTATCAATCTACTAGAGTGTTCCGTTCATATTTTTAAGTCTTATGTAGTCATATAATGTACAGTTAGTTAACGATTAACGACTGACTCGTTTAATGTTTGGTGCTAATTTTGTTAATATTGTATTTTAAAGATGCTCCACAGGTGAACTTGGGTAAAGTTGGAGAATCATTAATGATTAAGGAAGGGAACAACCTGACTGTTAATTGTATTGCTGAAGGTAACCCGAAGCCCTACAATTATACATGGACTAAGATATGTGAGACGACACGGCTTATTTCATCTTTGCCTGCATTTATCATAAACGTCATTCAAAGAACAGATGCAGGGCTGTATTCGTGTGTTGTTACGAATGAAATAGGAAGTGGAAGAGCTGACACAAATGTTGTTGTAATGTGTAAGTATTTACTCTATTTTTTTATTATTTCTGATATAACCTTTTAAATCTGCAAAACTTTCACCAATTAATTAAGAATAACCCTCTATTTTTATCTTCTTTATCAAAATGTAGTAAACACGTTTAACAAGTCGGGAATAGAATAGACTTTATTCATACCTATTACGCTGGTGATTTAGTCGAGTCTTACGTTTAGACTTTGTCAATTTGAAAAAAAAAACCATTTGTATAACATATCAGATACGTTGACAGTTATTTTCTTGTATATTTATTTATTGATCATGAAGCACATATGATTTAGATGACCTATCATTGATAGTTTCTGACAGTTTTCCGAACTTACATAGTTGGTCTATTATGTTATATGGGCCATCATATAGTTCATTGTATTTGTTTGTTTTGTGATATAGACATAATTATCATGTTTGATGTGCAAATTGAAAGAGAATAATATTATAAGTTCGGACGAAACATATCAACATCGGATGAAGTTAAGCATTTTTAAAATTATGAAGATGAGATATTCAATTGTATATTGGCTTGGCATATAATTTTTTCGATCGAGCGTTAGTGATGAGTCTTATGTAGACAAAGCTGCGCGTGTTGCATTTTAAATTATGAATACTGGTACCTTTGATAACTTTTTACACCACTGGTTCGATGCCACGCTGGTAGACGTTTCGTCCCCGAGAGTATCACCAGCCTAGTTGTTAGGATTTCGGTGTTGATATAATATCACTTATATGGTAATCTTTATAAATTTCCTGTTTACAAAACTTTGAATTTTTCGAAAAACTAAGGATTTTCTTACCCCAGGAATAAAATAAACTTAACCGTATTCGTCACAACTTTTTGAAATTTTGGGTCCTCAATGCTCTTTAACTTTGTACTTTTGTGATATTTTGATATGAGCGTTACTGATAAGTCTTATGTAGACGAAACGTGCGTCTGGCGTATTAAAATTATAATTTTGGTACCTTTGATAACCTTTTAGCAGAGTTAACAGACAGAAAACAAATAATATATCATAAACGTCTATATTGACCTCGTGTACACATACATCGCCAACCAGTATAAGTATAGTGTTTTCAAATATAAATTCTGTAGTGTCTTATGTCATGAAACATTCTATTATTTTACTATTATCATGTTCATTTGACAATCATAGAAATCCATCTATGCCAAAAAATTGTTGCTACGGTATTTCACTCGTACAAACCTCCCTTTCTTCTTATACAGGAAAGAAAGATTTCGAAGAAATCAGTATACTTTCGAAGTATACAGAGAATTTTAGATATGAGAAAAAGGCGCAAAGTAATATAATATTACTAGTTCTCTACAAATGACTAAATCAAACCAACGACAAAACAAATCAAAACTACAAAGTCTTGTGGCGATTGTAAGTGTTATAAAAGACATTGTGGATTTAGTTTTATTCATTTCAATGTAACTAGATAAAGTCAGTAAAAAACGTCCTCTTTATTTCTTATCTTTTACAGATTCACCGAAAGTAGATATAATATACACAAATTATACAGAAATCACGAAGCAAAGGTGCTTGGTCTGTAAAGTAAAAGGAGTTCCCGAGGAGTACACATTTTACCAATGGGAACATAAGTCGTACTATGGTGACCATATCCGTTTTATGTCTGGGAATCAAAATGGTTCTCTTACTTTACCAACAGATTCTATAAGAGACTATGGATATCAAGATAATGGCTACTATAAATGTACTGCTAGTAACGGAATATCTGACACCAACGGTCGTGTGAGACAAAGTGCTGAGGTGTATTTGGTAGTTAAAGGTATAGTAAAACACGCTTGAAATTTGTTAGTTTAGCCAACATGGAGAACAAATAGGAATACTACAGCTGAAAAGATTAAAGTAATCCACCAATAAGGAATATTAAAACGAATGTTCTGTATGGTTGTAGTTTAATTATTATTCCTCAAGTGCTGAGGACAGTATATGGTCCTTTTCAAATCCCTTTTTGTAATGTTTTACTGAATTGTTCAATCATGTTCTGTTGAATCGATAAAAAGAATACATTGCTGTGCTAGTCTTATGAGATTTAATATTAGTGGGTCATTTGTATGTTCGGCGTTTATTGTGCTTTCCATTTCGCTGCACTAGTATACACTACTGTTAATGGGACAGTTAAAGCCCACCTCCTGGTGTGGGTTTTTTCAACCCTTTGTGTCATGTGTATTTTGTCTCTCTTTGGTTCCCTTTTTTCTCTCTTTGACACAATTCCCTTTTCATTCTCTATTTTATTTGTCAATTTCATATTTTCAGGAAAGCCTATTTTTGTTTCTGACAACGTTGACGAAGTATATGGTACATACCTTGGTCCCATTTCTTTGGTCGTGAATATCTTCAGTATCCCAAGATATACCAAATTGGAAGTGCTTGATGGAAGGAGTCAACCTATCACTTTTGGAAGTAATTTTAGACTAATAGAAGAAAATACTTCAGTAATGGATCGGTTTCTTGGAACAGAGATAAAAGTAATAGGCTATAAAATAACAGTGAAAATAGATCGGCTAACAAATGACAATATTGACACGTACACTTTCAAAGCAAAAACGACTTTGGACAAAGCGTGCACATAATATCAGTACTTCTGCAGGTAAGCAGTTTTTCATTAGTCTTAGGTTTTTTTCATATTACTTTTAACTGATTTTCTTTGTTATGATTCTCTGAAATACATGTTTTAATGGTCGATAAACAAGAGTTTAAATCTCAATCAGAGGAAGATTTTTTAAAATGTGGCATATTATTAATTGGGTTCCCACAGTAAAAATGCCGAATTACAAAAAATGTAAGAATGAACCAATGTGTTTATATGGTTCAAAAATTTGCCTTGCTATAAATGATGGACATATCTGTAATGTGTGCGTTAAACGTTTTTTTCTCCTTTTCAACTAAATAGAAATCAATCATAATTTTGATTCTTATGTAGACTAAACGCGCATCTGGCGTAAAACAAAATTTAATCCTGGTATCTATGATGAGTTTAATTAGATACTGTCCAAATAAGAATGAAACTTTTTGCATGCATTACAAGATTATTTGTTTTAATCATTTGATACAAATATAGGTTAACAGACTGACAGAGAACAAATACACATCAATTCCGAATATCAATGCCTCTCCTTTTTATAGTTTGTATTTACATTCATGAAGAATCCTGTAATAATGATGTTTTACTACAATATCAACGTTTCAAATTGTTACTGTTGTCAATATGATGGAATTCTATGCACTTTTGTATTAGTCAAACTAGCCATAACACTAGGTTCAATCAACTATTTCAGCTGAAGGAAATGCCTGTATCAATTTATAAATATGACAAATTGTTTCATTTTCGGTATGATGGTTCAATTTTAGATTTCATTTGATAAAGAACTATGCGTTTTTAAGTCACCTTTGATTATATTGCTATTTATCTTTTCAAAATTGAGAACTTATAACTTATAGTATGTTACAGGTTATCCTGAACCGCCTTTAAATGTAACCGTCGTTCCTGTTGCGAACGGAGCCAGAGTAGAATGGACAAAAAATTTCAATGGTGGTTTCAAACAATCCTTCTATGTCGAATATCGTGAGCAAGGAGATAAGCGATGGGAAAAAGTTAAAACAATACCAACAACTGAAATAACAGAATGTTTGGACGATAGGAAATCTTCATGAGATGGTTCATACAGTTTTAGAATGTTTTCCCGAAATAAAATTGGAGACAGTAATAAAACGGAAGAGTTCGATTTGAAAATCTTTGGTATGAAATTTTGTATATGTTTGTATAGTTGATTTATACATTAACTTATTATTGATAATAAATCAATTGTGTACAAGTATTTTTTCAATGTATCGTACCAAAGGTATTTATGTGATATAACATAAAACACGACATCGCAACGAGACAAAGATACAAGGACATCAAATCAAATCTAAAACAAACTACAACGCATAGCAAATGAAAAAACAGAAAACATAGTACAATGACACAACTAGAAATAAAGATAAACAAGACCCAGTTGTATGAGGCTTTGTGATATTATGATATTACTCATGTTATTCGCTGGAACATTATTACCGTTATATTATTATATTTCTATGTAGGATTAAAACCATGTAGCGTAACACAATCTCCCTATCTTAAGGATGACATACCGAATAGACTTCAACGGATTGTACTACATGAGCACAGGACGCAAATGTTGAACATAATCTGATTACCCTCATGGAGTACATGAGATAATCTCGATTTTTCGTAGGCCTCGTGTCATTTAATCTTTAGTTTTCTATGTTGTATTTTGTGTGTGTTTATTATTATGTCGCTTGTGTCTTTTCTTAAGTCATGTGATTTCTAGCTTGATTTGTATGACAAGTTTAAATATCCCTCTTGTATCTTTCGCGATCGTATTTATGTAAATCTGGCATTCCCAATCAAAAACATATTTATGTTATATCCCTTATAGTTCAGTAATTTGGACCATATTTTTGTGAGTGTCTGTTAAATACAAGGTATTTTTTTTAAGAATTAACATTACTGTGTTTTTAAATGGCAGAATGAAATAGTATCTAAATAGTTTTTTTATGTTTCTTTTCATATTGTAGAAAAAAATAATGAGGCGAATGGTGTACGGTGTTGTTGTTTCTGTGTCCTTGGTATCTATGTTGGTGATAGTCTGCTTAATTTATTTGATAAGGAAGAGGACCAATAAACAAGGCAAGGCAAAGAAAAAATCTGTAATCAAGGACTATTCTCAAGTGTACAAGCTAGAAGAACGTGTTTATGATGAAATAGACGTAACTCAGATGACGGGAAGTGTGTTTACAAAAACTGAAAAAAACGAAGGCAATGACAACAAGGATGGAATACAGCCAATACAAACCGAAAATAGTGATAAAAACACTGTTCTATCTCATGAGAACATGCATGGTAAAAATTCGTATGAACAGTTCTAACAAAAACGTGTTCGTCTTAACAGTTACAAACGACTGCGTACTGCGCATTTCCCAAAATATAAACATATACGATGTATTTTTTGTTTAATTAAGTTTATATTCTTCTTTGGAGAGTGACAAGCAACATTTTACGGAACGATGTCTCTCTGTCTAATTTTGTTGTATAAAATATGTCTTTGGTTTCGCCACATGCCAAAAAAGATACTTGGTTTATAGATCAAACACTTTTTTACAGTTAAAATTGATCTGTTTATCAAAACATAACTAATTTCCTCTTCGAATAATGGTTGTTCGGTGATCAGTTATAAAAATATTTTAAAGATAGAACTAACACATGATAGTCACATTTTACTTGCAATGTCGTTTGAATTTTTCTTTTAACCAAATACAAAAACCACATGTTTTGCCGCTTGTTTAAATACACTGTCTAAGGTAAGGGTTGATGGAACAAGCTTCAACCTACAGCATCCTTTATGTCTTATTCAAAGTCAGGAGCTTATAGTGCAGTGTTATTAGTTGTTTCATGACTGTAATAATTGCTTTTGCTTTTTTTTTATTTAGACCCTTAATAGTTGTAGTTGTATTTCGTTTGGTTTTTACTGTTATTATGACTTTTTGTAACAACAAAAATTAAAACATTGAAAAACCAACCTGGCATGAGTACCATTCGTGAAGTATGTGTAATTTGCTGTGAAAAAAAATTCTATCGTGTATGCCATAAGTTTATAATTTTTTACACTTTACGACATTACTTGCGTAATAGATGTTTATTGCCCTGATTTTTAATCAAAAGCGTATTGTTTATGGAAGCACGGCACCATTTTCCTCTGCAGGCGTTCTGTATAGCTTTTTTTATTATTGATATAATTTGTTTTGTTTTTTTTTAGATTTTTTAAAGTATTATTTGGTAGTATTGTGTTCATGATTAACAGTTGATTTTGTTAAAATCGAATATATTTGGTACATGTACATGTATGTTAACGCGTAAACGTGTTATCGAGTTTATAAATTGGTGTGCGGTGCACATTGGTAAGTCGAGTTGAACATTTCCTTATGAATTAAATAGTGTATGTCTTATATATTTGATTTGTTATTTTATACATTAAGGCTGATACATTGGTTTACTAATTTTATAGAATGAAAACTGAATATATGGCTAACATATCTTTGTTATTAAATGAAAGAAAGTATATATTTTGTAAGATGTAATATATTTATATTGTGTTTAAACTGACGAAATGATTTTAATTAAATAAAGGCAACAAAGAAACTAATCCTAATGGGTTAAGATGATTCCTTTTATTAAACTTCAATGTATTCGTGATTTTAAAAAAAATGTTGGTATGTATCAGTTTTTATCTTAACCTGGACTAAATGTGCAATAAAGATAATTTTTATGCGATGTTTTAACAGTGCCGATTATGATTCCGGTTTGAGAACAGACAGCGCATGCATCGCTAGGCCACAAAAGTGAAAAAAGTCGGATGTTATTATTAAATGGTCTGGAATGTACTATCATTATCTGAAAGCAGTCGAATACGTTCGTTTGAGAGGTCGGCAAGCACCCAACAGTTAAGTGCGTATCGTTACATGCAGGTAAACCAATTGTGTCTAGTCAGGTTTAAATCGTGATTATGTCGTTACAGCTTCTGTTATATAGGACATCAAGCGTCCAAATTCCATCCGGATCATGTCGATTGCAAAACCGTACTGAAACGGTTCCGTTATTAATACGAAATTCGGCAAAAATACCTACGTCAGAGTGCGGACAATAATAGTATACAATACGACTGAGTCAAGACAAAGCCGTTTGCAGTGCGGTACAACAAACTGTGATAAGTTTGCGTTCCGATATTACCTATTCTTCCCGAATATGGCAACAGTGTTCGTCTACTGACTTGTCACTATCTGATCTATGTCGGGTCATATTCGGTTGAATCGGGACGCTGTCGGAACAGATCCGGTATTTTTTGTAACATGTAACATAAACTAATCGGATAAGAAACGGGATAATCGACTCGAATATGGCTGTGAACGACTAACTTTTTACGTTTCCTTATCAATATCTGGTTGTTGTCATAATCTAATAAATTGTTAATTGAATTTTAAGTTCATACCATGATTTACAAGATCTTGATCAGATCTTTTACAAATTTATTAATCTGGAACAGCCCTATTAATGACGATAGTAGAAATCGTCAATGTGTGACCCAGCTTAAGTGAGATAATAGTTTTTTTTATATTTTTATGAAACAATAATTTCATAGCTAGAATTCAACTGTTCACAGTTTTTTTTTTATCATATGTTATATAGGAACAGACATTTTGACTTGCAACCCTGAAGGTTTGTTTATTTAAATAAGCCCTCTGACTGCATTGCCTTACCGATATGAAACATCAAACTGGAAGTCAACTTCCTACTAGACGTGGCAGACATGCATTGCAAGCTTCAAAAGTAGTCAGATATATGCCCTCTCACTTCAGTATTTATTGTCCTACCGAAAGAAAACTTCCGAATGATCATCTACACCTTACTAGAAATCTAGCTTAGTGTTAGCTTGTAAATAGTTGTTTTGTCGGTTCCATTTGACCAATGCAAAACAATTACGAATAATGATTTCTAATACTAAAAAAGTAAAAAAAATGTAATTTTCCGTGCGCCATCTGGTTAATACTGCACTGGACATCCGTTAAGTTCAAATGATATTCTTAATAAATAGATGTTGACAGCAGCTTACAAGAAAGTTCAGGTATAATTCAGTGAATCAAATGTATATTCTTCGATTTAGATTTTAGATAAAATTGTTTACATTGAAATTTTGCTTTATTGGCTTACTACTCCCGTAACTGCATGAGCTAGTTTAGGGTGTAGCAACTAAAATATTCAACCAAAAGGATCTTTATAAAATCACCCTAAGGGTGTTCTTGTGTGGTATTAAGAAAACTCTAGAATTTGAAATTGATATGATATATAATTCTGAATAGCATTAGTTAAGCAGAAAAGCAATCTAAACTGTTCATATGTAATGAATCTCGTTTTCGACATATTTGTGTTTTACGAAAACAAAAAATGAGAAACACTTATGAACCAAACCAACACAAGACAGCTTCTAGACATCAGGTTCCTGAATTATGACAGGTGCAAAAAAATGCAGCGTGATTCAGCGTGATTAAACTGTTTAAGGCATCAAAGCTCACTCCCTATTACTTTCCGGTTGATGGTATTTATTTGTCATTTAAGAAGTGAAATGTACATTGAAATGTATCGAAAGACATCATCAGTGTACGAGTCAGTCATGTATAAGATTAATTAACATTTAACATGTTCAATACTGACATACTATATATTTTCAACTTGAACAGTTACGTGATACATTTACATGTAATTTTGAGAACTAATTTACTGTAGAAGCCTGCATCAAGTACAACATTGATGTGTATGTATACCATCAGAATTCATTAAAATGTCTTGACTGTTTTGTTTCATTACTGAAATGGGCTATTACGCAAATGTCAATGTTGTGAAAAAAGAAGATTTAACTGTGTGTGTAAAATTAAATCCAAATGTTATCGTCTTTCGTGAGTTATATTGCAGCGAAAGATGTTTATAAACCTAATTGTACCTACAATTCCGTTCTAATTAGTGATTATATCCGGACATTATTTTATAAAATGAGACTACAAAATCAGTTTTAAGAACCAAAAAAAGGGCACACATATTTTTTAGACTGGAAAGTGCGATGGTACATACAATTGCGATGGTCACGCTAAAGTGTGATGGTCTCAGACAATAAAAAGCGATGATGACAGGAGTTACAGTGCGATGGTGTCAGACACTAAAGTACAATAGTGGAAGACGCATTAGTGCTATAATACAACACGCTAAAGTTGGATGCTATGAAACGCACATTAAATCCGATGGTGTAACTTGAATCGGGGTCAGGGAATGGTTTTCGTTTGCAAGTTCCTTTTACTTTTTCGATCATTGTTTTAACTAGATATATCAAGCAGACGTATTTTTTTTAACTGGATGGATAGTTGATAGTTCATATTCATTATTACTTAAAGTACGATAATTGTCAAACATTGTTTTACTTAGTATGTTGTATTTGGTTTTCTTAAGAATCAAGGTTGTATAATGACCTTCGAAAAATGCGTTTTGATTACGTTTTTATATCAAATATGTTTTTCCCTCGGGAGTAATAGTTGTATTAATATGTGTGTCTTATAGTGTAGTGATCCGGTTTACTGACTGCTTTTTATTCACTGTGGATGATACAAAACTCAATGATTCAAATAACAGCACACAACACAGATATAGGAAATCATAAATCAAATTATGTTGTAAATTTGTCGATTATCCATCTCATTGTATATTTTATTATCAGCAAATTTATGTAAGGTTTTTGAAAGCATCGGTCGTGTTTTTATAATTCTATAAAACATCTCTGAAATTTGGTTCAATATTTCAACATTCCACAAATGATAATGCCTCTACCAAGTTAGGATTATGACAGTTGATATCCAGTCGTTTGATGTGTTTTATCATTTGATTTTGCCATTTGATTAGGGATTTTCAGTTTTGAATTTTCCTCGGAACTCAGTATTGTTTTAAATTTTACATTTTAAGTATTTAAACATGTAGCATATTCCATTTTAATCACACGTCAAAGTTAATAAACAGTTTTCAACAACGTATGATTCAATAAATGATGGCTTTGCAAGATTATGTTTAAAGATGAAATTGAGAGTGGAAATGTGGAAGGTGTCAAGGAGACAACAACCCGATCATAAAGAAAGATAGATAGAATGTTAATAAAATTGTTGAAAAATTCACAAAATTGATTATTTTATATTGTGATTAGTAACAACTCATAAACAGACATATTCGACAAGAATTCTAGTTTTGATATTTAATAGTCGCTTTATTTCCAGCATACTTTTAAACACAAACCAAGTAAATAAACTTTTTGAAATAGTCGATGTTTTTGGTTTGATTGGCGCTTTTGAATCAAATGAGGTGAAATCCTGGTTTTTTAATCAATTGAAAAAGTGCATCTTACAATAATTTCGTTTATTTTGGTTTACATTTATATAAACTTTGCTACTTTTGAAGATACATTGACATATAATATAAAAAAAAAAGATGTTGTATGATTGCTTATGAGACAACTCTCCACAAGAGACCAACATGACCCAGACATAAAATATAATGCCCATACAGGTCAACGTACGGCCTACAACAATGAACACAGCCAGCTATAAAGGCCCTGAAATGACAATGTAAACAAATTTGAACGAGAAAACTAACTGCAAAATTTATGTATAAAATGAAAGAAAAACAAATATGTAACACATAAACAAACGACAACTATTGAATATCAGGCTCCTGACTTTGGAGAGGTACATACATACATAATTTGGCGGGGTTAAACATTTTAGCGGGATCCCAACCCTCCTCTATACCCGAGAGTGGTGTAACAGTACAACATTAGAAAAAACTATAAAAATCAGTTGACAAAGGCTTATCTTATCAGATGGATAAGTACATCTTCGTTAACACCATAATGCTATTGAACACCGGAAACCGAATCATCTGTATTGTATAAAACTCATCCCCTATTACAATTTTGACAACAGGTTGAAATAATACAAAATTAATTTTTACTCAAATTGGACCTTCGCAGTAATGTTAAGGCAGTTCTCCATAAGTTTTCAACGATTCTATCGCAATCTAATTGTGACGTCATGTAGTCGTTTCTATTGGTTGTCAGCACATTTATTCTTACACTCAACGTCATTTTAAAGCTTGAAAAGGCATCAAAACAAGCAAGTGCGTGTCAGCTGTTTATGAATTTTTCATACGATTTGATGATGTTCCTGACGGAAAACATGACTCGAGTATCCAACTGTAAGTACAATATGACTTATGTTATGTTTGTTTTCATACGATGTGTTAAATTCACGAAACGTTAGGTGTTGTTTTCTTTTTCTTTACAAAAAAGGGGGAGGTGTTATCGAATTCCAACTTGACCATGTTAATTTTATAATCTGACCGCGTGATCACTATGAAGTGTTCGTTTTTCAAGTCGAAAATAAATCTGGATTCGGGAATATAACAGTATTTGTTATTTGTAGTGTTCGTTATTTACTTACAATAAATTGCCATTCGATTTCAGAAATATTCAATTAAATATTTACAAAAATTTACTGATTGATTGTCTAATCAGACTGACATGTATCATTTGACAAACCTGAATTTGTATTTATTTCATCGGTACTTTATTTCATGGAAAATAGTATAGAAATAAAAATGTGGGGATATTTTTCAAATGAAAAGTTATGAATAATTAATTTTAAATATTGATGTATAAAAAAAAACATAACTCTGAATATATTGAGAGTTCAAATATATTGTATGACAAACTTCATTGTTTATAAATCTTTGTCAAAATAACTATAACTTTCATTCAGGAGAAAGTGGAGGATACATAATTGCACTTTTCATAAATGTTTCATTTATTTCTCTATAATTATCCAGTATCAGGCTAAAAAGTTGTTAGTGTGTGTGTGCATTATATAAATGTCTGTGTAGCTAGCTAGCAAGTACAAAGTATTCATAGTTTAAGGAAAAATGCCTTTTTTATATCCTCTATCATATCACAGCATGAATAAGTAAATAAATATATAAAAAAGGTGTCAAAAAAGATAGCCTTGTAATATAAAAGGTATAGATAGATCTTTAATCATTTATTTGATTGATCAAGATTGTTTGGATAAATTATCTGATTTAATTTTGGCATATCAAGTTTTTCAATTATTCATGTGTTCTCTGTTTTCTTTAATACAGGATGTGACCAAACTGTGCTGTACTTTGAAATTAATATGTCATCAATTGGAATTTATTAAACAGGTAAATTTCAGTATAAAAAAGAATTGAGGTGTGATTGCCAATCATGATTAAATAATGATAGTTTTTCCATTTGTACTACAAAATGTATTCTGTTTTATTAATTTATCAGTAGTTTAACCTAAACTCTAGTTTTCTTGTCATTTCAAACTAAATTTGAAATCAATAATGTCATTTAGTGAACTGTTTGCATAAATGATTATAATTTAAATATGGTACTAGATTTGAATTTATAGAAATTGCTATGAGAATAAAAAGTGATAAATCAATGTGAATAGAAAAGAAAAATTCAATGTGATATATATTCATGTACTACAAGGATTCAGTGATTAAAATAAATGTGTAGGAAATCATTCATTATTAAGGAGGTAGGAAGTATACATTATTCCTTCTAGGATATTACACTGTTTTATTGGAAATGTTTATCAACAGCTTGACAGGTGACATTCTTTGTCTATGACATTAGTAAAACTACAAATGTATTTTATTCAAAACTTGAATGTAGTTTTCTTTACTTTTAGCAATAAAAATGAAAGTGTTCTTATGTTAGACAATATTTCCAATTCTTTATACAGATAGACCAATTCCGAGTAGAACCACTATTACTCCTATAATGCTGATTTTGAACTTATACCTATATATCAAAATGGTTCTCATTTGAGCATGATATTAAATTACATATATATGACCATGCAAAAACCTCTCCAGCTGAATATTATAACAGGGGTATAAAGCAAGGGGGAAAACTAATATTATCAATATAGGGCCCAACTTGTGAAAAATATGAAAGATAAGTATAAGCATTAAGGATATTTGCAATTAAAAATATTTAGTGGCCAAGTCAAAAGCCTAAACAAGCCTTGCTAATAGCAAGTGCCCTGCTTGTTAATGTATTTGCTCATTAATGTACCTAAAGCAGACCATTTAAATATATAGCTAATTGCTACTCAATGGGTCATTCTATTATGATCTAGGGAGAACATGACATTATTAGAATAACAATGCAACAAGTACACCAAAATAAATTCAAAATTTCTCTGAGCAAGAATTCATGATTCATGTATCAGAGTCTGAAAGGGATAATTATGACCAATTATATACTCACTGCACAAAAATAAAAAGGGAATATAGTGCTGATTAGTGTCTGTCTTTTGTAATGATTATCAGACAAAACAGTAAATAACAGAAAAGGTTACCTAGACATTAAAAAATACAGTTTGTATGAAATGATTAAGGCCCTTTCAAGTATTCCTAGACTCTAATTTATCTTTATAGAATGCACTGCATTAATGAGTGTTGTACAATGACCTATCATTATTATTGCTTATATCCACAATATTTGAATATCTTATCTGGATACATGTAGTTGTCTCAACATGTATGGTCAATGCCAATGAAAATCTGACCACATCGTCTTATTTTTTTATTTGCATATCAATGAAAGAATGACTGCAACTGCATACAATAAATTTCATAAATTAGCAGTGCCTTTATTACAGTGCAAGATATGAAAACGAAGATTTCAAAATTCGCTGATGAAATATGAACATTGTTCTCCGGACCCTCTCCCTTTTTTCCAACTATATTATTTATCCAACTGTACTGAAAACACAAACAAATACAAAGTAACTGTAATGTGAGAGTATTTATAAAAAATGAAAACATATCATACGGACAGAAAAACAAGCTTAATTTTGATTATTAGAAGGAAAATCAGCGTTCTCTGTTAAAAAGGGGGAGTAACTCGTTTGGAACATTGAAAGTCAATGGAGCGTTTTAATATCGACGATTTAACTGAAATTCTGAAGAGTCGGTTATAAAAACGAGTAGAACAAGGGCATACTGGCCACTAAGGTCGATATTTTTTGGTTTCCCAGAAAGAGAATTTGAAATTACACTTCCCTAACATATGGCAAAGAATACAGATATTATAAGAAGTGATAAAAATGTGTCCGAAACTCCGAAAAAGCACGAAATGTGAAACGATTTGACTTTGAAGTTGGTTTTATATGCATTATCTTTAAAAAAACACTTTGCCATGATTTTTTAATGAACTTTAGATCGTAGGCTACCGAAAGGTGTCTTAAACTTTAAATTTAAACGTCCGCATGCCCTTGTTCTACTACGATTTATTTGTCAGTATTTTACTTTCTATTTCGGTTGGTCACGTGACCTTTTCCCTTGGTCTAAAAATAGATTTGTATTTTTTTTTCAAAATCTACATCTATTGTCTTTATACACACCGACTATACCATGATTGGAGACAACTATTTATTTACCGGACACTGAATTTGAAAACACTGCAATTTTGTATCTTTTCATGTGGCGAACAACCTTAACATCACTGCGTTGTTTACTTTTATAATAACGAGAAACATGGAAAATAACTGTAATTCAAGAGCAGCACTGTTAATATGCTCAAATAAAACATGTTTGCCGCTCCGCGGATGAAAAAATATATTTCCTGTTTTTCATTACTTTAAAGAAAATAAGCGTTAAATATAAATCTTCTTCAATCATTCAGCTCATTAACCAAAGCAACACTATACATTTTAATAAATAATCAGGGATATTATGAAAAATCAAAATTTCATTCCAATTAAACCTCACAAAATATTTGCCAAAAGTCAAATAGAAATGAAAAAAAACACGTCAAAGCAACGTTATAACTAGCAACACACACCCAAAAAAAAGACGCGGTCAAAATCAAAATTGTCTGAAAAGGATTATTTAACAAACAAATCAAATAGAAAAAGGGAGCAAGAAATACGAACGTGACATTTACCAACATGCAATATGCAATCATAAACGTGACGAAAAAAAAAACATGAAGACGTATATATTGTATGTCAGATTGTTTTTGATTTCAAATTAGAATCTTAACAATAAAAATCCAGAATGTGTTGTGGTTATGCATAAATCACATGTTTATATTCAGTGTCTACTCCATGATTTGTATCCATAATTCTCTTTGTAATTTGTGTTTTTGTCGTTTTGATGAATACTTTTGTTAATACAACAAAAGAGAGGTTAGTGACCAGATTAACGACCATAATTTCTTTCTATTTTATTTTATCTTCATTTATATTTCTTGTAAAGACAGCTGGTATAGAAAGGTGAATTGACCTTAATCTTCCGAATTGTTTCATTTGATTTCCTTATGTGGTTTTCGATTTAACAATAAAAATCGGTCATCAATGATACAATTGATGTAACTTAGTGGAACCGTAATCAAGATTTTCTTTCGATTAGATATGTTGATATTTTATGCATGTTATAATATACATCGAATCAATACAACATGTACAATGAAACTAATATTTGTAGTTCAGTGCCTTTATTTTTGAATGACATAATTACCAATATCTGTCTTAATTCACATAAACTTACGGAACACTTATAACTTTCTTGGTATTGTCTCCCTATTTACCCTCATACAAGTATGTTATCTTTGAATAGTTCATGTTGCCTTTGCGTACAAAAAAAAAAATCTGCAATGTCACATTTACATCACTTACTAGAATTCATTATCATGAAAAGATTCCTAAACATTTCTATGAAAGAAGTAAGTTCGGTAAAGGTAAATGTTTTGCCACGATAATAAAGTTCAAAAATAAATGTTTCAAAATAAAAAATAAGTGATCAGTTCATGAAAACGATAAGACAGAAAGTAAACTAAAAATATTTTTATCAAAGATTATTCTCAAAGTGTTAATTTTTATATCCCATAAAGATCACAATAAAAGTTTTCGACGGAGTTTTATAAAACCATTCTGATTTCAACAATATTTCGGCATTGGAAACATACAGCACATGCTCCAACAAGTGTGATATTCAAGTCAGAAAGTCAATGGAAGGTTACCATTGAATTGTTCGTTTAAATCAGAACAACTATTTGTGGGCCGATATGAATAGAACGTAAATTCGTATTTTTTTTTAACAAAAATACCTTTTACGTCCGATCTCTGTTTTATATCAGATTATTTTGATTTTGGTCAATAAGTTCAAGAAACTTTGGCTAGAAATAGTGGCAATTGTACCAGCTTTATCGAATCTTCTCTGTTTTGGTAACACATGTAATGGTATCTTTTATAAGCTGTTATGTTTGAGAATATCAATGTCATTCTTGAACTATTTCTAGACCTTATACAACACTTAAATCTTTTGTGTATTGAGTTAAAAAGACATGAGTTATAAAACCGTTTGATCTTCATATATATTGATCTGACCTTTTAATATTACGATTTAGAATTTGATTAAAGGACATATTTTCAAGGTCCTAATCAGAGCATATTTTGCAAATACAAAAAACTAACACATTGAAATGTTTTTTTTTTCTAATGAATTAATGTTTCTAACAAATGCATATCGCTGATGATTGACTTGCACAAACAGTGTTTGCATAACATACAATTGTAAATCTTCATCACAACTTTTAAAAAAAGATTCGAAAATAAATCTTATATGCACTAACATATCGACAAATAGATTATTGCGTATCATTTGTTACTACCAAAAAATTAATTGCGGACCCATTCTATCATATATGTTATAGCATACCGTGAACTGGATTAGTGTGTTGTTATATCATACCGTTAAACGAATTGTGTTGAAATTACGAAAACATATTTTATCATCTGATATATATTTGATATCAAGCAGCGTAGTCGAAAGAGTGTTGGTGTTTGTATTTTAATAGTTCAGTGGTTATCGTGACCATTTGTAGCCCTGATAAAACAGATATTGCATCAAAATTTGTTTTCTCCAATAAATGCAATGAAACAAAAAATAAATGCTTTCCACGAATACCCAGGAATAAAATACCATCAAGAAGACATCAATATGCAGAAAACGTATTAGAGTGCAAATACCAACTATTGGCTCGTGAAGACAGATTCTCGCTTAGAGAGAGAAGAACAATTGAAAACTTATTTAAGATAGTAGTATTTTGTTTGCCCCAATTGTTTTAATCTTTGCTGTATTTTGTGTAGTTAATATCAATTGGAGTTCATACGATTTCACCAGGCTTTGATTTGAAAATTATTTTTGTTTATGTCTTGGATATGCGTATCTATGAGATGTGAATCTCAGTTACTTGATATATTACTTGGTATTCTATTGTTTTCTGTTGTATCGTCATCATTGACACACGTAAAGGCAAAATAAAAATATCTTGCAAAAGGTTAAAATTGAAAGATGCATTTGGTTATACATTAAGACATCTTCAGCACTCCTTTCAGTCATGTATTAGTATAAATAATGTGTTTCAAGTAAGAACTGTAATGTCATTTATTTAGTTTCATTTCTCCTTTCAGACAACTTTAAATACCAATACATTGCAGCAATCTACCTTAATTAAAGTAAATATGCATCGCTATGCCATCAGCATTTATCAAACTGTCTGCATTGATTTGTGTTTTTTGTGTTTTTTTTTTCTTTTTCTTTACTTGACTGCACTTTTACGTAAATGTCACTGTTGGGGAAAACTATTTATGTTTATTTCCTAACTGTCTTGGTAACGCTGGGTTCGGTAAAAGTAAGATCTGAGGATCACTGAGCAGAACTTACAGAAATGCAGGCAGGAAACCACAGGCCATTGATCTGGATCCAAGGGCTGTCATCAATAATGTTTTCAGTTCTCAAAAGAGTGTCAACATTTTAATTAAACAGTAGCCTTCTTTCATGGTTTATAATGCATTAAAAACTGTCACGTTATTTAGTTGGGCATAGAAGTTAAGTTCAGTGAAAACATTTTGACAAAATCGCCGGGTTTCTACACATGTTTGGCAAAAGAAACATTAAGTGTATTCTTCGACAAATTAACATTCAAGTCGGTTATGAAAAATTTCATCTCAAACATGATATTGAACAAAATATTTTTGTCAACGCATGCGCTATATGTATAGAAAAAGTATCCATTTTACTGTGCTTATCCAGGAACGTTTGTGGTTTCACAACTGCAATGGCTAAAACAGTTTACCAAATTGCAACTAAAATTCTTCTCCAACTAACTGACCAACTGATACACTATTTTAACAAATTGCTCAAGTGAAAGGTTGTTAGTATGAAGTGAGTGCTGTGAATTAACTTTAATACCTATCATCCATCTCCAGTTGACTGAAGACTATATCATTATTTTCAAACAAAATTATGATTAACCATAATATGGGTCACTGATTTAGATGTAACAATAATTATTATCCAAAAATTAATTGCAGAACCATTGTATCATATATGCTATACCATAACGTGAAATGAATTGTTCTGTTGTTATATCATACAGTTAAATAAATTGTGTTGAAACTTTTGAAACATATTTTATTCTCTGATGCATAATATAATGTTGTATAATTAGTATCATGCAGTTAAGTCAATAGAATGTTGATTATTGTTGATTATTTTTATGCTTCAGTGATTATCGTGACCATTTGTAGCCCTGATAAACATATATCGTATCGGAATTTATTCGCTCCAGTAAATGTTATGATATAAAATAAATACTTGCCACGGAAACTGAGGAATAAAATACCATTAACTAAAAGTCAATATGCAAAAGATGTATTAGAAAGAAAATGTCAACTACGGAGTGGTGTACAAAGAATCCAGTGATTTAAGTTTAAAAGATTTCCGCTTTTATTTCTAGTAATGTATTACAATCGCCATAATACATTTTTAGTTTTTTGAGAGAGATCGAGAGAGAAAGAGAAAGAGAGCATTTCACAACAAATTTAAAATCTCAGATGTAACCCCATATATCTATTGGGTATGATTGATTCATCACTTTCGGATGAAACAAGAAATGAGTAGGGGCATTAATTGTCATTTTTGGCCAAACTTAGAATCATGCTAATATTTACATATGTGTATTATGGTAACACGTACTAATGATGTATTCCTCAGTTTAAAATGTGGTTGCCATGGTAACGGAGGTAGAAATGAATTTAATGATAGGTCTGAAACACATTGAAATACCCTAAAATCATCAAAATCGTAATTCATATAGTTGCATAACATGTCATAAACATGGTTAACCCCGCCGCAATTTTGCGCCTGTCCCAAGTCAGGAGCCTCTTGCCTTTGTTACTCTTGTATGATTTTTAATTTTAGTTTCTTGTGTATAATTCGAAGTTAAGTATGACGTCCATTATCACTGTACTAGTATACATATTTTTAGGGGCCAGCTTAAGGACATCTACGGGCGCGGGAATTCTCGCTACATTGAAGACCCATTGGTGGCCTTCGGCTGTTGTCTGCTCTATGGTTGGTATGTTGTCGCTTTGACACATTCCTCATTTCCTTTCTCGATTTTTTCTTCATCATTTCTTAAACTCTGGTGTATATAGATATAGGAAGATGTGGTGTGAGTGCCAATGAGACAACTCTCCATCCAAATAACAATTTATAAAAGTAAACCATTATAGGTCAATGTACGGCCTTCAACACAGAGCCCTGGCTCACTACGAACAAAAAGCCATAAAGGGCCCCAAATTCACCAGTGCAAAAACATTCAAACGGGAAAACCAACAGGCCAATATATGCAAAAAAAACGAGAAACGAGAAACACGTATAAATTGCATAAACAAACGACAACTACTGTACATCAGATTCCTGACTTAGGACAGGTGCAAACATTTGCAGCGAGGTTAAACGTTTTAATGGTACAAAACCTTCTCCCTTTTTCAGAAACAATAGCATAACATCACAATATAGTAAACCACACGATAAAATATCAATTGGAAGGCTTAACTCAATCAAAAATGGTAAATTAACACACTATGAACGAATAAATTTGATCTGCGATACCTGAATGCAAATGCACAGTTAGCAAAATCTAAGGGACAAGCATTCAAGGTCAAAAAGCAAACAAACAAGTCCAAACAAAGCCATGCCAAGACACCCACGCGAAATATGTTACCCTTCGAAAATAATCAATTATGAAAAAAAAACGGTTTTAATGATATCTACAGGTAAATGAAAAATAAATTTGTCGTTTAAGGTATACTACTTATGTGTATAAAATTCTTCCAATAATTAGGAATACCAAGAAAGTTCTGTCATAAAATACATAACTTAACACTAGATACAAATTGGGGTGAATATCAACAATAAAATAATACAATTAGAGCTAGCTATATTGACAACCATACCACATCTCCCTATTTTGAAAAAAAAAACATCATAAAACTTATCAATATATTTATTTCAATCTATAAACATTTATGATAAACTTAGCTGAGCTTAAATACATATAAACTATTATCCTACAGGGTTTGGGAATAAACTCATCATATACTGATAGGTACCAGGACTAATACATGTATTTTACACTTACGCCAGACGCGCGTTTCGTCTACAAAAGACTCATCATTGACGCTCGAATAAAAAAATGCTTAAAAGGCCAAAAACAATTACGAAGTTGAAGAGCATTGAGGACCAAAATTTCCTGGTAGATATGGTGTTATACTGATGGAATCAATTTTACTGCTTCTTGACAGGTCTTAATGTCCCTAATCCTTTACATTACTGTTGTCAGATCTACCATAGCATGAAATCATGAAGCATTTTTTTATTTGTTTCTTCCTTTTGGCTGTGATATTGTGTTGTTACTATCAATTTCATCAAAAGATAGGTTATGTTCTGGTTTTTTTATTATTGTTTATTTCAATTTCAAAAAAATTTCACCTCGTTTTGATTTGAACACTTATTTTTAACTTCTTAATATAATTAGGAGATGTTCACATCATAAAATAAGTGTTGCCTTGTGAACATGGTATGTTAAGCTTTCCTTTTGTATCGTCAGCATTGATACATACAAAATAAAAAGATCTTGCAAAATTCTAAATTGAAATATTTATTTAATCAAACCCTGAGACACCATAAGCGCTCGTGTCAGTCAGGTATTAGTATAATTTTATACTGACATAGTTAATTTAAACTAGAAATGTTATGTCATACATTTAGTTTCATTTCTCCTTTCAGACAATTGTAAGTACCAATCAGTTGCAGAAATCTGCCTTAATTAAAGTAAATATGCATCGCTAAGTCATCAGCATCCATCAAACTGTCTGCAGTGAATTCCGTTTTTTTTCATCATTTAACTGCAGTTTTGAAAAATGTCACTATTTGGGAAATTAGTTGTATTTAGATAAGTTTTTAATCCTGTTAATGTTGTGAACACTCTAATTAGAAAATTTGCCGTCTTTCATGGTAAAAATGCATCAAAATCTGTCCTTCTAGCTAGTTGTGCATTCAAGTTCATTCAGTTTTAAATACTTGTTATTTTAAGACTTGGGAAACTGTTTAAGAAATAATTCATGGCAGTCGTAGATTTGTTAAGCATGGCTTTGCATTTATATTCGATTATTTTATCCCTAGCTTTAGTTTAAGAATATAAATGCTCAACTCATGGTTAGATGAAAACGAATCCACGGCTGCCATGAATTTTCTCGATTTAAATAGTACAAATTTAGTTTTTTTTTTTTAATCCTGGAAGACCTATACACACGATACTGTTTTGGCTGTTCCGTTTGATATCCTATGATAATATTTATGATTTATTGTATAATTCAATTATAAATAAAACGAATATTTCGGTAACCTATATAATCTCTTTTAATGTAGTTTTATTGCATTTGGAGGCGTACAAGAAGCATGAAAACATTCGGTGTTTACATTTGATATTTTGTTTACGGAAACATGCATATGACGTTACCTTGTTTAGTTGTCATGCAAAGACGAAAACATCATTTTCATTGGTGTTTTACAGAACTTTACCATGAAAAATAATTTTAATTAGTCCTCTTGTTTGTTATGCTTTAAATTAGTCCTTTTGTTTGTTATGCTTTAAATTAGAGATAAATATATTGAATCTAACTTGGTTTACGTAAACGGAGTTTTGTTGTCGAGAATTGAGAATACCTGGTAGTATAATTGAGATGGGTGTAACGCAGAGCAGCCAGTTTTATGTACTTAAGCCCTTGTACTAAATGTAGATATACTGTGGTTATACTGGTTGACGATAATAGGCAGTCATAATAGAATACAATGTCTATCATAGCAATAAATGAATTCTGTTAAAACTACTGAAACATATGTTAATCTCTAATGTATATAGTTAATATCATGCATTGAATGCGACTTTCAATATTATTGAACGTTTATATACACGGCCGACACTCGGCTAACCGAGAGATTGGTCGGTTAATCGTTATTGAGTATACGGCTATATCGGCGGTTGGTCTGTTAATCGGGTTGGCTAAAGTCTGTTAATCAGGTGTTATCGAGAAAACCATTGAAAGTTCAGCATGTTTCATTGTATAACTTTCTAAATATATTTTCCTCATAAAAAGTATTCATGTCTAACAAAACAATTCAATGTACTCAATTCAGTGGTGTAGTTATTATCTTTCTAGCTTCGATGTACGATCTATAAAATGAAAAGGCGGGTTACTCATCAATAAATTTATACACATTTTACACACATAAAATGTACACAAAATGACACATTGGTTAAATTTACTTGCATTCAATATTTTGAACATCGAAAAAAGAAAGGCATTATGTTTGTTAACCATATTGATATCATTGTGTGAAAAATCTGCACGAAAATCTGTATTTTCGTGACATTAATCAACCTTTATTTAAAACCTGGTATGTTAATGGGTTGGATGTATAAAACCCGGTCTGTTAATTGGTCTGTTAAGAGTTTTGAATGGCAATAAAAGTATAATTTTATTGCTATATGGAGTGTTATCGGATCAAATGAGTAGGCTCAAGACGAGCGGCTAAAATATACGAAAACAACAAATGAGCAATGAAACATAACATATACGGAAACAACACATGAAATTGAAAATTGATAAAAATGATTTCAAAATGTGTAATATTAAAGTAATATTAATTTCGTCCAAGAATGATCGCATATACCATGTTGATTCTGTTTAATTGTCATGAATGACACAAATTTGTCATCTACATTGGTAACACAGGCACTTGTCTCAGATTTTTCCCCCCTATATACCTTAATATATTAAGGTATATATGATTTTTTTGTTTCTGAGACAAGTGCCTGTGATTGGTAACCAGTATATAAATCAGAGATAAACCGTCGTAATGTAACTAAACATCAGCAAGTAAAATATATTGGGATGACAAAATATGAAAAAGAAAGAAAGAATATTGAGTAAGATAAATAAAATGTAGAAAAAGACATAACAATTTAAAGAATACAGAAATAAACAATACCCCCAATCCGGACCCTCATGGGATACACGAGAATCTGGATGGAAACGTAGAATATAGAATGATATATAAGGACAGTAGAGAGTGATACATTGCTAAAAACGAGAGAAAAATAATACTTATTTAAGAATACACACATGAAACACCGATGGCTGTTGAAACAGTAACGGATTGCAATGTACTTAATATAGAATGAAATTCATAACAGTGTAACTATGGCCATTCATTAACTGGGGAAAATTAGGTGAACGTTCGTCTGTAATGCACACTGCTCACGACGTACTTATCATAGAAATTTAAACTGTGAGGTCACCAAAGGTTCTAAACGCCTAAATAAAATAATTAAAAATACTAATCAGGAATAACCTTTGTAATTTGAAAATAAATAAAAATGGCCTTCAACACGGAGTCTTGGCTCACACCGAACAGAAAGCTATAAAGGGTTGAATACTTAAAATTCTTTACTTGATTTTTTGTTATGGTTTGACCATCAATTTTCCTAATATGATATCGCACGTTCTTTCAGATTTTTTTTTTACTTAATTGGCTTTAAAAGTTACAATGCATGTTGTCGTCTGTTTATGTAGTTCATATGTGTTTTTCGTTTCTCGTTGGTTTTCCCGTTTGAATGGTTTTACACTAGTAGTTTTGGGGCCCTCTATAGCTTGCTGTTCGGTGTGAGCCAAGGCTCCGTTTTGCAGGTCGTACCTTGACCTATAATGGTTTACTTTTATGAATTATTACTTGGAAGGAGAGTTGTCTCATTGGCACTCATACCACATCTTCCTATATCTATCTATATCTATACATTTTTTTTCAACAAAAGAATACATCACAAGAATATAAGTTTTGTAAGAAACGTGAGAAATTGTGTTGGACTTGAAGATAAGGCAAAGTGACAAATATCTGAAAGAATGAATCGTTTTATGGTATTAAACAAAGAAATCAAATGATTTTTTTAATTATCCAGAACTCTTCACAAACAGAACCCACATGTATATGCATTGAATAAATAGTAGGCCATTCTTAAATGATCACACCGTAGAAGTAGTTGTGCTCTTAATCAATGAGATATTTTGTGAATTAACCCCATCAACTTAATAGTTTTTTTTACAATGTCAATGGATAAACCTATTTTTTTTATTATTATTAAATGATATCATCTCTGAACATTATTATTCTTATAAATGACACGGTTGTATGTGATGATTATAATAAATATTTAAAACAAATTCCTTTAAAGCTTTGAAAAAAGAAAGTTTCATTTTATGTATCGGAATGTGTAACAAGTGAATATTTCAATCCCCACTGGAAGGCCTCTGACAGACTGGGTGAGCATAAAATCATAGCCGTTGACAAGTTACAACCTAAAAACGTTTTACCGTCGACCACACTGTTATGAAATTAGTTCTATTGGTGACAAATCTAGAAGTTTACATGCGGACAACTATGGTGGCAGGTTAATGCCATTTTGCGTTTTAGCGATAACGCGAAATTGCGAAGTCGAATTTCTCGTTTTCGACTTCACGTTTTTGCGTTTTCGACTGTGCGATTTCGCGTTTTCGACTTTGCGATTTTGCGCTTTCGCCCTATAGAATATGAAAGGCGAAATCGCGAAAACGCGAAATGGACTTCACCGGCCACCATAGACAACTGTAGTTCTCCTCTGCACTTATGTAGAAAAGCACTAAACGGAATAAAAGAATTGAAACTTAAAATAACCAAATGTAGCTGCATTCTCTCCTTTCCGTTTACTTCTTTAGAGTGATTTGTAAACAACATAATTATGATTAAGTAATAGAAGAAAAGAACCAATTGGATGATGCTGGCGAATTAGGGTTTAACGTCCAGTGACAAATATCATGTTCATATGTGAACGAGAACACGTTATATGTACCCTGTGTTGTATTAGAAAGACACTTTCAGTCGGAATTGAGAACGTGCTACTTCAAACAGACACAAAAATTAAGGCTGATTATAAACGTCAATAAAAAATTCATGCATATTCAAGAGGCCAATCCATATCACGCTCTATTGAAGTGACACACCCTTCAATAAAATGCAAAGAAAGCCAAAATAAAAATGCTCTTTCTAGGATACTGTGGCACCGTATTGTAATTTTTGTTTACTCAGGAACATCTCATTCTTAAATTTTTCAAGGGAAAAATATAAAGATAGCAAAATTATTGTCGTGGCTAAATAACTCTTAACTGACACAATTTCAATTGTCCAACCCATTAACAGACTTTATTCCCATAATTTTCACTAAAACGGGATATTACTCACGTTATTTTACAATTATGAAGTATTAACTAATGTCAATTTATTTTTTAGAATCACAGTACTATTTTTTGTCCTTTAAATGATATCTAAATTTGTTTGTTTCGCCTTTTATTAAAAAATTGCTATGCATATAAGCATAAATACTACATACTTGCGCGACGCCTTTTAGTTTTACTGAAAACTGCGCAGACTAAGAAATGTTTTTACAAGTGCAAAATGTTCTTTGATAGATATCATTTTGTCAGACACTTTTCTTTTTTTGATTTGGTTCTTATAACATGCCAAAAATCTGTATATTTAATAGAGTTTAACATTAAATTAAGCGTTTTACTCTTAACAGACGTATAACCAACCCGATTAACAGACCAATCGCCCATATAGCCGCATACTCAATATAGATTAACCGACCAATCTCTCGGTTAGCCGAGTGTCGGCCGTGATATAGTTAAGTGATTATCGTGACCATTTATAGCGTTGATAAACATATATTGTATCGTAATTGATTGCTCTAGTAAACATTTTGATAAAAATGAATACCTGCCAAAAAAAAAACGAGAAATAAAATACTATTAACTGGAAGTCGATACGCAGAAAACGTATTAGAGTCCAAAAAAACAACTGTAGGATTATGCACATAGATTTACTTGCATTTATTTTTAAAGAATTCACGATATGCATGCCTTAGTCAAATATATATTTGAATGATGAATTTGTCATAATCAGCAATGCTTAGTAGTAAATTATTTTTGTTTTGCTGTCTTATTGCGTAGTTAATAATAAAATCAACGAAAAAGAGACATTGTTTGAACTGCCTTTGCTTTAGTGGAGTGCTTACGATTCCTCCAGGTTTTGATTTTAACATTAATTTTAAACTTATTGATGTATTCATGAGACGTGGACCTAATAAACTTACTTTTTCCTCGAATGCTTCAGTTTTCTCTAATATCGTCAGCAATGATACTGGCAAATCTTGAATAAAAAGATTCACTTAAATGAACATTAAGACACCATAAGCGCTCGTGTCAGTCAAGTAGTAGTATAATTCTATATTTACTCAGTTTATTTTCAATTATCACTGTAATGCCATTCATTTTGTTTCATTTCTCCTTTAAACATTTGCAAGTACCAATCCAATTGTAGCAAATTACCTTAATTAAGGAGGCTCGAGGGTACAAACAATTCAGCGAAAATTAAACATTTGTTTTTTTCATTACAAATTTTATTTATTACACTATTAGTTATTACTTTATGATGTGGTACAAGAATCAACCATAAATATCGATTCGGTTTGGCCCCAGATGAGTTTTAAAATGTTTAAATCATTGAAAAAGCTCCAAATTATCTCCCTATGGTACAAACATGCCATTTTTTGGCATTAAAAATGAAATATCTTTTTTAACTCATCAGTGACCTATATTTTTATTATTGTTTTTTATTAAGCTGTTCATAAACTAAATAATTAAAAAAATTAAGTGATTTCTGTAATTAATTTCTTTTTTAATTTCGATATTACCTCTATTTCTCCTATTAATTCAACAGAATAAAAGGACATAAATGTATGCTTCTTTCGAAAGCAGATTGTGAGCTTAAATGAACGATGCCCCCATATTTTTATTTTTATTTTCTATTAGGTATAGGATAAAGTTTATTTATAGAAAAATATAGTGAAGTCCTATAATAGAAAAAAAAAAGATTTTACCCGCGAGCCCCATTAAGGTAAATATACATTGCTATGTCATCAACATTCATCAAACTGTCTGCAGTGAATTGGTGTTATTCTAATCACTACTAAGTTGCACTTTCAAACTAATGTCATTGTTTGGAAAATTTGTATAGCAGGTTGTATGAATTAAAGTATATGTGCAGTATTCATCAAACTGTCTGCATTTAATTGAATTAACTTGATATCAAAGAATACGAAACTGCCTTTCTTGTATATAAAACCATACCCAATTTTTCTTAGTATGGATTGTAAAATTAGGTATTTTCTGAAGGTGGGATATGCACAGAAGTGATAGATATGTATTATAAATATAGAAAATTGAATATCTTAATCAGGCAACAAAAAAATAAAAATAAATAACTGTAGCATATACCCAAGCGCCTGTGGATAAAACTGGATAGCTGACATGGTTTAAATTAAAGTAAGACCACCAATTTCCCGGTATCAAATCATTTGTTGAAAAAAACATCAATGTATTGACATATGACCTTTTACATTCAAGGGTTAAACTTGCATTAAGTCGTGTTCAGACCCTTTAACAGAAAATAAAGGAATATAAAGTACACGTACTCGGGAGCTAATCGTACACAAATGTCAATGTCAATGTATAGAAAAAAATACAAATGATCAATGGTCAAAGTTTTTATTCCTGTTCTTCATCCTGATAGTTGCTGGAGGGTCTTCAATAATGAAAGAATCATAAATACCGTAAAACAAGGATATGATATGGTCCCTAGTGTCGACTTGAGCAGTACTAGTATTTAACGTATATTACTGCACTAATGAATGTCACTATATTTAAATCTAGTCATAAAAAATCTCAAGACAGCACAATACAAGACAAGAACAGACAGACAGATCCGGTATTAATGATTATGAGAATTACGATTTTTGCTTTATCCTACATATCGGTCTTTTAATGTTTTTAATTTCCCTAAATCTTTCAAGTCTTAAATAACAATGAATCTATGTTTTTGCTTTGAGACCAGAATATTGTCAAAAAAATACATGTAGCCAAAAATGATTTGCGTTTCAATGTTAGAAAAAGTCCGGGAAACGCTCAGAAATGCACGATTTTGCAATATTTTTCTCAGAGCTTCTGGGGGCCTTAAGCGGCCCCCAGACCCAGACACCTTGCCAAAATTTTTTCGCCTCGCTGCGCTCGGCGAATATATTTTGACTCAGTATTAAAAGGGGCTAGTTACAGCCCTGAATTCGTCTTTGTTTTCCACTTTCATTAGTAAAATGCACTTTTTAAAAATCTCAATGTTTGAAAATCTATTTGTATGAAGATATTTCTAAATGTGTGACAACATTTTGATAAAATGATGTATTGACAACTGTCATTCTATTTAATTTTTCATACAAATTCAGTCTAAATGAAAACATTTCTGTAGTTTCTTTTCATATTTAGACATGACAAACTCACTTCGTGTAACAATCCTCTTTGCATATTTGTAAGTGCACAAATGATTATGACTTCGCGAGATTTCGTATTTATTTTTATCTAGTTCAATATTAAAATGAATTGGGGGTTAGCAACTTTAGATTAATTTCATATTTTCTATATACATTAGGTATTGGACAATTCATATTAATGACAGTTTGTTAACATGGGAGATTTTTGTACATTTTCTCCCCTACACTTTATAGGGACAATAGTACCTTTCGAGGATCTGGTATTTTTTGGGGATTCAGACTTTATAGTTTCTTTTATTAACAGATTATCGATTTTTAAAGGAGAGGCGGAAAAAATAAAGCATTAAGAAGTGTAATCATATCTGCTGAATGAAAACAAACACCAATGAAAGCGTCAATAAAAGGAGCTACTATTTGAGTTGCATTTGGGGGAGGGGCTATGATAATAGTTTGTCCTGCATTTTTTATATTGAAATCTCTATCCTTCGTTTTTATGTTTACTCTATTCGGTCCTGCTTTTTTTCATTCTGATTTGTTTTTTACATAAATTATCATCCTGCCTTTTTGTTTGGCCAAGATGTTTATCCGGCCTTTTTTTACTCAAATCTCCTGTCCTGCCTATTCATATTTTTAAAAAATATTGAGGACATTTTCATATAAGTCTTCTAATCCCCCTTATGTCAGTTCTTTTAGAAAAGCGATTTTCATTTATTCTTTGTTTAATTTTAAAATCATAATATTTTTTGTATCGTGACTGCTAAATAGGGTGTGATATAGTGAACAATAAAAATAGTAAATTTTGAGTTACGATCATCTTTTTATAAAGACAAAGTTACGATTATCTATAGAAGAAGTTACGATCATCATCGTGATTTTTTTAATCTTGATTTTCGTTCTTCTGGTTGTTTTTCTATAATTTATAAAAAAAAAAAAAAAAAAAAAACACATTTGAAGCTGAAAACGTCCAACAAAACGTGTATGTTGTAATGATGTATGGCATTTGGTGCAATAATAGAAGGTGTATGGTTCTATATGGTATATGTGTAAGGAATAAAATAGGTGAAATTGTGTAACGTTTGATCGGGAATGGTGAGAATGAATTGTGTACGACATAAATATTTATATGAACTGATTTTAAATTCTATATATTATCTATAATATTGGGATCAAAGTTCGTTTTCTAAATAAATAGATAAAATTTTTTAGTAACTGTGGCACGCTCTCTTTGAAATTAAATTGCATTATGGTGTACCGTGTAACGTGTAATTGCACATAGTTTATTGTATAATGGTGTATGGTGAATGAGGGAATGGGGTATGGTGTTAGTAGGAAGTTTACAAGGTCTGTATATCAATTTATCAAGAACATAACACTGTTTGAAAGTAATGACAAGTATCACAACTTTAGGTTAATAACTATTCTCTCTCCGTGTACAATTTGAAACAATTTACTTCATTTTTGTAGAAAAAAATGGATTTGAATGTGATGAAACAGTCGTTACAGTGTATTTCACCGAATGGCTTTTTAAGCATGCACTTTCTCGTACTAACATTTCTCAAAAGTCCGTGTTAAACCTCAATGCAGCTTACAACAACGTATGACTCAACAGCTGATGACTTGAAAAGATCTTTTTAACAATTACGGGAATATACAAACATCTAAATATTGACTTAAATTTCGCTAAAGCTTTTTTAAGTATGAATTAACTTTAAATGACGCTTTTGAAATTAACATTTGGTTTGTGATGATTAATCTAATTGTTTAATTGCTATAATATCTTTTGAAGAGGATTGTACATTACATTGTTTTTTGACTAACCGTTATATTTGAAGACCAATAAACAGCATGTAAAACAATACTTGAATGTTCACCAGAAAGCAAAATGGATGTCATACATAAACAGAATATTTAGATAATTTTGTTAGATTTCAAAAAGAATAATTTTGAGTCGTCAACTATTACAATCAGGGAGAAATACGGAAAATACGTTTGATTCAATGCTCTTCAACTTTGTACTTGTTTGGCTTTATAATTTTTTTTATCTGAGCGTCACTGGTAAGACTTATGTAGAAGAAACGAGAGTCTTGCGTATTTAATTATAAGCCTGATACCTTTTTATAACAATTTGAATCAATAGCGGCTCAGCTACTTTTTTTTTTAAATTAAACATGTTAGTTTTTGAGTAGAAGAAAACTCTTCTTTGACGGCGATCATAACTATAGAATATTTTTCAAGCTTTTAAAATTAAATCAACAGATACAGAAATATAACATTAGATATTTGTAAAACTGCCTGTTTTGTTCTATACACCAAGTAGCTTGTATTTATCACTTTTAAATCAGTTAGTGTTACACACACATGTGAATGGCGTCCAACCCTGTCATATGTATTATAATAACCAGAGAGATTGTAAACTAGAATTATAGCAGTTTTTTGTATCCTTAGAATACACATTTACAATTAAAACAAATGTCTGTAAGAAATACGCTATTTTTTTGGTCAGCATTATGGCAGTTATTATCAACTAGTTCGTTCTATGTATGTTCACGTTGGTATGTGTTCCTGTTGTTCCTTTAACTTCCTTTTACAGTTCATGTGTTTCAGTTTGAAATCCGGATTTGGTTTTCTTTCAATTGAATTATGATTTTTAAACGGCAGTTCACTACTGTGGCCAGTGTCTAATAGTCCAATTGGAGTTGATTGTTTTAATTAATTGTTGAAACAAAAAAAGACATTTTGGGACAGAAATTATTTCATTTTGTAATTTATAATGCACCTGGCTAAACAAATACATTGTGTAAACTTGTTAAAAAAAGGAAGTTAAATTTGATCACTTTGGAACAGCAAATTTGTCAAACACATGGTTTGCTGTAGCCGACAGCCATTGTCATCACTGAGTTTATACTGACGGAGTTCACCCTTGTCTTGCAATACAGTTTTAGAATTGATGATTTGAAATAATGCTTATTCATGAGTTGTAACTGAATTTCATCTGGCTTTTAGATACTTCCAATGACCTTGGAGATTGGAAACAGCACAACACGCAAACAAGCTATACAATCATATGAAAGGTTTGATTTTTGACACGAAGTGTACAAAAAACAACTAATAAACAGACAGATAAAAAACACGAAACTCTTAATCTACTCGTAAAATTTACTAAAAGATAATTTGGAGTCAAACTCAATATGATGAACTAATAAAATGAAAACACGACTAAGCATTAAAAGAGGGACAAAAGATACCAGAGGGACAGTCAAATTCATAGATTGAAAATAAACTGACAGCGCCATGGCTAAAATTTAAAAGACAAAAAGACAACTAATATGACATAATACACAACAAAGAAAACTAATGACTAAGCAACGTGAACACCACAAAAAACTGGGGATGATTAGTATTAATAGTACACTTTTATCATCTGACATATCATGACTTTGTATTTATTTTGAGATCTGAAGTACATTTTTAGCCCCAGTATACGATATTCAAATAGCAATGTCAATATGAAATGTATTTAATTGTTCACGATGTTAATGCTAGAGAGATTACAGTGTCAGATTCAATAATCGATTTGTTTTTAATTTCAAAATTTACTGCCTCTGTAGAGATGATTATCTTAAATAATTGCTTTCTTAGATTAAAGTATACCTTACTGAATAAGACAACAACGTGCATAAAACGTAGAAACAATTCATCTTAATATCGCTGAAACTTGAACATGTATGATTCAAATAGTTTCTATGATATTCTAAAAACGATTGCCAAATACATTTGTACTAGTTATTTATAAATAATTGGTACAGGAGAATGTTTACAAAATTATAATGTTAATTATCTTTAACATGTATCTAAAAATAGACTAAGATGTACTATCAAAATTAGGAGTCAAAGTGTTCATTTGATTACGTCGCCTCATCATATTTTTCATCCTTAGAATTACAGCAGACTAAATTGTAAATTAGCCATGGCATTGTAAGGATATGTTTTCGGTTTATGAGTTTGAATATCACTCTGGTATCTTTCCCCCCTGTTTTATGTGGGTAAATAATCCTGGTTCTTTTGATAACTATAGATGCGAGACATCATTTTAATTTAAACTGCCTATAGTATGTATTTTGTATTTGTTCATCCATATTCAAACACACATGTCGTTTTTTTTTTATTTCCCGAAATTCTTAAATGTCTTAAGTGTTGGAACCTATGACGAAAACTACAAGGAAGCAAAAACTATACCGTAAATTGATGCGCATTATTTTTAATTATAATCTGAAACGAATGAAGAGAAACATAAAAACTCGGTACGTTATATCTATACAAGCCTTTTGTACCATATCAATAGCTATGATCGAAAATTAATCGTGTTCACGGTTACACTAACGTATGACATCCATTATATCAGTGATAGTAGATACGCATTGCTAAAACAGAAACTACAAAAGGATATAAAGCACAGACGATTTGCATGATGAAGACTACGCCTACACAAGAATTATACAAATAAATCTGGTATCGAAAGTTCGATGCCCTATCTGAACTGACTTCATCAGACAAATTTTGTGTGTGTGTGTGTGTGTGTGTGTGTGTGTGTGTGTGAAAGAGAGAGAGAGGAGAGAGAGAGAGAGAGGGGAGAGAGAGAGAGGAGAGAGAGAAGAGAGAGAGAGAGAGAGAGAGAGAGAGAGAGAGAGAGAGAGGAGAGAGAGAGAGAGAGAAAAAATGATTGATTCAAAAGAAACCCATCCTATCTGTTTTCGCTTACTCATTTATAAACACAACAAAGATATTAAGATGGATATAAATGGTGCGTATAAACATTGAATATAAAATTATTGTTTATTATGATAATTCATAAACTCAATATCTGAATATAAACTCATCGTAGATACCAGGACTAAACGTTGTATTTACGCCAGACGCGTTTCGTCTACAAAAGACTTATCAGTGACGCTCGATTCCAATAAAGTTAAAAAAGCTAAATAAAGTACAAAGTTGAAGAATAGAACACTGCTACCAACTGAGGTTATTGATTCTGAACATAAAGATAGAAACAAAATGCATGTCATCCAAATTTAAAGTAAGCATCAGGTTGATATCAAAATTTCAATTTTTGTAAATATCATGGGGTTATCAATAGTAGTTTTCTCACCATTCTGCTACTTTTGAATCAAGAACAAATTCTAGTAGTACGTTACAAACTGTCCGTTTGAGTGTTCAAGTATTACCAACGAAAGAGTACTTTTGTTCTGAACGGGTATTTTTTATTTGATGGGAGTGCACACGATTCATCCAGGTTTTGGTTTTATCCTTGATTTTAGATATAATGAAGCATTTTTGTGAAGTTTAGACATCAGCTAACTGGTAAAATATTGAGAATGGAAACCAGGATTGTGTAAAAAGAGACATTAACTATATTTTTTTTTTTTTTTGGGGGGTATAAAATTGAAAATGGAAATGAGGAATATGTCAAAGAGACAAAAACCCGACCAAAGAGCAGACAACAGCAGAAGATCACCAACAGGATTTCAATGCAGCTAGAATTACCCGCCACCGGAGGCGTCCTTCAACTGGCCCCTAAACGAATATATATACTAGTTCAGTGATAATGAACGCCATACTAAACTCCAAATTGTACACAAGAAACTAAAATGAAAAAATACAAGACTAACAAAGACCAGAGGCTCCTGACTTGGGACAGGCGCAAAAATGTGGCGGTGTTAAACATGCTTATGAGATATCAACCCTCCCCCTATACCTCTAGCCAATGCAGAAAAGTAAATGCATAACAATACGCACATTCGAATTCAGTTCAAGAGAAGTCCGAGTCTGATGTCAGAAGATGTAACCAAAGAAAAGAAACAAAATGACAATAATACATAAATAACAACAGAGTAGCAGTTGTATCGTACTTGTTGTGTATCGTTAAACAAATTAAATCTTTAGAAAATTGCACTTAAATATATTGTTGGAAGCCTCTATTGCTAGTGTATCCTTTATGCCATCATAATTTATCAAACTGTCGACAGTGTGCAACAGTGCTTAACCACATTTTTTTTTTACACATTTTGTGTTTACATTTAAATCGAAGTATGATCCCTGTTCTCATTTAGTTGAAAATCATCAAAGTCTCTAGTCTTTCTGATTGTTTATCCAATTTCAGTCCTAAGACGAAAGTATCTAATACAATGACTTAAACGAATAGTATTAAAAGGAACATTAAAAAACAAGAAGTTTTAAGAATATGAAATACAAAATTAACAAAACTGACTATAAAGTCAAATATGTTTACTCGAAATATTACAAAAAGGTTGTAAAATATTACACTTACAGAAATGGCAAAACTTCTTTTCATCTATTTCGATCTGTCTTTTTAAAAAGAAATTTCTAAACGTGGCATTCGTGAACGAGTTGATAGAAACGAATTTGGTGAGAACGTGGAGATGTTTTAGAGACTTAAGTAATTTTATATTTATATAACCTCTAATAGAAGTATTATCGTCATTTATTTACTAACGCTTGTGACCGATATCAACACACCACCAGTAACATCTGTTAGTCATTTATTTAGATAAAATTTAAAAAAGGTATGTTGATTATCAAAATAAAAAAGCCTAAAGGTTTTTTTAGCCGATTTTAATGTCATTTTTTTATTTGCTATTTTTTTCTCTGGTGGAGGAATGTTTGATTGGCAACGTAACACATATTCCATTCTCTATATTTTCCGTGTGGACGTACATTGTATCATACCATTTATTTAAACAGCTCGTTTTTCAAAATCTAAAATCATTACATCCTTTTGAAGAAAAACACATGTGTCTCTTAAGGTTTTAAAATCAAAATACTATGTGTAGTACTTGCATTTTAATTTGCACTTGCATTTATTGTAATCAGTAATTCGTATTTTTCTTAAGAACATTGTTTTGTATATCGACCTTCGACTAACTCGTTTGGATTTTCGAACTGTTTTTTTTTTCTCGCAGATACTATTATCTTATTGCAATCATTATGTCAGTTTTATAGCGAAATAAAAAAAAAGGAATATCCGTTTTACTGACCGTTTTTCATTCATTTCCGATGTAAGTCAGTGGTTCCATTCAAACTCTAAAGCGTAGGTACCTTTGACTGATGTTTGAAATCATAAAAAACAAATTGTTTTTTTAATTTCCGAGCATATCAATTTTACAATCAGGTTATTCCAATAAGATTTCCAAAAGCTCCTAAATGAGTGTCTATCATATATCTAACATTTGTTTAATCAACACATGTAAGCATTATCAAAAATAGTTGGCACTGTTTATGAAAATATTGAAATCTCAATTAGAAAGCATAAGTAAAAGTCAAATACACACTATCAAGTTTGAAACAAAAAGAGGCAAAGTCCAGTTTACAAATACATGACATATATATCACATAAAACACAAATTGAATAACACGAACCTTAGACTAACCACCTGCTGAAATAAATATTGGATACAAATATATGTTGTAAAACTTCATCCAACATACAAAAAGGCGTATAGAATAATTTCCATTCTATTTTAAAAAAAAGATAAATAGGAGTTTATCTTTAGATATTTAAAAATACATGGGTTTTAACATTAATCATAAAACATAACAATTATACAAGAATCTGTCTTTGTTTATCGTTGGTTTTTTTTTCCGATAATATAAATGAAAATGGGAAAGTAAGTTAAAAAAAACTGCTACATGTATGTGTTGTTGGGCTATCACCTGTTCTTTTCATTTTGTTTCTTTCTTTTATTATATTGACCTTTATAACATATTAAGGTGGTACCTAACACTACAAGGAGATAACTTTGTAAAATCAGCTAAACGTTTTAATTACGTTGTGTTGTTAAGGCAATATTAAGCTTCTCAATGATCAAAATAAGTGTTTGTCAAACTGCTATATAACCAGTGTAATTTTTCTGATAAAACGATTGGTTCAATTTTTTGGAAATTTTTATATTTTTGTAAAAGGGTCAAAGTAAATACTTTGTCAAAATTTTAAGAAAATTGAACATGTTGAACGAGCCAAATTAATTTTAGTTAAAGTGTTGGGTACCACCTTATTTTGATGGCATATTGAAAAGATGGTTTTTTCTATACAGTCATAAAACTACATTTGTCTAGACGACGTTAAGTAATGTGATAGAATCATTTGTTAACTATTGACGGCAGTATATTACACTCTTTTCTGATTGTCACTGCAGTTGCAAAATGTATAAAGTTTCATTTTATGTACCTTGCTCCTCCTAAGTTTACAGTAATCAGACAAAATGTGTCTGTGTATGAAGATTACAATATCGTTCAAACGATAAAGCCAGGATTGTACGCTGGAAAGTGCAAAATTTTCGTTTCATAACAATGCATTAATCATAACAAATATATTGACAGTCGGTTTAGATTTAACAAAGACAAGTTGGGATATAGGTGGAGTTTATAATCAGAAAAAGCACAGAAATTAACTTTAAATCAAAGGCTGCATATGTTCAATTTCAACTAGTTCTGCTCATAGGACCAACATATAAACATTATGTCATATTAAATTAAAAACAAACTCATCCTTATTTCAATCACTTCAAATAAATAATTGTTTAATATAGGTTTTAATTGGAGAATCTTATTAGCTAAATCCAAATCCTTTGATTATGAAAATTGAAGAAAAAAATTGTTATAAAAAGTAGAAATATTTGATGTTTTTTTTAACAATTTTAATTATTTGTAATGACGAACATCATACTTGAAAAGATGCGTTATTTTTGTTTTCATTTGGTTTCTAATGTTTGATTAAGAAATGTTTGGCAAAACCGAGAAGAATTTCTGTCTTGTATGTCATTCGGTACAACATTTTGAATATAAACAATCAGTTTAGAAAGGGGATCAAACTTATGATTCTGATTTGTGTAATACCTGTCGTGTAGGCATGAACTAGATCACACAAATTGATTGAACTAAATTTCCCTATTTGGCTTCCGTTTTAGCAATGAAAATCTGTATCAGTGATAACGGAACGATGAACTCGGATGGTTTTCGAATGGAGCTATTGATATGTTATAAGGAGAATAAACTAATACAATGACAGTAATCGTAATTCTCTACATTTTTTTAAGATAAAAGAAAATACTAATGTCTGTCTTGTATCAGATTAAGGTATAGTAATAGCTCCCATGTTATTTACTACCCAATTTGTCCTAAAAACAATGATTTGCTGAGTTTGTTATAACCCTTAAGGTGACAGATACGACCGTAAAGGAATTTGGATTAGAATAATTTTTGACAATAAAAATTAATGTGTCGATGCGCATGGATTCAGAAAAGAAACATAAATGATATATTTTAATCACCAATTAAAACCACGTCTCACTTCCCTTCTCATTAAAAAAGTATGAACTAAAAGACGCAAGTACTTAACATGTTACAGCATAACCTTAATATGAAAAGCAACTATTACAAATTTACAAATGCAAATTTAGTTTTTATTGACATTCGGCAAAAACACATTTAACTATTAAAAACACAAACAGTAAATACATTATTATATTTTTGCAAATACATTTAAAACTCCAAAATACTTCATAGTTCGAAAAAATAATTTCTTAAAAATAGTATTGCAGAGACAATTTAATATATTTCCATGTGTTCAAAATAAGAAATCGATATTATATATATCAAGTTAAATAAATAAACAAATGTAAAGATAAACAAACTGTGTAACAAAAGCTAGATAAGAAAATAAAGACAGAACTGCCTTGCAAAATTTATATGAAAGAAGATAGGTATAATTGCCAATCAGACAACTCTCCACAAGAGATCGAAATGACACAGAAATTAACAACTATAGGTCATAGTCGTTCATCCGTATGTCAACTAGACAGTTTAGAATTTAGATTGACAATTTGTGATACTTGTATCCTTATGCATGGAAATTTCCCAAGGGTTCCAAAATGTTTTAAGCATATATGCTGATCCTCACAGTTCCTTTGTAATATATTTCAAATTATTCTACAACATATTTTAGCTACCAAGCCAATTTACATCTGTTAGCGACAACTCGCTTTTGCTGAAGACCTTTACTGGAACTCTTAGTATATTTTGGCTTTATTGTGTACCAACATTGTTTCGACCATATTCAATAACGATCTGTTTTACATACTAAGACTGAAATTATTATGCCAACACTAGATTCCTATACTATATATAAATACACAAACATACAAGTGAGTAAAAAGTGTCATACGAATTACATGCAAGATATTGAAGAATGATTTGAAAAACACATTCAATTGAAATAAGTTTGTAAACTTGTGTGTGACCTTAACGTCAGTATTAAATCGATTCCACCTGGTATATTATCAACAATAGTTGAAGCAATGCTTATAATAGTGGATTTCAATTCATAATACGATGGTAGAACGGCATTCACAAAAAGCATAGAACTTGATAATATATTACGTTATGATGCAATGGTTTCTTTGTAGCCATATGTAACATAACCATATAGGCGGGAGGGTTGGCTAGCCATAACACCAGTTTCAACTGAACATGTTTTCTTAAAATGTCCTGTACCAATATCAGAACTGTGACAGTTGTTATATCCACACGATTGTTTCTACGTATGTTAGCGTTTGTTTTTGTTAAGGTGAAGTGTTTCTGTTGTTCCGTAGTTTCCCACATATAATTATTGTGTACTGTAAGGAAGAGGGGCGAAAGGTAATAGAAGGACTTTCATACTCTTGGATTAAAGACACTGACAATGCTATGGTTAAAAAAAGAGAAAGACAAATTGGCCAGTAATAGAACACAAAACACAACATTAAAACTAGAGACTTACAAACACAAACCTCACCAAACACTGGACGTGATCCCGGGTGCTTCGGATATCAGGATAGGAAAGACAATCCCTGGAATATCGTATCAATTGGAAATATATGATCCGTATGCAGGCGCTTCTGGAATGTTTCTACATAGAAATATAAAGTTCACAATTGGGATACTGCAATCATCTATTTTCTTGTAAAGTTTTGATTTCAAACCACCCTCATTGTCAATTTCTAGATGTTAGTCAAGATATGAGGCAGATTTACTTTTATCTGGTGTAACCTTTATCTCTAGTTCGATGAAAAAGACGCGTTCAACATATATGTTGTAGTCACTAAATTTTGAATTATTGAGTGAGAGAACACCACCTACATGACTGTATTAAGCGGAAAGAAAAGTTAAAGAATATTTTCTTTCTTCCTAAGAAGTTCCCACAAGTATCTCTTACAGTTATACAGGAATTTTCTATTCGTTGTTTGATATAGTCGAGCGTTTGGTTTTGATATAGATTCCAATTTTTTTTATTAACCTCAATTTCGGTATTTTGGTAATACATTGGGAATAAAAAAATAAATCTTAATGTTGATTTATATTTCGCTTAAGCTTTTTGAAGTATGTATTAACTTTAAATGACTATTTTGAAATACGCGTTGAGTTTGTTCTGATTAATTTGATTTAATTGCTAGAATATATTTTGAAGAGGAACGCATATTGCATTGTTTTTGCTAATCGTGTTATTTTTTTATAACTATGCTATATCTGTTGCATTGTAATTTAACAGACCGTTCTATATGAAGACTATTAAACATGATGGTAAATATAAAGTGAATGAACATCAATGAGCACAATGGCTGTGTTAAATAAAAAGCATATTCATGTTATTGATGACTTAAATATATTAGAATGTGAAGGTATTATGGAAAAACCTTTAAATGGCGTTGTCAGTTTATTTTTGATTTATGAGTTTGACTGTCCCTCTGGTATCTTTCGTCCCTCTTTTAATCTAGTGTGATTACTACTTTATTTATAAAAGTAAGAAAAAAAATAAACTGCTTTCGGTAATCAGTACACGTGTTGGTTACATTACTTTAATTTACCCTTCCGGAGCACCTGAGATCACCCTAGTTTTTGGTGGGGTTCGTGTTGTTTATTCTTTAGTTTTCTATGATGTGTCATGTATACTATTGTTTGTCTATTTGTCTTTTTTTCAATTTTAGGCATGGCGTTGTCAGTTTATTTTCGATTTATAAGTTTGATTGTCCCTTTGGTATCTTTCGTCCCTCTTTTAAAGCTCTTTAACAAATTCTAAAGAGAAAATATGATGAAATAAAAATTAAAACACGACTAAGTATTAATAGTACACTTTTATGATCTAACATATCATGACTTTGTATTTATTTTGAAATCTGAAGTACATTAGTAGCCCTAGTGTATGATGTTCATTCAACAATGTCAATATGAAGTGTATTTTAGTGTACACGATGTTAATGCTAGAGAGAATACCATGTCAGATGCAATAATTGAAATTTTTGAAAAAAGTTAGAATTTTCCTGCTGCTGTAGAAGCAAAATAATTGTTCTCTAGAGCCAAATAATACCAAAGTGGATTGGATAACAAGTAGAAATCACACATATGTCTTTATATCGATGAAGCTTGAACATACATCAGTTAAATGGTTAAATGAAAAGAATGATTTCAACATAAATAAACTTGTTGGGATAATAAGGTATCAGTACAATCGTTGCTATGATGCTCTTAAAACGATTGCCAGATAAATTGTACCAGTTATTAATAATAAGAAAATGGTAAAAGAAAATGTTGCGCCAATAATGATGTAAAATATTTTTAACTGGTATGTATGTATAAATTAATATAGATGTGTTATTAAACGTAGAGGTCTAAGTGTCCATTTGTTAAGTTTGCCTCTACATGTATTCCATAAGCAATAACCTATATAACAACAGACTGTCCTATTAATCAACTTTTACAACCCTCCACTATCTTCAAAGTGTGTTAAATTATGATATGATATGAAACTGAAATGAGAATTGCTTTTGTTATATATTATGATATTAGTTGAAATGTATGTCGGTATAGAAGCGAGACGCATTTCTTATTTGAAATGCCAATAATATGTCATTTATTATTTTTTCATCTATATGTACAAATACGGTATACACACAAGAAGCTTTTTTCATATTCCGAAATCCTTTTAATCTTAAATGTCGGAGCATATGAAGGAAATAACAAGGTGCTAAGAAATAAGTTGATTCTAATAAACTCATCATAGATACCATCATTAAAATTTTCTATATTTTGCGCCAGTCTTGCGTTTTGTTTACAAAAGACTCATTAGTGACGTTCGAACATGTAAGAAACACATCAGTTTTAACTATTATTTGAAATAAATAAAGTGAAACACAAAAACGCGGGTCATTGTATCAACTAAATCCTTTTATTTCATATCAATTGAATGTTTACCTTTTTCACGGTTACACTAACGTATGACACCTACTGCATCAGTGATTGTAGATCTTCATCGCTAGAACGGAAACAACAAAAGACAATAAAGCACACACGATTCGATTGATCACGACTACTACTACACAAAACGTACACAAATTATCTGATATCAAAAGTTCGATGCCCCATCTGGACGGGCTTCATCAGAAATATCAGTTTTGTTAATTTTACTGCATGGGTTTAATCATGTTAATACTAGTAGTTGTTGATAACAAAATATGTCTACTACTTTCGAATCAAGAGGAAAAGGTTAAAAAAAGTGTGCAATACAAACCGGCCGTTTGAACAACTAAAAAGTATTTTGTTTTAAACTGTTCTTTTATATTGATTGAAGTGCATACAATTCATCCATTTTTTTGGCTTCAACCTCGATTTGGTAATTTATTAGTGTATTTATGAAAGTTGAACATCACGAATAAACTCATCATAGATACCAGGAATAACATTTTATATTTACGCCAGACGCGCTTTTCGTCTACAAAAGACTCATCAGTGACGCTCGAATCAAAAATGTTATAAAGGTCAAATATAGTACAAATTGAAGAGCATTGAGGACCAAAAATTCCGAAACGTTTTGCCAAATACAGCTAAGGCAATCTATTCCTGAGGTAGAAAAGCCTTAGTTTTTCCAAAATTCGAAGTTTGTTAACATTTAATTTATAATTATAAACATATCAAGTCAACACAGGAGTGCTGACTACTGGGCTGGTGATACCCTCGCGGAAATAAATCTCCACCAGCAGTGGCATCGACCCAGTGATTACAAACAAACCCATCATAGATACCAGGAATACAATTTAATATTTACGCCAGACGCGCGTTTCGTCAACAAAATACTCATCAGTGACGCTCGAATCAAAAATGTTATAAAGGCCAAATAAAGTACGAAGTTGAAGAGCATTGAGAACTAAAAATTCCTAGAAATTTTGCCAAATACAGCTAAAGTAATCTATTTCTGAGGTAGAAAAGCCTTAGTTTTTCCAAAATTCGAAGTTTGTTAACAGTTAATTTATAATTATAAACATATCAATGATAAATCAAGTCAACACAGGAGTGCTGACTACTGGGCTGGTGATACCCTCGGGGATATAAATCTCCACCAGCATTGACATCGACCCAGTGGTTACAAATAAACTCACCATAGATACCAGGAATAAATTTTAATATTTACGCCAGACGCGCGTTTCAACTACAAAATACTCATCAGTGACGCTCGAATCAAAAATGTTATAAAGGCCAAATAAAGTACCAAGTTCAAGAGCATGGAGGACCAAAAATTCCTTAAAGAGTATACATTTGAGAATTGAAATGGAATGTTTCAAAGAGACAACAACCAGACCGAAGAACAGATTATAGTCGAAGGCCATTGTATGGCCTTGCGGTCATAAAACTGTCAGGTTTTTTTGTACTCATACTCCAAAATCAACCAATCAAAATGCTGGATTTCATGTTTCAAGCATGATTTTTGTGCTCCTAGCACTGAGCAAAGGTTTATGACTTCAAGCCATGGTCTTCAATATGGCGAGGATATTCCACACCTGGGGTGGCTTCAGCTTGCCTCTACACAAAAATGAGTACTAGTACAGTGAAAATGCACGTCACACTAGGACTTTTAGAGCTTCAAATGTATTGGACACAATACACGAACAAGCTGTACAATCCTATAATCAGGTTTTATTTATTGACAAGAAGTGTACAAAACAACTTATAATCTGACCGATAAAAAAAACAAGAAAAGCTGAATCTACTCGTAAAATAACTGAATAAAATTGAGAATGGAAATGGGGAATGTGCCAAAGAGACAACAGCAGAAGGTCACCAACAGGTCTTCAATGTAGCGAGAAATTCCCGCACCCGGAGGCGTCCTTCAGCTGGCCCCTAAACAAATATATACTAGTTCAGTGATAATGAACGCCATACTAATTTCCAAATTGTACACAAGAAACTAAACTTAAAATAATACAAGACTAACAAAGGCCAGAGGCTCCTGACTTGGGACAGGCGCAAAAATGCGGCGGGGTTAAACATGTTTGTGAGATCTCAACCCTCCCCGTATACCTCTAGCCAATGCAGAAAAGTAAACGCATAACAATACGCACATTAAAATTCAGTTCAAGAGAAGTCCGAGTCTGATGTCAGAAGATGTAACCAAAGAAAATAAACAAAATGACAATAATACATAAATAACAACAGACTTCTAGCAGTTAACTGACAAGCCAGCTCCAGACTTCAATTAAACTGACTGAAAGATTATGATTTCATCATATGAACATCAGGCATAATCCTTCCCGTTAGGTGTTAATAGTGTCATACCATAATAACATGTATGAGAAGAACTTAACCCGTGTCATGCCAACAACTGGTTTTTTAATAAATGTGTTTAGTTCCGATGCAAAGACCCTATAAATGAATCAATATTAACGCCAAAATATGCAATCTTCAATGACCTGACAACAGTATCGTAACTATATCCCTTCTTAATAAGTCTATTCAAAGGTTTTGTTTGTTTTTTAGGTGAATACTGAATGCTTATTCGGAGTCAATCTCAATATGATGAACTAAAAATTAAAACACGACGACTAAGTATTAAAAGTACACTTTTATGGTCTACATCTAACATATCATGACTTTGTATTTATTTTGAGATCTTAAGTACATTTGTAGCCCCAGTGTACAATATTCATATAGCAATGTCAATATGAAATGTATTTAATTGTTGATGATGTTAATGCTAGAGAGAATACCATGTCAGATGCAATAACCGATTTGTATTAAAATTTCAAAATTTACTGCTTCTGTAGAGATGATTATCTAAAATAATTGCTCTCTAAGATTAAAGAATACCTCACTGGATAAGACAACAACGTGCATGAAACTTAGAAACAATTCATCTTAATATCGCTGAAGCTTGAACATATATAATTAAAATAGTAGCTATGCTATTCTAAAAACGATTGCCAAAAACATTTGTACTAGTTATTTACAAATAATTGGTACAAGAGAATATTTACAAAATTATAATGTAAATTATCTTTAAAAGGTATCTAAAAATAAACTTAGTTGTATTATAAAAGTAGGAGTCTGAGTGTCCGTTTGATAACTTCGCCTCATCATATATTTCATCATCAGCATTACAGCAGACTAGCTTGTCAACCAAAATTTTCGGTTTTCAAACATATTCTAAAGTTGTTTTTTTCGACTTCCGGTTTGAATGGCTGACCACGGTTTTCCAGAGCTCCCGGAATAACACAACAATTTATAGTTATGTACAAGTGTGACAAAAAGTGTGAAAGTCACTCCAACCATTTAAATAATAATCAAAACGTTAATTAACATCTAGAAACTGTCAGATAATCTTTAGAGAACAAAATACAGAAGTTTTATACTTTGCAATATGAGTAATCAAAACAGTGAAAATCCGGACAATGACAAGATGGCCGGCTCCTATGTCTCGGCACTGAAACAAAACAACAACTTTTCCAAAGATAATGCAGAACCTGACGCTGAATATTTCAACATCAAGCCTGTATTTATTCTTGAATCAGACATTTTCGGTAGCTCACAACCCGATAAAAACAACTACCTAACACACACAGAACTGTTTAGATGTATTGACCTCACAATACCAGCTAGCCATCTAAACGGGCTTCAGAGGGTAATTGGAGGCATCTGGCGCATCTACCCAGACAATGAGGAAGACAGGAATACACTTGTGGTTAATTCAATTACAGTAAGGAAAAAACGCATTGAAGTATACCCTAGAAACCCAAGATATGTAGAAAAAGAGAGTCCAACTACTGTGAGAATAAGGATGAAAAATATACCACTGTCCGCCGATGATGGCCAATTGTTAAGATACCTGCAAAATTGGCACCTCAACGTACTCAATTATCACAGAGAAAGATTAAGGATCGATGGGTTTATGACAAACTGTCAAACAGGTGACAGAATTTTTCATTGCGAACCCTTTCCACACACAATTCCAAGAAACGTAAAAATTGGCAAGTACCGTGGCCTCATATTTTATAAAGGACAAATAAATGAGAACAACACAGACATTGAATGCTCCAAATGCTTGCAAAAAGGTCACAAAAAAACAAACTGTAGCAATGATTGGAAATGCAAGACATGTGGTGAAAACGGACATATCTCAAACAACTGCATTTCTGAATTTGATAAAAACAGTCAAATTGCCTCAGAGGATTCAACAGAAGAGTCAGATGAAGGAAGTGAAAATGAATTGGAGAAAGATGAGGAGATTGTTACATCTCAATCGACTGAAAATCTCTCACATACTGATGATACTCCACAGAATAAAGAAACCAGTAATATTACCGAACTTACCAAAGATACCAGTAAAGTAGATGTACCAACACAAAACATATCTAAATCAGAGTCGGAGGCACCAATAGAACAGTCTCCTGAACAAAATCAAAAAAAAAAAAGAAAAAGAAAAAAGTATCCAAATCCCAGGAAACAACTCACGGTCCGCTGGACAAATATCTTGGAACAACCCCACAGCAAAAAACAGCAAAACGATCTGCAACAACACCAACCGACACTTTGCATGACCGAGATATTGGCTCAACAAAACCAAGGACATCTGAAAACTCCTAACAATTAAAAATTAAAACACAACCATGAATAATTGTAAATATTGTATTATATTTTTTACCTGTTTGTCTATTTTTCTTTTTATGCAAAAAAAAAATACAAAAAAAAATAAGTCAAAGTGTGATATAATTCTAGATTATATATACCTTGAAATTAGTAATAATATAAATATTAATCATGTGAATGAAAATGTATATATATGTAATGAACTGTGTATAATATTGTTTATTATGGAAAAGAACGATTTTCAAATAACCCCATTCCTCAAACCAATGAATAAATGTTTCTGCTCTCAATATGCGATCCAACAAACAAGAGATGAGAACAAGTCAAGCTGTGATAAAACAATCACCAAAACAGCCTTCCCTGTTTATGAAAAATACATACGAAAAATTGTATCGATAATCAAATTTATTAAGACGCTAATAATACAGAATCAAAATACACAATAAACATATTAAATAAATATATTTTTGAACTGTTTATAGAAAATAGAATAGCTGTCAGAAATAAAAATAAAATAGATCCAACAAATTTAAAGTTTATAAAGAAGCTATCCCTGATAGATATCATTTCATTAATCCACATATATCTGAATTCAATTTTTCTGTTTATCTCGCTAACTATCCGCAACAACTTCTCAATGATACATCCTTGCTTTATAACAAATTATCCGTCCATTTTAATCCTTATAATAGTAGAACATATTCATAGTCCTATTTTACATCAGGTATACAACATTTGGATATCACTTGTAATCCACACATTAGAAATATTTCAAATGCCCAATTTAATCCACAATATAAAAATCTTTTGTCAATCCATCGCAAGTCAAATAAATGTATCACCATCTAACATGTTCCTCTGTAAAAAAATGCAAGTACTAATTCTGGATGTTCTGCAAACAATAACTACTCCAATTGTTTCCGTAAATACTGTAAACATGGTAAACGCCTACATCATGTACATAGTCCTACAATCTCATTATACTGTTAAAATAACAAACCTACAAATAAATAACAATGAAATTATTATACATGATACAAAAAAAATATATCTGGTTTTTTTTTATTATATATTTATAGTCTCAAATTATGGCAAAAAAGCAATACTTAAATCTAATGTATGGGGACAATTAAATGAAAATATGTGTTTAAATACATGTATGAATGCTTATATATATTTGTGTTGTTATGTCTCATTTTCTTCCATGAACATTGTGAAGTATGTGCACATATTTTGTTTACCAGTACTGTATATATTTAAATCACAAATAATCATGTACATGTACCAATGTTTTTATAGTATACTGTATAACTATAAAACCAAACATTTAATGAAAGTACTTTGTGAATATGATGTGAAACAAATATGTCTCCTTGTAAATGTAGTTTTGATATCAACTACACATATAAACTCTAAATTCAAATGAAATTAAACAATGGGTGAAAATCTTCATATAATATCACTAAACTGTCAAGGTTTAGGCCAAAAGAACAAAAGAGAAAGATTACAACTATGGACAAAAAATCAAAAATGTAACATTCTTTTCATTCAAGAGTCACATTTTATAGAAAATATTGAACAAACAATAAATAAAGAGTTTGATGGCAAAATGTTTCATAGTTATGGTAACACACAATCAAGAGGTGTTTCAATCTTTGTCAAAAACAATTTAAAATGTAAAACAATAAACGAAATAAAAGATAATGAAGGTAGAATAATTTTGATAAACATAGAAATAAATGACAACATTTTTACTCTAATAAATGTTTATGCTCCAAATCTACACAAAAATAGAAACAAATTTTTCAAAAAGGTTCAAAATATAATTGAAAACAATCGTTTGGGTATCCTTATATTAGGAGGTGATATGAACGAAACTCTCTCAATTAATGATAGAAAAACTAATATCATCCCAAGAAACTACAAACCAGTAAATAGCTTAAAAAAACTAATAAAGAAAAATAATTTAACAGATATATGGAGAGAACTTAATCCAAATACTAGTCAATTCACATGGAGAAGGAAAAATGAAACAAACATAGCGAGCAGAATTGACTTCTTCTTGATTAGTCCTGATATAAGACCGCATGTTATAAAAGCAGATATTAGACCTGCAATGATCTCATACACTGATCACCAAGCCATTTCTTTACAAGTTAGACAAAATTCAGAAGAAAGAGGCAGGGGTTTCTTTAAAATTAACAATAGTATACTTAAAGAGCAAAAATATATTGACCTCATAAATGATTTAATCAAAAATTATAAAGTACAAATACTCACCAAAAATTTAAAAACACTCTGGGATATGTTTAAATCAGAGGTAAGAACCGCAACTCTTACTTACTGCAAACAAAGATCATCTGAAAATAAAAATGATATAAAAAATTTAGAAATAAAATTAAGAAAACTAAATGAGAAAACAAATGCAAGCCAAATTATAAAAAAAGAAATTAAAAACGTTGAAAATGAACTTGAACACCTCTATTTAAATAAAGTTAAAGGTGCACAAATAAGATCTAGAGTACAATGGCTAGAAGAAGGAGAGAAAAATACTAAATATTTCCTTGGCCTTGAAAAATCAAGACAAACAAAAAAGAGCATTACAGCGCTAAAAAATAATCAAGGGAAAACAGTAACAGATTCTGCAGAAATCCTAAATATAGAAAGATCATACTATGAAAACTTATATAAAAGCACTTCTCCAAACTTAAATGATATAAAAAATTATATAAATGAAACCAACATCGATCACAAACTATCAGAAAAAGAAAGTGATTCCTTGGGGGGGCCCTTAACTATAGAAGAATGCACTAAAGCAATATTCAACATGAAATTAAATAAATCTCCAGGAATAGATGGGTTAAGCGTAGAATTTTATCACTTTTTGGAGTAATTTAAAAGAATTTACAGTTGAAGTTTTTAATAAATGCTATGATGACGGAGAACTAACAACTATACAAAAGATAGGTATCATCTCTTTAATTTACAAAAAAAAAGACCCTTTGTCACTGGATAATTATAGACCAATTACGCTATTAAATGTAGACACTAAACTCATTGCATATACAATAGCCCAGCGCTTAAAACCAATACTGCTGAAAATAATTCATGGAGATCAAAATGGGTATATCAAAAATAGATATATTGGTTTTAATATACGCCAAATCCAAGACATTATAGACTATGCTGAAACTTTTAACATAGATGGTGCATTACTCTTTATTGATTTTTCAAAAGCTTTTGATTCGCTAGAATGGGACTTTATGTATGAAGCCCTTATAAAATTTGGTCTACCAAACTCTTTTATTAAATGGGTTAAAACATTATATAAGAATATTAAAGGCTGCATGCTAAATAATGGGTGGATTTCAGAAACTTACAATGTATCTCGCGGGATACGTCAAGGCTGTCCGTGCAGCTCTCTAATTTTCACAATAGCAGTAGAAATTCTTGCATGCAAAATAAGACAAGATACTGGTATTAAGGGATTTCAAATAAAATTAGATTCCAAAACACATAGTCTGAAAATCTCACAATTAGCCGATGACACAACTCTTTTTTTAAAATGCAAGCAAGAAATTAGCTATGCTCTGAATATTATTGAAATATTTGGAACGCTCTCAGGTCTTAAACTCAACCGATCAAAAACAGAAGGAATATGGTTAGGCAGACTTAAAAGCTGTAAAGATAAATATGAAAACATTAACTGGAATAAAGAACCTATTAAAAGCCTAGGTGTATACTTTGGACTTAATAAAAATGAATGTGACAAATTAAATACTGAAAAAATTCTAAGAAAGTCTCAAGATACAATCAATAGCTGGAACAGAAGAAATCTCACAATGATAGGTAGAATAACAGTAATTAAATCTCTCATCTTACCAAATTTAACTTTCTTGGCATCAGTAACAACCATTTCCAAAGAATTTTTAAATGAATTTAAAAAAATGATTTACAACTTCATCTGGGGTAATAAAAAAGAAAAAGTTAAAAGAATCACCCTATGTAAAGATTACTTGGAAGGAGGCCTTAAAATGATCAACATTGATGATTTTTTATCAGCTATACAATTATCCTGGGTCAAACGTTTAACATCAACACAATTTGCAAACTGGAAAGTCATCCCCCTTTTCTTTTTCAATAAATTTGGAGAAAACTTTTCTTTATTTAACATGAATCCAGGTAGCATAAAAGCAATCCCAAAACTCAGTAAAACAATCCCTCTTTTCTATTTAGAAATAGTCAAAAGTTGGTTTAAGATGAAAAATATCTCTGAAATAAAAACCAACAGTACAAATTTTATCACTATAAGACAACAATACATATGGGGCAATAAACATATAAAATTTCAAAACAAATGTTTAATATTCTCACATTGGATAACCAATGGAATACTATTTATTAATGATATAATAGATGAAGCAGGAAATATATCACAAAAGGCAGTATTAGATAAATTGACCCTCAAATCCAACTGGATATCAGAACTATCTAGAATAAGAGCTGCAATACCAAAAAAATGGCAAATGATAATGAAATCAGATAACTCGCGCAATACTCAAGTTAAAACAGATAAAAGGCTATACTTAAAAACACAAAATAATACAAAATTGATCAGAATTGAAAACCTTCCATCAAAAGAAATTTATAAAAGTATTAGCTCATGTTATATACTGGAAAAAACACCAATTGGCTTTCTAAAATGGAAAACACAATTAAAATTAGATTCATCAAGCCATTTGTACAAAATGCTGAACTTTATATTCAATAGTTTACAAGTAAACAAACTAAAAATATTCAGATGGAAGTTACTTCATTATATACTTCCTTGTAAACAACTATTGTACACCTGGCATCTGAAAAATGATGACCAGTGCCATATTTGCAACCAATTAGAAAACTATGAAAATTTTTTCATTTCATGCAAATACTTTAAAAACTTTTGGAAAAAGGTCAAAATACTCCTTGATAAAATAAAAATGGAAACACACATAATCACCTTCAAAAATCTAATACTAGGCTACAAAATATATGATAAAAATTATTATGACATCAATCTATTTCTCACTGTAATATTATTCTCTATTCATAAATCTACATATGCATCAGAGTATAAACAAAACAATGTTGATGTCTATAGAATATTTAAAACAGAATTTAAACAACATTATGAAAATATGAAACTTCTTGATAAAACAACAAGTAGATTTTTGAATGATGTTTATAAAAAAATAATAATAAACCATAATGTATTATTGCGCATGATCATTCTTCTGTATTACTATATATATTATGTAGAAAAACTCAAATGTAAACAAATGTATTATTTTAAGATGTTTAAATGTGACGCATGGTTAATGTTTACCTGTAGGACATGATTTTTGACCCCGTACTGTCTACTGTCTAATTACTGGAAAATATCTAATATTTTAGGGGAAAAAAAATCCTTCTTGATCAATTTATCATAAGTCAATGGGAATATAACAAAACTCACCTTTAGAAATACTCAATTTAGATCCTTTGTTCATGAAATCATTCCACGTGTTATCCTTCAATCATTCGATCATCTCAATTTTCACGAGATTATGCCGATCAAGGTTAAGGGTCAATGATTAAATTATAACCAACATCGGATAATGAATAGTACAACTTCCGTATTTACGTTACATTATGATGACCTCCACATAACTAAGAACTTAGACAAATTGTTAAAAATCAATGTATTGTATTTATGATAACTAATCATAATTAATATATATATATATATACATATAAATATAAATTTACTGTATAATCTCCCTGGTTAAACAGTAACTAATTCACAGGGATACCCGGCTGAATGCTGTGAGTCGAGTAATTTGTTAAACAGCAAAGAAATGTGCAATAAAAGATTTATCGTTTAAAAAAAAAAAAAAAAAAAAAGTTTGTACATAATCTAATCATGATGATAGTATGAAACTGAAATAAAAATTACTTTTATCAAATATCATATTAATAGCTATAATTTATTTGCACTCGAGATCAACCCCATTTTTTGTGGAGTTCGTGTTGCTCAGTCTTTATTTTTCTATATTGTGCTTGTTGTATTATAATTTGTCTGTTTGTCTTTCCCTTTTTAGCCATGGCATTGTAGGTTTTTTTTTCGGTTCATGAGTTTGAATGTTCCTCTGGTATCTTTCAGAAATGCCTCCAATATGTAATTTTTATTTGTACATCCATATGCATACCCATATGTTGCTTTTTTTATTTCCACAAATCCTTAAATGTCCTTAGTGTCGGAACCTATGACGGAAATAACCAGGATGCAAAACATACCGTAAGTTGATGTGAGGAAGACATTATTTTTAACTATTATCTCACTCGGGTCATTGTATCCGTTCAAATTCTTTTGTAAAATATCAATAGCTTTGATCAAAAGTTAATCGTGTTCATGGTTACACTAACGTATGACATTCACTGTATCAGTGATAGTAGATCTTCATTGCTAAAACGGAAACGAAAAAAGGAAATAGAACACTAACGATTTGCATGATCAAGACTACACCTACTAACGAATTGTACAAATACATCTGCTATTAAAAGATCGATGCCCTATCTGAACGGGATTTATTGAGTCTTAGATGCATGATTGTTTTTATTAGTTGTTAGTGGCTTTGAACTAGCTGTTAGTAACTGCGAGTACTCGCAGATCTGATCTTAATGTCTTTTTATTGTTGGGATGTACAAGTACCCGGCCTTTTCAGTTGTATTTGTAGTGACTGTATCCATCTGATGAGTTGAACCTTTTTCAACTGATTTTTATAGCTCGTTTTTATGTTGTACTGTTACACCACTTTCCCATGTTAGGTGGAGGGTTGGGATCCGGCTTACATGTTTAATCCAGCCACATTCTGTATGTATGTGTCTATCCCAATTCAGGAGCCTGTAATTCAGCGGTTGTCGTTTGTTTTCGTCTTACATATTTGTTTTCCTTTTTTTTCTTTTTTGGTACATAAATTAGGGCCGTTCGTTTTTTTCTCGTTTGTATCGTTTTTGGGGCCTTTTATAGCTGACTATGCGGTATGGGCTTTACTCATTCTTAAAGGACGTACGGTGACCTATGGTTGTTAATATTTGTGCCATTGGGTCTTGCTGAGAGTTGCATCATCGGCAATCAAACCACATTTTCTTTTGCTATATTTGTTGTTGCCTCTTTTTATTTAAAACTTGATAGTGTAAATTTCCGGGCGCGGCAAACAAACTTTCCGTAAATTGAGGATATGATATCACGTTTAAAATAAGTTTTCTACAGGTGCAACCAAACTTCACAGTCCAGATTACAAAAACATAAAATATGTACCACAGAAAACGTAAATTGAACAACATGAACATTTGAATAAACTAGGACTAACCACCTGCTGAATTAAATATTAGATATACAGATTTGATGTAGAAATTCATTCAACTTACAAAATATTAAACATAACAATTATACAAGTATCTTTCTGTGTTTATTTATGTTTTTCTAATTTGCCGATGATAAAAATGTAAATTGGAGGGTAAATTTAAAAAAGAAAACTGATATGTGTTGAGGGTTATCACTGGATCTTTTGTGTGTTTATATTGACCTTTATAACAGTTTTACGTTTATGGCATACTAGTATTCAAAAGTGCGTTTTTTCTACACAGTCATATGACTTCATTTGTCTAGACGATGCAGAGCTTTTAATGTGTTAGAATCATTTGTTTATTATTGACGACAGTTCATTGCAATTTCATAGTGTATAAAGTTACATTTTATGTACCTTGCTACTCCTATTTTTACGGTAATCTGACACAATGTGTCTGTGTACGAAGATTAATAAAAATGAGTTTTATCATATTCGTTCAAACTATAAAGACATTGTACACTGGAAAGTGCAACGTTTTCGTTACATAACAATGCATTAATGATAACATTCATATTGACAATCGGTTTAGATTTTACAAAGACAAGTTTCGATAAAAGAGGAGTTGATAATCAGAAAAAAATCAAAGGCTGCATTTGGTCAAAGTCAACTTGTTGTTATTATTCTATTCATAGAACCAACAGGAAGACATTATGTCATATAAAATTAAAACAAACACATCCTGTTTTTTCATTACTTCAAATAAATAAGCGTTTCATAGATGTTTAAAGTGGACAATCCCATAAGCCAAATCCAAAAAAAATGATTATACAAAAAAATAAAAGTACTCGTTAAAACAATAACGAACATTCTACTTGAAAAAAAAGAGTTATTTTTGTGTTTATTTTGGGTATCGACTTTACTTTATTTCTGTCTTGTTAGTCTTTCGGTACAAGGCGATTCAAACAATGCTATAAGATTGACAAAATACTACATTTTCCTAAAGATAAATTTTCAATTCAAAATGAATATAGTAAATGATAGAACATTTGGTCAGTATTTCAGAAAATAATCAAAAACGTTAGTTATTTCTTATTAATTTTATTCAATTTTAAGAAAGAATGTTTCGAATGGTTTTGGTTTTAGGATCTTCTCTTTGATAATCTAAAGCTTATGTCGATTACCTCGTAGTAATTCACCACTAGGGATATGACGTATTTCATCCACTGACGATTTACAAACAGATCTATATCGAAAAAAAGGGAGCCGAAACTTGCGTCAGCTTAGTGCAAACAACTCCACGGGTAAATGGCGAAACTATGAAAAGATCATTCAAAATCTACAAACTCTTTAGAGAAACTTTAGCTTACTATACAAAGATATATGAAGATGTAGTATGAGTGCCAATGAGGCAGCTCTCCATCAAAGTCACAATTTGTAAAAGTAAACCAATATAGGTCAAAGTACCGTTTTAAAACGGAGCCCTGGCTTACACCGTGCAGCAAGCTATAAATCGCCATAAAAATGACTAATGTATAAACCGTTGATACTGGAAAAACAATTGTCTAATCTATATAAAAAAAACGAGAAACGACAAACACGTATGACCATATAAGCAGACGAAAATGAACTGAACAATAGGTTCCTGACTTAAGATGCTGCAAACATATTTACCGTGTTTAAACGTGAAAAATGTCATATACATTTTTTTTCTTCCATATGTATACACACATGTTGCTTTTTTAAATCCGAAATCCCTAACAGTCGTTAGTGTCGGAACCAATGACGATAATATCACGGAAGCAATTAAAACTATACCGTAAGCGTATGTAAGATATACATTTTTTTTAATTAATTTCTGAAATAAATAATGAGAAACACAAAGCTTTGGGTCAATTTAATACTTTTTTAACATATTAATAGCTTTGATCGAGAGGTCAATCGTGTTCATGGTTTTTCTAACGAATGACATCAACTGTATCAGTGATAGGAAATCGTCATTGCTAAAACGGAAAAAAACAAAGGAAATACAGCAGAAACGATTTGCATGATCAAGACTACGCCTTCACTATAAGTATACAAATACATCAGGTATCATAAGTTCGATGACCTTTTGACCTGGTGTCATTCGAAAATTTGAGAGCCCTCGAGAGGGATAGAATGAGTCAGAAAGAGTCAGAAAGATAGAAAGTGTCAGAAAAATGAGAGAGAGAAAGAGAGAGTATAATTCAACATGGATATTAAGATCAATATAAATGATGCCAATAGACATTGAAACTAAAATTATTGTTTATCATGATAATTCTTAACTCAACATATAAGTACCGATTATCAGGTTATCTGCATGTTGATATCGTAAAATATCAGCTGCGAGACATACTATGAAGCTTTTTGTCGAGTGAGCGTAGCGAACGAGATCAAAAAGCCTTCATATAATGTCAAGCAGCTGATATTTTACAATATCAATATGCAGATAATCTGATAATCGATTTATCGGGCTATATTTGCGTGATTCAGAAGTGTTTTCTTTGTTTCACCAGGACACAAAAGATGACTTGATAAGTTCGGGTCAAAGTTATTAACGTCGGGTCAAACATTATGACGTCGCTGATATGTCCGGGTCAAAGTTATTAAGGCCGGGTCAACGTATTTCACGTCTAAAAGACATGATACGGAATAATATTAAGAGCTGAACAAAGTGATATAGACAGTGGGACGACCGATAATGCAAAAAACTGTGCCCAATATGTGATGTTGATCGTTCAGTTAGAAACATAAGCCTGTCGCACAATTTTACGAACAGGGTAATAAACATCATGATTAAAATATCAGTTTTTGTATTTTGTTTACTGCAGGGGGTAAATACTAGTAGTTCTATATTTTTTATTACTTCTGATATTTTGAATCAAGAAGAAAGGGTTATATAAATTGTTCATTACAATCTGTCCGTTCAATTGACCACGCCTATCAACGACAGAGTAGTTTCGTTCTGAACTGGGTTTTTTTTAATTTGATTGGAGTGCATACAGTTCCTCCATGTTTTTAGTTTCAACTTTGATTTTTAATTTATTGATTAAGACGGACATCAAGGAAACTGTTATGAAATTGAGAATTGAACCGTGACTGTGTAAAAGAGACATCAACCCGACCGAAAAGCAGAAAACAGCGGAAGCACACAGTTATATCTTCAACACAGCGAGAAAATTCCGCACCATTAGGCTTGCATCAGCTTGCACCTCATTAAAATATGTTCTAGTACTATTAAAGGGAAGACGCACATCACACTAAGCCTGCTTAAGCCTTAAAGGTATTGGTTTTTTTTAGTACCGTTAGACAAATGACTTGAATAAATCCTCTATAAATGTGCATTTATATGTACCGTTCGACACCTTTATTACTAGTTTGAGTCAAGTAGTAATCCAGTCATACAATGACATAGTTTATTTTCAACTTGGACTGTTATGTCATTCATCAATGTGTTTTTAAGACTATCTATCCGATGCTTTTTCCCAGTTTTTATGTATCTATTAACTGTAAAAGGCTGCTTTATTAAAGTATATATGTAACTTAATGCCATCAGCATTCATTAATCTGTCGACAGAACCTTTTTATCATTATGTCACTGTGCTTCAAAACAAATGACGCTGTTTTGAATGTTAGATTGGCAATCAAACCATATTTTCCATTCTCTATACATTGGTTTTACCTAACATATAATTGTCTATGCTACAACCATTTGTTACAACTGACGGCAGTATAATGCACTCTGCAAGTCATATTTAGATTTACATGACAGTTCTCATGGCGAATAAAACCATATTGTATGTACTTTGATATTTTCATGTTTACTGTTTTTTTTTTTTTTTTTTTTTTTTGTATGAAAATCAATAAAATTAAATTTACAAACTTCAGTGCAGACTATAAAAGGATTGAAACTTGAAAATATAATTTGTATTACATAACAACAAACAACCCATTAAACAATTACTATGATCGGTTTTGATTTCATAAAGTCAATTTAAATTGGAGTTTATAATCAAAGAAATCACAGAAAAAAATCTTGTCATTAACGGCTGCACTTATTATTTGTTCAATTGCAACTTGTAAGTTATTATTCTTTACATAGGACAAACGAATACAGACATATGTCATACTACATTGAAAAAAGACAAACTTCCTGTTTTCCATTACTTCAAATGAATAAGCTATGCGTAAATATTCTTTAATGGACAATTGTATAAGCCATAGCCAATAAACAACACCAATTATAAAATTAAATATAAACATTTTGGAAAGTACAAATGATTTTAACAGTCTTTATAGTTTACAACTGTTCACAAAACTTTTTTTATTCGAACGTCACTGATGATTCTTTTGATTTTAAAAGATACTAAGATTGTATTTATTTTTTTATTTTTCAAAAATTTTAAATATGATAACGAACTATAACCAAAACTTAGTACTACTTCTAGACATATGTTATTTGGTTAAATAACCGTCAAAACAAATTAATTAGATTTACAAAATATGTTTCCACTATTTTGAGTTTTCAAGCAAACATGAAAATAATTCAGTTTGGTATATGAAAAGGATATATAAGTAGTTTAAAACATATTCATCTGTTTTCTACTTGTTCTATTGACGTTTTCAAATTGCGAACTTTCAAAAGACAGTTCAGAAGGGATGCAGTTCCGATAATTTTGTCAGGTCATTACAGATGGCATATTTTTTGAATCTTTGCATCGGAAATAAACATATTTATTCTAAAACCAGTGTTGGCATGATAAGGGTTCTGTTCTCATATATCTTATGATGGTATAATACTAAACCCATATCGGGATTCATTGTGCTTGATTTTCATAGGTAGAAGACATATTCTTTAATCAGTTTAGTTGCGGTCTGTTGCTGGCATTCATTAACTGCTAGTCATGCTAGTAGTCTTTTTTTTTAATGTTTGCTAACTTTATTTTGTCACCTATTTTGACATCAAAGTCAAACTTATTCATGTAATTTTAATTGAATTTTATAGTACGTACTACTGTGTATTTGTTTATTCTACACTGGCCAAATAGATTATAGAAGGGTTGAGACTTTACAGAAGATGTTTAGGGGTAGCTAAAGTACGCCTCCAGGTGCAGGATTTTCCTGTTGTGTTGACGACCCATTGGTTGACTACGGCTGTGTTTTGCCATTTGGTAGTTTGTTGTTTTATTTATTTGTGGTACTTGTTATTCCGGTCAATATTATTTATGATATTCCCGTATTCTTGTCTTTCATTTTTGCTGAATTGTGTGCTTTTTCTATATGCCTTTTGGTATTACTTCGATACATATAGCGTAACTCTGTACTTATACACCCGGTTATTGTGCTATTAAACTATGGTAAATTTGTGCATTTCTTTTTTTATTTTACTAGTACGCTTGGTCTATATGCCATTTTGTGCTTCTTTGTTACATATTGGTTTGTTTTTTTAAGTTATTACGATTATAACACCATGTCCACTGCTGTATTTTTGTTATTTTCACCTATTAAGTCTGTTTGTTTTCTTCGTGCATATTTGTCAAATTAATTTAATGCAACTGTCATACAAGTGAAAGTTTTAGCTAGCTATAAAACCAGGTTCAATCTACCATTTTCTTTATAATAAAATGCCTGTAGCAAGTCAGGAATATGACAGTTGTTATCCATTCGTTGGATGTACTTCAGCTTGCGATTATGCCATTTGATTAGGGACTTACCGTTTTGAATTTTCCGCGGAGTGCAGTTTTTTTCTGATTTTACTTTTTTTTATAGCTTGTGTCAATTAATAATTATTGTGTCACTGTTGTTATGATTAACTGATGTATTTTCACTATTGAAGGTTTACTAATTGAAAATATTTTGAATAAGAATGAAACGAAAGATTTGTCGACCTAACACAAACACGTCAGGAGTTAAAACGACAAAACTACGAAAAAACAATTGAAACTCCATACATGCTAAACAGAAACTTACGAATAGGAAAAAGAACTCAAACCAAGAACTGTTGTCGAACCCAGTAACCCTTGACGTGTATGCATTAGTATTTGAAAATCATGCCATTATGATTAACAGAAATCATTCAGGAACTTATATCATCATCAAAATCCTAAAAGGCACAAAATAACACTAACACTTAGAAAAAGGAAAAATGATTGATAGGGAAGAATTCTATTGATAAGGAAAGATGACTTCGTTTTAAGTAGTTCCGAGAAAAAAGACCTACCTGGGATCTTATATGGTGCAAAAAAAGGAATAGAAAAAAGAAACAAATACGTTTAGGGAGTGTATATCGAATATTTATGGAAACATTCTATATAAAGCACAAAAATGTCTGCATTCAGCTAAAAAGCTAATCAAAACCTTTTTTAAACATATTTAATAGAAAGGGATATAATTACGATACTGTCGCCAGGTCATTAGACGTGCCATATTTTTCGGATTTTAAGAATTGAGATCTAACAAAAATGAATCCTTCATAACATCATTGTACTTTAATTTTGTTGTTTATTTATATTTTTTATTTGTATGTGAAGTACAAAAAACAGCTTTCTTTTTTTTTCAATCTTTTCTATTTTTATCCCTGTCAGCGTTTTTTTTTTTTTTTTTATAAAAGCAGTTAGTTCCGAAAGGTGATAAACTTGTGATTCAATATTTGTTCAATAAATTGCGTGCGTGTAGGGTGACCTCGATCACACAAATTATTTGCACTACATTTTCTTTTTCTTGTTTCCGTTTCAGCAGTAAAAATCAGCCATCAGTGATCTAATAAGATAACGGAACGGTGAACACGGATGACTTTCAACTAGAGCTATTGATATGTAATAATAAGAATCGAATAAATACAATGAAACTAATCGTACTTCTCTAATTTAATTTAAGATTAAAGCAAATACTAAAGTGTATCTAACATCAACTTGCGATATATTTATTGCTCCTCTGTTACGTTCTACCCTGTTTGTCCTCAAACTAGGCATTCCCTCAGGTTTTTTTTATAACCCTTAAGGGGACAGATACGATAATAAAAGAATTTGGAAGTGTAAAAACGCAATATGTCGATGCACATTTTATAAGATAAATATATAATCTTTGATAAACTTGGCATTTCATAAGTACCGTTTGAGCATCCGTTGAAGATTATAATATCGTATTCTTTAAACTATTGCATTAAACAACTAGCATTCAAAGACAAATTTCATTATTGCATTTCAAGTCTTTCTGTTTGACGTCACATTGTCCCAAAATTGACAACAGATGGGTAAATGAACTTAGATGGAGTTTTTTGCATTTAACCGAAGACTTCAATGACTTTTTTAACATGCGATGTATGCATGAGAGAGATAGAGAGAGACGGGATGACGTCATATATTACTGTGACGTCATATTTAATTTAAGCTGGTGTCCATTACCTTAAATCTTTGTTTTTGGTCTGTTTCATTTACCGTCTGTTTTCTGTTTCGAAATCGTATAAGCATCTTTTTTTTACAGTTTTGACCCCAACTGCAAAGATATTATCTTAATATATAGATATTTTTTTCTTATTTTATTGCTACCAAAATATGTATGATCTGTTTTAAATTAATTAACAACTTTAACATATTTACCTTACTTAATGCGATTTCAATCTTGACAAATTGTCCATTTAAAACCTTAACTTTTGATGAATATCTCATATTAATCTATAGATTCCCTAGTATTTTATTTTATGCTTGTAATGTGCTGCTATATTTAGCTTCAACACATTTGACCGATACTTCATTTTGTGCAAAGCTTAATACCAATATGTAAATCAAACATTTTTTATCGTTATAACACATTCAAAGTACCTTTAATTGTCACTTTTTCAGCTTTAGTTGTTTGGCCTCTTTGCAAAAATTATGGTTGTTTATCAAAACATTTTTAGTTATTTTAGTAAATATAAACACTAATTCCTTATTTTACTAATTTTTGTCATGATGACATGCTCTGTCTAAATTTGATGTCAGTTTTAAGTAAATTTTTATTTTATCTAAATGCACTTTTTAAATGTATTAACGCTTTGGTCATTCTGTTTTAATGAGCAATTTTAAGTTATCTGTGCAATGTGGAAGTTGTACAAGAATCACCATAAGTATTTTTATTTTTCTTGTATTTGAAATTTTACGTAATCAATCATTTGTAAAAAAAAAAAGACGCAGAAAACTAATCATTAACTTTATATGGTTCAATATAAACGCAACACGGTGTGGATGTATTTGAAATGAGATAAGACAAACTATACACTGAAGACATAATGACGCAAATGTAAACAACTAAAGGTCGCTGAACGGCCTTTTACTCAATATGAACATTTAGATTTAAACACTAACGGTCTGAATAATGTATTAAAAAAGCAAATACAAATATATGACAGACAGCAACCTCAAAAGTTGTAAACTCCTGCCTTGAAATAGTCACATTTAAAATGTGTAAAGGTTCAACATATCTAAAAGTAACCAACCCTTTTACTAACCTAGGGCGTCATTTTTAAAGCACAAATTAAGAAAACATTGTAAAAGTTAAGGATTTTCTCATTACATTATGTTTTATCGTCATGAAGCAGAAAAGGCATTTAGCTTATTATAAAAAGATAAAGGAAACTTCTTAAAAGTATCAATGTAAGAGAAAATGGAGATAATAAAATAAGTTGAAAGTAGATTACATATAATAGAAATTTTACAAAAACAACGTGTTTGGATACTTACATATCAATTTGGTCACATTCAACAAATGTAGTGTCCAAAAGGTATTGATTATGATAGCCCGTTATTCATATCCTTCCAAATATTTGTAAATAAAATGAAATAGTATTCACATATCTTCAACACAAGAACACACATACTTCATATATAAAACTAGGTTAAAACAAATGATAAACAAACGCTGGATATTTTTTTTATTTTTTTAATATGTTAAAAATAAAATTTAAAATGTTTTCGATCTCATAGAAAAACCCAAAACAGAAAGTCCTCCATCATTAAATTCTTATCTAGGTTTTTGTTATTTTTTTCTTCATTTTCCAAACTACCGTTGTATACAAGTATGGATGTTATTGTTTTTAAGATATGTAAACAACTATATAATAGCAATTATTGTTTATCAGATAATTAAATTTAATGAGCCTACTGGCGTATGTTGTTTTTGGATTATGTGTTTGTATCATAAATCAAAAGTGTCCGCTTACACTGTCTTACATTTTGGAACGCCTCTTTCTGTTAAGAATGATTACTATCACGTGCATTTTGTTCTTAAGAGTGTAAAACACGTTATAACTTTCGCACAAGGCATCTGTTTAGCTTCATACAACCATTTTATTACAACAAAAACATTTATTAATTGCTTTTCATTAACAAATATTGTTCAAAATATACACATTCGTTTATCCACTTGTCAATAATTGAGTAAACGTTTTGTATTCGGATGAAAATGTGAACATTGTTATACTAAAAAGACAATCATAGTAATCATTTATTTTAATGCTAGATGATTTCTCTGGTGTGGTAAATGTTTATGCGTATATTCTGTTAATGACATATTCTTTGTAATCTGTGTCTGATTTATGTATGACCAGTCTAAAGTCGGCTCATTTACATCTAATAGAGACAACATGCAATTTCTGAAGACTGTTTCTTGAACCCTAGATGTGTTGTTTCATTATTATTGCAATTTGTATATAATTGTAGTCCATTTATTTTGTCTTGGGGTTCGTGTTGTTTATTCATTAGTTTTCTATGTTGTGTCATGTGTACTATTGTTTGTCTGGTTGTCTTTTTCATTTTTAGCCATGGCGTTGTCAGTTTATTTTCGATTTATGAGTTTGAATGTCCCTTTGGTATCTTTCGTCCCTCTTATACAATTTATTCGTACCTTCGCTCATCTGTCTAGCGTTTAAAGAATTAAAATATATAATGAATATAACATAATTTTCTTAAGTAAATCAATACTTTATGATAAATTAAAGAAAAGGGAATTACTTTTAAAAGCAATATGTTTGCATGGAGCTGGTAAAAAGTTTACATCGATTATCTCTATTACACTACAGATGCCTCCACTGGCATAATCATTTGGTAATTAAGTAACGATAGCATTTTAGAACAGACACAATTACGGTTAACAAGATTTTAACATAGATGACAAAAGTAAAATCACCAAAACAAAGAACTCCGAAGAAAATTGCAGAATCAAAAACTCAAACACAACAAACGAATGGATATAAACTATAATATTCCTGACTTGGTACAGGCATTTTCTTATGTAGAAAATGGTGGATTACACCTGGTTTTAAGGTAGATGCATGGTATACCGCCATCTTGGATTTTACAATCACAGTTCAAATTTGGTATAGTTATTTTCCCAAATCAGCAAATTTGGAAACAGAATTTCGATTTAATGGTTAAACTGTTTAGTAATATAAAGAAAACTTGTTGATTTATTGTATTATTCAAAATATTTTAACAAATATATACCTTTTTGGTTTTTATAATAGTTTTTGACTAATGAGCCATTTAAGGGGAGATAACTCTTTTAGTACAAAATTTATACTGATAGTGAAATTTTTTATTTTTACTTGTGGCAGGAAAACAAGTTCGGTGACACCTTGTTTTCTTTTTATTTTCTGAAAACATATCATGAAACCTATCTTCTCACAATTTATTTCAAAATTCTATCTCATAAATTTTTTTTATGCACTCTTATGTGTTTTTTTCATGAACAAACTAACCAAAATTAGGCAATTTTAAACGACTCATAGCTTGCAAAATAGCACGGTGACCCATACTTTTTATTATATTTTTGAAAAAAGCATAGTAAAATCTTCATTTTGGCAAGTTTTAAGAAAATTCTGTCTCAAAAAAACATTTACTTATGATCTACCTTATAGCTATCAAAACCATTAACTTTCATGAAAGTCGACCTAAATAGCCATTCAACGTTATAGTTATGTTGACTTTGCGATAAAATTATTTCAAAATTATTGAAAAACATTAATTTCGGATGCTATATTCATAATCAGGTAGACTGCGAAAACCTTTTTTTAATTTGTATAGTATTTTAATGTAATCAAGGTGTGTTCGTCATTTCAAACATACATGTTATGCGTTTCTTGACAGACATCTTTCCCCTATATGATTAGCATTTTCATACTAACTGAAAAAATGATGCATTTGAAGGACTTTTTATTTATTTTGTACTAATGATTTTAATGATGGGAAATAATAGTACCGTCAACGAGGTACATGTTTCCTTTAGCCAGAAAACAAATACAATATGTGCCAATCACTGTATCTAATTTATTCGAGATGATAAATATGTTGTATGCGTCTAGTTGTGGTTAGAACTGAACGAGAATAGCTCTGCTGCTCATAAACTTAACTATGGTTTAAATCCTGTAATCACTTTCTTCTCTCATTTTGCCTACAAAAAAATCATTCGCAGACAGTTAAAGCGATAAAACATATATTTAAAATCCATGGTTTCAAATAAATAAATAGTATATAAATCGGCATTATACGAATGCACGTGGTGCACAGTTAATTAATAAATTTACTGATGTATATCGGGTTATATGACCGTCGTCGGTCGTCGGGTGTCATCTCGATGGATAATGCTACGCATGAAATGAAGATAATATATTTTGCTGGATGATTCGTTTGCACTTTTTGTAGTTTAAATAGTTTTAGTATGCTGCAAATAACATATGCGAATTAGGGTCAATTCGGGAAAGATAGTTTTGACAGGTAATGCCCAATGTAAAAATCAGTGCAAATTTGAATATCTCCAAAGAGAAGATACAAACCTTGGCAATTGAGAATATTAGCCTTATAAATTCCGAATACACAAGGAAAAAAAGACAGTTGTCTTATCTGTCAATGCTTCACATGTTATCCCTATTGACTTTTTTGATAGAAAAGCGAGTTCAGAAATGTGATCAAACTTGTAATTCTTATTTGTTTAATACCTATCGTGAAAGCATGACCTACATCACGCAAATTGTTTGCACTAAATTTCCCTTTGTGGTTTCCGTTTTCGCAATGAAAATCTGTATCAATGATATCGGAACGATGAACTCGAATGACTTTCGAATAAAGCTATCATTATGTTACAAGAAGAATGAAATAATTCAATGACAGTAATCTTAATTCTCAACATTTATTTAAGATAAAAGTAAATACTAATGTCTGTCTTATATCCGATTAAGGTGTAATAATTGCTCCCCTGTTATTTTCTACTCTATTTGTACTCAACATAGTGGTTTGCTCAGGAATCTAATAATCCTTAAGGTGACAGATACGACCGTAAAGGAATTTGAATTTGTGTACTTATTAATGTATCGATGCACATGGATTCCGAAAAGAAACATAAATGATATTTTCTAAGCAATACCAATTGCAACCACATCTCTCTTAGCAACTCATCAAAGGTATGCACTAAAACACGCCATCTTTTCACATGTAATAGCATTACCTTAAATATGAAATACGAAAATTACAAATATCAGGTTACATTTGTACATTCAAAAAGCTTTTGTTGATATTTGTCAAGAACACGGTTTGACTCTTTAAGGAATAGACAAATCATTATTATTTTTGTGAAAATACGTTGAAAACTTCAAAATACTTCATAGTTTGAAAAATAATATCTAAAAAGCATTGATGCAGAAACAATTTAATATATATCAAGAACCTATATATATATCTATCAAAAACAAGAAATCGATTTCTATATACATGATATATCAAGTTAGATATACAAATAAATGTATTGATAAACCAACTGTGTAACAAAAGTTAGATAAGAAAATAAAGAAAAAAACGGCATGTAAAATGTATAGTTGTATATCCGTCAAGTAGACGGTTTAGTATGCAGATGGAATCACAGTAATACTTTAACAGACATATTAGGCAATCATTTATTGGTATGCATGACAATTTCTCGAGAGGTGCAAATGTTTTCAGTTTATATGCTGTTTCTGACAGATCCTTTGTTATCTATGTTAAATTTACCCACAACATGTCTTAGCTAAGCTCATTTGCATCTGGTAATGACAACATGCAATTACTGATAACCTTTTCTTGAACTGTTGATGTATGTTCTGGCTTTTTTTTTATCACACTATTATATTGACTAACGATCTGTTTTACATACTAAGACTGCAATTAGTATACCGATACTTGCTTCTTATACTTTATAAAACAAACAAGCGTGTACAAAAAAGAAGTAAAAGCTGTTCTAAACCATATTTGATACGATAGTGCTTTGAATGGTCTATTTATGAATCAATGTGATTTGCATACTTTTTTATTTTAATTACTGAAAAAGAAAAATCAATAGTTTCTTCTAATTTAACTTTACTTTGTGTACTTGGAATCGAGTTTCAACAATGTTTCTGCATATTGAGCTTATAATGCACATAAGTATAGCACGCAAGATACTGTAGAAGGATTTCAAAAAAGGGCTAGGTTTTTTTAATTGTTTTTAATATCAGTATCTGGTCGGTAGAAACTTGCAAACAATCAATGATGGTTGAATCAATGCTTGTAGCAGTGAATTTTAATTCATAGTATATAGATCGAAATTCCGGCCGGATATATTGGTTTTGAGCAAACCAGTGTACATAGTGAGGTGTGGTCTACCCCTTCTATGGTCATATTGAGCTTATCCAGCTTAATTTATCTGTGTCAAAGGGGTAACTTTTCCTCGGACAAACGTGCGATGGTTTGCAGCATGTATATAGTCATTATGTTGATACAAGGAATACGGATTAATTTGGGTAAATTTCGGCATTCACAAACATCATAGCAATAAACAACATTGTACGTTATAATGCCATGTTGTCCTTGTAGCTGTCGCCATTAAACCAAGTTCAACCCATCAAAATGTTTTTAAAAAATGTCCTGTACCAGGTCAGAAATGCATGTATGGCAGTTGTTATAAAAAAAGTCCGTTTCTATGTGATTTGGCACATGTTTTTGTTGCAGTGTTGTGTTTCTGTTGTTAAGTATCTTCCCCCTTATAATCATTGTGTATCCCTCGGTTATCCTTGAAACCGGATTTGTCTTCGCCTTATCGATTAATGGCTATTGAACCGCCGTATACTGACGTTGCCTATATTTAATTTCACGGTTTTTTTTATCACAATTGTCATTTGGAATATATGTATATTATTTTTCTTTGCAAGGAACACTTACATTCCCTTCCGTGTTTGGAAAAATATATTTGACGAGATGCCTAACTGTCGAACAGTTTTTTTTTATGTTTTAATGGAAATTTTAACACATTGAGCAAGTATTTTGATTTTGATAATTTTGTTATGGTCAACTTTGTTTATCTGACCCTTGTGCATCTATTTTTGAAGCATATATTTAGTTTTAAAACAAATATATCATAAATGAAATAATGTATCAGGCAATTAATATCGATAAACTATGGTAATTTTATAATGAGTTGAATTACAAGAATTACATTTTGTTTAACAAATATTCTAGGAGTTGTTTAAGAACTTAACACGGAATAGTTTACTACACCACATAAACCTCCTATGTCATTTCCCTTTGGTAATTAAATAAAGGTTACAGTTCAGAACATAAAACAATTTAGGTGAACAAGATGTAAACAGGAAATAAAATTCAAAAATGAAATGTGAAATTCTTGTTACTATTCAATTTAATTAGAAAATTGACGTATAAATAGATGTAAACAGTATATAATAAAGAGGAAATTTGCGAAAAGGTTTAACAATGTGTGAAGTATTGTGTTTTAAATTATTCAAGGTGTGATCGTCATTTTCACATTTACAACTTTGAAAAAATGTGCATGTTATGTGTGTCCTGATAGGTCTTTCTTGTATCAATTTGCATTTGTATTTTGACTCAAACGTGTTGCATAAGTCAATTAGTATGTTTCAGGTTAGAAAACTATAGGAGAATAAAATTTGCTGTCCACAATTAACCCTACTATTTTGTAAACCAAATCGCCTTCTTCTCTGACATATATGCTTATATTGTGTAATATGACCATCTATGGTCTTTGGGTTTCATGTCGATGGATATCTATTCTTATATAACACGAAATGATAAATATATTAAGCCAATTTATAGTAAAATGTAATGTTTGCATTTCTTGTAATTTGAACATGTGATTTACTATATTATATCAAATGTGAGAATTTAGGTTTAATTTGTCAGCTAATACCAATTTAATAACAGTGAAAATCGATATCTTAAAGAGACGATATACACCAATAAAATAAAGAATACGACGGATGTTTATTTTTTAAATGAAATATGATCATGGTGTTGAAATAACCCCATTTAACAATTGCTGTAGGCGTTTATGCCCTTGTGACGATTTCAAATACATGTAAATGAATGTTTGTCAGTGGGTTTCAAAAATAATATATTTTCAAAGTACAGTTTAAAAAACGTTTTTCTAAAATATCTTCTGAGTAATGAGCCATTGTTTTTTTTATTTACGAGGCATGTTCCTGTGTTAGGGACAAACATGCATACAAACCACAAAATGATAATAAACAAATAGTTGTATACATTTGTAGATCATTTAAAGTGTCGCTAAATGTCACATGATTTTAGAAAATTTAAGGATTCCAATCAGAAAAGTTATCCACTTGGCTGATCTGGTTGAAGGAAATCATGTGTCCAAAAACTTTTAAATCATTGATTGATATATATGCGCCCTTCATGCTAGCAGATTGATACTCACAGGAAGTACTCTTCACAAGAAAACGTGAATCGCTGTGCATGTCCCTTTATGAAACGTGTGTGTCAATTTGAGAAAAGAAAATTCGAAAACAATTGAAACAAGAATGTGTCCCCAGTACAAGGATGCCCCATTCGCACTATCATTGTCTATGTTCAGTGGACCGTGTGCAAATGGAGGGACAACTCTAATTTGGTATTACAGTTAAAAGGATCATATCAAAGGGAACATGTGTACTAAGTTTCAAGTTGATTGTACTTCAACTTCATCAAAAACTACCTCGACAAAAAACTTTAACATGAAGCGGGACAGACGGACGAACGGACAGACAAACAAACAGAGAGATGGACGCACAGACCAGAAACCATAATGCCCATAAATTGAGGAAAAAAATTATGCGAATCGGAAATCATTTTGATAGTATTTGACCTTGAAACAAAATGAAAACGCAAACATATTGATTCAAAGCAGCCTCGGGTTTCATTTAATGATTGAAATATCAAACATGAGTTTCAATCTGTTATCGTACCTATATAAGTAAATTATTGATATGTAATAATCATAAATTACTACTTTGTAATGTCAGAAGTTGTTAAGGCAAATGAATTTTCTTTCGTAAACCGAATTCAAAACAAAGTTTGATAAACTATATATCATTAACGCAGTGTTGATCACATTGTTCAAAAAAGGGATCACATAAATGGCATATTTTCTTCAATGAACATGTCAACACAGTAAGATGGATCCTTGTACATGTATCGCTGTATTTTCGAATTCAATGCATCATGGTAAAAGAGATGCTTATACAGATTGTTTACCAAATTGCATTTCATTTCCAGAAAAAACGCCCTTGCTAATCGATTATTTTTGTTTGTAAATATGAAATAGTATGTTTACTGCAAATTAAAATAGTAAATAAAGAAATGAATGAATTTGAAAATGAAGGACAATTTAATAAATGTGATGTAAAAATAATAGGAAATAGTATGGAAACGGTTAAAAATCAATTCCGGCTTATGATGTTCTCCGTTGTTATATGGTCACCTGTATTAATATTCGATGATCGAAAACTAAAGGGTAAGCTCAAGATGTCTAAGAAAGTTCAAAATCGAAGTGATTTATCACAGTAGTTGTATGACTGATATAGCCTTCAACCCAGTTTGGTTCAAACATCACAGATAATTGTTGAATAGACGAGGTGGTAGCCTTGCGTGCAGTGCTGTAGTTTGTACATCTTTTATTAATAATTGCATATATGCCGGCTATTATAAATTGAGTTATATGGTCATATAAAAACAGAAATTGGAATAAATAATATTCTGGATGGATATCACAAACATAAATTATTCTTATTTACCACTTGCGCGTCTTCAAACTGACCAAACACATTTTTAATGTTTTTTAAATAAGAATTGTACTGATGAATAATAAAATCATTGTAATATTTGTGCAGTCACAACACTATACAAAAAAATCTGTAATATGCCCAATTTGAAATGAGCTTTTGTCATGTTTGTGAACCAATATAAATGTCTTTTGCTTAGACTTCTCACTTTGATATGCAAATATTAATTTGTTATTGCCGTAAGTAGGACAATTTAAATACGAGTGCAATCAAAGTATTACATAACGCATATTACGAAGGAAATAAATCAAGTACTTTTATCATGCGTTTATTTTTATATGTTTATATATTGTATTTTTTGTCAAAAGTTTGAAAATAAATGCAAGAATAATTGGCCAGAACCCGGAACTTCTAACCAATTTAAATTCATTTCTATAAAGTCAAAGGATGAGATTGCTTCTGAAACATGCAAATCATCATAGGAATTGAAAAGTGCATCATTTAATAATTTGTAAAATAAGAAAATTGTTGTAATAGTTTGTACCATTCTGTACTTTGCATGCCGCCTTATAAACTACTGAAAAGAGTTTTGAAATTAACCTTACAACGCATTAGCAGGAAAAGAGGACAAAAAAGTCAACAAAAAAAAGATGAACAATAAATCAAAACCTATAAGCTAATAATGCGCAACATGAATCCCACAATCAATATGGTACAGGATTTGTGGTATGACCTGTTTATGTTTTTCATTTGACAGGGGTGAAACCTACTTGAAATTTAACGTAGCACATTCACACTTTTCATATCAAGCCATCTTGGATACTTCAAACTTGGAACTTGGTTCATCAACTTTCTGCTCATACGTAAGTGACATTTTAGAGAGTCTAAGTAGCTGCTGCAAGCTCTTGCAACCCAAATGAGTTGGAAATGTATATCCCGTATGCAGATGAAGTTGATATATTGCCACTAAGGTTGGGGAAATTGATAATATCAAAATTAAAATCGTGCTTTGTCAGAGATTCAGGTTCTGAAATGTCAGCTTATGTCTAATTTGAGATATAAGTCTAAGAATGAGGCAGAGTAGGCCGTGTCTGTTATTTCCTCCTTATTTTGTTGTTCTTAAGGATACATTTGATTAGGGACTTTACTTTGTCATGCACCATAATAAGAAAAATTTGCATTGATAATGGAAAGAACATCATCAATATATCTGACTGTGAAATTAAATGATCTGGCCTCTTTGATCTTGTTTGTTTTTCATTTGTTTTTGACAAGTTTCTGAATACTGTGTATTCATTATGTTTCGTTGGATAGCAATTTTCGTGTTTCGTGTGGGTGCAAGTGAACCACGAATTAAAATGTTCAACGAATTACACATTTTCTATAGGCTTTGTATGCAGAGTTTGGCAAAACCCCGAAAACAAATATCCAGGAAAATGCTGCTTTTTATCAATCCACGAAAATTGAATACCTACGAAAATAAATGATTCCACAGTATTGTAGTTCCTTTTATGATACTATCCATATTACATGTTAGTAGCCAGAAACGTTGTATTTAGGCTTATCTAATCCGGTTTGTCAATAAGATGTAGATATCGTAAAGATTCCAAAGATCTGCACCGAGACCTCCAAACACAATCTTCATAATTTTGCAGATATTTCAAAACAAACGAGGAACAAAACAGTTTACATTTTTTTTACGTCAAGTTTTGTGTTCAACAATCTTTGTTGTTAATAACACGTAATAAATTTGATAAAACATGATAAATCTCCGAAGCATACGAGTTAATTTGTGACAATTTTTCACCAACCACCGAGAACAAATGATAGACACCTATAGGTCAGACGAAGACCCTCAACAATCAGCAAAAGTTACATGGTAAAGTATGTTATGGACCGTAGGGAAGGTTTTGGAAACTCTGACCAATGATTACATTTTATTTAATAAGATTTATTTTTTTAATACAATTTAAATAATAATCAATTACAGTACACCTGATTATGATATGTTGTAAATTGTGAATCTTTAAAATGTTCAATATTTCTGTAATATTCGGAGTACACATAATATAATCCGGTTAAAGACATGGAATGTATTTCATTGACATTTTGTACATTGATGTATAATTGATTATGCTTAAGAGTTGCAAATTTTAAAACTACTTGGTGTGTCTTGTTGATGATGTTCAGGTGGAACGACAAGGTGTTTCATAGTGGAATATCTTTGTACATTTTGATACAAACTACTTGTTTTTCTTCATTTTGAATAATTAATCACCGGTAACTTACAGTGTTTCTTGTGTTTTCCGAAGGTTTGTTTTACTTATAAAATTGTAATAACCTCTTTAAGTTATCAAATGACCAATAACGTTCAGGTCATAATACCATTAAAGAAGGTTGTTGTTTCACTATCGTCCGCATCCGCAGCTTTCGGCACTGTGAAGATAGGTATTACGATAAAACATCGTTAGATAGTAATCATCTAAGGCTTTAATTTTCTGAATGTATATACGAAAGATTGGTTTTACACCTGAATGTTCAGATATGAACTCATGTGAATAAGCGTATCTGTTTATTTATTAGATAATATCATGTCAAGACTTAGATTTGAAATATTCCTTATTTGATGATCGAGTACACCGATATCATGAAGATCACACAATGTTTCAATACACGTCCAAATTGATTTTTTAAAATTTAATTAAACATTTAACATGTGTAATCTTTCGCCTCTCTTTTGATACTCAAAGTCAACATCTCGTGCACTTGTCCAATAATATAACTTCTATGTTCCGATAGTCATGCTCGTGTCTCAACTGTCCGAGAGTATTTATATGAAACAGACGGTTTAAACATTCGGTGATTAAAAGACAAAAAAATAATTGGATTCAAAACGCTGTTCAAGGGGGACAATGCAGTCAGAATATCAAACCATCCACCATAACCAATAGTTCCGTATAAGTTTAATAATCCTGCCAAAACGTATGGCATCCAGCAGAACATAAAAGCTACAAAGAAAAACGTTTACTTTAGAATGATTTTATAGGTTAATAACATGTATAATTGAAAATTATAATTTAGTTCATATATTTTTTATCTTAAAATAACCTATACTCTTCTTCAAACCAATAAGCATCCAGTCATGTCTTCATAAAAAAACAAGTATTTTTGTTGATTTTGCAAGGTGTCATGTATTTATTGATGATACAAAAATATTTGCACTGATTTTTGTCTATCAATGCTTTGCTCGGTTTATTATTTAAATCTTTGATAAGTGTTTCATAGAAATCAAATAAGATGGAAATGATACGAGAACACCTGTGGGTCATTTCTTTTAGACTGTCACTAGACTCTCTAGCATTAATTTAAATTGATAGTACTGTGTTTTCTAATGATTCTAGGAATTTTAAAACAAAATGCGTTTTCTTATAGCAATATACAGATGTACGAAAACCAACTAGTATAATAACACTTTCTAGATCGTTATTATTTCTAAATGATCCGTTTGAGTTTAAAATACATTTTAACTGTTGCTTAACACAGAAATTATGAAAAAACAAAGTATGCATATACTAAATTGATGTAAAACAGCTTTCCAATTTATATAATGTTCGATTCATGTTGTTTTAATGCAAACGTATTTGAAATAATGAGAACGTTGCTTAAGTGGGTTTTAAAATGTTTGTTTTACAGTACATACAATATGTATTTTGGAATGTATATCTTTCATCGGTGGTATGGAGCATGCGTTTAATGTTCGTGTTATTACAAAGTGAAATATATCTTAATATTTTCCCGTGCAAACTGCCAAATAAAAATTGTATTTTAACGTTTCTAAAGAACCAGAGGAGGTGTTACTAATAAGTTTATTGTAGCCTTATGCTACCGTCCCCTTGACAAGTGTGTTTGTCTCGAGGTATTGGTGGTTATGATACACCTATTGATAACAATAATCATAAAACAATATCAAATAATTGCGTATATCTCTTTTATTAAGCAACTATTGCTAAAATGGCCAGGTTTTATAACAAAATTCGAAAAAAGCGCATGTTAGAGGATCATTCTGGATACAACCGGTAAATATATGATTAAACGTTGATAATTTAGCACGTATTTTCGCAGTTTATTAAAAACGATTTCTTCGTTAGTTGGTTAATCATAACATGAACTGAGACGAAAAGTAATCTAGTATATGCAAGTGCACGTAAATATGTACATGTATTGACTTTTTTAGTAAGAAATAACAGATGAATTTAGGTCTCGTTTGTAGGGTTCCTATATCAACAACATTTCCATACAGTTAAAGACTTTGAAAAGAGACTGCTGCAAACCAAAATCGTTAAGATATGTATTGCTATGTATTTGCATCAGGTCGTTTCTATCCGACGCAGCTCAAATGGAATAATGTTCATGAGCATTACACATATCATCAAATCCTTATGACAGTCTTTTTTTTAATTTAAAAAAAACACATATAAAAGGGGCATACCTTGGTGCAGGGAGATAACTCTTAAATTCATTCATGCGTTCATAAAAATAATTTTTAATCGTTGTATTTTAAGCTCTTACCTAAATATATTGAAAATAATCTATGTAACCTAAAAACTTAAAATATACATGATATATTTATAAAAAGGGTAAACACAAACGTACTGATGATTTTTAGAATTTCTTCCCTAACCCTATGTATACTTCCTCAATTAATACTACAACGACTTGTTGTACTATGTGCAATGTACTCACTTATTCCGACTACAAATGTAATGATCGTGCTCCTCCTATTTGCTTTTGTAAATGTTTTTGATGTTTGTGTTGACCTCAGTAAATCTGAAAATGAACGTATATATATTGCTCAGTAAAATGTGAAACACAGGCGAATACGAAATGTGTTTGATGTTTGTGTTGACTTGAGTAAATCTGCAATAGAATTTATATATTTTTTTTAATATAAAATGAATACGCTTTACAACTATACACAGGTGATAGTTATGTCATTGACATTCATACCTTATATCTCATTATATGTATGAGTAAAAAGGATTTGTCGTGTACTCTTTGAATATGTTGAATGTCCAGATAATTTTCTCGTAACGGTTTAAAAGATGTTAATCAAGATAAGCACATTTGACATATCATGTGCGTGCCAGAAGCCGACTAACGGAAGAAGATAACTCAGACCACACAATTTACTTAGAGATCTCACACCTAATTTGTTGCGTGGTATTTAAATTTGACAGCTCGTACCACGCATCCTAATAACTATTAAATGGGAAAAAATTAATTACATGTTACCTTGTTCCCTAAAACCATTGTGTTTTTGTCCTTTTAGGCGTTGACATAATAGGAATACAATCATTCCATAACATAGGAATATCAATACAGCGGGAATGAATAACAGGAGGAAGGCATTGGACACTATTACTACCTGAAAAAAGCATCAATATCAGAACATTTAAAGATGACTAAAAAAAAATGCTATCAAATAATGGCGATAAAATAAATTATTACAGGTGTGAGTTGTTAGGTTTTTTTTTCACTGTAAACATCAAGTGTATTTAAGCTCCATGTATTTTATACACTAATAACGAAAGTATGGATATCACGATGGTTGCCATTTGTAGACCCGGGAAGCTTACCAATCCGGATTACCTGAGTTATAACTTTGTATTTGGGAAAGTCATTTTGCTCAACCTAGAATTTTCAGTAGCATATTGTTATGTAGTCTTTGACTCTTCTTTTTTTTAATTTCAAGATGTTTACTTTTTGTTTCTTAATTTCATTCCTTTGATAAGTTATATTTGAGATGATATAATGTGCTTTAGCAATTTGAATTTTAGCAATTAAAAAAAAAAGTGTCATTGTATTTTTCTGCGACCTATGATTATGCATTGTACATATCAATATTGGTTTTGTAACATAACGTCACAATATATGTAATCTTCTATCTTGTTTTTTTTTTTTTAGTTTTGTTCAGGGTTTTTTTCACATACCTTTCTAATTCCCCTAAGATCTGGAGTACATATGACACGTTCACATATAGGGTACAAAACTGTCCAATAGAGAACTGGTATACTTATAAGCGTCCCTAGTGTCCAAGGTGATAATACCATTAGCAGACGATAATGTCGCATTTGGCGCACTGTACTGAGTGGTTTAAACACACTGTGAAATCTATCGATTCCGATGATCACTATCAGGTATGTTGAGGCATACAACGAAACATTACTCAGAAAGAACTGTAATTTACATATGGCTGATCCAAGCGCCCATGTTGATGTAAAATGATTGACTGTTAATGGAAGAATGTGAAGAATGCCCACTGATAAATCTGAAAAAAAGTTTGACTGATTTATTAAAAAAAAATCATATGCGTCAAATTATAAGTCTTAGATTGATTATTCTCCTGACTTTGGAAATGTTGGAGGAAATTTAAGTATATTCAAACTGGAACATATATGCGATTTGCTCTTGATTATTCAATTTTGACTGCAAATCATGCTTAATTTTTTTTTGAAAATCTGGAAACTATTGATGCCTTCGATTTAAAAAGATAAACCTATAACTATAGTTTGTTGAAAATGTACCAAGTCTGCAAAATAGAAAATATATTCCCTGATAAATCAAAAAAGTCTGCGGTGAAAGACATGTATCAATATCTTACTTTTCAACAAGAACGTGCAAGACAAAATTTGGAACACACAAAACAATAAGACGTGAGAGGGTACACAAAACCCTTCGGGATCTAAGCACACTAACTAGTTACCTTCGCATGAGGGACCCTTAACAAGTGGGAATTGCTTTTGTATCACTTATTTATGATAATTGCATCTGTTCTCTGATATTTTGGATAACGAGTTAATTGCTTTCTTCTATATTGAGTTGAATTGTACTTTCGTCTGCGCGTGTTTTTGTTCATTGGGTCGAGACTGAACGTGTGGGACTTCCATGCTGGAGTACTTGTTAAACCCTGCGTCTTTCCCAGTCATGCATCTCGTTATTCTTACAATTTTGTATTTAATTTGTCCTACGGGATTTAAAATTAAGAATACATATTTCTGCTTATCTCTGTTCAATTCATTTGCATCTTTTTTTTAACTCGAGGCCATTCGCTGACGTAGATGTTTAGCATACATATTTTTTTTGTCACACTGAACCCGACAAGGTCAAATTAACCTAAATATCTGTAACATTTGTTGGTGTAAACACATATTAGTTTAACAACTGGAGATTTATAAGCTTAGAAAAAAATGAAATTGATTATTCTCTGCGACAAATTATTACAAATCATAATGGGATAAATAAGCAACAGGTGGAGTGAACATTATTAACATTTTTCTGACATAGAACTGTTTCTAATACGTGTCGCACATCCATAGATTTTTATAATATTCTATATCGAATTATATTGAGCTGTTTACAGCGTTAAGACGCAGTTTGATAAACAAGACTTAATAAAATGTGGGATACTAAATGTAGTTCTATACATTTATAGTAAAAAATATTGAAACAGTAAGCAACTTCTATATTTGGAGTGAAATGTTGTGACATATGACATTTTCCTATTTCAATTTCTTTGTTTTTTAAATTAATAAGTTTTTAAGATAATAAAATTCAAACTCCATCGGACAAATGTAATTACATATATTTGGCTGTTTGTTTAAGTCTTTTTTGTGATTTTACTTTTAACAAATGGTAACAGCGTTCATGGTTAACGCATATCAAGAAAATCTATTTTCAAACGCATGAACTTCAGATTGCCTCAATTGACAGTGATTGTTTTCGAAATAAATTGATATTTACAAAAGACGTTGCATGTAAAATAAATTTATAAATAATGACAAATGCTGTGTACGTTAATCATTTCATTGAACTTACTGCGTTTGTATGTCAATTTTTAGTTTAAATGATTTGTGGTTGTGATAATTGATTCTTAAGTTTGAAGATTTCCATTTGATATACCGTTGTGTATAGATGTAACATATTTCCAAGTTAACTTAAATTTATAGGTTTACGTGGGACGAGATTATGAAATATATACATCTAATATTTTAAAACACCCTCTTTATAATTCCTTCTATGTGTTTTAGTAAAAACAGACGCATTCCTCTGTGTCGAGAATGAAAACATTATCGAGCAAGCAACATGCGATTGTTTCACATTTTCTTTGGGTGTTTTCCATACTTTTTGGCTAAAACAAAAACTGATGAAAACCTGTCTTAAAAACACGTTTTGTGCGCTAAAACATTTTGTTTGACGAAACTAATTATTTCCATCTAATTTGTGATCAATTTACCTGGTTTGTTGGGTGTTTGTTTTTTTTTGGAGGGTTCTTTTTTTTGGGGGGATTAAGAATTCATGTTGAATTTTGAAGTTTTTTCATTGTCTTAGTAATTTAGATGCTGTCGCAAAAGTGTGCATTAACATTGTCATTTGTTCATAAAAGATGATTTTTAAACAGATATATCATGTTAAGGAGGGTTATTTGCGAATAATACCAGTCGGGAGAATGTTAAATTTCGCGAGCCGTAATTCTGTTTAATTACACCGAATTTTAAACGTTTACAAACGCCTTTATGATCGTGATGTTAGAAGCGTCCAGTCGGATAGAGTATTTTTGGCATATTCCACGACAGAGAGGGTAACCAAGGTATATCCTTTATGCATATACCCCGACGGCGTTAAAAAAATGAACGATATCTATTTGATAACAGTACATTGGTGAAAAATACACTATCAACCAACCAAAACACAGGATTCTTACATAAAGTGTAATAATAAAGAAATTGACAAGGCATTTCGCTACTCTCAATTCCAGTATGCATCGTGGGGAAGGTTGGCAGACTCGTGTTCATTTGCAAAAAAGTTATACAGATAAAATTAAACATCATGCATATATATAACGACGTTTGTGACGTTTAAATGACAAACTCCTGTACCGTTACAGAATTATATTCAATGCAAAATTATACGACGTAAATTTAACAATAACTATGATTGTCACGTTCAAAGTTTCTTTCGTTGAAGAATTGCATGTTGACCTTGAATATCTTTTAAATATATGTGTCGTTGTGTTGCATTCTGAATGACATGCTTCCACATTTGTATTTGTTATTATGAAGATGACTAGCACAGAAGGTAATACGACATTTCGTTTTAAATCGGTGTAGTTTGATAAAGTGTTAAAGTTGCTAAGAATGTTAAGAATGTTAAAGGCAAATGTTCAAATGACAGACTCATGTACCGTTACATAATTGTTTTCAAGGCAAATTATACGACGTGCTAGTTTAACAATAACGACGATTGTCACGTTCAATATTTAAAATGACTTCCGTTTTAAGTTTACAAAATGAAGCAACGTCTGTTCAAACGTACATTAGACAATTGTCTGGCTTTAATGATGCTAATGACTTGTGAAAAATGGCGCGACAAGTCTAAGTACCAATTTACACTTTCATAATACCATTTTTAACTTTAACCATGTTTGTGAATAATGAATACTTATTTCTAAAAACCATCAGCATTCATCAAACTGTCTGCTTTGAACATTTTGTCATTGTTTTACTCAAATTTTCAATTGATTCATATGACGTTTTCATGGAATGATGAATGTTCTGTTTGGTTTAACATTTCGTCATTCTAAAATAGAGGACAAAACCGTCATTCTAAAATAGAGGACAAAAACACGGAGGAACATTCAAACTGATAAGTCGACACATACTGACTACATGGACTACGTCATGCTGGGTGATCTCAGAAGTCGACACATACTGACTACATGGACTACGTCATGCTGGGTGATCTCAGAAGTCGACACATACTGACTACATGGACTACGTCATGCTGGGTGATCTCAGAAGTCGACACATACTGACTACATGGACTACGTCATGCTGGGTGATCTCAGAAGTCGACACATACTAACTACATGGACTACGTCATGCTGGGTGATCTCAGAAGTCGACACATACTGACTACATGGACTACGTCATGCTGGGTGATCTCAGAAGTCGACACATACTGACTACATGGACTACGTCATGCTGGGTGATCTCAGAAGTCGACACATACTGATTACATGGACTACGTCATGCTGGGTGATCTCAGCTGGTCCGAGTACACAGTTATTTCGTAGTGCATTTCTTTTAGACAATAAATGAAAATTAAAAAAATCCCACCTGCGCTTTCTCAATAATATTTTTACAGTGTGTTGTACTACTTTTGGGACAAATTACATCAAAATTATAGAAAACTTCATCAGCTCTAACTCAAAATATGGACAATTTTGTGTTAAGGGGGTCTTGAAATCTTTTGACAGCTTCCGAAGTGCTAATTTTTGACCTTTTTCAGCTGGACCTAATCACTACTTTACATTAATATTTATGACCCAAATTTGTTTACAGTGTCATTTCACCCCCCAACTTGCTATATGAGGCATAAAACATGGAGAAATAAATTTGGAAGGGGTATAACAAAAATTGGCAAGTAACACACTGTCCACACTAAGGACTATATTCGTGGACAACGAAAATCAAAGGACGATAACTGTGTACTCGGACCAGCTATGCCGGAATGGTAGCAAACCAATAGATAAAACGGTAAACAATTAGCCTTTTCAGAATTAAAGGGCTGTGTGTACTTTCCTAGTTTGTGCTCCAAAATGAAACGTAATCATATCCTTTAATTCTTAGGTTTTATTATTGTTTAGGACATACTAACAACGTTTCGGTGTACGCTTTTGATTCTTTTCCATTAATGCATTTGAATCTGAGCGCGAATTGAAATTCAGGTCTCGGAAATAATTTTAACCAATCTACTAGAAACAACGTTAACAGAATAAAGATTAAAATGTTTTTCCTGCGTATTTCTGAATATACCTTTTTGAAGCAGAGCTATATCTTACAAACTTATCACGACGATAAACACATTCCATAAACAGAAATATGATGTGTCTTTTAAGCAATAGGCACACGATTTTTGGAATTTACATGTTTGTATGTAAATTTCGGACGATTACTTTCATTTGTTTCGTAGGCTTTTATCTTTAGGACAAATAGTAGATTAAATTTGATGCTATTGAAACTAATACTGATAATGTAACAAGTTCTGTATATTTCTTTTTAATCCGTAAAGTAAAAAAAATCTACAAATTGCCGGTGTCCCATACCTTTCACGTTGAAACTCAGCTATCGAGAATTGATTATGGTGCCTGCATTGCGTGATTGTATAGGCAATAAATAAACTGAATTCAGATATTGACTACATCAAACGTCTAACATGTCTTTGACAATCAGTACTTTGGCAAAATGCAAAATGTCAATTGAATTCAGTTTTACCTAGTTGTTTAATTGAAATCTATATTGTTAAAAACTCTAGTCGTATAACGTTCGTGCTTTTATTAACCACTATTTATCCCAACGTTAGGATGACATCGCATGAGGTTTACAACTGTTTTGTATTGATAAGCCTTCAGTCTGTATTTAAGCTCTGATTAAATGATCGACTAGATCATTAATGTAATAATGGAATACTTCGTGCAAGTAAATGGCTTTCATTATTTGTTGGCGTTTTTTTTTTTTTTTCTCGTTTGTTGGGGGATGTTGAAAAACTCGGCCTGCTCGGAACCAAAATTAAAAATTTCGCGCATCCACAATTCTAAATATATAACATATTATTTGTGAATTGAGGCCTTCGTATCAACTTCACTGTTGGTCTTCTACTTGAGGTTGTACAGGAATTAAAAACATACCTATGAAAACACGAAACTTTATATGCAGAATAACCCTAAAACTTTCAAATCTTTCAAATGAAGAACAAAAAAAAATAATAATAAAAAAGAACATTAAGCAATTAATCAAACTATCGATAGCTGTACAAGGTACATATATGAAACAATATGTATGTATCATTATGTCATATAACGGTAAAAATTAGAAGGGTTCAAACACAGGTTTGGGCAAGTATTCGTTTGAGACAGACGTCTTGTGAATTCATATTTTGGAGAAAAAAAATTAATACAGAAACTTCGTACACATCGCTCCACCGTAAAAAAACAACCTGAGAATTGTCAAAGAAGCAGATGTCTTGTGGACGAAATAGTTCAATAGACATAATCAATAATGATTGGCGCTCACAGTTTTCCTATCCAAAGCTAAAAGTACAATTTTATTTTCTACTCAACTATATTGATGAGAAACGGAAATTGAAATATTGAGATCTAAATATTGGTTATTAGTGTAAACATGGTGATAATTTGACAAAAAATCTGAGTGACGTAGGCGTGTTTTATAATTTTACAAGCAAGGTTCCGGAGTAGAATTAACAGGGCATTTTTGCAATACTAAACAAACTGCAATATATAATTTGATTTTTTTTCAACATCAGATTTTTCAGAATGCAAATGCATAATTTTAAAATGCTGTTATTGTCACTAATGCAAATATATACTGTCTATTTACTAAAATATGTATTATAACTTTGTATAAAACACTTAAATTCATAAGCATGTATACCAATAAGGATGCTGTGTTGTAATAAAAATATTGAAAAAAAAGTTCCAATTATAAAAAGGAGTCATAACATATAAAGAGAACAAAAAGCTAATCACATAACACAGCAAATTAATAGGGATCCATTACTGTAAACCAACTTATTTTCGCGGATACTTTATTTCGCGTTTTACCCTTTCTAGACCATTTCGCGGTTATTTATATTCGCGATTTTTTGTCTAACATGATGAAGTTAAATAAGGAATGATCCAAGTTTTAAATATTTGCGACAATTTATATTCGCGTTATTTTTCTACTCGCGAAAGTCGCGAAAAAAAATAGCTCGCGAAATAAGTTGGTTTACAGTATTATAAATACAATATTAACAAAGAGAAAAAGAGTTCCAATTATAAGAACAGAGTCATAATAGATGAATAGAAAGAAAGCTAATTCACATAACGCAATAACGATAGGACGTTAAACGACTACTTTGTTAAGTAAAGAAGACATAATATATTGATAGAAAAGAAAAGCTAATTCACATAACAAAATAACAATAGGACGTTAAACGACTTCTCTGATAAGTTAACTGCATGTATCGTGTAATCATAATGAATATCCTATGGTGTTTTCTGATAGAACGCAAATGTCCGTGACAATGAATACAGTTAATTAAGATACAGAATTGGCAGTTATCAGCATTTGATATACTTATTCATGACTAAGAAATATGCACTATTGGCCTTAAATTGGATGTCAACAATATTATCCGGATGGTCAATTGTTGATAAGAAAACAAATCTGATTGATTATTGAGATTTGCCAGGACAATAATTGATTTACACAAATATGTCATTATATGTAATTGGATAACTAAGATTCTTACTACTGAATCTACTAATGCTATATTTCTTCTATCGCAGAGGTAAACGTCTCAAATGTATAACCCGAGGCTTGCCGAGTGATTTGAATGTTTGATATTTATTAGTCAAGAGTGTAGAAATATATGAGAATACAATGAAGCGATGTATAGGTATAACACCATAAAAAAGAACAAATCAAATAATTTAAGCCATCTCTCTATCTCAATCTTACCTGAAAAAGCTAAATTGATGACGAAGAAGACTAAGTTTGACCGTTTCCGTATACGACTTAATAGGATTATAACAGCAATGTTTAAAGAAACTGTCAGCAGTAACTCTACACAACGGATCCATTTGGATATTTCCCATTCAATCTGAAAAAACAAATTTATAATATCAAAAAGTAATTCTAAAAATAAGGTTAAACAGAACCAATTAACGCATCAATATGTGATAGATCATCATACAAATTATATTGTCTATATATAGGAGTCAATTAAACATGAAAGAAAAAAAGAAAACCTGCATATTGTTCAGATAGTCTTTACGACATGTAAATGTTAGCTGCATTGTGCAGATAATTTGAGAAAATAAATGATATATTGCCTTTTTAAACAATAGCATCTATCATCCAGCTAAGACGGAAATACGATAAAGTGACATGTATCAAAAGATATTCTGCATACTATTCAGAAGTTTAAGAAAACATTATTAGAAAAAGATTGTCGATATAACATATATCTCCCGGACATGGAAGGAAAATAAATTGCATTTATAGATATGTTCTACATTGTTCATATAGTTTCCGAGATTATATTATAGAAAAGGATTGTCTTTATTATATTGTTCATCTATCTCATAGGGGTTGAAGTTGGAAGTGACATATGTGAAAGATGTGCTGCATTCTTCAGATAGTTTTAGAAACAAATTATAGAAAAGGATTGTCCTCATTACAGCCATCATCCAGAAATTGAAGGACGAATATATGACGTGTTTCAAAAGATGTACTGCATATTATATAGATACTTTATATAGCCTAAGTCAATATTTCATAGAAAATGATTGTTTGTATAATATTTCTATCTCTTGGGAATGTAAAGACGATAACATTTCAGGTAGAAAAAGATGTATTGCATTGTTTGAACATTCCAAGAAAAAAATCATTGAAAATGATTGTCTTTGGTGCATCTTTCTCTAAAAATAGAAGAACGATTTGATTATTACACGTATGAACAGAAAGGAGTGTCTATAAAGTGCATTCATCTCTTAATTATGGATGACCGATAAAACGGCAGGTCCAAAAAAATGTCCAGCATTTGTCAGACAATCTGCGATAAAAGTTTATAACATGTATAACGAAGGCTTACCTTTATCGCATGTATCGCTCGGGGGCGGAAGGGCGATGACGTGAAAAAAATATGAACAGATGGACTGCTTTGTTAAGATAATTTGTTAAAATAATATTTAAATAAAGAATTGTCAATATATCATAATTTTCCAAGAAATGGGATATTGATGAACTGATCTGTATGAGAGAATTGTACTGCATATTGCTGCAACAGTTTTTGAAATCAATTTATATTATTGTAGACTGGAAAATCAATGTAAAGAAAGATTGTATCTTTATCAAATCTATCTCTAAGATATGATACATGTAGAATGTATGACTATATATAGAAGAACGACAAAGTGGCGTGTAGATATTGCATATTTTATTTTCTAAAATTTCCTGCTTTAAGTACATTTAGATAATTGTATTTTTCGCATCTGTCATAGGCTTTTCCTACATGTCACATTGGTAGTTGCAGCCACTGTTTGATAGAAAGCTCACATTAATAGTATATAGTAATCAAAATATATGTCAATGAGGCAGTCGTTCAAAGGCGGCAGAAATAGCATAGCTCGCTTCAAAAAGATATACGAAAATGAAAAATGCATTTCGCAAGTGCAGTGTGTATTTGCCTGTCACATTTGTATGGTAACATTGGGCATTTAAACATATTCAAACTCGTTTGGTAGCTGTTGTATGTACAACCATGTGTATATTATCAATGGGATAAGTAATCTGCATTAACTATTAAATCTTCATATTTTTTTGAAAATAAACTTAAAATTATTATATAATTCGAGGCAAATAAAACTGATAGTATATATCGAATAACTGAAAACTGCTGATAGTGTCTTTTAAGCTACGTTTTATTTCTACGGATAACGTTATGGGTTGATCTTTGTCATCTTAAACAGTATATTCATTTTGATATCTGTTCAGTTTATTTTGTTTACTTTTTATATTATATCATTTTAAGTTAAATATAAAACATTTCAAAATTCCTATACTGGAAATCTTACAACAAAATCACAGAAATAATATACATTAGCAGCAGACGGTACAAAATATATAAAAACCAGGATTGAAATTTTATATTTGATCCAGAAGTGTTTTTGGTCTTCAAAAGACCCATCAGTGACGCTCAAATAACAAACCCATGTTAAAAATGCATAATAAGGTACGAAGCTGAAGAGCATTGAAGATTAAAAAAAATCCAAAAGTTATGCAAAGTACGGCTTATGTCATCTTTCCTGAGCTAGAAAACCCTAAGTATTTTTAAACTTCAAAGTCTTGTGAAGAGTTATACAGTTTATAATCATGACCATACCAATGTCAACACAGAAGTGCTGAACAATTAATCACAGAAAACTAATATAGTCAAGGTATGATTGTAAAACAATAAAATTAAGACGATGTAACGAATTATGAAAAAACCATGCTTCTTACATAGATATGTTGAAAATACTTAACTATTAGGCACGAGCGTCGTTTGTCCAAGAGTGATGAAAGCGAATGCAAATACCTACCTTTTGTCGCTCTCGGAAAAGTAATATTCATGCCTCATAATTGAGGATTTTAAACTTAGCCCATTTTCTTACAAACAGGTATGTATTATACATCTAGCTGTGACATATATTAAAAGATTTTCTGCATACTGTTGAAACAGTCCGTAAAAAGTTTGTAATGGAGGCTTGCTATAATTGTACTCCTTCTTCGAAATATTACGCTGTCGCTACATTTACAAGGTATTTGCTCGCGTCTGATACAAGTCTAGTTGCTATAATTGCATCTCATATTGGAAATATTAGACATGATTTATCATCTTTAACTATGGATACTTATTTAAATATAAGTTTAAGAGACAGAAAAATAACACGCCTAAAATTAGAATACAAATAATTAAAAGCCCATTGAATACATCAAAGACGACGTTAAAGTACAATATAATGTTTGCTTGTTTATCATGATTATGGTAACCCTTACAAATATGAAGTAATAATGTTTATTTAGTGGTTCATTGAGTCTGAAGCATTGATAAATTGCTTCTAAATAAACGATAACATTGTGATATTTTAATCAAAATATGAAAATTATCTTTTAATTTGATGTCAGTCGACATGTATTATTATATCGAATGACTGCAAACTTCGGATAGTGCACGTGTCTTATTATCTATTTTCTTTTTTTACAGGTGATGTCTATCTGTGTAATCTGAGATGGTAAGTTTTTTTCACTGACACTGGATTTTATTTTTAATATGTCACATTTGATTTTTTTTTGTAATGTTGAACTAGTAAATTTAGAAAATCTTTAAAATATTCCAAAATTTCTAATTTATATATTTTTGGGATTCAAATTACAAAATCAGTTATATAATTTCGTAATCAGCAGACGGTAAATTATGTTTATGCCTAGTAATCACAGAGAACCGATATCTTCATGTTATAATTTTAAAACGATAAGGAAAGGACAATTCGCCGTTTCAGAATCTAATGCATCCTGGGTAATATATTCAAAAGTGTACACCACAACGTCCTGATTGGTTAAAAATGTCATAAACAATGCAAATTTAACCAATGACGTGGCGTTATTTTCATTTTGGGGTACGAACAATGAAATTGCCCATGATTCTTTAGATTCTGAAACGGCTAATTGATTAATTGTTTGAAATTACTATTAGTACTTTTAAAGCAGCAACCCGGCTTTAAATTCATTGTTTACAAGTGAAATTAGTATCCGAGTAAAAACTTCTAAAGCTTAATTTCATTATCAAATGGATATTTATGAAAGCAGTTCATATAAAATCTATTTTGAAAAAATAAGAATTTCTAACAATACTTAGCACTTGACCAGTTTATATCTTTGACAACGTAATTTAGCTCCCTCTGTTAGTTTTCTTCACATACCTCATGCATTTGAACTTGAACATAACAAGAACAATGTTGAACAAAGTTGCTTAAAGTTAAGCACGACTGTACACATATTCGTTCTTGATGTTTTGCTGTCAGATATATTTAATATTTTACATAAATGTAGATTTCATTAAGTCATAAGTATACACTTTATTACTGTAAATTCATATATTATAATATGCATTTATTATTGCGATTATTCAAGAAGGGATAAAACTGCGAGATTTATTATTATGCTTTGAACAACAGATAAATACGTATACATGTATCAGATATCAGAATGTGAGTTTTCATGATTATATACCCCCTTCCCCATTCGCTTCATTCGCATTAATGAGAAACCTCGCAATAATTTGTGAATTTGCAGTAATTTAAATGCGTTCATCCATACTTCTTTCTAAGTTCTAAGAAAACTCAAAACAACGGATGAAGAAATTGATAATAAACGACGGAAAACAAACTCATCAAAGCTAAGAAGTGGTTATTGTTGGCATTTGTATAGACCAATGCAAGTAGGTTCTTAATATTAGGACTTAACACTTCGATCCCATATATATCGTATTAAGTCATTAGCAAACTGTGCAACTTATATTAGTATGTTATAAAAGGCAGATATCATTTACGTAGATCGATTACAACTCCGTCTCAAATTCAACTTTTGTAATTTGTCAATTGGCATATTTTTCCTGTCTTTATGTCTTTTTAATCTTAAGCGATCAACGTTTTAGCGGATATTGCAATATTTATATTCGTTTTTGGTCCATTAGGAGTATTTGGTTGTTTTCTAGATTGATCTGGTTTTAAGTAATATATCACGCACACTTCATTAACTTAACATTATAAACAGAAGCAGACTGAAGTAAATGCAAATATTTGAAATGAATGAATTTTACTTTACTGACGACAAATTCAGCAAGCGCAGCAAAGTTTTGAAATTTACTAATATCTTTTTTATGTGTAGTGAATAGGTTTTGTAGCGTCTTTGAATTGATTAAAAATACTGTTATATATTACTCAATGTAAAACGGTTAAAAGACAAACGGACAAGGATCTAAAAACAAACAGGCCACCAAACAGCTTTCACCTGCATACGGAGTATTTGTCTCGGGCGTGTATTTCCTATCATGATTTCCTTGATAGAGGATTGCTACTCACAAGGAAGCTATCAAACCAAAAGTTTCAAATGGTGAAGTTGAAAACATCCCTTCGTAAATTTCACGGACGCCATCAAGAGTTGGTTGACCATTATGGAATAACAGTTTCACAGATGATATTGGATATGTTTCTTATGTTGTTACTACAATACGTCTTCCCTTTTCACAAATGTGACCTCCCGAATTATACTATATACCGGATTTGTAATAACATAAGAAACACGTCGGGTGCCACATGTGGAGCAGGATTTGCTTTCCCTACCGGAGCACCTGAAATCACCCAAGTTTTTGGTTGGTGCGTGTTGTTTAGTCTTTAGTTTTCTATGTTGTGTCTTCTGTACTATTGTTTGTCTGTTTCTTTGGGGTTTTTTTTATTTTTAGCCATGGCGTTGTAAGTTTATTTTTTATCTATGAGTTTGACTCTCCTTCTGGTATCGTTGGTCCCTCATTTCAACAACAAGGTCAACCTCAATGTTAGTTAAAGCTTTGTCAAATAAAAATTATTGCACAATAGGCTGTTTCACGCGATTTGTTCAAACTGTAAATACACCAGATTGTTATAAACCGTTGTGCACTCTTTGTGTTTTTGGTTTTTTGTCTTTAAAATTTCTCGATTTGCTTAGAAATGTTCGTGAAGGAATGAATGTCAACATGTTCGAGATATGAATCAATTAAAAAGTTCTGTGGGTTCATTATTTATTCGTCCGAAACCAATTTCCTTGGGTACAGGTGACCAACAAAATTAAATGTTAATCGACGAAAAAGTGTCTGCATGCGCGTGTGTGAACCTTCCAAAACCGCGAAACTCAATTTCCACGAGCTATTTAGTTTCCCTTAATCTTATATAGCTAATATACATGGAATCATTTATCGATATAAAACAGGTGTTAATCGAAATATCGGTGTTAATCCCTAAGTAGTTTTATTTATGTTGTCCTTTCGTTAATCGTAATTTAGTATTAATAGGAGATCATTGGTTATGTCTCTTTTAAATACCCCTATCTGTTGGTTCATTGATGTATACACTGCTGAAGGACGCCTCCGGTTGCGGGAATTTCTCGCTACATTGAAGACCTGTTGGTGACCCTCTGCTGTTGTTTTTTATTTGGTCGGGTTGTTGTCTCTTTGACACATTCCCCATTTTCATTCTCAATTTTACTCATTGCCAACTTGTTATATCTTCAACCATAAGAAAGGATAAGCAAAAGAGGTCTCGGCCCGATTGCCAAAGAAAATATATGGCAAATCCCGAATTCCCGTGAAAAAAAAATGTATTAGCATCTGAAACACGATATAATTATATAATCTATTAACAAAATTGAGACATTCATTTCTCGAAATTGAAAAAAGTTATAAAATGACATGTATTATACGGTTGATCAGATAGTCTAAGAAAACAATTGATATAAAAGATAGTTAGTATTACATCTATCGCCCAGTGATAGTCTGTGATTGAAGTACAATAGAGTGACATGTATGAAAAGATTTACTGCATTTTGCAGACAGTCTGCGAAACAATTTACCAGTATAGTGAGGGATTGTCTTTATCACATTTATCTTTCAATGATCGTACATGTAGGATGTATTGCGATATGTTGTAGGAAGATAAAGTGACATATATAAATTGGTTTTTATGTTAGAATAAACCACATTATACTACATTTAGAGTATTGTAAGTGTTTGCCTTTGTACTACTAAAGTGAATGTCAAATTGGTTGTTTTAGACACTGTTAAATATCTAAAACAGTAAATAGAAGTATAAACTAAGTTATAATTTGTCCAAATGATAAAAATACCATTAATAGTTATCAAAAGTACCAGGATTATATTTTAGTACGCCAGACGCGCGTTTCGTCTACATAAGACTCATCAGTGATGCTCAGATCAAAATAGTTAAAAAGCCAAATAAATACAAAGTTGAAGAGCATTGAGGATCCAAAATTCCAAAAAGTTCTGCCAAATACGGCTAAGGTAATCTACTCCTGGGGTAAGAAAATCCTTAGTTTTTCGAAAAATTCAAAGTTTTGTAATCAGAAAATTTATAAAAATGACCATATAATTGATATTCATGTCAACACCGAAGTGCTGACTACTGGGCTGGTGATACCCTCGGGGTAAACTAAACTACATGAATATGAATACAAAATGCAAACATACACTGAATAAGACCTAAAATACGTTGCTAAAAACATAGAGTGCATTGCAATGTTTTTTTATCGGTCTAATATGAATGGTCACGTAGGAAATAATTGGTATTTCTGTTTTATTTACAGAAATATTAGATTATAAATTGATAAATACAATATACTTATAATATATAATTCAAATGATCTTTTAATTTGATTTAAGTAAATATGTTTTATTTAATCGAATAATTCCACATTTCCTATAAAGATTTTTTTAATATTTTATCTATCGTCTACCCTTTCTGATGACGTCATGAGGGTATCTATGACTGATTAACCAATACCTTTAGCTTACTGCGTTGTTTTTTCATTTGTTTTACTCTTTGCATTTTATGTATAACATTTCAAAATTATAATCGCGTGAAGTTTGTTAATCTTTATTTATATAAATCACTGGATTGCGTATAACATGTTTAAGTGTACTTATAAAACAAAGCATGTTTTAACATACATACAAGTCAAACTCGGTTGCCTACTTATGGGTCATTTTTTAAATGATGTCTGAGGAATTATTTTGCATAAGTTAAATTTCATTTTGTCATCACTTTGCGTAGTTTCATAATTATTTATGTTTATCGATACTCTCTTTCATAAGACCACTATAATCCTCTTTTATATACTCGTAGTTGTTTACAATCTAATCTCGGGATTACTTCTCCATTAAGTATTTCAACGTACACAAATCTTTTGTAATTTTAGCACAGCAGTTCAGTGTGATCTCTTATCATATATCGTTTAAATCAAAGATCTATAACTAACATATAATATCCAATATACTTCCTATAGAATTATGGGGATATGATCGGTAAATGGATTACACGTGATATCTAATATACTTCCTTGTTTGTATAAGTTCATTTAATCTTTCTTGTACATTTTAACATTTGTAATTCGTAATTTGCAAATGAACATATTTTTTCCTGTCTTTATAATCCTTAGAGATCAACAATTTAGCGGATATAACAAAATATATGTTGCTTTGTAGTCCATTAGGTCTCTTTGGTGGGTAATATTACAGGATTTATCTGCTTTAAGTATTATATCACGTAAATTTCATTAAATTAACATTTTTAATATAACCAGACTTAAGTAAGTGCAAATATTCTAAATTAAATTATTTCATTTTACTGTCGACAATTGCAGAAAGCAGAGCAAATTATCACGATTAATAATATTTACGTAACTTGTAACGCTTATTGTTGCTTCGTTTTGTTAATCAAAGATAGGGTAATGAATTCCACAGTGTAAAAATGAACGAGACGTGACTTGGTTGTCAATGAGCCAATTATACACTAAAAGAGATTTAGAAATTAAAAAAAACACAGGTCAATGTAGGGCATTCAACAACAAATTAGATATGCCCGTAGTATTATTGTCTGTAAACTGTTTTTTTTAAGGAATTTCGATTATCTATTCTTTTACTTCATTAGTTTTCAGAGAGGGCTTTCATCCTAACCACTCAAACCTACTCCGCATTTATTATACACTTACAGTTAAAAATGTAGGTGGCAATACATAGATTTGGTCTGTACGAAACTATTCCTGGATTAACCTTTATCAGGATTTTTTGTTAAAAGTACGAAAAAATGTATTTCTATTTGTACACAAGGATGTGTATTAACGATAACAGGATGTGTAATTGATGTGTACCGTAATCAGATGCGCCTTTTGACAATCAATATGATCGCTATATGCGCGTTTTGGGCCCCTTAATTTATAGCTTGCTGTTCGGTGTATTCCAAGGCTCCGTGTTGAAGACCATACCTTGACATATAATGGTTTACTTTTAAAAATTGTTACTTGGATGGAGAGTTGTCTCCTTGGCACTAGTACCACATCGTCCTATACTTATATGTGTTGCTTTGTTGGATTTTAATTTCAGTAATCATGTTAATGATGTCATAAGAACATTATAAAGATATCAATTTTGCAAAAATTTCACAGTAACTGTGTTCTACTTTGCAAGGAAGACAAAAAAAGAGTATATACAGACTGTTCTCAGTTTTTTATTTATTTTAATTTAAGAACCATACGCCGATGGTTCAAACTGTTTTTCACTCATATTGCTATTTTTTTCAAAATACCTGATGTCCTTCCTAATTTTTATATCAGAACTGTACACATGAGATATATCGAATATAATATCTGCAAAATGGGAGGCGAAAGATGCTTACATTAAAGTCCATAAGTAGAAAATAAACAAACGAAGACATAGCAAAAAATGTAAAGCTACCAAAAGAAAAACAGCAGTATACAAAACATAACATAAAAATCAAAGACTGAGCAACACAAACCCCAACAAAAACCGTATGATGTCAGGTGCTGCAAATGTTGTTCCTGTGCGTTTTCAATATTCTTTTCAAAATCAAAGTAAAACTGTATCTAATCTATTTACAATTAAATTCGTTATAATATACATCTTTGACCTTTAAAGCTATCAACAGCCATTCAATTTCAGAAGTGCATATTTAAAAGAAGAAGAAAAAAGCATGCAGATGTTTTCTTGTACATGTGATTGAAATTAAGTATCATGCAGCTATTGCATGGAGATCGACAGAAAGCTATCAGTTATATATTAGATGCAGGCAAGACAAATCACATTGCGACATGTAAACAATTTTATACGTATAAGGTGAGACGCGAAGAACATTTTTCGCTTAAGTTGTCCCTTGTTGCAGATAAGGAAGTAAATAGTCAAATAAGATTTATTTTAAGAGATTGGTGTTTGTTTTTTACTTTTAATCTACACGTAATGTTGAACGTCTGTTTATCTATACATATGAACACGTGAAACTATTGTGAGGGAAAGAGAAATACTCTTGTACTTATTTCATGTCTGCTCACTCAAATAACAAAATTGGGTAGGTATGTAAAAATATTTTATGAATGGTATATTTTTCACAGTCAATATGGAGAAATGCTCCGGATTTTAATGGTGATTAAACAAAAATGTATGGACATGTAAGAAGATTACCCAAATATGTCTTCACATCGACGGTGATTAACCAAAGATGTCTGGACTTTTACGGTGATTTACTAAATACGGGAGTATGTCTTCCAATCAACGGTGACTTCCCAAAAATGTCTTGGCGCAAACAGAACTTTACCAATAATGTCTATAACATGTATTAGCGTTGAATTGACAATTTGAGGTACATTGTGTAGCTGTGGAACCAGAACACGTAGCTATATTAGTTTGCATAGCTCGACTGAGAGAGAGTTTTTTTTTGTTCCAAAAATGTGTTTAACCAGGACATAAATGATTGTTCCAGTTACGTCTTCTGTAGTTTTCAAATCTTTGTTGTTGGTGACAGTTCATTGATATTAAAACACGACTGTATCCAGTCTTGCTCATTTGAAGGAGGAGCCGATCCGGTGTTTCAAAAATGAATTTAAGTAGGCCTCAACATCTTCAGTAATTGTCGTATCTTTGGGATTTCTGTTTGTGTTTTCGTTAATACTGTGTTAACATATCAATGATATTCGCTCTTTCGTTTATCTCAAATTATTTGTATCCTCGGTTGCTGTTTTCTTAACACTAACCAATATTTCAACCCATATTTCAATGCATTCTTTATATAAAACTGTATCATGTGTATGCAATGACCGTACCAAATCAGGAATATGACAGGTGTTTTCTATTCATTTGATGTGTTTGAACTTCTGATTTTTAAATTTGATAAAGAACTTTCACTTTTTAATTTTCCTCGGAGTTCGGTATTTTTATTATTTTTCTTATTACAAACATTTGAACAACAAACCATAAAATGAGATAATAAAACCTTTGACTTTCCCTGTTATATGTCATAAATAGCTAGTCTTGCTCAAAGATTACATCGTTAATGTTAAAAATTCAACCTTGAAACAAAGTGAACATTGAAAACATTGCTGATATAGTTTTTATGGACATCAAGGGACGGTATAGCGTAATTATAGTCTCATAATCTCTGATAATGAAACCCCATAGAGTGGAAAGTAAAGTAATTAATTACAGTTTCTGTCAGAACGATGTTCTGACTAATTAATTATTAAAAGATATAATGAAATATAAAATCAGTAAAATTCTCACTATGTCTTACAATATGGCTTTTCTTATACATCATCTATTAACTAGAATTGTATTGAGCCTGAATTGAGCATATGCTCTAATGCACCTGAAGTATGTTAACGTTAGCTCATCTTTCTGATTATATTTCACTTTCACATTGCACCAAGAGGATTATATTGACAAGAAAGTGATATATTTCCAATTAATTTCAATCAAGCAGTGGTTATTTCGTGAATACAGTGAGAAGTTTTCAAGTAGATTTTTCTACATTACAATTCCTTATGTCAGTTTAATTTATTTGTTTACTTTCCAGGGATATATGTAGAAAGTCTTTGTTAAATACCAAGACTTCAGATTCTATATTGGCAAAAGTAACCCCCTCATCTGCACTATTAATTATAATTTAGTTTTGTAAACTAATCACTGATTCAGTGCATTGAATATATTACCATATGAATAAAAAGCGACAGAAGATACCAAATAGACATTTAATTTTATTAAACTGCGTGACAATAAACCTAAACCGATCTGCAAGTCTAACAAAATACTACATTGAAGACTATAGTCTTAGCAAATCTTCTCATGTTCCCTACAAGGGTACTAGTATGACAAAGTTGCAAGCATAAGACAAATTAAATGGTAGGACCGACACACAAATATATAAAGATTGATACACAATTAAAGATTTAAAAAAATATTCACAAAAAAGAACTTGGAACCAAATTCTAATAATAATTGCTGATTATTTTATACTTATGCCATAGCTTAAATCTTGTTTTCGGCTTCATATCCACATCAAAACGCAACAAACAAAGGAGTTCATTATATATATGCGACTCTCTTGATTAAAAAGATCTAATGACAATTATTGTGCGTTTTTTCTCTATTCCCTTTTCCTTATCGAATTTACCGAACCATAATAACTAATCGTATACCATTGTCTTACTCAATCAATGAGAACGACCGGTGCAAAAAATAATTTAACCTATAATGTCATAGGGTTAAACACATTGTTCTTTATAGTACGGACGTGTAAGCTGGACCGATTATCTCACTTACATAATATATATTTTTTATATAGAAGGCGAAAGATACAAAGAAGGCATCCAAACCGAAACAAAATGACACTATCGTAGTAAAACACGAAAATCGACGAACAAATACAACAGTATACACAACTCAACATAAATAACTATCGACACACAACAGTAACCTGAACAAATTCTCATATCACATATAATTGATTTCCCCCCTCAATTTCAAATCTGCTGAAATGTACCTTAGGTACCTTCCCTTCAAGAAACCTAGATTTAAATACATGTCGCAATAATTGTCTTTTCCTGGATTTAGATATATCTGTTCTACACAGGACATTCTACCCTCATACATGTTATATTCACGACAAAAAGGACGGCTTTGCGCTCTCTATTATTAATTTTCAAGTTGCGGATGGTGATCTTCATTCAATAAGAGACACCAACCCAGCCTTTATATAATTAGTACCATAGTGTGTTAGTGACTAATACGGTGTATATGGGGTCAGAAAATTCCATATGGAGTGAGAGTGAAGCTCGAATATATGGGGTCAGTAAATTCCATATGGGGTGAGAGCGAACCTCGAATATATGGGGTCATTAAAATTTCATATGGGGTGAGAGCGAAGCTTGAATCCCCATATGGAACTTAATGACTCCATATATACTGTATTACGTCACTAGCACACTAAGTAACGAATGTATCTCACCGACTATCTTAACATATGAAATTTAGACTAGTGACCTATCAAAATAAGCAAGACTTCTATACTGTTAGCATTAAGAAACTAGCTACGTCCATTGATTATACAAGAACAGATGCCAATAATAACAACTTATTAGGTTTAAATGTTTTTTATGAATTTATTTCCATCTTAATCATCAATTTCTTCGTCTGTTGAAACCTTTAAGATTTTTTTCTCAGTACCGTTTTGTTTTTATAAAGGGAAGTAACACCACTACTAACCGTGTATGAAATAAGCCCCGCCTACCATTTATCTAATATGGAATATAAAGGGACGTAACTTACACCACTTCTAACTGTGTATGAAATAAGCCCCGCCTTCCTACTTACCTAATATCAAATATACACGGTCTCCACGAGGACACTTTTAACCAATCATATTCCTAGAAATGTATAGGAGGTAAGATAAATCTTGATATTGTTTATGTTTGTTTGGTATTATCATGCATCACTTTGTTAATAATACTGTTAGAAGGAAGGTTTTAATTTGTAAGATTTGTAATCAACTGACTTGCTATCAACATATGATTCCGAAAGATAAAGTTTGATACCCATTCGTTTTTGAAACAGAATTGTATTGATTTGAACATTAGTTCATTATTTATGCCAAAGTAAAGAATAACACCTTACCCATTATAGTCATAGTACATCTTTTGTATTGTTAGCTATACACATATTTTTAGTTCCTAAATGACATAATTTGTGTCAATAAGGCTAAAATGCATAATTCATCAGCTGAACACGACATAAATGTAACTACAAATTAAACCGTAGCATTTTATTGTCTCTCTGGCTATTGATTTTGTCATACTTTGTCTTGTCTCAGTCCGAAGGGTAATTGTCAAATTCATTTGCATAGTAAGCAGTGTAATTAGTAGTTCAAACTATACGAAACTAATTCATTGATTGATAATATTCAAATGCAAAGTGTACGAACCTAATATATGGACTAAATATATTTTTAAATGCAAAGTTTACTATATTTATACTATAAGTGCTTAAGGGGAATTGTGATAATTACAGTGACTTGACTGTTAGTGTTGCTCTCCACCAATTGCAACTCATTCAAAATTTTGACCTAATTGCAATTTGTTTTAATAAACCAAATTGTTCAACTGGTCAGAATATTGAACAAATTGTTCAGTCAAAGTGTGAAAGTGCAAGGTGATAAAATAAAATATACTTGCAATCCTATAACACTTTAGCTCCACTTTACTGATGTTGTGACAAAATTAGTTTATCAGTTTGTATAGTTATATTATAGTCATTTCCATGCTGAAGAGGAACTGTTTATTTTGAATTGCTATAAAGTTGTCCAAACTAAGCTTTCATATAGTTTTTCTTTCTAAAAGTATTCTATATTTATAAGAATCAGATATCATTTTAAATAAAACATCATATATTCAGTGAAATATGTGTGAAATAACAATATGCTATTGATAAGTTTTCAGGGGAGATAACCTAAAATATTATTCTTTTGAATAAAGACTTTTTGAAAGAAAAGTTATTATCTCCCCCATGGAAACTTCCTACAAACATATATTGCAATTTTACACATATTTTACTGAATATGAAATGTTTTAATTCACATAATGTCTGATTCTTATAAATATAGAATAATTTTAGAAAGAAAAACTATATGAAAGCTTAGTTTGGACAATTTAATAGCAATTCAAAATAAACAGTTCCCCTTCAGCATGGAAACTATACAAACTGATTAAACTAATTTTATGACAACATCATTAAAGTGGAGTTAAAGTCTTATAGGATTGTAAGTATGTTTTATTTTATCACCTTGCACTTTCATGACTTGGCTGTGGTTTTCTACAGCAGTTGGTTCAAATTTCTGACCAGTTGAACAATTTGATTTTATAAAACAAATTGCAATTTGGTCAAAATTTTGAATGAGTTGCAATTGGTGGAGAGCACCACTAACAGTCAAGTCACTGTAACAAAACTTTCAATATTATAACGTGCATGATAGGAATGACCCACAAATATCAATGAATTGAAACACCATTACAGATTTATAACTCTATATTAATAAACTTTAGACCAAAAACAAAATTGTAAAGAACACACTTTTATCAATATCAGGATTTCACATATCAACTTTATTTGGAAACCTTTATCTTTTTACTAATTGGACGCAAAATATTTTTAACTCTTTAATTATGCGTGCAATTTACTTTTGCAACTTTTGGGAGGAGCAAAATAACGCGAATATGAATTGCAGCGAATACGTCAAATAACTATATTTGAATATTACGAAACTAAATCCCCGTGAAGTGAGATATAAAGGGGTTAACGTGAAATAAAGTTTCCGCAAAAAAAAAGTTTGTTTGCAGTTATCTTTCTGATTACTTAACACTTATAATGTACATTGTAGCTTCCATATTGTTTTTGTTTTTTTGGCGAAATGCACAAATTAAAAAGCTATAAAAAATGATCACTACAAACATCAGACCCTTTTATTGGGAAAAAGATATAAAGTCAATGAGTTTGCGGTTTTCTATATCCCCTTTTCCTAATCGAATTTACCGAACCAAAATGACTGATCTAATACCATTGTCTTAACCAATCAATGAGAATGACCGGTGCAGAAAATTGTTTAACCTAGAATATTGTAGGGGTAAACATATTATCCTTGAGGTTATTGATGTGATTAACTAACAAACTGTTTAAAAAAAGAGTAGTGAAAAATACAAATAAAGATATTCAAACTAAAAACAAATCTGACATTGTCATGGTAGAACGAAAAACACCGAAATCCTACAGCAGAACACAAAATAAAAAACTAGAGACTGCGTAACCATGGTAACAGGAACCGCAACAAATTATCATTCCAAACATTTATAATTTTCCTCCTCAAATTCAAACTTCATGAAACTTCGAAATTCCACATGAATATGCACCCAAAGGAACTTTCTTTAGAAAACGCAGATATGAATAGCAATAATGAACTGTCTTTTTCTAAATATTTCAGTTTTAAACCGTAAATTCGTTCAAAATATGTTTTTGTTATTTTCCAAGTTGCGGACGGTGATCTTCCTTTAATAAGAGACCTCAACCGAGCCTGTATACATCTTGATATTGTTCATGTTTGATTTGTATTATCATGAATCTCTTTGCTGATGATGTTGTAAGGAGGAACGTTTTCAATTTGTAAGATTTGCTATCATTGTGCATACGTCTGTATCATACTCCTGTCTATCATTAAAGTATAGAATTAAGACACTTGTTTATAAAAGATAGTGAAAATTCATATAAAGATTATTTTTTATGTGTTTTACGTCAATCAGACAGTAACTTAATTGTACTAAGGGCAAAAGCATCACGAAGACATACTTGAAATGCTAGATTATGTAATTTTGCCAACGGTTTTGGCGGGGTGTGTGTTGTTCCGTATTTATTTGTGTATATTGCGTTTAGCCAACTTTTTTTTTTGTCTTTAGGTGGGTTTTTTCCCTGGCATTGCATTTTCAAAGATTTTTTACTTCTGAGTATAATTATCCATTTGGAATATTTTAAATAGTTTATCTACGAAAAATAAGTCAATCTGAAAGAAATCAAATAGATTAGAAATAATAAACTAATGAAATCGTCAAGAGAATATGAATGTTATTTCTCAAACGAAATATATAACTGAGCATACACTTTGGGTTTTTATTGGGTTCGAATTTTGTCATGTTAGAGTTTTTTATGGCAGAGTAACCGGTATGGGTGTTGCACGTTGCTGAAGGTCGTTCGTTGACCTATAATTGCTTCCTTTCACCTCACTTGCACCCTGGTGGTCAGTTTTATCATTGGCAATCTTACCACATCTCCTTATTATTATATTGTTTTTCTCCTACAATTATTACTCAAGCTTAGATATCTTTATAAAAATTGACATTACATGGAGGCATACTATTGGGAAAAACAAACTGTGACATTAACATTAATTTTATTATTACGGTTTCCGCTCACATACAACGTAAGCCGTATTGTATACAAATGATCTCTGATGCCACATTAGTGTATATATTGCTTTATTTGCATACTAGATTTGTTAACTGAAGGATAAAGTTTTCAGATGAGTAGTAGATAACCAATATTCGGCTTTAGTCTAAGATCAAGTAAATAGCATATGACACAGGTCTAAACACGTTGCATGTGACTGTGACATAGCTACCCCATATACTGTAACCTCAAGAAGTGTATTTCTAAAGAAATATTCAAACATTAAAAAAGCATGATATTTATTTTTGACAATACATAAGTTGTCATCAATACCAAACATATGAACTCCAAGTTTTTCGTTCCGAAGGGCATTATTATCTTTTATGCCACAGAGTACCGTTAATTTTTTTTCTTAAATGTTGGTGCACGATTTTGAATTTTTTTTCAAGAATTACAATTTGATACCGCGATTTTAAAATAAAAAAAATAACACCTACTTAATAAAGACATTTACAGAACAGTTAGAGAAACTGTCAACCTTGAAAAAACATTTAAATGTTCATACAGATATCAGAAGACTCGCAATAGAATGCGTACAGAAGAAGCACTGCCTGACCTGCTTTAAATATATAATTGCGAAAGATAAAGTTTGATATCTATCAAAATGACTTTTTGGAATATTCTTTATTGTGTGCATGCATATGGCCCATACCCTACCCATACTAAAGTTATATCACATCTTTGTTTTATTGTAAGCTATAACAATACTTTTAGTTCCTATGTGACAAAATCTGTGGCATTAAGGCTAAAATACTGACTAATGCATAATTCATCAGCTGAACACGACATAAATGTAACTACAAATTAAACCGTAGCATTTTATTGTCTCCCTGTCTAATGATTTTGTCATAATTTTCTCGTCTCAGTCCAAAGGGAAATTGTCAAATTCATTTGCAGAGTAAACATTAGTTCTAGAGTTAGTAGTTTAAAGTATGCGACACTAGTCCATTGACTGAATATAATTATAATTTCAAAGTGTACGCACCTAATCCCATGACTAAATATTTTTTTAAATGCAAAGTATACGAAACTAATACGTGGTCTAAATATATTTTAAAATGCAAAGTATACGAAACTAATCAGTGTTTCAAATTCAAAGTATACGAAAATAATCAGTGGTCTAAATATCTTTTCAAATGCAAAGTATACGAAACTAATCACTGAATATCTTTCCATATAAAAAGCTATCAGATATCAAATGGAAATTTAATTGTATTAGTCAAAGAGAAATTGACAACTACATGGCAATAAATCTAAATCGATCTACAATTCTAACAAAATACTGCATTGAAGACTAAAGTCTGAGCAAATCTAAACACACTTATGTTCCTTGCAACGGAACTAATATGACAAAGTTGCAAGCATAAGACAAAGTAAATGATAGGACCGACACACAAATATCTAAAGATTGATACACAATTAAAGATTTAGAACAATATTCACAAAAAAAGAACTTGGAACCAAATTTTGAAGAATACAAACGTTTATGAAGATCAAGATGACACAACTTTAATTCAAGCTAGCTTGGATTCAGAAAATAGTTGCTGATTATTTCAAACTTATGCCATAGCTTAAATCTTCTTTTCGGCTACATGTACACATCAACACGCAACAAACAAAAGAGTACATTATATATATGCGACTCTCTTAATTAAAAATGATCTAATGACAATTATTGTGCGTTTTTTTCTCTATTCCCTTTTCCTAATCGAATTTACCGAACCATAATGTCTTAACGTATACCATTGTCTTATTTAATCAATGAGAATGACCGGTGCAGAAAATTATTTAACCTTATACTATGGTAGAGTTAAACACATTATCTTGGGGTTATTGATGTGAAAGCTATGCCGATTGACTAACAAACTGAATGAGAATCCTTAAGATGGGAGCCGAAAGGTACAAAAAAGGCAACCAACTTAAACAAAATGACAATGTCATAGCAAAACACAAAAAACAAATACAGCAGTATACAAAAGTCAACACAAAAAACTATAGACATACAACAGAAACCTAAATAAATTCTCATTTCAAATATTTTAACCCCCCCCCCCAAAAAAAAAACCCCACCCTCAACACCTGAAATATCAAATCTCCCGAAACACCAAAATTCCCTGAAAATGTACCAAAGGGTACTTCTTTTAAAGAAAACTAGATATAAATACATTTACCAATAACTGTTTTTCCCTAGATTTAGATATGTCTGTTTTACACAGGAAACTCTATTCAAATTTTAACGACAAAAGGGACTGTTCTAATATTGTTCATGTTTGTTTTGTATAATCATGGCTCACTTTGTTGATGATTTTGTAATGAGGAAAGTTTTTAATTTGTAAGATAAGTTATCATTGTGCATACGTCTACCTCACGAACCTGCCTAATAAAAGTATAGATTCAAGATACATTTTACTTGCTTATAACAGATAGTGAAAATTCATATAAAGATAATTATTTATTTGTTTTACGTCAATCAGGCAGTAACTTAACTGCCCTAAGGTCAAAAGCATCATGAAGATTTTCTTAAAATGCTAGATTATGTTTTTTTGTTTTTGTGGGTTTTTGTTGCTCAGTCTTGATGGTTCTATATTGCGTTTAGCAAACCGTTATTTGTCTTTTATTTGGTTTGTGTTCTGCCATTGAATTATCAATGACTTCTGAGTTTGATTATCCATATTAAATCTTTTTTATAGTTTATCTACGAATAATAATTATAATTTGAAAATTATATGTTTAATGAAATTGTCAGAGAGAAAACCAAAGTTAATTTTCAATAGATATAATTATATGATTGATCGTAAACTGTAGAAACTCAAAGTATTCAAACTGACTTTGAAAGCCTCATGTAGAATCAATAAATAAAATTTCAACCGTATTTGGCACAACTTTTTGGAACTTTTGTTCCTCAATGCTCTTAAACTTTGTACATTTTTTGGCTTTCGAACTTTTTTCATTAGAGCGTCACTGGTTGGTCTTGTGTGGACAAAATGCGCGTCTGGCGTATTAAAATTTAAACCTGTCACCTTTTGTTAGCTATAATTCGTGTGTTCCACTGTCCTGTATGTTCTCCCATTCATTTGTATTGTAGTCCTATCATGTAAAGTACATGTACTTCCCCTCTTATATTTGATGTGTTTCCCTCAATTAATTTTGTAACCCGGATTTTGTTTTTTTTTCTCAATCGATTTATGAATTTCGAACAAAGGTATACTACTGTTGCCTTTATTTAAGTACTGTTGTTTAATAAAAAAAAAACGAATGAATTTTTTTCGGATGTATTTTTTCGAACGCAAATGACTGAAATTTGTTAACCGAAACGGACAAATCAACATGTGAGAATTCGTAATACACGATATAAGATATTGTTAATAATTTGAATAGTTTACACTTATCTTTTACATGGACGAGAACAGCAAAACTGTTTTTTTTTTGTATCGTTGAGTTGCTGTCTCATTGGTTAATTATACTGAGAATGGAAATGGGGAATGTGCCATGGCCTAAAAATGAAAAAGACTAACAGACAAATAATAGTGCACAAGAAACAACATAGAAAACTAAATACTGAGTGACAACACGAACCCCACCAAAACCTGGGGGGTCTCAGGTGCTCCGGAATGGTGAGCAGATCCTGCTCCATATGTTGCACCCGACCTGTTGCTCAAGTTATTACAAACACGGTAAATAGTCTAATTCCGTAGGTCACATTTCTCAAAACTCATACCTTCTATACCTTTACGGTGAAAATACTATCACAAAAAAGACCAGAAAAGTATGAAATAGACAATGTATGATGCAGTGCAAAAGAACTTGAACAGATCAGAAGTAAATGTCAACGATTGTTTTTACTTCAAAAGTATCCTTCGTCTAAATGCCTGACAAACATTATAACCGAAATGTATTTAGAATTAATCAGCCCAACTTTGTCTAGTATGGATATTTGTAAAACATAAAAGATTATTAGCGGTGAAAAGCAAATAAACAACAAGAACGCATAATCCTGTTCTTTAATGTGTTTGATTTAGGATTAATATCAGCTCACTATAGCGGTCAAAGATTTTTCTTTTAGTAAGACATTAGTGTTGATAAAGGATAAGATAAACTCAGCATAGATACTGGGATTTAAATTATGCATGCCAGACACGGGTTTTGTCTTCCAAAGACTCCTCAATGACGCTCGAGTAAAAAAAAGTGACATAGGTTAAATAAAGTATGAAACTGAAAACCATTAAGAGCAAAAGATTCCGAAAGTTTTTGCCAAGTACAGCTATCTACTCCTGTGGTAAAACATCCTTAGCATTTTGAAAAAAACTCAAGGAAAGTGCCCCTGAAACGACGAAAATAGTACACTAATTGAAGCCTTTCACAACTGAAATGTTGATCAATACACAGGTTTATAGAATATGAGTGTTTAGGTGGGGTCCTTTAGATCTGTATATTTTATTTTTTATGGAGAGAAAAAAAGCTTATTCTTTGATATTCTCCTGAAAATTATTATATTATTACATTTTCATGTAGTTAGAGGATTTCTTTATTCTGGTTTGTTTATTTCTGTAATCAGTAATAAATAACCTTATTCCTAAAACTACCCTTAATTGTATTATTTATTTTTTACTCTTTGAACCCTATTATTCACTATTTTCCCCCTATTTTTTCTCTTCCATTATTTCATTATGCCATTATTCTCTATTATATAAAGCCCAACCCGACCTTCTTATATAGATACTATAAAGCTGGTGTCACTATGACGCCACACACATGATGTCTTTTACGTTTTGCACCTTAAAATTGCTGTTTCTCGCTTATTTTTTGGTAAAAAAAATAGAAGCAACTGCTTTTCCAAAAATTCGTAAGGGTTCCGCGGAACCCAGTGTCTCGCCTACTTTTGCTGTAAATCGCAGGCTGAACAAAAAAAAATGAAAAAAAAAAAATCCTTTTGATTGTAAGAAGCTCTATCCAAAGTTTGGTAAAAATCCAGGATAGTTTATGAATTTAATAAATGTTATTTAAATTTTAACTGCGGACTGTATGTAATGTTAACTAGAAGAAAAACTAATAAAATTGAGAATGAAAATGGGGAATGTGCCAAAGAGACAACAACCCGACCATAGAAAAAAACAACAGCAGAAGGTCACCAACAGGTCTTCAATGTAGCGAAAAATTCCCGCAACCGGAGGCGTAAATCAAACACATTAAAGAACAGGATTTTGCGCCCGGTTGTTTATTCACTTTTCATCGCTAAGAATATTTTATGTTTTACAAATATCCATACTAGACACAGTTGGGCAGATTTGTTCTAAGTCCATTTATAAGAAAAATACACATGTACAAAAGCTTCTGTCCAAGTTTGGTAGAAATCCAGTGTAGTTTAAGAAAGTTATTAAAATTTCAAAAACTTTAACCACAGAGTGAATATTTGTGGACGCCGCCAACGACGCTGTGGACGACGGAATGTAGGATCGCTATGTTTCGCTTTTTCGACTAAAGTCGAAGGTTCGACAAAAATGATATGTTACAAAACTAAATATCTTAGGTAGCAGTATGAAATAGAAAGTTTACAAACGGAGATTTAAAGTCATGTATATTGCTGAAATGGTTTTCTCAACCGAGTTGAAGAACATATATCGCATACAAATTCTCTATTTACTGAAATGGTTTTCACAACCGAGTTGAAGAACATATATCGCATACAAATTCTCTATTGCTGAAATGGTTTTCACAACCGAGTTGAAGAACATATATCGCATACAAATTCTCTATTGCTGAAATGGTTTTCACAACTGAGTTGAAGAACATATATCGCATACAAATTCAAATAAAAATATATATATTAGGAAATGTTTTGTTTTGCACTTGAGGAAGTACGTATGAAAGAACAGCTATCTGGTCATTGAAAAATACTTTGTTAAAGTCTTCATTCATAATAAATAAATAAAGCCTTACGCAAAATTACAGAATGGCATATTTTAAGAAGACATCATGTTTCAAAATATAGTTCGGATTCTCGTATTGATGTCAATACTTCAAAATGAAGTTAGTATAGCATTGTTACATTTAAAGTAAGACACAATTTGAAAATACAAATTCTGAAATTCGACAGAATAAAATAAAATGTCTTTGATTAAACTACATGTATATACATGTATATACCAATAATAAATATTTTTTTAAAAACATGTGTTGCACACACGACATCATATATTATAGTGTTTTCTATTACTTGATAGATAATTTCGTTAACGACAAAAAATGCAAGCTGGAAAGAAGAAACCGTCATTTAAAAAAAAATTAAAGAAATTGGGTTTATGTTTAACGACCGTTTCTGGAAGTGTTTTTTTTTACGATATGAATTATTTCTTAGGTTTAACTAATTAGTATTCCCTTCTTTACGTTTAAACATACCACTCAGACAAATTATGAAAAGCCCAATAAAAATTTACCCTCGTTTTATTCCAATCTCTATGTTTAATCCTGTGAAAAATTTATATCTAAAATATTTGAACAAATTATTCAAAAGAACAAGAAATTATAATTTTTAACTTACCGGAAAGTTTGTAAATACTCCACCAGAGCATCCTGAAATGTTATTAGAAGTACTGGCATTCATATCCATGGAATTAAGTCGAAATGAAAACACAAACTGATTTCACGTTAAAAAAACGTTTGCTTCTAAGTCCGTTTTAGTTGTCCACAAAGCACGCACACTGATTTTATGTCAAAACAAATCTTGTTTTAATCGTATACAAATTCACACTCCTATACCGCAATAAAAAGAAATAGCCAAGTTTCTTTTATTCGGCTCCAAACTGCACACTAATGATATACTAACATTTTTATTACTAGTAGTCGGGTTTGAAAATCTTAAAAATCAGTTGCTTAAGTCAGATTCAGCTTCATACTGATGTAAAAATAATTTCTTAAAAATATGTTGTTTTCAGTAGGCTAAATTCTAACTACTGGCACGTAAACAAGTTACTTAAAAATCCAGCAGTTGTTTTTAGCCGAGCTGCAAGCACACAAACAAATGCTAAATTATCCTCCTACTCTCTAAAAACTGAATAAATAAAAAATCAAAGTCTTATTTATCACTTTTCCCGCCTACAACCAACTTGTCCATTTATACATCCGACCTCAGTTAAAGATGTTGTGTTATAGTTTAATGTTTCTGTGCAGCCGAGTGAAAGCTAGCACATCTAAAAACTAAATAAATAAAATTAAAAATGTCCAGAGTCTTATTTATCACTTTTCCCGCCAACAACTAATTTGTCCATTTATACATCCGACCTCAGTTAAAGATGTTGTGTTATAGTTTAATCTTTCTGTGCTACCGAGTGATAGCTTAACACATCTTCCTTGTCATGCTGACAGCTAAAATCTGAAATGACAACGTTCCTTATTACTAATACATTTGAAGTATAATTATACGTATAATAGTTTGGTTATTGAGTTTGTGTCTATTGATTGACTGAATGTAAGCCTTGCTTGGATTGTTTAGGCTTTTGAATGTTCACAGCGATGCTTCTCTTTTATAACATTCAATTCTCTTTCAATCTGTCTTTTAATCCATGCTTAGATTGGTTCAGCTTTTGAATGTAAAGAGCGATAGGATATTTATTAAGCATTCAAGTATACTTGAATCTGTTTTTTCCTTTCTTAAGGGTGTTTACGGCGATGCTTCTCTTTTATAGTATTCATGTCTACTTCGATCGATCTTTTTTTTGCAAAAGTAATGTTTTAAAGCATTTAAATGTTACAATTGTTTTGCACATCTATTTCAAATCTTGTAATACTTTCTTGGATTTCTTAGACTATTGAATGTGTAAGGCGATACGACTCTTTTATAGAATTCAATTATTATTGAATCTGGGTTTTTTTTTTTTTTTAAAATGTTTTGAATAATTTGAATGTTACAATTGCATTACACATTATTTTTTTTCAAATCTTATAATATTTTCTTGGATTGCTTAGTCGTTTGTGTATTAACAGTGATGCTTCTCTTTTATAGCATTCAATTTTACTTCAATCTGTTTTTTAATCCATGCTTAGATTGCTTCAGCTTTTGAATGTTTAGAGCGATAAAATTCTTTTATAGCATTCAATTATATTATTTTGAAAAAAATACTGTTTTTAAGCATTTGAATTTTACAATTGCCATTTTTTTCATATCTTTTAATATTTGCTTGGATTTCTTAGTCGTTTGTGTGTTTACGGCGATACTTCTCTTTTATAGCATTCAATGTTACTTCAATCTGTTTTGTAATACTTGCTTTGGTTGCTTAATAGCCTTTTTACTGCTTACAGCGATCTGTTTATTGCATCAAACATACTTTAATACGACTCTTTTATTGCTATCAAATTCTACTGAAATCCATCTGTTTAAGCAAAAATATCATTTTGACGCATTTAACAAATGCATAGCAAATTTTTATAATCATTTCTAATTTGAATAACGTTCTTTCTTTTTTATTCATTGGGGGATTTTTGTCTGACGTACATGTAATTGTTGTAATTGACTTTGTCTGGTGCTATCAATATTGTAACACCTTTTTAAGACTCGTAATCGTTTTATCAAATTTTTTTTTCAATTTTTCAATTTTTGGACTTAGTTGTTTAGCGATTTTTTTAATTTTGTATTCATTTTAAGTTATACTGACCATATCATTTAAAGTACTTAATAGCTAGAATATCAGTGTTTTAAAAAAAATGTGTATGCTCATGACTGTTTAAAGTGATTATAGCATTCAGATCTACTGGAATCTGTCTTTTTTTATGCAAACATACTGTTTGAAGTATTACAATTTTTACAATTACAAAACACCTTTTTCACATCATTTTCAATTTGAACTTCTTTTTGATTTATGAGGGATTTTTTTCCCTGTCGTGATCGATTGTGTCTGGCTTTATCAGTTATAACACTTTTTTTAGCGTAGTAATTGTTTCATCTATTTTATTTTTTTCATTTTTTTTTTCAGATTTTTTGGTTTCATGTCTAGCAAAATATTGATTTTTGAATGCATTTCAAAGTATCATGATCAATTCATCTAAATTATTAGATTGCGATTGAACATATTTAATCCTTTTAGTGTATGCACTTCCGTATGAATAATGAACAATAAAATTGACATATTTGACAAGGAAATTCAAACAAATGGTCTTAATTCCTGACAGTATACAGTGTATATATATAATATAATTAACATGACTTTGTGCTAATTTCATTTTTTTTTTCTTCTTCATTGTTAGTCTGTTATTCGAACAGATGGTTTTCAAGTGAAACGAGGCTGGTTCACGCATGTCTGCTTGCTATTGCACTCTTTCGTTCGTTTGTATAACTTAATGTTTTGTTCGCACATTGTTGTCAATGCAACCGTCTTACAAGTGATATGTTTAGCTAGCTTTAATACTAGGTTTAATCCACCATTCTTTATAAATAAAAAAAAATGCCTGTACAAAGTCAGGAATATAACAGATGTATCCACTCGTTTGATGTGTTTGAGCTTTTGGTTTTGTCATTTGATTAGGGACTTTCCGTTTTGAATTTTCCTCGGAGTTCAGTATATTTTGTGATTTTACTTTTTGATGTTTCAACAGCTTCTAAATACATTAAGTAGTTTGAAAAACATAACAAATTTATGTCACGTTTATGATAAGCATATATTACATCAATACATTCGAAGCTTTTAAGTAACACAGATCATCATAACAAATAATATACCTAAATTTTAAAACGCGTATTCTTTATTTGAAAGGTTATCTACTTTCCAAAATTATTTTCATGGTAAGAATCGTGATTGGGTGAGACAGTCTTGAAAAGTCATGGAAACACACGACGCCGCCGGAACATATATATAGGAAACCCCCCCCCCCCCCTTTTTTTCCAGGAGAGATCAGACGAAGAAAATCAACTTTTTAATTGCAGTTATTTTCCTTTTTCTTTTTGACAGGGAGACGGATTAATATAAGGGAAAAAGTAAAAGTATTTTCTACAAATTAGTTATAATTCCATGTTTAGCATTGCACAGAACAATTCATCCGTATTTTTCAATTATTTCAGAAACCAGACCATTCCAGTATAGAGTTTATTCTGAAATGCATATTTATCCATTATCAAAGATAATATTAATGCAATTGGTTATGTTGATAAATCAGTTTAACTTACCACTTTCGATCATGAACGTGTAAATAAAGTTTCCAGAGAAAATGTAATGAATTCAATCTAAAATAACTCTACCAAGTGATTTAAATCTAGAATGCAGTCATTTGTAACACAATGAAATTAACTTTGGATATATTTGCCTTTTGTCGTCTTTGAGTGCAGTAAAGGCGCATACAAATCATACTCTCGATTATTCTCTCACTTTCGATATCTTTGTATTAGTTAACCAACGATATTATATGCATGCAGTTGTGATTTTTTTTTGTTATGAATGTAATTGAGTGTAAACGAGACAAGAATGGATTTGTGGCTTGATGTAATGTAACATCTGGTCAAGGGCTTAACTGGTTCGTTCGTTTAATAAACATCACGATAAAAAGGGTACTACAAATGATTTATTAATCTTTTTTTTAATATTTTGTTATTTTATTGATCGTTAATTTATCAATCAACATGCAAACAGTGTAAAATATAAAATTAAATTGATAAAGTTTCATATAAAAGGTATCAAGTATATGAAATAGTTGTAAAATTGTGCATCGTTAAATAATTCGTAGAATTTAATCGTTTAATTGTTTTAATGCCTCATTCTAATCGTCCACTGGCGACCAGCTTCGTTGAATAAGAGAGCAAGCAACCTCCATGTGCATTTACAATCTCGCACAGTGATCAGTACAACAATTAACCAGAACTATTCGGCCAAACAGGCCCCATAGTTAAACAAATTGAATTTCGGAAATGAACAAATGTATATTAAAGATGATGAATTGGTGTTTACGTCTAGTGGAATATATTACAATAGATAACAGGAAAAGAACTAAATGTGTGATATGATAAGTCAATATTACCCTGCTGATTCGCAATGTAATAGTCCGACTGGGAGTCGACCAGTCTTTAGTCGACGCGTACTTGCAGCAGCAAATACCACTGTTCAAGTCTTTGGTTGACGCAGTCGGCGATCACAAACAGGACTTCCCGTGCATGAATCCGAGATCCCTACGCCCTCCCGTAAGATCACTGAGATCGTTGAACAAACGTTGATCTGGTGTTCGAATGCTAAAAGATGTATATACAAATACTAGCATATTTCGATCGTTTCGAAATACTTTCGCCTATTAAATAATTTGTATACGATTTGGCGTTAATATTTTGGAATAAATCATTTTTGTTTTTATAATCATAGATTTTCCTATTTTTGAGGATCTATGGTATACGTAGACATTCGCCAAATGTTCCACCATTTGATACGATTTGAGCCTTTGTTGTTAATTTTTTATGTTTTTTTGGAAATTACTTTATCTTTTTGTCTTTTTGTCAGTTGTTTATTTCGTTTTATTTTAACAGATACACAATTAAAAAAAAACACCTTTCAATTCAAATGTACCAAACTGAAGTGCTACAAATGTAACAACTGAGTGATTAACTCTATCGGTCAATATGTGTTAACTCTTAAACCAACTAATGTAGGTGTGTTTTTTTTTTTTATTACTCTATTTGTTTGGCCACGCAACGAAGTTGTCAGTGCCATATAGTTTAATCCTTGTCCGAAATTCTGTAATTCCGTAATTCTGTCATTCCGTCATTCCGCAACAAACCATTATACGGATTTTTTTCAAAACGCCTTCAGATTTTGGGCTCATATTTGGTGTGTGAGTTACAATGTAACCATGATGAGTTACAACTCAAGTTCCTCTAATTTTTGCCGAAATAACGGGCTTTGGACTTTAAAAATTGTTGAAAATCACAGTTATACAGACTTTTTTTCTAAACGCCTTCAGATATTTGGCTAATTGTTGGCATGTGAGTTGACCATGATGAGTTACGGATCAAGTTTATGTTTCGTTCCGCTCTGCTAATTTTGCTGAAATTACGGGCTTTTATTAATTATTGAAAATCACAGTTATACGGAATTTTTTTCTATACTCCTCCAGATTTTTAGCTGATTTATGATATGTAAGACTACTATCATGTTTTTGTCCACATGTGTTATTGAAATTGCATATTTTTCAACTTTTGAGGACGGGGCCATTTGTGTCGCTTTGACACATCTAGTTTGATAATATGAGGTGATTTTCTCTATTCTTTAAGGGCCTCTGTGGCCGAGTGGTCTAAGTACAAATGTAGTTCTGCTACTGTAATCACTAACCAGTCAACACTGAGGCTGTGAGTTCGAACTCTGCTCGTATGGATGCACTTCAATCTTAATTGACTAGGATTATCAGTTTTCCTATCGAAATTCGGTAGTTTTCTCCGGGCACTTCGGCTTCATCCACCAATAAAAACTGGCCGCCACGGAATAGCACAAAAGCGGTGCTAATAAGTTGCTTTACAAACACAAAAAACATGTAAAATATTCTATGCTTTATATCTTAGCACTCCAATATTCCCTGTTTCTTTATTTTTTATCAATTTCTATTTATTCTTTATTGTTGGTTTTTTTGGGGTTTTTTTCATGTGTCTGCATATTTGTCATATTATTCTCTATTCTGTAAACCTATACAGAATTTATGTAAACAAGTATATATGTAAACAAGTATAAAACATTGCGGCCGATACTATTAAGCTCGACGTATATTTGAGTAGCAATATTTATAATTTCATTCGTTTAAACGGGCAGTGCATTAGAGTGAAATTAATTTCTCCTGGGTGTTTCATCATATGTAGCATAGAGGGCGTAATGTTTTCCCGCTTCAAAATTATTTTCGCGGTATTTTATTGCCTATGTAATCATTCAGCACGACATCGTCAATCTGAGCAGTCGAATTTTCTTGGTACTCTGCCTATCTTGAATTTGACAATGGACCCAGATTCTCCATTATTACTCGAGGAATCGCCTGCATGGTGTTTCACAACAGGACATTTTCAGCACATGTAAACAACATTTAAAAATTTCAACAGCAGCCCTTTCGAGAACCTCATCCCGGTTGATATGCCGTTTTCCCGTTAAATTGCAACATGTCCAGCACGAGCGGAATTCAGTCTGAGTTTCAGGAGCCTGCTATGGTTGTGGATAACCAATATTTGAGGAATAGATGCCTATTCAACCCGAAAGCAGTCGATAGGCAAAATACGGAATTATTTATATAAGATGAGTATTTAAATATTTCTATTGGTAGTCAATCGAGTGCACACTTACTCACACCCGACTATTGTCATTTTGAATATGAACAAGGTCGGTCTAAAATTATCGTCAAAGATAGAGTATAGAGACATAACATTGGTTGTCATGATTTTATTACCGATACCATTTTACACGCTTATAAAAATACATTTTTATACTACACGGCTGTCCGTTTGTTTACAAAACAATTGTTCTGCCATTACATACAGTGATTTGGTTTTAGAAGCTATTGAAGACTTCTTATTGAATGTACTGATGCTAAACCATTGGTTTGCAAATTTACTTGCTACCTCTGTTCTAAACAATGGTAATGAAAGTTTAATTTTAGATATAGGTCAATAGGTCATGTCAATTTACATCGATGGAAAACACCTTTGTTAAATTTGAAGATATCATGGTAGCTATGCTATCTAATTAAACAGATTTGTATTGTTTTAAGTTTGACATTCAGCTTATCACCATATATATAGGCATATATGATCTGCATTCTGATGATCTTGGTTTTTACTGGACATATTACAAGGTATAATAGTTGAGACTACAAGTCTTTGGATGTAAGTTCATATATTTTTATTCTCGTTCCCCCTTTTTTGGATAAAGTTCTGCTTATTGTATATTTACTAAAGTTACTTGACCACTTATTAAATTGAGGTGGATGAAAAGAAATTTTCATGTATATAGATTATGGATTTGACACCGATTCTGATATTATCGTGTGTACAGATATTGCCACCTGAGTTAAACAAGACCTTGTTGACCAAAGTGGTTGTGTCCATATGGTCTCCCAGTTATACATTGATATATTTGGTTATTTCATTGGTACAGGCAAAGCTATCATAAGCAGTGGCGGATCCAGGGGGGGGGGGGGGTTCCGGGGGTGCGCACCCCCCTTTATTTTTGCCGATCAATGCATTTGTATCGGGACATATGTTTTGCACCCCTCCCCCCTTTGCCCTGGGTGCCCTGGGTTAGCACCCCCCCCCCCCTTTCGAAAATTCCTGCATCCGCCCCTGATAAGCATACCAGTTGAGACTGTCATAACTGTTTGATACCATAAAACAAGTAATACTATCTTCAGAATATTTAGGTTAATTTTATGGGAGAACTGTAGCTTCCGTTGGTCAGATTATATCCATGTCGTTTATACATGTATGTCATAGGAATGTGGCTTATATTATGACTGAATCATTAGTATTGATGTTAAGTCAGCCTATTCTTCGAATCTAATATTGGACTTTCAGTTCTAAGTAAAGAGCAGCTTATACTCTGCCTGGATAATCTTAAATGTGTTAATCTTAACATTTTGTATCCAATTTTTCGTGTCACACTATGTTTATAGTGATACCAGTGGAACTGGATATGGTAGATGTTCAGTAGAAAATCCTAAGAATATTGCTCATGGCATGTGTCATGAATACGATGAACACCATAGTTCTACTTGAAAAGAACTTACGGCTGTTAAATGTATATTACTTCTTTGACAGATTTTATGAGAGATAAACGCATTAATGGTTTACGGATAACCAAAACGTCGTTTCCATTGTTCATATATATATAAGGGCATTATGAAGCCTTATTTGCAAGATTTTGCATATATGCTATTTTTGTGACTTGTTTGAAGCACACTTGTTCTAAGAGGTTGAATGGATACCTAGGGCAAAGAATGAAATTGCAGACTATATAAGTCGTATCATAATTACTGATGACTGCCGTTATGCAGTACATATTTTTGAATATTTGGATTCCCTGTTTGGGTCCTCATGAAATTAATTGGTTTGTTAGTGATTATAACCATCGATTACCTGCTGTATTTTACTCCAGGTATTGGAATGTACATTCAATGTGTATTGATGCGTTCACTGTCAATTGGCAAGGTTTAAATGGGTGGTATGTTCCCCCAGTTTGCCTATTATTGAAAGTCCTTATGTATACATGCAGCAATGTAAGGCATGTTTTACTATTATTTTACATTTGTGGAGATCGGCGTATTACTAGCCGTTTTTATATATCAAAGGAGATAGATTAATTGATCAGAAGGTATAAATGGGTGGTATGTTCCCCAGTTTGCCTATTATTGAAAGTCCTTATGTATACATGTACAAGGCATATGGTACTATTATTATAGTACCTTTGTGGAGATCGGCGTTTTACTGGCCGTTTTATTTTATTGATCAGGTGTTGGGTTTACATTACCTACCTACTAACAAAGCTAACTTTTTACCTGGTAGAGGGAATAAACCGGCTTTTGGTATATTGATTTACTATTTAGGGTGTTGGCTATTAGAATGGAGTTTAGGGTGACATTAAATTAACTAATATTAACTTGGTGATCGTTTTCATGTATTGGGGACATTTTTATTGCATGTACTATATTGTATTTTTTCATTTTATTGGTATATTATGTATTGTATTGATGAACTATGTCAAAACTTGGAAGGAACCACATATCAATTTAAAATAATGTTATTAAATATGGGTGGTTTTTTTTTCCAGATGTCCAATAACGATATTGCTTTGTCTAGTCCTGTATGTGATGCATACTATAGTATAAAGGGGCGCACTCGATTATTGGTGAAGATTCTCCAACAGATTCCCAATTAGTGAAATATGTTTTAAGGATGTTAAAAAGAAATTAGGCTCACAAATCTTGAAGAAAGAGCCGATGAGTTATTACAGGATGCGTTTAATAAGTTATTTTGTGCATATAATCGTTTTACACAACGTACCATGTGTGCATGTCCGGATATTTACAGAGATGGAAACTGGTTTATTATAGTGAATTCGAAGAACGTCACAACTTTGCGTCCAGTCCTAATTTGGAATTATATATGCCTGGAGTTGCATTTAATCTGATTCTAATTTGTATTTATTCAGGAATTTGTCACAAGTGAAAGAAAATTTTGTTTTTCGTTCAACAAATAAGCCTTTAAGCTATACAAGGATGAGGGAAATATCTTTGATGCAATTTCTCCATTTGTTCCCGATATAAAAGCATACGGATTATATAGTTTACGAACTTGTGGTGCTATTACCGCTGCAAGGTTTGATTTTTCAGATAGACTTTTTAAACGTCATGGACGTTGGAAGTCGAACACTTAATTGTTTCTCAGAATTTGGGAAATGAATATCTTTATTGTTTTACTTACATTTTGAACTATATAATTTTCCATACATAGTAATTAATAGCTTCCCGTTCTTTGGGTTCAGCATCGGCGTTGTCGTGCGACTATCCACTTTACTAAGTCTTTGGTATTTATTATAGCCTTTTATGGCCTGCATATTCCGAGTATTTATGTATAATACTTGGATATTTGGTACAAGTATTGGTTATACTTGGATATTTGGTACAAGTTTTGATTATACTTGGTTATTTGGTGCAAGTATTTGTTTTATGTCTACATTGATGGGTGGTTTATACCAGGAGAATTATAATTTCATTCGTTTAAACGGGCAGTGCATTAGAGTGAAATTAATTTCTCCTGGGTGTTTCATCATATGTAGCATAGAGGGCGTAATGTTTTCCCGCTTCAAAATTATTTTCGCGGTATTTTATTGCCTATGTAATCATTCAGCACGACATCGTCAATCTGAGCAGTCGAATTTTCTTGGTAAATTTTATTCTGGTTAAAGTTTATTAAGCTTTTTATTTGGAGAGTTTTTTGTTTGATACTGATGTTTGAATTATATATGATATGTGTAGATATATATGTATGAATTGTGTTTATTTCTTATTAAATATAGAGCATCGGCGTTGTCGTGCGACTATCCACTTTACTAAGTCTTTGGTATTTATTATAGCCTTTTATGGCCTGCATATTCCGAGTATTTATGTATAATACTTGGATATTTGGTACAAGTATTGGTTATACTTGGATATTTGGTACAAGTTTTGATTATACTTGGTTATTTGGTGCAAGTATTTGTTTTATGTCTACATTGATGGGTGGTTTATACCAGGAGAACTGTAGGATTAACACTACTGTTAACTAATGTTAGTTAATTAATTTGCCCTTTACCACAGACCATCGGCCTTCAACATTGTAAGGTATACATTGATGATAACACTTACCGCTTTTTATTTCGTACAAATACAATATTCCTGAGTGTACCACTACAAATAAATTTCAAATTTTGTTATTGGTGTTTATCTTGATGTTTCTTTTATTTTCTGTCAAACTCAGCATCTGTCAAATTCATTATCTTCATGTGGTCGATACGATAAGTTAATTACAAGACTTGATTGATGTTGGTCAGTAATAAGTGTTTCATGCATTAAGATACACGTGTTCTTAATATAATGGTTGTCAGGTTTTACTTCTAGAGTTTAGATGTGATAGTTAAAATGTTATATCGAACTAAGAATAAATCCGCCACCTCGTCATCGCTGAATCTTATGAAATGGAGGTCTTTTTTAGGCTACCATTATGTCACTTTAAAAAATGTTACGACCAAAACATTTTGTTTTCCTGAGTATTGATGGTGCTTATAAACCTTCAACGAGGACTTTCGTCTTAGTTGCTCATCACCTCTATTTCAGGTCAGTTAATGCCCACCAAGATCTACACTTATGCGGTACCACATAGACAATCAAATTAGAATATATCAATCTGGAACTGCTAAAGTACTCTGTGATAAATAGACATGATAATCGTACACAATGTGAATGCACATACTCATATAGTGACGTATTTCTATCAGAGATATACTTCTACAAAAATGTAGCTCATGCACTTATAACGTACTTGTACTTGTACACACTGTGTGTCTTTCGTGTCAACTTCGACCTGGCATCTACTTTGTTTTGTTCTTGATTTGCAATATGACAGAAATCAGTGAATTAGACCACAGAATAAAACATCCCCACGCACCCACGTATTGTGCCATGCGCTCTGTTCTTACAGTTAAGAACAGTTATAGCGCAATCGCTTACTGGCTATATGACAGCTTTTCATACAATGATGCCAGGGAAAAGTTTTCTTTCGCATAAAATTTTTCAGTTAATCACAATAGTTTGTGTTATGAAATTATATTCACATCATGTTTTATTGTAATATTGTAACGACTTATTACTCCTCAGTACTTGTAATATTTTCCACTTTACGTTAGCAATTATTGACTTTAAATTGATAAAGTGCCCATAATCGTTATCCCACAGTTATTGGCAATTATCGTTTTTTCAAAGATTTGTTGTCAACCATGTCAATATTTGATGCTTAATGTCTGAAATCACATAAGGAATTCAGTTATCAAGGTCAAACTAATTGTTTGTGGCCGTACTATTGCAAATTATTGCTTATATCTACTTTATTTGAACTTTGGTGGACAGTTGTCTTATTGTCAATCATACCATTTCTCTTTGTTTTTATATAAAAGGTGATTTATAGATACATGTAGAAGTGACACAATATGTCAATTTTATCATAAGATGCATGTCCAACTGACACAGTTACATATGCATTGTACATGTCAAATGGTGTCTACACAACTGATACAGTGACATACACCGGTATTGAAGATTCTGCCACCAATCTCAAAGTACACACAGACTTCAATTTTTCTCCAGAACTTTCAGTGTTCAATCGCCATAAAAACGTTGCATTGCACTAATTTTTATAACAATTATCTTTTTTTTTCTCGCAAATGTGCTTTCATAAACATTAACATAAAGAAAGATACACATTACATATTTTGTATTTATTAACTCAAGGTGGTACCAAGTTTGGTTGTTTAATTTATATAAAATTTTTACAAAATATAACGAGTTAAAAAAAACTTGAAACCCACATTTTATCGTAATAATTTTATTGGATTTATACATTGTAGCAGTTTCAAAACAATAATTTCGATCATTGAGAACCTTAACATTTCTTTTACAATAGAACGTATTACTAGTTAGATTGATTTTACAGAGTTAACTCCTTGTAGTGTTGTTATGTACCATCTTTACTCTTGGGTGACTTTCTACACCCCATACGTATTCATTTGCAAATTGTAGTTCGATATATGTAAAGAAATAGTTTTTTGAATTGAATATCAAAAGTGGTGTCCATACATATTATCAGAAGATGTTAACCTTTCATTATTTTACATTCAAGAATATTAAGACGTATCCATGCAAGTCATTTAATATACAAATATAAGCCGTGATCCCTCTGTGACCTCTTTCTCATGCGTTCACATCTTAAAGCTTAGGTCTATAATGAAAGGTTGTAATACCAACGTTTAGTTTAACGTATATATATATACAATGGGGAAATTATAAATGGATTTGAAACATATGCTTTTAAGTAATAGTTTTAACCTAATGGGATTTCCATATACGATCTGCACAATATAATGTATTTTTATATTGAATTGCTGATCTAAAGCGAGAAAGTGTGGTTGTAAGGTTCAAAGTTTTAGATTTATCAATATAATTTGTTTTTGCTTGAAAAGTCAATGAAACATATACCGTATGTTGAAGGTCCTGCGGTGAGCTATATTTGATTGTATGCACGTCATTTTGGACTCTTGTGCATTGCATGTACATCGACAATTATATCAGCTATACTTTTTTCCCTTCTTTTATTCGAGCGTCACTGATGAGTCTGTTCTAGATGAAACGCGCATCTAAAGTACAATGTTATAAACCTGGTACCTTGGGTTTGTTTTTAACACTGATGAGATGTTTTAGCCGTGTGCTTTTTAGATCTCTAAGATACTGTACCTACTTCCTGATTAAACATACTTTTAATTTCAATATGCTGAATGACGCGAAGGATTTTGGTCAGATTTATCTCCAGTTCTAGCAAACAGAATGAATTCAAAGAACAGCAACAAAAAGTAACTGTTGTCCCATGCAGGTGCTTTTGGGGATAGTTGGACACATACAATGCATTTCGGAATACTAGTTCACGTTGTTACCTAAACCTGACACGAATGTGCGTACATCCTGCAGAGACAAACGAGTGCTGTCGACTATATTGGGCGAATCTTTTAAAGGGATCTCTACAACCTATATTTTAAACTCCAACACAGAGAATTGACAGAGTACAGAAATAAATATAAGGTCGCCTTGAACTCTCCCATTGGACAGATTGCTTAAAGCTTAAGAGGGGTGGTTATTTTACTGAAAGAGCTGTTAAAATATGAAGCCATGCCGATTAAGTTGCGGAACAGAAGCTCCTTTGTCCTAATGATATTTATTTTTACTATTTGCGGTCCATAGAGCTTCGGATTTTATTATTTCAAAACTTTTTGAATGGCGACAAGGTTCAGCTCGCACTTATTTGTGAAAAAAAATATTGTTTATCGTCCGTGCATAGTTTGTCAATATACAATGTAATTGTTTCGTTTTGTCAGATATTTTTCTAGGATATGATGTAGCTTTTAATGTTTGAATATTCATTTCCTTGACACTATTATTTAATCATTAATTTTTCTTATGTATTAATTTTCCGCCTTTTTTGTTCAGTCATATTGAATCTCGTCGTGAACTCACGAAAAACAAGAAACATGTAAAATCCGTATTTCTATGTCCCGCTAATAGTAAACAAATATATTGTACTGACGTACATGTACATGAACAAATGTAAGTGCTACGGATCCGCAGCTAATGCCCAGTATAAATGGAAAGGTTTGATACGAGGCCTGGTGTATGTTCGGTTCAACGCTCTCTCCGAGATGAAGATCCCTTACAACAACTATTTGATAGGTTCTGTATGTGACCTATTGCTAGAAAAAAATATTTTTAAATATCTAACAAACATATACCCTCATTTTCTAACGGCGGTTCAAATTTCCCGCCGCTCATCCCAGGCAACCGATTTTGCAAAACTTACATGTATCTATAATTGTATAATTTGTTACTTGTTATCGTTCTTATCGTGAATGAACTATTTACCAGTGGACGAGACGCAAGCCACAATCATTCATAATTAATAATTTAGTATATAATAAACAAAAGCTTGCAATGAATAATAAATAGTTTATCTTTCCAAATTTGATAAATGCTTCCCACTGCGTATTTATACATGTAAATTATCTTACCCTGACGTTGTTGTTTGTTCCATAAATCAAAACCTTTGTCACTGATATTTCTGATTAATGCAAAAAGCGGAATGCAACTCGATGTATTAAAACGCATTTGGGAAACATTTGTCAAAAAATTGGGCGATTACATTGTAACTATGTTTCCATTGTTAGAATATTTACATATTTTTGTTATCTGTGGTAATTTTTCATTTTGGGGAAAAATTATATATAAAAGAAAAATTAAATGAAATAACGGCAGAGCCATACCAACATACCAAGGCTTTCATTTGTGAACATTGTCTAATAAATGATGTAGGCACCAATATTTCCCTGTAAAAAAACATTTCACTACAGTTATAAAAGTTGTTGAGAAATATTGCACTGAGATTTTCCTTAATATTCAAAACAACCGTTACGTAACTTAAAATAAATACACGTTGTTCTTACAACCGCCATCACGAGTTGGATGACCGCTACTGTGACTCCGAATTTCTGATTCACAGATACCAACAATCATGTTCCAATCGTCGATTCTACATCCACATCCTCTTCCCCCCCTGAATATGACTTACTGAATTGGACTTATTCCCGGGCTTGTACTGACATGAGCTGAAAGACAGGTTCCACGTGTGGAGCTAAGGGTATCTGAAATAACCACAGTATTTGGTTAAGCTGAGACTTTATTGCTGGATGTTGTGTTTTGTATACTGTTGTTTTTAATTATCCCTTTGGTATTTTTCGCTTCTCTTTCACAACTTGCATATGCGCTTAAATAATATGATATATATATATATATTATGTTTTGTGTTTTAATTTGGTTGTCAATCAGAATATTTTAGAATCTGTAATTCGACTTATTCTCATACACACATGTAAACTTGTACACTTCCAAGGATAAATTGATGATTTAGATGTTTGTTTGCAAAACGTCCAGTGGCAAATATGCCATGTATATTCAGTATGAACTCAACACCTCTGTGAGCTATGATATCAACTGGAGTAGGCATGCACATGTTGAAGATATACGGCAAACTAAATGCCATATGATAATGAAAGATTGAACCTGGGCTACAAAATTACAGCACAGATGTTGACAGTCTATACGTCTCATGTTTCGCGTTGTGAAATCTTTTAAATAATTCAAGCCCACTGTTTTGTCACAACAATTATAAATAACAGTCTTTCTCCATTTTAAAAAAAAAATCATCCTTTTTTTTTGTCATTCGCCTCTTTGAACTTTATGCTGCATAAAAATGTCTTTCCTGTACATAAAAGTAAAAAAGCAAGTTTCCCTCGTAAACACGGAAGTCGTGAAAGCGATTTAATAGGCCTCTGTAAAGCCTGCTTCAATTTTAGTTTTTATCCACTAATTGCTTGTTAGCAGGCAAAAGGATGGCATGATTAAAATTTGTTTCAGATGTTTAGCTAATTGTAATGAAATAACAGACATGTAGCAAAAACTTGTAATGTGCATCTTCTTCCGGTCGGATTTGTAATGTTAAATCAAATGACTCGTGTAGGAAGCGTACCACGGAAAGGACGAATTGAAATGACATTTTTTTCTGAACCAATCAGAAAAAAATTCTTCTGGCTGTAAGGTTACCGGGCATTCGACACATTTTTGGTGCTCTCTCTAAATTCTATCTTTTAAAATGGCTAAATCGTGAGCATGCGACTCTATCTTAACCATGATTAAATTTCAAAATTAGAATTGACATTAGATAAATTATATGATGTAAATACTAATTTAAAAAAAAAAAAAGAAGTTGTTAGAATATTTTCGTCAAGTTATTGTTTATTCTGAAAAGTCCGACGTATTTATTTTTCATTTAAGATATGATTTGTGTTGTATTTCAAATGAATTTCTTGGTTGGTCGATGAATCAATCGTTTTTAGGTACGATCGATTTGTCAAGCGACACATTAATAGAAATTAGTCTCCTCATTTAGTATCATATTCTTGAAATCAAATGCTTTGTAATATGACTACCAAATACTGTAAAAATTCAAAAAATAATGCGTACATTTGATAATCTTAAATACTAATCACTGATACTGAAGAAAATGCAAAGTCTAAATTAATTATTTTCTGACAATTCTATTGAAATAGTAAATGCCTTATAATGCGTTGTCGCATTTTCAAATTAACAATATTTCTGAATTTTCAGTATACAAGATTTGTCTGACTTCGTTAACTTTAATTTCAATGATATATGATATACATCTATATTAATTTTTAAAAAATCATCAATTTATTATAACCCTTGTTTTCAGTCTACTCAGCAGAACAATCATAATAAATACCACAATGCATCTGGCTATCTATAGACGGACACCTGATTGCTTAGTACATTTAGACTTGATGCAGATGAGGTCGAACATGCATGTCTGCACTTAACATGCTTAATATCCCATATGTTGACATTTGATAACAGACACGTTTGAGACTTTATAGATTGATTAGTTGCAAGAAGGTCACAAATAGTATGTTAGACAATTTTATCTAATGAATTTCTGTAACGGTGAGATGGGAAAAATTCATACGAGAATTCATCAGATGAGGATATTAGTAATAGTTGTGAGAACAATCATTTTCAGCATAGTACAGAACATTCGAGTTTCATTGATAAGTCGATGATGGAGGTAAATTAATTAATGTAGTGGCGGATTCATTAGGGTGTAAAAAGGGCATGCATCCGCTCCCTTGATTGGTAGATATATAATTTGTTTGTATCAAATCGTCCAATAATTTTCTCATCGCTTTGCTGGGCAAAATAAAAAAAAATTCGGGAATACTTATATGCTGCCCCTTTTCCCTTTCAAATATTCTGCATATGTCCCTTGAAAGTTATGTAATAAACAATTAAGGCCGTTGTTTTCTACATAACATTAATTCGCATGTTGCCTGCTTTAGAAATTAATGCATGTATTACATGGGGTACGATATATGAAAGACCGAAACAACTTGTCAGAAACTCACAATATATGATGCTCAAATTGTTATAATTCAGTTATAAATCTTGAAAAATAAAAAAGTATTTATGCCTTTCAAAATTCAGTTTTCATCAAAGTCTTATTTTTGTATTCGAAATCAAAACAGAAATTTGTACATGAGGGTTTTAGTTTGATACATTTACAAAACTCGTTATACACTTGTTATTTTCTGTAATAAATATGCGCCTCAATTTAGATAAATAAGATTTTCTTACATGTACTAATTCTGTGAAAATAAGGCAATGACATTTTTGTAGGCGTTCGAAAATGCATTCCAAACCTGGCATTTCATGATTATATGTAGCGTGGGATGTATATTATGGTCTAGACTTACTAATATGAGGTAAACACACCAGTCATGTTTTATTCTGAATTGCACGTTGTAATTGTTAATTCTATAAGTTTGAACCATAGAGTCCATATCAAATTTGAAGTATGGAGTTTTACTGTTTTACTGAAATTAATATTGATAGGCAATTCAATGTATCGTATATTGTACTTGCTACGAAATCAACTTGAATTATTAACTGTTTCTGCATTCTGTTTCTTTTGCAAATTCACTGCAACATACTTAATTAATTCTTATAAAACGTATTTACGTCCATCTCATATTAAACATGGTCATCAAAAAGAGAGTTTTATAGACTTACATGTATGCTTATTTTCTCATTGAATTATAGGACATGTACACGCAAATGTGTCGGCTTTTCCATATTTTCAATATACTATATGAATATGCATTAGAGACCGAGTGTTCAAATTAAAGCAAATTATAAACTACAACCTACAGATCCAGAACTCTGATACATTCTTTGCGCCAATTTCATAATATCTGTCCGTTTTCTTTACTTTTTCTTTTTTTAATGTCAGAATGTTGTAACATCATAATTTTTAACCATAACCTATAATATCAGATAAACAACCAAGAACAGCGTCAGTGTCAGCTCGTACTATATAACCTATGTTAGTAAATTAATGGAGGTTTCTATTTCTTAATGGATTTCAGAATTTTGAGGAGACTTCCCAGCAGAAAATAAGTTACGCTTGGGAAATTATAACAAACCTATATTGACGTTAGCTGACGTCGACATCTGATATTTGTTTATAACAAATATATCCCTGTGTGTCTTGTTTTAAGAAATTACATCGTATAAACCACTGGCAGTGTATATAATCCTCTTTTAATCATATATATTTCAATTATTTAGAGTTTGGTCGCCAACAATGCACTAATAGCATTTGGGACATTATAACTACGTAGGCACATGATGAGAAATGTAAAAAAAATAATAAATACTAAAGCAACGGACACATTATCATTAATTACAATTAACTACAAGGTTATAATGCTTTAATAGTGAGTTGATAATAGTATCAGTGCGTCTTATCAAAAGAAATAGCTTTTTGTCAATTTAACTTTTTACTATTGAAGTTTTTTTTATGGCTGTCACGATAGCCGCAGATCAATGCCAACGCACTTTTCTTCATTACTTCTAATCAGATCCGTTTACGGTAAAATATTTACAAATGTACATAATATAGAGATCCTTCATACATATTCCATCCTTTTGATTGGTAGACAACATGCACGTGGTATTTGAAAGATGTTTAATATTCAAATAAAGGCAAACTACGATAGTGTGTATGCTTTTGTGACAATGATACAACAATAGTAGAATAACAAAGGTTTAAGATTTGATCAACTCATGTGTATCAACATTTAGTTGTTTATTTAGCATTGAATATTAATGTAGGAATTCAGTATTTTGAGGGGGTAGTTTTATAAGGTTGTACAACTCCTCGACTGTGCGAGAAAAAAATTAATGCAAAATACATCATGGACTTCGAAAACAGTTTTTTTAAAACCCAATACTACAAAAGAAACCTTCATTTCTTAAATGATTTAAATGAGAATTTCATTTGTAACGATACAGCATAGCATTACCGAAACAGAGCTATCATGACCAATCTAGAAAAGCAACCTAACTAGTAGTCATGTAAAATACCTTAGGTCATGAATTTCCTTAACTTTATACATTGCTGTCATCACACAATATAAGAACAAAAATCCACTGAAAGGCTTTGACATCGGTCATGACTCATTGCATTCAAGCTGGTAGTAGCAAATACACGATTGATAAATACAACACAAAGTAGTACTGATCTAAGAGTACTTGCAGTTGCTAAGTCAAATCCTAACTTAAACTATATATAAACCATATTCTACCAGAACACGCTTTAAGAAATAGCGTACATGCAGACGTCATTGTCACTTTATAGATCTTAAATCATGGCCTTGTATTAACGACATCATTGTGTCTGGTGTTTTATAAACTCCACGGTTGTTCGTCTTTTTTTTAGCATGTCTTATGTTTTATGTTGATCTTTGATTACCCTTTGATAGTCTTTTTAATTGTAAGATGTGTTTGGAATACACACTTTTGATCGGTCAGTCATGCATTTTTGAAGGGGTTTTACTTGTTTCTCTTTTGAATCACTTCTTAATACCCTATTAACTGTATAAAGTCATATTATCGAACAAACGATTTTGGTCAGTCAAACTGGATTTTTACTGATATTGCTACGATTGACCCTTTCAGTATGTTATGTTTTTTCAGATGTTTCTCGGTCAAACTAGGCATTGTTTCCTTCATAAAATTACACTACCAAGAATTTACCCATTTTTTGGGGTACATTTCTACCCTCGTACATATCAGTACTGATCGGCAAGACTGAAAACTTGTAATGTTATACTTTCTTTTAATTCAGTACTGTTTATGATTATACAAAAACGGTACAATTACCAATTCTATAAATTCAGTACTGATTTTTTCAGTACTGCTCAGTAATGTTTCAGTATGATTTTTTTAACACCCCATCCATTTATAAGGTCTGTTTCGAACGAACCCTTTTGATCAGACACGAGTTAGTTTAATAATTAATCTGTTACGCCTTCTCGATGTCCGGTTAGTATGATCTTAAGGTCTATTTCGTATTAATCCTTTTGGTCAGGCATATTATGGAGTGACTGTACTAATGATAGTTTCTGTGCACTTTTCCTCATTCTTAAAGACGTAATTCGTTCATTGTGGTTATCGGTCAACGACGTTGAAGAATGTTATTGCTTTATTTATGAATAAACATTAAACTGAGAAAAATACAGAGGAAATAATTAATCAAAATTTGTATGACTGAATAGGTTCTCCTATTCTCAAGGTTCCATCAATGAATTAAAAAAGGAAATACATCCAGTAAAACTCAAAATTGAATAGAATGATTTTGTGCTTCGGTAATTATTGCTTTTCCAATTGTTTAAAATTCAAAAGCAAAATATGACATAAAATTTAATGAAATATCTGTCAGTGTAAGCATGATAAGTTGAATAGTTTTATAAGATTGTAAAAAAATTAATTCATGAATAAAATCTTTTATGATTTATTGGTTTTTGTTGCTCGAACTAAAAGTGTCTTGCAGTGTTTGGAGCCGATTTATAATGAATGCGGCTGATGTTACAATTAACTTAATTTCTTTGATTAAAGAAGTATAAGGTCATGCTAAAAACGTCTGTAAACATCTATAGTTTATTCATGTCACTGAATATGGAGTCTTAGGTAGTAATGTAAAAATATCAAAACTTCGTGTAGATTGGTTTGGAAATATAACATACGTCATTTTCAAATGCTGAAAAAATGTTTTTAAACAATACATTTCTTGGAAATAATTTGACGCAAGTTCTTTTTCAATTATTTATTCATTCATTGTTGTCTGCTTTCTATTTTAAAGGTTGTTTTCTCGATTGGTACATGTATCAGCACAAAGTATGAAGATGAATTTTGTTTACATCTGAAAATTTTCAAGGTCTATGGAGATCAGCCACAGAAACGACCTAGTACACACAAACAAACCTAACATGATTGAAAACAATCGAAATCGCAAATTCCTTGCCTGTGGGTGTGGGATTTTCTCTCTTTTGTGAAGACATATTGGTGGTCTTGGGCTGATTTTTGCCCTTTGGTCTGGTTGTTGTCTTTTTGATACAGTTCCCGTTTTCGTTCTCAATTAAAATGTAATCTTCAAGGGATGTGAAATATCCTTAAATTTTCTATGTTGGAATTTGCAAGGTAACTTTGGTAATAACTACAGTACCCCTACCTCATAACCGCTATCTACCGGGTATCGATTCTGTAGATTCAACGGGTAAAACTAATCAAAATCCTTTATTACAGGCCCGTAGCCAGGAATTTACAAGGGGGGTTCGTTGGACTCATGAACTCGACTCTAACAGTCACAATTTGAACAAAACGTTGGCTTTAACAGTGCTTATTTGATTTCAAGGAGGGGGGTTCGTCCCCCCCCCCCTGGCTACGGGTATGTATTACACGATTACATAGTTACATTGTATTGTATCTACATAGTTACATTGTATTGTATCTACATAGTTATATGGCAAGCCGTTCTCGTCAAAACTATGTTTAAACCATTTTTCGAAAAAGTTACACACTGAGAATTACAACAAAGCACACTGAGATTTAAAAACTTCAAAACGCACACTGAGAATTGAAAATTATACACTGAGAATTGAAAATTACACACTGAGAATTCAAAATTACACACTGAGATTTCATAAAGACGCACTGAGATTACAAAAATGAAAAACGCACACTGAGAATTGAAAGTTACACACTGAGAATTGAAAATTACACACTGAGATTTCAAAAAGACACACTGAGAATGAATAAACTGAAAACACACACTGAGAATTTGAAATTACACACTGAGAATTGAAAATTACACACTGAGAATTGAAAATTAAACACTGAGATTTGTGCGCACTTTTTATGCGCACATATCTAATTAGCATACTTAATCTGAATCTATTACAAGCTTAAAACAACAAGGGGACATAACTCGTTAGTCCTTCGATTTGGTTCCAAATTATTAATAAAAAAAACTTTAAAAATACAAGAACAAGAAAAATACCCACTCAATCTTATTACAACATGTACAAAATATAACCAAATGGATGAAAAACTTTATTAAAATTATAAGAAAACATTGGAACAATCTGCAAAAGAATGCAGTGAAATTTTTACTCAAGTGTCTATTATAGCATATAAACGTAACAAAAATATAAAAGATTAACTAACGAAATCAGGAAAACAGTTGGAAGACTTTTGAAAAGGGACACATGTTTAATTACTGGTAGTAATGATCTGAATTATAGGCAACAAACTTATGAATATGAGCGATGTTAAGTCTTGAAATTTATTACGAATGTTGGTTGAAGGAATCGCATTTCATTAAAATGACAAGAGTTCTTGAGATCAAGATATTAATCTGTTGAATTATTCATCTCATGAATATTCATTAGTAATTTGCATATTAATCTCAGTGTGTATTTTTGAAATCTCAGTGTGTAATTAACAATTCTCAGTGTGTGTTTTTCAATTTATTTCATCTTAGTGTGTCTTTTTAAAATCTCAGTGTGTAATTTTCAATTCTCATTGTGTGTTTTTTATTTTTTTAAATCTCAGTGTGTGTTTTTTATTTTTTTAAATCTCAGTGTGTAATTTCGATTTCTCAGTGTGTTATTTTAGGTTTTTAAATCTCAGTGTGTATTTTTTTTTCGAAAAAAGGGTTTTAAACATAGTTTTGACGAGAACGGCTTGCCATATAGTTACATTGTATTGTATTCCACATAGTTATATTGTATTGTATTCCACTTCTTAATAACTTTTGTTGTTTAGTTTCTACATAAAGATATAAAAAGACGTGGTATGAGTGCCAATGAGACATCTCTCAGGCATAGATTACCTTAGCTGTATTTGGCAAAACCTTTGGGAATTTTGGTCGTCAGTGCTCTTCAACTTCGTACTTTATTTGGCCTTTTAAACTTTTTTGGATTCGAGCGTCACTGAGTCTCAATTTGTAAAAGTCAACCATTAAAGTTCTCAAACTTCAGTCTTCAACACGGAGCCTTGGCTCACACCGAACAGAAAGCTATAATATAAAGGACCCAAAATATTACTAGACGATGAGTGTAAAACCATCCAAACGGGAAACAGGAAAAGCAAAGGTCTAATCTATATACGAAAAAACAAAACATTAAGTAACACTTATTCTTTTTGGCTCAAAATGTTGGAGAATTATTCAAACTGACTTCAATCCACAATACCTGCTTGAAAGAATATGCAAATTCTTTTGGCAAAACAAAATATCCAACAGGAACTATTCAAACTGACAGCACAAAGGGTCATAAGAGATGGAAAAAACCAAGAAGATAGAAATGGATAGGCCATGTCTTAAGGAAGGAACCAGCAAACATCACTAAAGTGTCACTGAGGTGGACTCCAACTGGCAAGAGGAAAAGGGAAGTCAAAAAACATAAAGAACAGTGGAAAGCGAGATGAAAGAGGTTGGGATGTCATGGCGAGAAGAAGAGAAGAAAGGACAATACAGAGTGTTATGCTTAGGGATCTAGTGTCGCCTTATGTCATCAAAGCACGAAGAGGATTAAGTAAGTACTTATGAAACCACATCAACAAACGACAAATCACTGCACATCAGGTTCCTGACTTAGGGCAAGGGTGTCACGACAGATCAGAAGCGGTGTGTTTACACGGACATAGTACACTCAACAATAAATAGATCTACTAGTAAGACACAATAAACCTCTTTTTCGGTATTACTGGTGACTTAATCTGTTATTAATAACGTATTGGCGCTTTGAAAACTTAAATGGAACACAACCTACATGCAGAGCACACACGGAAGGTTACTGAGTTTCAAAAAGGAACACAGTGGTTGTCGTTTGTTTATGTGTTACATATTTGTTTTTCGTTCATTTTTTTTACATAAATAAGGCCGTTAGTTTTCTCGTTTGAATTGTTTTAATTGTCTTATCGGGGCCTTTTATAGCTGACTATGCGGTATGGGTTTGCTCATTGTTGAAGACCGTACGGTGACCTATAGTTGTTAATGTCTGTGTCATTTTGGTCTTTTGTGGATAGTTGTCTCATTGGCAATCATACCACATCTTATTTTTTATACATACATTTGGCGTGCACATTATGGTTTGTGCATTGACCTCCAATCGCTTTTTTTCAGAATAAGAATTACAGTGGAATGATAAGTATCCCAAAAAAATATTTAAATGACATGTTCAATTAAACTGCACTTGTATTAAAGAAATTGGATACATTGGAAAATATATTCAGACAAAATGTTCACAGACATTAACAACAAATCACAACCTCAATTATGTCCATTTATAAGGACATATGATCAAGTATAATGTTCCATCTCTTTTTCTTTAATTACCTTCCATTTAAAGTATCATTCAATCTTCTTCGAGATTTTAGAATTTCCCAAGACTCTCAATACTTTTTACACAATTAGCACTACTACTTTTTCAATCAATTACATTGAAGATAATAACATGTCTGCTAAAGAAATATAAGTTCATCCTGCAATGACCTTTCTTCTATACTAAAGCAGGTTGACAGATAACATTATATTTTACTGGTATCCTGCTGTGATGTGAGCGACCGGTTATATTCCAATTACAGTTTGCGTCACAGCTTATCTTTGGTTCCTTCTTTTATGTCAGACATGTCGATTTCATAAAGGAAATAGCTAAAGGTTGAGCAGTAAATAACTTTGCGTTAAGGTATACGTAGCTTATAGATGCATGGTATACCGCCATCTTGGATTGTCAATTCCCAGTACAAAGTCGGTCTAGTTATTTGGTCAAATCTGCCAATTTGGAGACAGATTTGCAATTTATTGTTTAGACTGAACATTTATATAAGAAAACTTGGTAATTCATTGTATAACTTAAAATATTGAAAAAATATCAATTTGGTTTTAATCTTTATCAAATAAGCCATTAAGGAGACAACTCTTTAGAACAAAAAATACTGACTGTACGGAAATTCTTTTTACCTGTAGCAAAAAACAAGTTCGTGACACTATTTATTTATTTTCTGTAACTATAAACTTTTCTCACAATTTATTTCAAATTAGTAACTCATCTATATAGATTTTTTTGTATGTACATACAATCTTTTTCATCAACAAACTATTAAACTAGGCAACGACTCAAAACTGAAATAGCTTTGACCCAAATTTTTATTATATATAAAAAAAACATAGAATTCATTTTGCAAAGTATAAGAAAATCTATCTAAGAAATTTACTTTGACTCCTAAGCGTTAGTGTAAGATTACATGATAAGAACAATATTCGTACAATGTAGGAAAAAATACAAATGCATTGTGAACGTTACGAGCGATACAAAAAATGTGTTCTAGTTCAGTGAATATGGACCTCATACTAAATTACTAAACATATAAATGATCTAAAATTAAAAATCATACAAGACTACAAAGTCCAGAGACTCCCGACTTAGGACACGCGCAAAAATGAGTGGGGTTAAACATGTTTTGTGAAATCTCACCCACCTATAGGTTTAGCCAATGTTTGGGATAACAAAAACTTATCAAATCAAAATTATATATAAAATAAATTTCGCACTTTTGAAACTATTTTCTCTAGTTATATTCATCAAGAACACTCGAACTAAATAGTTATCAAAGTTATCAGACTTCTAATTTGATACGCCAGACGCGCGTTTTCGTCTACATAAGACTCATCAGGACGCTCAGATCATAATAGTTAGACAGCCAAAACAGAACATGTATACACCTAAACGATTAATACATTCTTAGGAAAAAATAAAATAGCAAAAATACAGAACTCCAAGGAAAATTCAAAATGAAAAGTCCCTTATCAAATGGCAAAATCAAAAGCTCAAATACATCAAATGAATGGCAAAGAACAGTCGGGAAATTCCTGACTTGGAACGGTAATTTTCTTATGTAGAAAGTAGTGGATTAAAACTGGTTTAAAAGATAGAGCAACCTCTCACTGGAGTTAAATATATCCAAATAATATTTACAAATAATAACAAAATTTATCTTAGGTCAATTTTGATTGGTGGAATTTTGAATTTAGTTTCTAAATAATATCTTAATTCATCAAAGGGTATTTAAAAAAGGTCTGTAATAAATTATGTAAGTACCAAAAACACTGATAACTGAGCTGATGATATCCTCATTTTAATTAGTTAGTTAAGGGGGCACCCAACACTATACCCCAAAAAAATCCTGTCGTTTAATTTTTCTTATTTTTTTTTTTCATTGATAAACTAGGCCAACCTCAACATCTTGTAAAAATTTTAAAAGATTTGAACCATAGGTTTAAAAGATTTGGCAACTCAAATACGGCATCTTTTACATACTAGTATCGGCCAAAATTGGAAGTTTCTGAAATATGGATATAGGGTTGAATTTGTTAAAAATTTAAAATTTAATCCTAAATTGACAATAGCATAGCTAATAATGATTGCTGGGGTGAATATTAGTTCACTGATACCCCTTCCTTGTAAGTTTTTCATTCCGGATTTAAAATTTTGCCAGAACTTTAATAGGGGGTATCAGAATCAGCCCCGAAAAGTGATTGCTGTGCTTCTAGTATTTGAAGAAGATTTTTTTTTTTTGAAAAAAAATGTGTCGCTTAATTCTTTCATAAAACTAAGCATTTGGAGTGCTATACTAGTCGGTTATTCTTGCAAAATTATTTTAAAATTTAACCGTTAGATTTTTTGGTATTTAAGTTTAAATTACGTCCCACCCTCAAATTGGTTCATTAGATAAGAGCAAAATATATTCAAAAAGTACATAATGGCCATATTTTTGTTCGTCTTTAGAACTAGGCCTTAGCTATTTGGCATGTTGATGTATCATCACAGGGTTAAGTGGCTTGCATCATGATGACCTTTGTGTGACCTTCAAATGTGACCTCAAGGTCAACTTTATGAGTTTTTTCCCGTGAAAACCACAACCATGTAGGCCATAACTTCTTTGCCTTTTGACCTAGGCCTTACATCTTTGGCATGTGGATGTATCATCATGAGGTGGTGTGCCTTCTTAAAATTTTAACCTTCATGTGACCTTGAACTTTGACCTCAAGGACGATAAATGTGGTTTTTGGTAAGAAACACTTGTACGGGCCATGACTTTTATGTAGTCAGTATGAATTCATATTTATTTTAAAAAATCATATTACACAAGCTTTAATCGACCATACAACAATATAGAAAGATTAATGACATGTCAACCCATTCAATTCACACGGAATAAATAATGGACATGTAGTCACATAAAATTGTTTGAAAAGGGAATCGTTTCTATTGAAGCGCAGCGTACGTACTTAACTACTCAACAGACAGCAAAGTGAAAACTTCCTAGAAATCAAACAGTAGGAGGAGTTATGCAAAATAACTATATACCAATAATGGGAGGGACGGAAGGACAGACGGACAGGGGTTAAAACAATAACCCCCCCCCCCCCCCCCCCCCCCCCCCCCCCCGCCCGAATTTCAGTTGCAGGGGCAAAAAAAGGATGTAACTGATTTTTCATTTGAGATACGAGCTGTTGAAATTAAAAGCATGACACGCCAAAAATACACATGATTCATAGGGAAAGTGTTAAAGTTGGCAGATGCTTTACATGATCAAGATTTTCAATTTATTGGTCTTTTGGCCAGATTCAAAAATATACAATTCAAAACTTAACGACAAAACCATTGGTGCAAAGAACCACGGCTCATACGAGATGAAATAGAGCTGACATCCTTTTACTGTTAAATTAAGTTCGTTAAACATAGAATGTTTTTAGTATTTCTGCAGAGGTTATGAAAATTAGATACAACTGGTTTTTAGTTAAAAGCACGGCAGTTACAAGTTTCACATTATTTTTGGGGCCCCTTATTATTATAGAGAATAATTACTCTATTCAGTAATAATCTTGAATTGAGACTTGAGAAGAAACATTTTCACTTGTCACTTGCAATAACACCACACTTTCTTTTTTATATTTATTTCAAAATTGCATTTATATAAAAAAAAAAAAATACGGAAAGATACACAAGTTAACATGACAAATGCACAACAAAAGAAAATAACAAATATCCCTTCGAAATTTAAATTTGATAAAGCGAAAATGACATGTTCTATTTATATCATACATGACTTTGTGTAGTTTCAGTTTCAAATATGATTCTAAATATAGACTTTACTTTCCCTAAAATTGCGGACGGATTGAAGACACGCGTTAATTTTCTACACCTGTCAGGATAAAGGTTGGAAAAAGATACTAGAAAGATATCGTTTTTTTTATTCAGATGAGTTAAGAAAGCAAAAATATGTGTAGTGTTTTTTGGACTGAAAAGGACATTTTTTTCCTTCTTTTTGCCTTGTTCCGTGACATGTAAATGATGCACTGGTGGTTGATTATCCCTCTGGGTATCTTCTAACTTTTTACATGATATAAATCATGCAATAAATATTCAATTGCACTTTAAAAAATATGACAGCAATTATAAAATTATAAATTATTCGTAATCTTTTTAACCTTACTACATGTATTACTAAGGCCATAGTGTATTTCCTTAAAAATCAAACCTCATGTTTTGTTTAAAAAAAAAGTATTGTGGAGTCAATTCAGTTTTAATTTAATCAATTTCTACAATCATAAGCATTGTGTAATTGTCCAGGGATTCTTATTTATTTTGTTAAAATTTTATTGTCGGAGGGAGCTACCATTTGAGGTAGGAGGGGCCCTGATCCCGAAATCCCGGCTTAAAAAAACGAAATCCCGAGGTCCAGAAATCCTGACATCCCGAAATTCGAAAAATAGAATTTCCGGATCTCGAAAGGGTCAATCCCTAAATCCTGACCTTAAAAACACTCGATCCCGGAATCCCGATAAAGGTCCTATCCAACCTCAATTGAGGAGGGGGGGGGGGGCTTGGATGAAATTTGAAAAAAGGCAAGACAGGCTTTTGAACAAACAAAGGCAGGATCAGTAATTTAGCATAACAAGCAATTACAAAAATTAAAAAAAAAAAATGCAGGACAAAATTTTAAATCCTAGCCCTCCCCTCAAATCAAATGGTAGCATCCTTAGAATTTTGACTTTTTGTACTTTATTTCATTTTATTTAAGACCTAGGCATTGCCAAGTAAAAAACGAAAACAGTTATGGTACTTTCTCTTTCTGTTTCCCTCCTTTTCTAACGTCCTAGCTGGTTTTCTTTTGGTAAATTTATTTCACTTTGAAATTTCCCTATTATATGTCTCATTGAAGATTCATTTATTGAAAATGAGTAACTTTAAATGAATTAAAAGAATAACAAAGGGTGTACAGCTGGTCTTAGCAATAATGTAAACATTCTAATCATGATCTTTTAAAAGCTTACATGTTGCACATAATTTTAAAACGTAGCAATGAATCAGACTATGAGTAAGAGTTATCTTTTCTTAGGTGTTCTGTACCCCCTTCGAAATCTTAGCGAACGTTATCTTATTAATCTGTAACATGATGTAATTCATATTGAAATGCCATTTAAACTATTTTCAAACGAAAGATGAAATAAGAATCATTTACATAATCTTTTAAAAGATCTTAGACCTATAATATTCTAAATAGTTTGTCGTTTAATTTTAACCAGCTTCTAAGATATTAATTTATAAATTTTCTTAAAAGGTATAAAACATCAAAGTTGAAATTTTATCAGTATATCATGAAATTTGACTGAAATCATTCGCCTCATAAGCAGAAAATAAAAGAATGAAATCAGTATACACATTGCTTTGCAAGATGACAACCTGTTCGTAATTAGAGGCTTACTAATTTCCTTCCAAAGAATAAAAGAAATTACATTAATACTGTAAGTACATGAATAAATTAAGGCAAAAGTACATGTACATGAATAAATTAAGGCAATGTAGTATCAAAGGTTATCTACAAGGATTTGATTGGCATGTCAACTCGGCCTACACTCAACAATCTGAATCAAATCCACATGACTTTATGTTAAGTCTTGAAGTGAAATGCAGCGTTGGTAAATTGTTTCAAATAACACTTATTTTAACAGTTTTTTTAACAGATTTTTTTAACAGATTTATTTTTTTAACAGATTTTATACAATGGCATATAAGGTTGTCCATTGAAAATCAAAGACAACATTTTGGTCAAGATCAACATGGGAACATACATGTATATATATGTTCTACGTCATCGTCATAACTATATTTCTAATTGTTTCCTCTAAATTCTAAATGACCAGCAGATAGTTTATCAATAAATGAGTGTTTATCAAAATGGACAATGGGTCATGAGATTAAACCGTGATTTAACATTTATTTTTTGTTGATATAAAAACTAGAAGATGTGGTATGATTTCCAAAGAGACAATCTCCACAAGAGACCAAATGACTCAGAAATTAAAAACTAAAGGTCTTCGTACTGCCTTCGATAATGAGCAAATCTCATATAGCAAAAAAAAACCAAAATTAAAATATAAAACAATTTAACTATTATATTTTAAAAATGTTATAACAATAAAATATTATATTATTTCATATATTTTGTTTACATCTGGATCTTATTTGTAAACCTTAAATAATGTAATTTCCTCGGCACATGAGAGTTGGTAAATGCTCATTTGTGAACAGCCACATCAGGTAGTTCTTTAAAATTAGTACAACAAGTGATAATTTTATCATATAATAATTTCCTCTGTTCATTATATAATGGACAATTTACTGTAAAATGGGTCTCATCTTCAATAGAATTTGATCATGTGATAAGTAGTGATGACATAGACGTTGAGTTCTCTCTATTTATTTTTTACTATATCTATCGTTCTCAATTCTAAGATCATGAGCACTTATTCTCATTTTACATATAGCTCTTCTTATACTAAAATCTTTAATTGATAAATAAGCCTCCTTTACAAAGTCAGTCTTGTGGTTGAAATAATTTTCTAATTTACTATTACCTTGTGATAAGGTTTCACATCTTTTGACCAACCAAAATGTTTTAAAACTGTTACAAAGTTTACATTTTACAAATTTAATTAATTTATTTAGCTTTGTATCTAAATTTTGTATATAGATAAAGGCAACAGTAGTATACCGCTGTTTAAAACTCATAAATCCATGGACAAAAAACAAAATCGGGGTAACAACTAAAACCGAGGGAAACGCATCAAATATAAAAGAACAACGACACAACATTAAAATGTGACACACACAAAGCGGACTAAGCATTAGACAAAATCCGATGAGAATAACAAATATAACATCAAAACCAAATACATGAATTTGGGATAGATAAGTACCGTGCCACGTCTTATAGTAATGTGAATTCACACTCAAAAATAAGAGAAAACAAACGACACAACGGAAACACAACGTTAAAATGTAACACACACAGAAACGAACTATAATATAACAATGGCCATATTCCTGACTTGGTACAGGACATTTTTAAAGGAAAAATGGTGGGTTGAACCTGGTTTTGTGGCATGCCAAACCTCCCTCTTTTATGGCCATGTGAAATATAACATTAAAATGACAACACAACATTACAGGACTAGAATATAGATAAATAGGAGAACAAGTGATTGAAGTACATATCTCATAATAGGAAGAGTTACCTCAGTTCTTAAAGTAAGATACAAATTATAAATTACATACTAATTAAAAATATAGTGGATTAACCTCGTAAATATGTTTGACTGTCGCAGTCCTTTCATGTCCGAGCATGTTTATATGAAATAAACTTTTTTTGACATTTATATAGTGTAGAATCATTAGTATTGTCGGAAACACATAAGAATGGCATAAATTACAAAAAAGAGAAGATCATCAAAATAATTTCAACTTGATACACGATGATCTGGGTTGGGCTTTGTTGCCATGGGATCCTCGATGTCTAAATTTTTAAATATTGATGGTCATTTGTCTGTTGTAAAGCTAAACATTGTTTTGTCTCTTTTCTCTCTCTTTTCTTGAGTTTGTAGCACCAAATTATTCTTGGTTCTTTATTTTATTGCCCATTTTTCATATGGGATTGCCCATTATTCTCTATTACTAATCTTTGAACGTCAATCCTTATACAATTTATTTTTGAAAGAGTTCTAAATATCTTAATTTCAGTCGAAGAAAACATTGTAATATTGTAAGTGCTTTTTTGTGAGTAGTTTCATTTTATTCAAGTTATATTAGTTCTGTCTATAACATAAGTATCTGTTACCGAAAAATCATCAATTAGTTCTTTAAAATGCATTACAACGCACATTAAAATTTATATTTGTTATCCCGGAATAAATAAAATGTGTTTCCTTAGATTTTAAATGGAACACATCAATTGTATCTAAAGTATTAACTTGGATAATTTGATTTGGAATTAAATTCTGAAAATTGCCCATTAGAAGTAGACATTTAAGTAAACTGAAATGAGTGCATTAATGTGAATCTGAAGACAAAAAGTTTAAAGAAGCATTGAACTTATTGTCATTTCCTCAGATAGCTAATGCCTATAACGATATAGATTGCTTGAAGAGAATACACTCATTTTCTTATTTAACAGAATTTTTCGCATCAATTTTACGATCCTTACCAAATCAGGAATATGATAGTTGTTATCCATTCGTTTGATGTGTTTTATCATTTGATTTTGTCATTAGATTCAGGGATTTTCCGTTTTGATATTTTCCTCGGAGTTCGGCATTTTTTGATTTTACTTTTTTTGTATATAATATATATTATGTAAAATTAACGTCTTTGTAATAGACAAATGTTTTTTTCACTTGTGGTATTGTGTCATTTGCATCCTCTAATATCTCTCGCATTGTTCTCTATAGATATGAACAAAAGAACATGAGGGTGGATGTTTAAGACAGCAATTCACAACACAAGACACAAAATATTAATATACCTTCTGTTTATTGTATTTAAAGTTAACATTTTTAACAATGTCGGTCACTAGTCTAGCCTCTCTTCAAAATTATATAATACATTAACTTTAAAATTTACGGGAAAATAATTATTTCCGAGTTATGCAGTTGTATTCTAATTAATTAGATAGTGCATTGTAACGTTATTACGGTTATATATTATAGTTTAAGTTTTCTGATTTTACAAATATAAAGACGCGTAATGTTTGAAGTGATGTCGTCAAGAAAAGTTGACCGAAATTTTTACACTTACAGGTATTGACTGACCGCAAGACGTGTTTCTACACGAAATTTGCTTATATAAAACATGTTTTATAATATTTAAATTATGTTGTATAATATATGGCATATGTTTATGAGGGCAATACATTGATTAATCAACCTATCATGTCACATTATCAATAAATGTTAATAAATAAACAATGCATGTACATGTTGGAAAATATCAAATTTATTTGTACAGCTTTAGAAACGTGGTTAATTTTTACTAAAAGTGTACTTTGATGGAGAGATGTCTCATTGGACGCATACCACATCTTCTTATATTTATTCAATATTGTTTTGCCTTAAACATATAATTTGTTTTTCAATTTAAATTTCGTAACCACGATTCCCTTCTGTCTTTTTTTTATCTTTTAAATCTTTTCATATATAATCTGTAATAGTCTTCAAAATAATAAATGGGCACCAGAGTACAGCTTACTTATCCACAAAACGCACATTTTAATAGAATAAATGCACATGGTAGCAGGGTGCAATTATAGACATTGGCGAGCAGTCAACCGACATTTCTCTCAATAAATTAACGACAAGATAACCGCTATCCATGGAGATCCTACACTGTATCTCTCACGGTAAACATATGAACAAACGGATGGATAGATTTGTGGTCATGTGTCACGATTAATAAATAATTAACGTTTTTTACAATTAAATCCCATTTATGCACGTTTTCCTGTCTACAAACACATGTTTTTTAAAGAATTTGTTGATAATACACAAATTATTTTGTTTTATATATACTTTATATTATTGTAATTTATTAGTTCCTTAACCAAACGTGACCTTATATAAAAATGATTTAACTTTTATGAAAGTCACTTTTACAGTTAGGTACAGTTCTAACATACCTAAACTATATCATAAATTGTCAGAAGAACTGTTGTAGAACAGTCTAAAAGAATAATTCCTCTGACTTCTCTAGAAGAGTACAATACTGACGCTCAACAACCTACCTTTAAACTATTCTCACACTTTAATCATAAAATGTGCTATGTGTAATTATTCTGGCAAATGTGAAGGAGGTTTTAACTGACCCCAACTGTACACGGATATAGAGGATAAAGCGGTTTTGTAGTTTTCATTAATAATTTTGTAAAAAGACATCAAGATAGATATCACGACCCTTTTGAAATTCGACCAAGGTACTTATAATGCAATGTAAATCATCCCAAAACAGTTTAAGCTTTATTCAGCTGATTTGACAGGTCTGAAGTGAGAAGGCACTGCGTTTACAACAAAAAAAAAGGATTAATATGCACTTGGCATATCTTATAATTTGTGCCTGTTTGATTGCAGTTACTGTAAGCCAGCAGCAACCACCACCATCTCCTCAGCAAATAGCTAAGATTCAAGCGAAAATGAAGCAAGAATGTGAGAAATGCAGATGTGTAAAACGAAATACAGAGTACACCCATGTGAGTCACCTCTATGCAAAGGAACGGTACATAACTTTGGACTTTGTAAATTGTGCATGTGGTATCCAAATTGTTACATGTGTAACACAATGTGTCTTCTATTACCAATGATAACTCAAATTCCGGCAGGGTGAGTCGCATGCGATATGGAAGTTTGGTTGGATTAAGGATGTTCATTTGGTGTACAGTATGAAGCAGATAGCAATTAAGACGTGTCTGCTATTTTACTTTTTATATCATATATACATTTATTACACGGAAATACATGTGAATGGGAAAAAAATTATAGATTGATCAACAAACACTTTTTCATGGAAGCTTGTTTTATATCAATACATGTCTTTCACTGTGTGTGTGTGTTTTGTTTTTTTTTCTTTTCTTTTTTTATAATATAATGGATTTGGAATTTTATTATACGGAACTGTGTGTGAATAGAAAAACTGACACAATTTGATAACCAACTTGATCATTTATTTGTACTGATCGTGATTTATTGAAATTTGAATATTTTTTTCCACATAACATGTCAATGTCTAAAATTTTAGTGACATAAAATACAAGTTTAGGTTGTAACAAATTTAAAGTCGAAATAAAAGTACAACACAATTGGCAATACATGAGAAAACACAGTATTATAAATATCTATATTATTAAACGAGAAGACCTCATTTTGTGTGTCGCTTCTCTTCCCTCCACAATAAATCAATCATCATGCTTCTGTGTCCTATAGGTAACATGCATAGTCGCATTTGTCATCCATTCTTATGATTATTCAGATTGAGTTATTTTGGGGAAAAAACGACAAAAAAGAAGTCCGGATATCATTCCGTCATTAGACTAAATTTTAGTCATGGATAAGACTTCCGGTTTGAAACATACACAAATACAACCAATCGTATGATAGATAACAAACATGAAAAATAAATAAACCAATCAGAGCGTTTTCAATACCATGGTGCTTCGATCGCAAGAACCACAACTATTATACTTCCTTATAGAGGACAATTATTTTTCGCGTTTGTAAACTACGATTATACTAATTCAATATATAGAGACTCTATGTCTTCTGTCTACTGTTTTCTTTGAAATGTTAACGTTTACTATCTAAGGGGTCATACCAGTTGCATATATATTAAAATAAGTAAAACATGTGACACAAGTACAAACAATCGTATGATGGATAACAAAAATGAAAAAGATAAATAAGCCATTCATATCATGGTGCTTAGATCGCAAGAATCACAACTATTATACCTCCTTAGAGAGGACAATTATTTTTCGCGTTTCATATCATGGTGTTTATATCGCAGGAACCATAACTATTATACCTCCTCAGAGAGGACAATTATTTTCGCGTTTATCAACATGTAAACTACGACTGTACTACTTTAATATATAGAGACTCTCTGTATTCTGTCAGGGACTTTCTATATTAGTATAGAAAGTCCCTGATTCTGTCTACTGTTTTCTTTGACATGTTTACTATGTATGGGGTCATACCACTTGCATATATATTAATAAGTAAACATGCTCAATAGCTGACTATGCGGTATGGGCTTTCCTCATTGTTGAAAGGCCGTACGGTAACCTACAGTTGTTAATGTCTGTGTCATTTTGGTCTTTTGTGGATAGTTGTCTCATTGGCAATCATACCACATCTTTTTTATATCAACTTCATCTAAAACTACCTCGACCAAAAACTTTAACCTGAAGCGGGACAGAAGGACAGACGACGGATGAACGAACGAACGAACGAACGAACCCACGGATGCACAGACTAGAAAACATAATGCCCATAAGTGGGACATAAACAATTTGGGTTGAAAGGAAAAACAGTGATTTGGCAAAAATGAAAGTAAGGTAGAGATTAGAGGGAGGCAGGACCTTTTTCGGGGCGTCGGGATCGGGTGTTTTTAAGGTCGAGATTTTGAGATTGTTCCTTACGGAATCCGGGAATATATTTTTCGAATTCGGGATTCGGGGATATGTATTTCTTTAAATTCTGCATCTCAGGATTTCATGATTTTAAGCTCGGGATTTCGAGATCAGGATCCCTCCGATCACCCCTCAAATTAGCCTAAGTCGGTCTTAGTCATTTATACATGATTCATATCCTACCATTGGTATGTTAATAAGGCTCTCAAAAGAAAAGGCACTGATGGATTGTCCTTGAAGCATAACTTATTAGACTAATAATGGTCTATATATAAGCAGTTACATTTATTTCATGTTTGAAACGGTGCAAATTTTTAATTTGATTTGACTTTTACCAAAAGAAGCATTGTAGCAAAGGAGAAGAATAATTGTGGTCTGAGGCCAGAAACACGAAAATAATTGAATTTAACAGAAAGGAAACACATATCGGACTTTGGAAAAAGGGAGAGGGCTTTTGATACCTTTTATGAAATTCTCCAGTCCATACATAATAACTTTTACAAAAATGCATCCTACAACAGTAGTATATGCCCGCGATTTCGCGGGTGTGTTCTAGTAATGATTAAACTAGAGCATTGACTTTATGTAATGATATAACAATATGATGTCAATGCTCTATTTCATTCATTAAGTAATAAACATTACTATGTATGTGATCCTGTTTTATAACTCGGTGATTATAAAAGTGTATGTCACAACGACTTGTCATTTATTAAACCAACACAGTCTTAATTAACTAGTTCCGCAAATAATATACATCTTTACTGATTTCTACGTTTACATCTAAAAGGTAAATTCATTTATCCATTTCAAAAAGACAACGGTTATCACAGTACATATTTATCAGGAACATATATATGAATATGATTCGAGCCCCGACTCCAATCTTAATTGACTAAGATTGTCAGTTTTCCTATCGAAGGTCGGTGGTTTTATCCGGGGACTCTGGCTTTCTTCACCAAAGTTAAACTTGCCACCACGAAAAAGCCTAATTGCGGTTCTTAAAAGTGGCGTTAAACATGAACAAATCAAATATGTATATGTTGTTCCCAAATATGTATGCATGGCAAGTAAGCTCAGTCCTAACTAATGACGTAAACAAGACAATAAGTGTTCTAATTTTGTTAAAAGAGAACCGAAATAACGTGAAATGTATGCATTTTATTTATAAAATAACAGTATGTAGCTTCTTTAAAAGTTTTTAAAGAAAACTATCAAATGCTATAATAGATGCTATAACATGTACTGACATTTGTCAATTCGGTCTTACTCTAAATAGATACATGTACATATCAACTAGTTTTCCTTTAATGAATGATTTGGTTAAAACATAAATAAACACATAGTTAGACGTTTAGCTAGCAATAAAACCAGGTCAATCCACCATTTGCTTCATAAGAAAATGGTGGATTGACCTGGTTTTATTGCTAGCTAAACGTCTAACTATGAGGAAAATGGATGATTGACCTGGTTGTATTGCTAGCTAAACGTCTAACTATGAGGAAAATGGATGATTGACCTGGTTGTATTGCTAGCTAAACGTCTAACTATGAGGAAAATGGATGATTGACCTGGTTGTATTGCTAGCTAAACGTCTAACTATGTGTTTTCATAAGAAAATATCTGTACTAAGTTAGAAATATGACAGTTGTTATCCTTTCATTTGATGTGTTTGAGCGTATTAATTTGCCATTTGATAAGGGACTTTCCTTTTTCGAATTTTCCTCGGAGTTCAGTATTTGTGTGATTTTACTTTTGACTGTTTGATATTTAACATCCAGTGGTAAACATTACAAGAAAATCAGGAAGAGGACATGTGAAAGGTTGTTTTATTATTTCAACACCACTTGGGCTATGGCACTTTCAATGGACGTTTATTCCTACGCGTATCACAATCCTATACGTCTGTACCCTTGTATTGACATGGAATAGCTATAATGTATCCTTATTTATTAATGTTACTATTTCTTATAACATTAGTGCTACATGGTGACCCCTGAAGGTTATGGGTGTATGTTTATTTTTTTTTCATCCTCATCATGCTCATAGCTTTAGGTATCATGAATGCATATTTGCGAAAAAGTTGTTGTCTTCAAAGATACAAATTTGCTTTATATGGTACTATGGGTCCTCCTAATACATTTAAGTCAAAAAAGGTATGCGTCTTTATAAAATTTAATATACAACTTAAATGGGATCTAAAACTTATTGTACAATTTTGATAACCTACCATCTTTCTGTAGCCATGCACCGGATTGTCCTTATTTGTATGACACCAACATTCTACCGTTTGTGTTTCCTTTGGAAGCTTAGTAAATTTTGTATTCGACATATATCAGAGGGGGAGGACAGGGTTAAGGGAGACAGGGAGAAAGAGGGTAGGAGAAAGGATAAAGGGGGTGGGAGAAAGGAGAAAGGGGGTAGGAGAAAAGAGATGAAGGCTGGGAGAAAGGAGAAAAAGATGGAGAAAGGAGAAAAAATAAAATATCTCTCCTTTTAAAAAATGATCTAATATTTCGAGAAAAAATATCTCAAAAGGAGATGTTTTATTTTAATGGGAGAAGGAGAACGGGGGAAGGATAAAGGAGAAGAGGGGTGGGAGAAGGGAGAAGGGTACCCCCTGTCCTCCCCCTCCTATCAGGTCTCTTTTTTGCAAGCTGGAGCTGTATATGATTAATCTTTTTATCGAAAACCTTTCTGAGACAGAAACTAAATGGCTGCATAAAGTTTGGACTTTATGCTTCCAAATGAATGATGAAATATACCAGAGGGATATCAAGCTTCAGAAAAGAGAAAACAAATTTATAAAAGTAAAAATGACAAATAACAGGGGTGACATCAATAGACCCAGAAGGTTGGGGATATCCTACCTCTCCTGTGAAACACACAAGGTCTCTCTTTTGCAAGGCATATATAAGATATAGTCGGAACTGCATTTGGTTAATCGTTTCATGGGGAAAGTTTCTAAAACAGTACTTCAATGAATAAACATCAAAATATCAAATATGTTGATTCAAGTTTTACATCGTCATTGGTCCGCATAAAGGATCTAAATATGTTTTTACAGAAGAAAGCGAAAATCTCAAAGATATTTTCTGCTTTATGGATTATCAGTAACGAACAGTTGTTACTTATATTGACTACAACAAAAGAGATGAAAGACAGTGGTATATTGGAACTCATAAGTTGAAAAGAAACAGTCAGAAACATGTTAAAAAAACAAGAACTAAAAAGACATTATGCATACCTCAACATAGAAAACTAAAAACTGAGCAGTAGGTGATTTCATGTGCTCTGATAGCGTTTACAGAGCCGTCGTGTTGATCAAACAACGTGGTAAATCTTTTTCGGTAGGTCATATTCGATTAAAAATGGAAGGGCTTATATTACATGGAATGGGATCTATTTAACTGAGTGGTACTGTTTATTACACTCAAAAGGCTACGTTTTTTAGTTATTTGTGTAATGTTGTTTTATCAATTTTCAAAGCAATCTAGACTTTATATACCATTTTACATGATGGTCTTTGCGAAACATGTTTCTAGATGGTTTATCTTTTCATCATTCGGAATTACGTAGTTTTATAATGTTGTTAATTGTGTTAATTAGTAAATGATTATTTACCAGACATGTGACTTAAAAAGAAATGTCAGAAAAGGTCAGAAATTGATGTTAATTCTACCAAGTATATGCAGTTTTGAAGATGTTTCGTAACCAAAATTAATTATTATTTTGAAGACATCAGCATTATAATCACGACTTATCGTAATGTTTCATTTGTGTTTATGAGTAGTAGTTTACTCATTTTAAGTAGTTAAGATCTTTAAAAGACAATACAAATACAGGGAAGGGAACAAGTATTCACGATGCTGTTGACTTACTTTTTAATTTGTGCATTGATTGGAATAACCATAACTCAGGCACCCCCAGCAATGACGCCACAGCAAAAAACTAAGATGAAAACCACAATGCAGAAGCAGTGTTCAAAATGTAAACTGTGCGAAACACCAACGAACAGCATTCATCCATGTGAATCCCCTTTGTGTAAAGGAACGTTACCTAACTTTGGACCTTGTAAAATGTGCGTGCAATACCCGAGTTGCTTTATGTGTAACACTGTGTGTATTATGTTACCAATGATGGCTCAAATTCCTCCATCTTTTGGCAAGTGATTATGTCATATACTTTGATATACATATTGGATTCATGCCTTGTTCATTATTTCAGTAGTAGACGGATATTATTTCTTTTATTAATTTGATGAAATTTAAATGTGACTATGTATATATTACTCGGAACAGTATATAAACATCAAAATCGACAACTGGATTTATAAATGAAAGTTATAGTGAAAGTTAGTTTTCAGCAATGGAATAGGTTATTTTATTTCATTATTTTTTTTGCCGTACTGGCCGTTTCATAATCTAAAGTATCATGGGTAATTTCATTTGTTCGTACCCCAAAAGAAAAATAACGTCATGTCAATAGTTGAATTTCTATTGTTTATGACATTTTTAACCAATCAGGAGGTTTTGGTGTACATTGTGGAAAATATTACCCAGGATGCATTAGATTCTAAAACGGCGAATTGTAGGGTTTATTTTCAATGATTTTACTGACTTTTACGATTGTCGCTAAAAATCTATGGTATTGTACATTTTTAATTATTCAAGTCTTTATACATCGCTTGGTTTCACATATTATATATAGCTTAACTGAAGAAAGGCACTTTAGAAGCATGATAAAAAAAATTAAACCGCACGTCTAATGAAATAGCAAAAATAGTGAAAAATATCTAACAATAAGTAAATGATAAATTGGTTCACAGATTACTATCATTTAAAAGAGCCCTTTAGCTATCAGACTGTGTCATTTAAAATAGCCCTTTAGCTATCAGACTGTGTCATTTAAAAACGTTTTCTCGACATAGCTTAGTATATATTAACTGGCTTTTTATATTTAAGTCATGTCAGGTTTACGAATTTTAGGATTCTTGTTTTCTTGCCTATTACCTGAGATCACCCCCACTTTTTGGTGGAGTTCGTTTTTCTTAGTCTTTTAGTTTTCTATGGTGTGTCTTCTGTACAATTATTTGTCTTTTTATATTAAGACATGGCGTTGTCAGTTTATTTTCAATTTATGAGTTTGACTGTCCCTCTGGTATCTTTCGTCCCTCTTGCAATAAATGAATTATGCATCTTCAGAGTACAAAACAATGCGACCAGAAGAGATGCACGATTAGTACAAATGTACCAATTGGAATACCGACTGACTGTTGAAATATCAATTTGCCAAACTCAACAAATATATTGTCGATTTGAAAGTCAAGCATTGTGATAATATTCCCGTCGCTGTAGTTTCTGATAGAGTAAGTGTTGTTCTTTACGAAATACGAATTAATACAACCCAAAATAAGAAATTTATACCTATTATTTCCATTTTTATAGACAAATCTCCATTTAATGAGATGGGAAAGTATATCTTTTAATTTAGGATGGAGAGTTGCAGTGTAAAGCGTAGATATATCAAAGTTCTAAATGTAGAGTCAAAATTATAAAGATTGCGATATAAGATTTAGATCTTGATGATTCAGCTATGTATCGTTCTTTGTACGGAAGTTATGGTAATAAGTATAATGTCGGTAGGTTTTCTCGTTTTCTTTGATGTTAATATGTAAAATTTCACCCTTTCTAAATGCTGATAAACAATATGTAGGTTTACCAGTTGTGCTACTTATTCCAAGTTTTTCTGCGGGACATTGCAAATGATGATTTTTACAAACGAAGACAATATTATTGGAGGCTTTATTGACCGGAACAACACCATATTTGTCGTGGAAAGAGTATAAAGCATCCACAGTTTAATTGTTCTTGAATGAAACTCTTGTGCTCAAAGTTCATCGTAGATTCTGAATACTTAAACTCATTATAGATACCAGGATTGAAATTCTATGTTTGCGTTTCGTCTTCAAAATACAAAAGACTCATCAGTAACGCTCGAATAAAACTATGTTAAATAGGCCAAATAAAGTACGAAGCTGATGAGCATTGAGGATCAACAATTCCTACAGCAAAACTTTTGCCAAATACAGATAAGGTTATCTATTCCTGAGTTAGAAAACGCCTTAGTATGTCAAAAGTTTTGTTAACAAATAGTTTATAATTAGGACCATATAAATGAAATGCGCTTCTGAATGCATAATCGAACAGATTTGATCCATTCTGGCAAAGTTTCCAGTTCTGGTTCTTCTGTTATGCTGTTTTAATTCAGTTGCAGGTAATATATTTGCAATCAGATTTTAAGAAAAAAAATGACCGTTTCATTGAATATGAAAACTTCTGTTTGATAAAGTTGTGTGGAAATGTAGTTTAAATAGTTGAAAAGATAAAACTGTCGCAAGTAATAAAACGACAATCAAAAACACGTAATATTCAACACAGCAAGGAATTTCTATATTTAAGATTTTGTTATTTAAACTATTGTTATATGTTTTATTACTCTAAACAATGATATTAAGTTGTATGATAGAAGTTAAGGAACTAGCTTAAATCTCTGAAAATAGTTGTAGAACACTTATTTTTTGGTATATTTTGAAAGTGAATAAGATATTTTGCTTGAGGATTTTATGATATAGTTTAGATACAATCACATTTTTTTGTAGGGGATTCAAAAACTAGTAGGTATGGTTGCTTGTGACATAATTATACCTACTGTGAAAAAGTTAAATCACAAAAATACTGAACTCCAAGAAAAGTTCAAGACGGAAAGTCCGTAATCAAATTGCAAAATCAAATGCGCAAACACATCAAACGAATAGACACCTGACATATTCGTGACTTGGTACAGGCACTATCCTATATCCACAACGATGGATTAAACCTGGTTTTGTGGCTAGCTAAACATCTCACTTGTATGACAGTTGAATACAATCCAATTAGATATACAACGATGTGTGAACAAAACAAACAGACATAATAGGTAAAAGTGTCAAAAATAAGGGGTACGACAGTGAACATTATGATATCATCTTAATAAAAAGGGGACTCGTATTGAATACTCCGTAATTTAAGAGAGGTATTTTATAGACTGGTCATTCTTTTTGTCGTCGATTTTTCTGTGTTAATTACAACCTTCTTTATATATCATACAAAGAATAAAATTAAAAACAACACATACTTTGATTCAAACTAAAATCGTCCTTGGTCTGCTTACAAGCGTAATATTGAAACTCATAAGTCTAAAATAAACAGGCAACACCACGGCAAAATCAAGAAAAAGTACAAAAAACACAAAATAGACCTCTCAAAACTAAGCAACACAAACCCCTGCAAATACCAGGTGCGAGGTCATGTGATCTGAGAGCGTAATTAGATCAGACTCATAAAACTGGCAACGCCATGACTAAAAAAGAAAAAAACAAACAGACAAACTATAGTACGCAGAACACAGAACACAAAGTAGAAAACTTTAGACAAAGCAATACGGAACACCTGGGTCGATCTTTGGTGCCCTGGTAGGGTAAGCAGATATTGATTTGCATGTGACTTTCGTCGTATTGATCGTGTTAGTAGAAACTAGGTGACAAATCTGATTCGGTACGTCACAGTGATGTTCTTTTATCAAAATTCGGAATTCATTGATTTTTGTTGGTGTTTTAACGCCACTTTTCAGTGCTACTTTTGGGCTATTTTGTGGCGGCCAGTTTATATTGGTGGAGGAAGCCGGAATGCCCGAAGAAAACCAACGACTATCGATACAAAAACTAGCAAAATCCAGTCAACTAAGATTGGAGTCAAGTGCATTCGGACGAGCGGTGTTCGACCTGACAACCTCAGTGTTGACTGGCTAGTGATTACAATAGTAAAACTACATAGACCATTTTACTACCGAGGCCCTTAGCTCGGATTTCAAGGACGCAATGTAATTTGTTCTTCTGTCAAACCTTATATACCGTTCTACATGTTTTGTTTGTGATACGTGTTTCTTAACTGTTTTTTTTAAATTTATTATGCAAATTATTCTGTTTTATAATGTATTTCATTATGTTAATTAGTAAAAAAATATTTAACAGACCTGTCACTTAACAAGATATGTCACGAAAGGTTAGAAATTGATGTTAGTTATATATGCTTTTTTGTGAGGTTTCATAATCTAAATTAATTATTTTTATGAAGGCTTCAACATTATCATCACGACTTGTTGTAATTTGTCATAGGAAATTATAAGACCATGTGAACTCCTTCGTAAGTAGTCTCGCTCTGTAAAAGCAGTCCGAATATAGACAAGTGAACAAGTATTCAAGATGATGTTGACTTACTTTTTAATTTGTGTAATGATTGGAATAACTATAACACAGAAAGCACCAGCAATGACACCACAGCAAATAGCTAATATAAAAATAAAAATGCAGAAGGAATGTTCAAAATGTAAAATGTGTGAAACGCTGAACAATAGCATACATCCATGTGATTCACCCCTGTGTAGAGGAACGATGCCTAACGTTGGACCTTGTAAAATGTGCTCTCAATACCCGAGTTGTTACATGTGTAACAGTATGTGTCTTCTTTTACCAATGATATCTCAAATTCCGCCATCTTTTGGCAAATGATACTGTCATATATTGCTACTTTGCTGCATCGATTGGATTTATTACTTGTTCATTGTGTCAGTATACGACAAATACAAATTATACTATTTCTTCTATAACCCGGATGTAATTATACTATGTATAAATTTCACGCAGCAGTATACGAACATCAAAATGGACAAAAAGGATTTATAAGGGAAAGTTATTGTGAAAAACTAATAAATGCACCTTTATTTTTATATCATTCATATATTCAATTTGTATATCTTTAATTTCTTAAATCTATTTTTTTTTTCTTGTTAACATTTTAAATTCTTTTTATATTATTATGATTCTTTAATGTATCAATATGGCTATTACTCGCTGTCGTTTTTCTGCAATAATTTAGTAAAAATAAGTACATGATATCAAACATGTTGTTTTAAAAATGAGTTATTAAATTTATTATCTTAAATAGCTGACTGTAGACCATCTAATTTAATGTGAGACCTCTAAATCAATGTTTAAGTTTATTACCTAGAATATTAAAACCTTTTTCATCCATAATTTATTTTTTCTTAATTTTCTGAGTAAACATTTAAAGCATTCTTGAAATAGTTATACTTTTGATCTGAGTTTACTATTTAAAGCATCTTTCCAGTCAGCTAAGAGGTATTTTTTTAAAATCAATTCTGTTTTGTCATTATGTTTGTGTATGTGTTCCTTTGTTTAAATATAATATATTGTACCTTGTTTTGTGGAGAGGGCTTACATAGGCTATGCCTGTTTCCCAATCCAATTTATTCGAATAAAATATTGTTTAAATAAAACTATTGTGATCATTAGTTTTCAGCAATTGATCACTTTATTTTATCTATTTTTTGTAGCATTGTTAATGAAGTGTTAATTTTCAATGATTTTGTTTAGTATTATTAGTATTTTCATTTATTAAAAGTCTATTATGGTTATATAATTTTTCAATTATTCAAGTCTTTTTACAACTTTTAATGTCACAAATTAGAACATCTCTGGTGAGAGGGAATCTTGAAAGGTTCTTTGAAAGCAAGTCATTTTAAACCTGTAATCCCAACTTTTTAAATGCAGTGAAATACAAATGGAAACTATGTATCTTTATTTGGATATGAAACTGTAGTAAATGTTATCATATTAATTGCCAATACATACGTTTCTTGTCATTTATTTTTCTCTAATGAACCTGATTAGTCATAGACACGCTTTTTTTGTCGTCTGTAACAATCGAGCTCACAAATTATGCATAGCAATTAATTGAGATGACAAAGATCGTTTCAGAAACAAGAAATTTGCATTTTTAAAATGTAATATGTAAATCCGTATATTTGAAGTTAATGAGATACAGACTGATTAATGACATTTATGAATCTAATTTAAGTTTCTCTCGATATTTAAAGTATAGACTTAAATTGATTGATGTATGAATAAATAATCTGATTGTCTAATCAAAGTTGCATACATGTACGTGGTTTAACTAGCTATAAAACCAGGTTTAATCAATCATTTTCTACGTAAGAAAATGCATGTACCAAGTCAGGAAAATTATAGTTTTTGATTTGATTGATGTGTTTGAGCTTTTGATTTTGCAATTTGCTTCATACATGTCAAAGACCAAACAAGATGTCGTTATCGACGATATCGACAATGTCGACACGATATCAAATCCATATTGACAAACGAATACACCGTGAAAAAACACACTGTCGATATCGACAATTTTGGTACGATATCTAATCGATATCGACGAATGAAGATAGCATGAAAATACATACTGTCAATATCGACAATAACAACACGATATCGAATCGATTTTGAAAATTTCTGAATTAAAAAAGGTATTAACAAACAGGACGTCGATATCGTCGATATCGACCACAGCGATACGATATCGATTCGATATCGACATGGAAAATTTTAAAGCTCTCCCCGATGATTTTGGTATATGTATATACATTAAAGGAAAATAAAAACATAATCTTAAACAGAATAGTTTAAGGCCGTTGTTCCAGTTATGTCATGTTTATCTATATCGTCAATATCGACAACCAAGACAAAGGTTTCAGGCCGTTGTTCAAGTTATTGAATGTTTGTCGATATCCATTCGATATCGTCGATATCGACAACAAAGACAGAGGTTTCAGACTGTTGTTTAAGTTATGGGATGTTTGTCGATATCGATTCGATATCGTCCATATCGTCGATATCGACAACAAAGTCAGAGGTTTGGGATATCGAATGCTTGTCGATATCGAATCGATATCAACAGTTAAGACAGAAGATTCAGGCCATGTGGACATAACAACATACATTACGAAAAGTCGTGTATCGATATCGACACGACATCTTGTCTTGGGCATACCTCATTTGCTTAGGAACTTTCCGTTTATAATTTTTCTTGTAGCTCGGTGTTTTCGTGGTTTTACTTTTTGGTTTGATTTATGCAATTTTCTTGTAACGCTGGTGCAGAAGTTTCTCCAGATACACATATATTTTATCAAAGGAGTAAAGCCGGCAGAACAACAATGGTTCTATATATGTTTTTTTAGACGGTTAAATGTATCAAAAACTCCTTTTTACAAGTTCGACATAATGTAATTAATGAAAAATATATTAAATTGAGGTTTTAATGGAATTACAAGTGTTGTATCAAATATACAATTTTACAGGAAGACATTTTACACTGTAAAGCGTATGTAACATTAACAGATGTATTCCACTGAAATGTATCATTGGTATCTGGATAGTTTACTCTCTATCAAACTTTGAAAGTTCTCTGAAGCACAAAAAAAAACAGGATTATGCTATCAAGTATTGTTTAGTGTACACCTGGTTTGACAAATCCATTTTTCAAACAAAAAACAATCATCATTGATAATCAATAAGTTGTTCAGATACTTAAGTATGGTAATTTAAAACTGAATAGTGTATGGTACCGAGTGGAAGTTAATTGTATCATATTCTCAATAACATATTATATCAGAATATTTGTTTGTATCAGTTAAGTTATACATTTAGACCACTGACGTTTCCAGCCTGTTTGTAAATTAGGAATGTTTAAAATTTGGTTCTTAGTTGACTTCTTGACTAGTTGACTTGTTGAAATTTTTCACATGAATTATTCATGAACTTTTTCAAAAAAGAATTTGTATTTTTCATTATTTAAATCAGATTTAAAAATTGAAATGTTATTTGAATTATGTTATTTTACAAATTCAGGTGAAACTTATATGTAAAAAAATCATGTGATTTTCATGTGAAATTCAGGTGCAACTCACATGAACTGATTTCACGTGAGTTTCACGTATACGCTCGTTTGAGATAAAATTATTGGGAATTTCACGTGAGATTCATATAATTTAAATTCACGTGAAATTGTTGTAAACGAAATTTGCCTTTGTAACACAGGCTTTTGTTGATCAAAAATTAATAGTGTCTATCATTTATAAACATTTATTCAAACAAAAATACGTTTTCAAGTAGTGAAATGACTAATATTTAGATTAAATGACTTTATCTTAATATAAATAATAAAGCCATAAAAGAGGGACGAAAGATACCAAAGGGACAGTCAAACTCATAAATCTAAAACAAACTGAAAACGCCATGGCTAAAAATGAAAAAGACAAACAGAAAAACAATAGTTCACACGACACAACATAGAAAACTAAAGAATAAACAACACGAACCCCACCAAAAACTAGGGGTGATCTCATGTGCTCCGGAAGGGTAAGCAGATCCTGCTCCACATGTGGCACCCGTCGTGTTGGTTATGTGATTACAAATCCGGTAAATAGTCTACTTCGGTAGGTCATATTCATGAAAGGGAAGGGGATTGTAGTTACGACGTAAGGAACATTCCATAACGGTCAACCAACTCGTGATGGCGTCCGTAAAATTTACGAAGGGATGATTTCAACTTCACCATTTGGAACTCTTGGTTTAATAGCTTCCTTGTGAGCAGCAAACCTCTATCAAGAAAATCATGATAGGAAATGCAAGCACGGGAATATCGTATCAATTGGGAGATATATACCCCGTATGCAGGTGCTGCTGGAATGTTGCTACTTAGAAATGGAAAGTTCACAATTGGAAAGCTGAAATCATCTCTTTTGTCGTAAAGTTTTGTTTTCAACCGACCCTCATTGTCAATTTCTAGATGTAAGTCAAGATATGAAGCCGACTAAACTGTATCTGTAGTATCCTTTATCTCTAGTTCGATTAGATAGATGCGTTCCACATAGTCACCAAATTTTGAATTGTTTAGTGAAAGAACATCATCTATATAGCGGAAAGTAGAGTTAAAGGATATTGCTAACTTCTTATCTTTCTTCCTAAGAAGTTCTGCATGAAGTCAGCCTCATAATAATAAAGAAACAAGTCGGCGAGTAGAGGGGCACAGTTTGTTCCCATTGGAATCCCGAACGTAACAAATATGTTGTCAATTAAGAAACCAAGCATCTTGATAATATCAGTTTCAGAGAACTTTTTGTTTGAATCAGAGTGATTCTTTACAAAGTAGGATGTATCCCTCCCTAAGACAAGATACTTGTATCTACGTTGGCCATTCTTTTTTATGAAGCAAAGTAATACCAACTCTTTCAATTTGTCTTTTAGTTTGGAATGTGGAATACTTGTCTACAGAGTAGAAAAGTCAAATGTTTTAATACTGTAACAAGATGAAAGAGAGTTAGATTGTATTGAGATCTTTTGAATTTTTAAGTATCCACATCTGATTCACGCCACCTCTAGAATAGGCAGTTTCACAATAACTTTGAAGCCCGTCTTTGATTGCTGATAAAATAGATGTTAATAATTTAGAAAGAGGTTTCGTGGAGCACTTGGAAGACCCAGCAATATACCGTTGTTTGTAAGGATACTTATGTAGTTTAGGTATCCAATACAGTGATGGAAGATCCAGTTCTTCATCTTTGGTTGAAATTCCAAAGGAACATAGAACAGACCTATGATTATCCAGGATTTCCTCTTTGGTAAGTGTCGTGAGGGTATATGTTGAGTTTCCAAGTGAATTGTCAATACCTAATTCGTTTATCAAGCAGTTGATGTAGTGACTTTTACACACAAAAACGATGTTATTTGGGGCTTTATCTGCGGGGACAACAACATATTTGTCATGGAGGTCGGATAGGTGTTTTGCAACATTTGGGTCTTTAAAGATTGACGTAGCATGGGCATTGATGGACCCATTCAGTTTCTTAATTCTGATTTGTATCAACGACCTCACTGCCTTAATCCATTCGGAAAGAGTTTCCATGTCTTCCTTCTCGCGCTTAGCCCATTGCCTGGCATAATCCTCGACTGAATCCATCAAAATTTTAAAGTTGTATTTCCAATTGATGGATTTAGGCTCACGATATTTGGGACCTTTCGATAACACATTTGTAGAGAAGTGTTATTAACAATGTTAAGGTCACCGGTAATAACGTGGCCAGCAGGATTATATGTGAATTTGGAACTAGCACAAGTGCAATCAGGAGGTTTAGACTTGAAGTCGTCAATATCGAGATCCTGCAAAACGCGTTTGTAATTGAAAATTTTAGTTGCAATAGGTTTGGTATAGGTATAAGATATTATTGGCACAGACTGGTCTTTGAAATAAGGAGGTATTTTCGATTGCACTAATTTATGACGAAGGATATTGCCTAGGTTGACGCCATCGAGACCTTTGTTGGCAAAGGAAAGATTAAGAAAAAATCTTTTCTCTTTTTCATCTTTTCCAATGCGAACTGGTTTGAAAAGTCTGTGACTTGCAATATCCGAAATTATAGCTTCAAGTTTGTATTGGTTTGAATGAGGGTTTGTAACAGTGGATTCCAAACAAAAATTGAACAGATAATGAAGTTTTGAAAGGGGTAATGAATAAAGTTTCATGCGAATGTGATGAATACCTAACGGCTTTTGTATGAATGACAGCAAGTCATTAATAGAGACATCATGCAAAGAAGGTGATGTATAATGACGATGACCATGACTGCGTCTACGTCGAGGAGTCGAGTTGAAAATATTCATCACATTCACCGAGTTACACGAAGGACTAGATAGAATACCTATACCATCAATTTTGTCATTGCAGCCATAAGGTGTTGCAGTTCCCAATTGTCTAATCCAGTAGTCTTCTTCTTCATAATGGATATACACAGTTTTTGATATGCAAGACAAAATTGATAAATATCAACGATAGACAAACGAAACCGAATAAGTTATAAAATAATCAGGATATAAGATAAGATACCAATCTAAAGCGATACAGATATAGAAGATATAGAATAAATGTAAGGTATGTCCATACGACTTTTTCGTCTAATATTTTTAGCGACAAACTTTAAACATGGCAAGTGTATTGTTAATCGAAAAGATTCCTAACGTAGATTAAGGCATTTATGTTTGGTATTGGTCAATAACTGCTACATATTTTGATATGAAAATAGTGCGGTGTTCTATAAACTGGCGCATCGTTGTATTTTGTAATTGAACTTTGGAACACTTATGTATGTACTAAATCTTGAATACGAATATGCTAGTAGTTTTCCACTCATTCCGTTCAATGATAATTTTAACAATGTGAGTTTTATAACTTCCCCTTTTTGGATAAAAAAAAAAGACGTCATTACAAATTAATCTCGCATGACTGAGAAAGTATAAATTGGACACATTGCATTGCAAGGGGTTCGATTATCTCTATAAATCATCACAAGACACACATTTTTCTATTTTTTAGGAAAAAGGAAATGCACTTGAATAACACTCAGACAAATTCTACAACCGTTGGAATAAAAGTACATGTTAAACTAAATGAATAAAAGTAATTGAAGCTAACAAATTCAATCAAGTAAAGTTTGCTATAAAGATAGACTTCTTCACTAAGGTCACCGTCATACTAGCTTTACCACATAATCTAATTTTTAATTGACCCCTATAGACTTCAGATATAATTAAATTGATTTCAGTCTATTTGTATATCTTTTTACTCCGAACAATCCCCGTGAACAATTATCCAAACGAATCGACATTCTCATTCACTCAAAGTTCATCAAGTTTGATTCATTGGCAAAATTCACATCAAAACACGTGTTTTCGGTTTCTAATTAAATTTTTCAAACTCATTTATATATGTGAAACTGTCATAGACGATGTAGTATCATAGATTGTTATAGCACCTATTAAATGTCTTACTTATTAAAGAAATAATTCAATAAGGTATGTTGTACTAATGATAAGAAAAAACTAGGTAACGTTTCAATTGCGCATTGTCAATGCTTACTCATACAAGTCTGAACTAATCTGAAAATGGGTAGAATGCAATCAGCTGATTATTGATTTTTTGTCAACATCTTAATGGGTTCAAGGTGAATTCCGAGTATTGTCTGATCAGGTAACGTCCAGGAATCCCGAACAAAAAGTAAACAAGATGGATGAAATTAAATAGTTATATGTATTTCTCTCGCCAAATTCTTTCGCAAATGATGAATTTTAACCGCCTAATTTTTTTGCGAAAATGACGACCGCCAGTGGAAACCCTGACTAATGAGTATGCGGCACATGGCGTCTCGCTCTTTTGTGTTGACATGTGATTTTCAAAGGAACCTCGAACACACTTATAACTGTACGCAAATTTTCTCATAATGTCTCATTGCGTATAATAAAATAACCATGACTTGGAGTTGACCATTACAATTTTCGTTCTAGTTCTTCCTGTGTACAAGTTTCATTTTCACTGCAATCAAATGTAGAATTAATTTCCTACAACTGTCAAATTCAAGGGTATATTTTTTCCGACTCTTGTCGTTTACAAGCGAATGTGGCGTACTATGATTTGGTGGTACTCACCTCAACACGTACGTATACAAAAGTTTTTCAATAATATAGTTAACGTGAGGGTACCCAAATTGCACCAATTTTGACAGTTTTTAACCTACGTTTATATATGCTTCAGACAAAAGTTTTCATTGTGTTTATTTTTGTAGATGTATCATTATTCACTATATGGTTTCACCAATTTAGTTCTGAATCCATATGGAATCATAAAAAAACTTGGTCTGAACTAATCTCCAAACCATCAATGATTCTGTAATGAGGAGTACCCAAATTGCATCCAAGCTTAAATTCGCATCATCAAAAGTTAAATAGCAGAGCTTTTGTTTATTCTCTTCAAATATTTAGAACAATTGGATACTAGTCCATGCTTACTCTTCATTTTGTAAGAAATGGATACTTGTAACATATTGTATTTGCTTATTTTTAAAAGATGACGTTTTGACGACGTCACATGGCAACGTTTCCGTACATTTTGCTTTTTCAGTAAACATTCCATCTGTTGATAAAAACTGTGGACTTTTTGTGTATATCTAAATATGTTTACCTTTGTTGAAAGACGTCCTATAGTATCTAATCATAAAAACACAAATTTTTTGTCTCTAAGAAATCTTGTAAGATTTCCGTTGCTATTTTGGCTAACTAGGTGCGATTTGGGTACTTGGTGCAATTTGGGTTCCCTCACGTTAGATGTACTCTGTTGTGACAGATATTAACAAACTATACATTATGAAAAGAAATTGTAAATTTATATTGAAATACACCTTATCGCTTTTTGGAAATCTGTCCCGGTTGACCCGTGAATCTGACACGCTTGATCTATTGACGTCATACAATAATATGTTTTCGATTATGACGACGTCAGATCTTTCGCATTATGACGTCAAAATTTTACGGGCACCTTTGTGATCTCCAGTGATGGCTGACAAATAGCGATAAATTGTATTATAAATAATTTAGATTGTATGATACAAAATAATAACAACACATTAAAAATCATACGCGTCCAAAGCGCTTTTCTGGAAATTCTCTTTATCATTGCCGAATATTTGTAAGCCAAGAATGTTTTAGAACCGAAACAGTTAAAGAACTATGTAACCCAAGAGGACCTAAAACATATAGCCAAATCCATGTAAGGTCAACATTGCATAGATCTATTAACTAACAAGATGTTTGAGAACATTTATCAATGTACTATTCTATAAGACAGCAGTACTAATCCTTAGACGGTTCCGTTTTATTTGTATTAATTTAAAACACCATCAACAAGGTTGACATTTATTAACTCTTCTACAGCTTCTGTATGAAGCGGATATGTCTGGCAAAAACCTGATTAGTTAGGTTTATATTAACTTAATTGGTGTATATTCTACATCGATATACTATTTGAATGTTATTTGCACGAAAACCATATCATACATTTTAGAACATAAAATAAATATAAATAAGTAGATTATAGCATAATAACTATAATAAAAATATGTAAATATTTCTATTTTATTGTATCCGGGGGAAACACTCTTAATTACCTCTTTTTGGTGTTTGAAAACTCTATTTCATAATGCATTTCTATTGTCTTTCTACATGTTCTAGCAACTTAGAATTATCTTCAAAAGCAAGCTTATATTTTCCTTGTCCTAACGTTTTTTTTATAGCTTTACAAATGTGAAACATCTATTTATTTGATAATGAAATGTTCCTCAATATTAAATCGGGATACTAAGCTTTATAGTTGTGGTTGTGTTTAATTAGATAGAGTTTTAAGCATTTGGAAAAACAACTGCCAAGTACAATCCAAATTAACCAAAACTAAACTTTTATTAATAAACTTCCCTTTCAAATGAAAAAAAGGACAATGACTTTAGAAACTAATGATAGAATTGAACTCTTAGTGTCTTAAAATGTTGTTCTCCTAAATTTGACTTTCGTCTCATCACGAATTGACATGTTATTACTTATGATGAGATAGGGCTAGTGCTTTTAGGCTAATCATTAATATCCGTAAAGCTCATTTAGTGTTAAGTACATTTCAGGTGCGGTCTTCGTCCCACGTGATATAAATCTATGTGATCCATCTTTGTCTGGCTAATTTGAATTCTATCAACAATTAAGAAGTAAAACATGTTACAATTAATGGTTGGTTGTTTACTTCTTTCGTTTATATCTGATGACCGATATTCCTGATACTGTTAATTCAGAAAATTTTGCGTCATTTTTATGGTATCATTTAGCAATGGACAAAAATGTGAGGTTACGATTCAGTAATGTCAATAAAATCTAAACTAAAAACTATGTTTGCAGTTTGCAGGGCTGTTTGATTGATTATTCTTTTAAGACCTATATACAGAAAAAGTGCACGAGTCATACACATACCAACCCTTTAAACACAAATCTTTTTTGATATACAACTAAAGTAAAAGAAAAACTGATGACAGTATTCATGTGTCTCCCGAATTCAATGCACAGAAGGGAATGTGAACTGAGAATTCCAGCTACAATTAAAAACAGGCGCTTTCGAAAACCTTCAATCCTACTGCCGTAATACAAAATACATAATGTTATTCCATAGTAGTCTTTTATGATTATGATAATAGAGTATATCGATTACGGTAAAACATGATATGATACCAGTACGCAGGACATGCTATTATGGTATGTTAATGGGTTGTCCATGTTTTTGATATTGGTGAAAATACTTCCTGGTCTTAGATCTTAAAATACCAGAAATGGCGACTGATGGGTATTGACTCTCACGACTAGTAATGCATGCATAGCAGAAGTTGCATACTTTCACGACAAGCCCAGTTTCAATCAGTTTGCAGTTTTAAATTACATAATCATATATATTTTAATGATTAGTACATTAAATAAACTGATGAAACATGGTATAGCTTGTATGTTATTTTGAGTTAATATATAATGAATTAAATATTAGAAAATCATTGAATTTTTCGAAATATTAAGGATTATATAACCCTGACATATTCTACTTTTTATTTTTACTTACTATATATACAAGATAAATACAGACATTTATAGCCATTTGTTAAGGAATTTTCCGTTTTTAATTTTCCTTGTAGTTGGGTATTTTATGTAATTCGGCTTTAAAGGTTAATGTACGTTTTTAATTCATAAATAGAATCATTTAGAATAAAGGGCTGCGCTTTAGCGCATGATACGCCCGTTGTTTGAAAGACGACGGGCGTATAAAAATGGCAAAAAAGACTACAATGACAATGAGGAGCAGCAAGAAGATAACAGGGAAAGTGAAGATGGTGACAGTGACTCTACTGAAAGTTATGATCTAAATGAGGAAGTAGGTGATGAAAGTAAGGATTTCATTGACGACGGGCGTATAAAAATGGCAAAAAAAAATACAATGACAATGAGGAGCAGCAAGAAGATATCTCAATGAGGAAGTAGGTGATGAAAGTAAGGATTTCATTGATGATGAAGATAAAGATTTCATTGATGATGAGGAGGCCTCTTCTGCGAATGAAAATGAGGATTTTTCTGATGATGGGGACAGTGATTACAGTGAAGAAGACACTGATGATTAAACCTAGTTCAGCTTTTCAATATTTAGCATAAAAACAAATATCATTAACGTTGGCATATAACATAGAAGTCTTCAATGCAATATAAGGAAAGTGATATATGATTATGGGTTTTAGTAATTCTATGGCTGATTTCCAAATTTTATATTAGTTTGAAAGAAAGTAATTTTCTTGGGGTATATTGCTCATAGTTAGATTCTGTTTAACACAGTAAGGAATCCATACTAAATTATACAAAGATGTATGCAAAAGTTGTTCAAATGGTGCTTAATATGGTGGATAATGATTATTACCTTTTTATTGTTTAGAATATTCACAAGATGATCATGTTGATAAATGTTTAGGAAACTTGATTTCCTTATTTTTTCCATAAAATGACACCCTTTAACATTTACGGAATATTTAGTCACATGTTAGGATTTTCATGTTGTCACTTGTTCACTTATTATGTGCTATTGTAGACTAGTTATGTTTTATAACATTTTTTATTGCGCTCAACCCTTCCACCGAAACCGAACTCTATAAAAAAGCTGCAATGCTAAGGTATCATTTGTGATTTCAATTGCAACCAATTTTAACAAGAGTAAAACATCATTGATATGCAAAAACAGTATTTGATTTTTATCCATAGCTTAGATAGTAAAAATGTTATCATAAAATGATATATGCCTCAGGGAACAGTTAGTATCTCAGGGACTGTTAATGTGCTTTCATCCTTGCAACCATTCAATAATAGTACAAACGTATGACATTCATGGAACCTATTTTTTACAAGAAATTTAATGTTTTAAATTAAACTAAAGATTTTACAAATTTTATGTTTTCATCAGATTTTATTAAGTATTATTTGTTACATCAATAAATATAAACAATTCACCAAAGTTGCATGGACATTGGTGAAGGCCTTTTTGAGTTATTGTCCGAAGTGTTAAAAATCCTCCTTTTTTTATGAATAAAGCCTCATAAATCCAAAACTTAAAATCTGAAATTTATAAAAATTGAAAGGGAGCTTACATCAATAGATATAAACAGTTCACCAAAGTTTCATGGACATTGGTGAAAGCCTTTTTGAGTTATTGTCCGAAGTGTTAAAAATTACCCTTTTTTATGAATAAAGCCCCATTAACCAAAACTTCAAATCTGAAATTTATAAAAATTGAAAGGGAGCCTACATCAATAGATATAAACAATTCACCAAAGTTTCATGGACATTGGTGAAAGCCTTTTTAAGTTATTTTCCGAAGTGTTGAAAATCCCCCCTTTTTTATGAATAAAGCCCCATAAATCCAAAACTTAAAATCTGAAATTAAAAAAAAACGAAAGGGATCTTACGTCAATAAATATAAACAATTCACTTAAGTTTCATGGAAATTGGTGAAAGTGTTTTTGAGTTATTGTCCGAAGTGTGGACGACGGACGGATAGACGGACGGAGGGACGGACGGACAACGGTATACCATAATACGTCCCGTCTAAAAGACGGGCGTATAAAAATGCTTCCGGAAAAAAGGAAAATAAAGTTTGAAAATTTACAATACATTTTGAATACAAAGAAAACATCCTGTATATGACAGCCTAGGGCCGTGTCCAATTACTAAACCTGTTGAATATACACAATTAGATATAAGAAATCAGTTATAGATAACCAGCAATGTCGCTTTGGGAGATCATACTAATTTCCAGTGACACATTTGTGTTTGTACAACAATACAGAAGTCTTATAAAGATCCGTTGAACCGCTCCTAGGTACAGACAAGAAATTAGAAACATTGTTTTTGTATGATCTTGGCGTAAGTCTTTTGTGATTATATTGATTTGAACTTCACATGTCTTTTTTATCAAATAACCACACAAAGCATCAGAAGCATTCATTCCTTGAGTTGCTGGACAGAACATCAAGGATATTTAGATTGTTCAACGTAAAAGTAGAATTAAAAAAACACTGTTTCTTAAATTTTCGAACGAAACAATTTTACATTCCTCTTTGCTTGATTTTAATTATGTTGATAAGATATGGTATATGATAGTTAATATTTTGTTTTATCTATTTATATTAGAGGACAATGTCTGTCATTTATTATGATGAGAAAAAATCATTAAACGTCCATCAAGAATCAACAAAACTCATTCCATATATCATGTTTTAAAAGACCCATGCTGAAAAAGATTGACACATTTGATAAGATAAATAAAATAACGTCTTGATTTCAACTTTACAACTAAAAACTTTAAATTTTAAATATGTGAAATTTGCCTGATCTCATATAATCGAATCTTCCTTGCGTCAAAAAACATTAGCCACACGTGTACAACATGAGTTCAACATTGTTATAAAAATGATGTACGAACCACCATTTGATATTAATACATAAGAATATAGTAGCGAAAGAAATGAAAAAATTAGAAAAAGGCCCTTTAATAATCACAATTCGAAATAAACAGACAGTTCCAAGAGTAAAAGTTAACAACAGAAAATTGACCTTAATTCATCAAATAATTCATAAAAAGCTAAAGACTGATCAACCTATGGCTACCTTACAAAAAGACGAAGGTTAAAATTTCATAAACAAACGAAAAAAGTAAGGCTGACAATCATCGGTTTTGTATAAATGAACCAATATTTATAATATACTGCGTTCTTCATCAAGTACCCTAGTGTGGTAGTTTTAAGTAGATATGCCAAAGATGGAGGATTCCAATTAATGTTATTATCAGAAGACCTTGAACATATTTCTGCCTGACTTAAGTAATGAAAAGAGTCGTTGCTTTTCCAACACTTGAGAAATTTTTATTTTAAAAGCATTCTACTCTCTCTTACAAAAATGATAAGAAACCATCGAATTAGGACTAACAATAGAAACACAATGCTTTTAACTTTTGTTCTTTTAGTATGATACTACGTAGATAATTCTGAACTGACTTTTTTCTCACTAAAAGAAAAGATTCACGAAAGTAAAAATAAAATATTTGAACACTCATATAATCATTTTATTGTCACTTATTTGCCTTATCTAACATGTCTAAGGAAGAATAAATAGGTATCTTGTAGTATATCTTATTTTGCACATAATAGTAGTCAAAAACATTCCGGAATAAGATATATAATTTATCCCATATTTTTTATGATAAATAAGAGCTTGAACCCTTATAAGATATACTGAAATTATGGCAAATGATATAGAAAAGCATTGATAAAGTATGAGAGCATATTTTACTTTCAATGATATATAAGAGATTATTTACAAATAGGTGTTATTCTTTGCATGTCACTTTTTTCCGAAACGGTTTCAATGGTTCATTACACAAAGGCAATTTGTATGGATATTACAAAGACATTACGACAAGCAGTTATCATTTGGATAGGATGTTGATGTCTTTACTGATATGTCATTAAGACAGCTAACGATTGGTCAATACATCAAGTGTAAACAATCTCAAACTTCCGCAAAAGAAATCATTAGATCTCGACACTAATGTATTTCTGATACAACTTTTTGAAAATATAATTTCTAAAATTGCATATTTATCTTATTTATTTAAGTTATTTTTCTAACTTTTTTTTTACATATGATTAAATGGAACATTAAATAGAACTTACTTTGATAATTTGCATTTTGTTTATTATAGGAATTAATGTGCCGACAGAAGATGAACATTGCAACAACAGCAAGGCAACTTCACTGCATAATCTGATAAAAGTAAAATCTTAAAAATACGTAACTATAAGGAAAATTCAAAGCAGAAAGTCCCTAATCAATTGTCAAAATCAAATGATAAAACACATCCAACAAATTGACAACATCTGTCATATTCCTGACTTGTTACAGACATTTTCAAATGTAAAACATAATGGATTGAACCTGGTTTTATAGCGCTAAACCTTTCACTTGTATAGCAATCGCATCAATTCCTTTACATTTACAATGATGCATGAACAAGACAGACTTAATAGGTAACATTTTCAAAATAGGGGTACAGCATTCATCACCGTGTCACAATCTCAATTAGAACTAAGACAAACAAAAATTTAACAATTAAGCACGGGCAGCTTCACACTTAATCTATAATTTATTCATTTAGTCTTTACTTACACATCAAAAGCATAAATTATATCTGCATTATCTAAATTGTATAATAAAGATTTAGATTAGAAGACAATGTCTGTCATTTATTATGATGAGAAAAAATCATTAAACGTCCATCAAGAATCAACAAAACTCATTTCATATATCATGCTTGAAAAGACTCATGCTGAAAAAGATTGACACATTTGAAAAGATAAATAAAATAACGTCTTGATTTCAACTTTACAACTAAAAACTTAAAATTTTAAATATGTGAAATTTGCATGATCTCATATAATCGAATCTTCCTTGCGTCAAAAAACATTAGCCACACGTGTACAACATGAGTTCAAAATTGTTATAAATATGAAGTACGAACCACCATTTGTTATTAATACATAAGAATATAGTAGCGAAAGAAATGTAAAATTTAGAAAAGTCCCTTAAATAATCACAATTCCAAATAAACAGACAGTTCCAAGAGTAAAAGGTAAGAACAGAAAATTGACCTTAATTCATCAAATAATTCACAGAAAGCTGAAGACTGAGCAACCTATGGCTACCTTACAAAAAGACGAAGGTAAAAATTTCATAAACAAACGAAAAAAGTAATGCTGACATTCATCGGTTTTGTATAAATGAATCAATATTCATAATATACTGCGTTCTTCATCAAGTACCCTAGTGTTGTAGTTTTAAGTAGATATGCCTAAGATGGAGGATTCCAATTAATGTTATTATCAGAAAACCTTGAACATAGTTCTGCCTGACTTAAGTAATGAAAAGAGTCGTTGCTTTTCCGACACTTGAGAAATTTTTATTTTAAAAGCATTCTACTCTCTCTTACAAAAATGATAAGAAACCATCGAATTAGGACTAACAATAGAAACACAATGCTTTTAACTTTTGTTCTTTTAGTATGATACTACGTAGATAATTCTGAACTGACTTTTTTCTCACTAAAAGAAAAGATTCACGAAAGTAAAAATAAAATATTTGAACACTCATATAATCATTTTATTGTCACTTATTTGCCTTATCTAACATGTCTAAGGAAGAATAAATAGGTATCTTGTAGTATATCTTATTTTGCACATAATAGTAGTCAAAAACATTCCGGAATAAGATATATAATTTATCCCATATTTTTTATGATAAATAAGAGCTTGAACCCTTATAAGATATATTGAAATTATGGCAAATGATATAGAAAATCATTGATAAAGTATGAGAGCATATTTTACTTTCAATGATATATAAGGGATTATTTACAAATAGGTTTTATTCTTTGTATGTCACTTTTTTCCGAAACGGTTTCCATAGTTCATTACACAAAGGCAATTTGTATGGATATTACAAAGACATTATCATATGGACAGGATGTTGATGTCTTTACTGATATGTCATTAAGACAGCTAACAATTGGTTAATACATCAAGTGTTAACAATATCAAACTTCCGCAATAGAAATCATTAGATCTCGACACCAATGTATTTCTGATATAAATTCTAAAATTGCATATTTATCTTATTTATTTAAGTTATTTTTCTAAATTTTGTTTTTTACCATTGAATAAATGGAACTTTATTTAGAACTTACTTTGATAATTTGCATTATGTTGATAATAGGAATTAATGTGACGACGGAAGATGAACATTGCACAACAGCAAGGCAACTTCGCTACATTATCTGAAAAAAGTAAAATCTTAAAAATACTTTACTCTGAGGAAAATTCAAAACGGAAAGTCCCTAATCAAGTGGCAAAATCAAATGATAAGACACATCCAACAAATTGACAACATCTGTCATATTCCTGACTTGGTACAGACATTTTCAAATGTTAAAAAGGTGGATTGAACCTGGTGTTACAGCGCTAAACTTTTCACTTGTATAGCAATCGCATCATTTCCTTTATATTTACAATGATGCGTGAACAAGACAGACTTAATAGGTAAAATTTTCAAAATAGGGGAACAGCATTCATCACCGTGTCACAATCTCATTTAGAACAAAAACAAACAAATAGTTAACAGTAAAGCACAGGCAACTTGACACTTAATCTATAATTTATTAATTTATTCTTTAATTACACATCAAAGGCATAAATGATATCTGCATCATCTAAATTGTATAATAAAGTAACTCGAGGTTTTTCATATTTACACCACTTGTAACGAAATTGATAGAAAACGATGTTATTTTTTCACTTAAAAGTAAAATAGTAAAAATACCTAACCCATAGGCAAGACTCAAATGGGAAGTCCTTTAAGAAAATTAAAAGCTCAAAACGCATGGAAACATCTATCACATTGCTGATTTGGTATATTAATGTCCTTATATATACAATGATGGAAAAAAAAAAACTTTTTTTTATAGTAAGCTAAATCTGTCACTTGTATAACTAACTTAAGTTCATAAAAGTCAAGGCCATTCATATTGACACTTTTTACTATGAAATGACAGTAATCGATAAATAGATAACCAAGAGAGGGAAACCATCAATTTATGACATTTCATGAGACAGGATGCAATGCCAGAGTAGTTAACCATGGTTAAATGGATAATAATATTTGTTATTTAGACACAAATGTCAAAAGTGATCATTCCAGAACCCTTTAGAAACAACCATAGTTTTGGCTGCTGTTGTATTTTATTTTTTTTATCTCAAAGTTACAGTTCGGCCTTTAAAAACTGAAGTCTTAACGAGATCGAATTGCAAGTTCAGGGCGATAAGTCAAACTTTATTGATATTTGAGTAAAGTTTGTTTAAAAACGGGATGCACAGCTTATCTGTCAAACGAATAAAAGATCAAATCTAGTTGTAAATACAAAATGAAGTTATGTAGCAAAGGAACTTTTTTTGTACATATTTTTAATCTCACATGGACGTTTTTATTTACAAGCTTATCAATCGGGATTTCATATAATTGATATTGAAATAATCAGATAACACTCATGATAATATTTTTAACTAGAAACAGGTCCCTTTGAGAGATTATTTAGTTCACGCTGGTTAGAGATCACATTTTCAGATCGAATATATACAAGCTCAATAATAACCTTGATTGTAATTTCTTCCATGAGCTAGCTAGTACATAAATCATCTCTAAAACAAAAGATGATTACTTTATTTCAGAATTTGATCCTGTCTTTTGTAAATGTATTGGGACGTCATCACGAGTTGGTTGACCGTTATGGAATATCCGTTTCACAGATGATATCAAATATGTTCCTTATGTCATAACTACAATCCTGGTCCGTTGTCACGAATGTGACCTCCCGAAATAAGACTATTTACCGGGTTAGTAATAACAAGAGCAACATGAGGGATACAACATATGGAGAACGATCTGCTTACCCTTTCTAGAGCACCTGAGATCAGTTCCGGGTTTTTTATGTGGTTCGTATTGCTTAGTCATTTGTTTTCTATGTTGTGTCTTGTGTACCATTATTTGTCTGTTTGTCTTCTGTTTTGTCATGATATTGTCATTTTAGTTTTTAACTATGAGTTTGTATCTTTCGCCCCTATTTTATTTATAATTCTCAATTATGTTTTTCATTATTTTAGATCTTTTTAATTGAATTTTTATTTATCATTTGTCACACCTTCTTATTTTCAAATATCCAGTGTCAAATATGGTTTTCGTAGTAATGGATTGAATATAAAAAAAGCCTCCATAATTATGAAAGTCCTTATAATTGAATTGACGTAAAAGTGATGTCAAACATTACTATATTCTGACAGCATTGGTCAAAATTAAATTTTGTATCAATGAAGTGACAGAGAATTCTGTTTCATACGTCTTTACATTTTAATTTTAAGAAAACAGATGTCCTTTGTTACTGACACTGAGATTTAAATATAGACTTTATACATCTGAAGTCAGACAAATCATAATATATAGAGCTCTTTACGATATAGTTTATTGTGTATATATCATGGTTATTTTTTATTCGAACACCTTGAACCAAACATGGTAAATATCGGATGTTAATAATGAAACAAAACAAAATCCTGCATCCTAGTTATATTTAAAAATCTCGAAACTACACAAGGAAAATAAATAAAAGATCAACGCACGTATTTGATTACATGGAAAAAACAGTATGATATTAACATAGAAGAATGTATGTTATTTAAGGATAACTAATACAAATTAAACCCAGACCATTGATATAATTTGACCAGTTTTGATGGGATTTGTGTTGCTTATTCTGCAGTTTTCTATGTTGTGTCATATGTACAATTATTTGTCTGTTTGTATTTTTTTTTATTTTTAGCCACTACTTTGTCAGTTTATTTTCGATCTATGAGTTTGATTGTCCCTTTGGTATCTTTCGTCCCTCTTTTGATCATGTATTATCATCGAACTGGTGATATTTTGATTTATAAAACATTATGTGAAATGCAAATTGATTCTCTATGTTAACTGTGTTTTTTCAAGTTCTTGGTATAAGAGTGATTACTTCTCTCGTGTTCTATTTTTATACTTATAACTTGCATTTCCAATACTTAAATATATTTACATATTATGTATTATTCTAAAAGAAGATCAGTTTGTTACCGTAGTATGATAATTAAATGTCGGTGCTAACGTTGATTACGATTTAAACAAACTAACGCATTACTAAATATGTTAACCAACTATTAACAGTGCTGTTAGCCCTCAATCTAAAGATACATATGTTGTGCTATTGCAAAGGTAACTTGTTTTCAAAGGCAGCTGATGAAAATCTGTTTACATGATGCATGTTAAATCGTCGTATGTCTTGTCAAATTATACTAATTATGTTACGTTGTGTAATTTAGTAAATTACATATCTCAATAAATCAGAAATCATGCATTACATCATAATAAAACGACTCTTCATTATCCGAACATGATTATTTTAAGGCGCAAGATCTAGTATTTTAATATAGAATATTTATTCCTGATTGGACTGTAGTTTGTGTTGTCCGGTTGAGGAAATTTAGTGTCTGCCTTGCAGGCATTTTAATAGGCAATACATCAAGATTTGTATTTTCTTAAGACATGTTTCAGTAAAATAATTGTCTATCCGAGTGAGAGCTGGTCTGGGTGTAATGTGTGCATGCAATGTTATAAATGTTTATATGTTTCTAAATGCTAATTGTTCGGTAACGGCTCTGAATAATTTTTTTTACATATAGGTCAGCAGCAACTCATCTTTGGGCTAGGGATAAGGGGAACATGAATTCTAATTATATTGTGTGAATAGGGATTCCCGAACATTGAAATTAGTTCATTTCATCGGGAAGTTTGTTTCCTTTAAAATAACCATAGTCATTCGTTCATTCATTAGTTGGTAGACATTTTTAATCATTTTAAAGAGGTAACACACATGGTTTTTAAAGAATATAAAATTAAATATATTTCGTCGCTAACACGTTTTGGTGTATTCCTGTTTTTCATTATTTACATACAATATAATGATTTCTTTTAACGAGGACACATTAATACAGAAATACAAAACACGTACATGTATCATTAATGTGTTCTTGTGAGAAAATAAATATTGATTGAGCTAAAAACAATAGTTATAGAATATGCTCATACACGGCGAAGTTCGTGAAAATCTGTATCTTCAGTTTCGAATGTTTTAAATAGTAATATTTCGGTAAAACTTTGTCGTTCTTGTCATATATTATTTTTCTTATCTCATTTGAAATTTTAATATAGAAACCACGCAAAATGATGTAACAATGGCTTAAAGTGTAAATCTTAAAACTATCCTTTTTAAGCAAAATCAAAGGAGATGTTTGAATGACATACTGTGTGCATGTATCAATTGTTTTTACTAGCGCCTTAACTTATTCTTAGCAAACAGCAATTCGTCTTGCACAGGTGGATACTTGAACAGCGAACATCATTAATTCAATTAGATAACACTTTGCCTGACACGTGTTTCATTGTTCTTACGTCATGAAAATTGCAAAAAGATTTTTTTATGTATATCATTAAAATAGATTCTACCATTTAGTCCAGTTAAATGCGTCATTTCTCTTAGTGAGACCGTTACATTTTCATATCTAAATTGCAAGGATTTTCGATTTGTTCGAATATCCAACAGCTCTAAAGTAAAATCACAAAAATACTGAAATCCGATTAAAATTCAAAACGAAAAGTTCTTAATCAACTGGCAATTCAAAAGCTCAAACCTATCAAACGCATGGATAACAACTGTCATATCAATAACTAGGAACATGCGTTTTATTATAGTGAAAATTGGGAATTATACCTAGTTTTATATATAGCTAATATGGCAGTTGCTAACTGGAAATAGTTGCGAAATATCATATTGCACAGTTTGTAGAATCTGTGTTTCTACTGATTTCAAACTATTCGCATACTATTGCATTCAGAACTATCCATTCATTCTTTTTATTACTTTAAATTGATATTCACATCCAATACATTAACTTTTGATATTTTAATTGAGACAAATGGGTAACAATATTTAGGCGAAGTCTAATGTTATTTTTTGTGAATCTATATGCCAATACTGTTCAATCTGAACTCATATATACATATATTATAAACACACTCTGCCTCGGTTCTTTTTTAGTTTTGCGATTCCCTCATTTTTTGTTAAATAACAAACTTTTTTTATTGTTCAATTATCTGGACAAGATGTGCTTATTATATGACAAGTAATCAGGTATGTTTGAGTTTTGCAGGTCGTTACCGAAGATAATTCAAACGAGAGCAAGAGAATGTAATGTCATCATATTTTTTTTACCTTTGACAAACAGAGATCTGACGAACTACTTGTTGGTTCAAAGATACATGTAATAATTAACTTGTCGGGAAAAAGTATAAATTGGGTAAAAATTATATACTATTACACAATCAACCTGTATATTGTCCTTCAGTTTTGTGTGTCGTTACCGAAGAAATGCAAACGAAACCAAGAGAATGTAATGTCATTATTAAATGTTTACCTCTGACAAACAGAGCTCTAGCGAACCACATGTTGGTTTAAAGATATGTTATAATTAAACTGTCGGAGAAAACTATAAATTGGGTAAAAATTATATGATATTACATAATCAATCTGATATTTTCCCCTATTTTTACCTAACAAATGCTTCTACTTTATCATAACCTAACATTTTCACAAACCCAAGGCTATGTCATGTAGTTAAACATTGCACAGTTATACAATAACCCTTTATTTCAGTTTCTAATGTGATTCACGCAGTACATTTGTGGTTTTACGATATTTAAACAGATAATACAACAATATAACTATTACTAAATATATATTTGTGTAAAATCACTGCTCATTTGAGTTACCTTGTCTGAAGTTGATATATGCGCGCAATGAGATAAATATATGAAAGTTTTCTTGGTTTGGGTAATATCTCTGAAAAGTGTCTGTAATTGTATTTTGTGAATGGGAAGGAGAAGATAGAAAAAGCGTTATTTGTAAATAATTTTCTGCGTGGGGGAGGGAACAAATGGAAGAAGAGTAATTCATAGGTCAACTGTATTATTCTAAAAGTACACTAGGAATGTAGTTTTAGAAAAGAACAGGAAATAATAGTACGTTTCTATTGAAAATGTATTAAATTGTCATTTATTCATTAGGAAAAGTAATAAGTTTTTATTTCTGAGGCTTACGTGTTTCCGATGACCATGTATTTAGAAAAGTACTTCGAATGCACGACATTGAAATAAGGTTCTTTTAATTTGAAATCTTATGTATTTAACATAAAATTTATTAAAAAAGTGGTTGGATAAAATGAAAGTAGATGAACAGCGAACACCATTAATTCACATGCTAATCATTTTGCACGATACGTGTTTAATCCTTGTTATTTCATATCAAATAAAACAAGCTATGTTATGTAATAGGATGAATTAAATTACATAACATAATAAATCAGACAATATTGCATTACATCATACTAAAACTGACTATTGTATATTTGAACATGATTATTTCAGGGCTTAAAACCGGTTATTTTAATATAAAAACAGCTATTTATACATGCATGGACTGTAATTTACGTCGTCCTGTTGAGGAAACTAGTTTTTGCCTTAAAGTCATTTTAATAGGCATTATATCGAGTTTCGTATTTTCTTAAGACATGTTTCGTGGAAGCTTGTCTGAGGTTTAATTTGTGCATGCAATGTAAGAAATGTTTATTTGCTTGTAAGTGGGGATAGTTTTGTAACGTCTTTGAATATCTTCTTTACATTTGAGTCACCGGCCATTCATCTTTTAGGCTGGGTTTTGGAAAGTATATTGTGTATTTAATATTATTCCGAATTCATGAAAAACTGAAAAATAACATACATTTTAATGCTGATACATTTTGATACGTTCTAGATTTATTATCGTCATTCGATTTAAAAACAAATTATTATACACTGTTTTTACCTTTTACAATAAAGAAGCATGGGTTACAGTGAAAGGTACGTCTGGTAAAATGTTTTTTTCTGAAACAAGATGACAATATTTTGATAGTTCAATGTGAACACATTAGAAATAATATATATCACGTGGATACATTCATTAATTGGGTTTCAAGTTCAAATATCTAATTAAACTTTTAGAAGAAGGACGAAAGATTCTAGAGGGACAGTCAAACTCATAAATCGAAAATGAACTGACAACGTCATGGCTAGAAATAAAAAAAACATACAAACAAACAACAGACTAGTACACATGACACAACATACAAAACTAACGAAAATGCAACACGAACCTCACCAATAACTAGGAGTGATCTCAGGTACTCCGGAAGGGTAAACAGATCCTGCTCCACATGTGGCACCCGTCGTGTAGCTCATGTCATAACAAATCTGGTAAATAGTATAATTCGGTAGGTCACATGCATGAAAGGGAAGGGGGTTGTAGTTACGACGTAAGGAACATATCTGATATCATTTGTGTAACGGTTATTTCATAACGGTCAACCAACGCGTGATGGCGTCCGTAAAATATACGAAGGGATGATTTTAACTTCACCATTGAATGTCTTTCTCTCTCCGCCATATTCTATTTTGTGCATCCAAAATCATTAAATAATTCTGGCATAATAGCATATAGATTGCTATTTTCCAAAAGTATTCATTCAAAAACTAAAACTAGGCAAAAACATTGAAAAGTCTGATTGACAAACTATGCATGTATCAACTGGTTCATTTTTTGTAGCATCTTAATTTGTCGGCAGGAACCGACCATTCAAATTGTGCAGGTGTTAATCAGAACAAGTTACATCATTATTTCAGTTTCCATTGTTTTGTCTGACACGCACTTTATAGCCGTTACGTCATGACAACTTGTACAAAATGATAGTATGTTATAAAATTAATATTGATTATATAACTTGATCGAATTGGATGCGATGTTTCACTCATTAAGACAGTAACTGTTGAAATTTCATATTTGAAATCTGGGCTTGCCGATTTCCATTTTTTTTTATATATTCAACATTAAGCTGTCGAGACTTTCGATATATCGTAGTGCATATAAGTGGCGTCTATTCCGAATTCAAATAAACATTTCATCGTCCAGAAATAACTTGTCCTTAGACATTTAATAGACAATAAAACAAGATGAATACCTTTCTTAGAAAATATCTTATGTTAACATATTATGTTTGAGTAAAATCATTAATCATTTGAGTGAGACCTTGTCTGAGGTTAATTTGTGCGTGCAATGTGATGAATGTATGCATGTTTCTTAGTTTAGTAATAGCTCTGAAATGTTTATTATCTTTAGTATGAGGGAGAGCAGAGAAAGGAAATTAAAGTGTCTTATAAATATATTGTTTGATTCTTAACGTGCACTATGAAAGGCAATTTGCTTCTGAATGGAACAGGAAACAACATCCAGTTTCTAATGAAGATACGTTTTAATTCTATTTATTCATTATGAAAGCAATTTGTATTAATTCTTAAGAAAACTAAAAAAACTATTTCAAATTAGAAACTGTCATTACATTCATTTTACCGCAGACACATTTTGATACTTTGTATTTTTATAATCGTAATTAACGTTCATGAAATACCCTTTTTTTACCTTTTACCTAGCGAAAGAGTAAGATGTAGCAAGATGAAACGCCTTTTAAAATGATATTGTCAATGCTGTTACAGTGAAAGAGAGTAGTCCATGGCAATCTAAAAGTTTTCCTTTAACTTATTTTTGTATATATTTTCACTATTGAATGTGTTAATGGTCAATTCATCATCTACCAAACTCTCCTTAACATTCACAATTGCAATTAATGTTTAAGGCATTTTGAAGATGACCAGTGTAGGGGTTCTTTAAAAATATCGATTGAAAACACTAGAAATCATACAGTATTGTGTGTTTTTGCATACATTTTCGATTGTAATACCCATTCTTAATCATTATAAAAATAATTCCTCAGTTAACACACACTAATTACTTTTTTTTAAAGTTATTTCCTATACTTTAGGTTTACCTCGTTAATACAAAATCATAAATGCATGCAACTCTTTTTAGTAAATTTTTGCTCTTATGTAATGCACTAAGTCAACGAAATTTATTTCTTCATATAATTTTCGATATGTGTCATCTTTAGTATACAGCTCAACCTTGTATTTTTGGTAGAGAAGAAAGAAAGTCACACGAACCCCACACAAAATAGGGGTGATCTTATTTCCTCTGGAAGGTAAAACAGATCATTTGGCCTCATGTGAAGAGTTGTCTCATTAGCAATTTTGCCACTTATTCTTATTTTCATAATCAACAAAATTAGTTTCCACTATAGTAAATAAAGGCAACAGTAGTATACCCCTGTTCAAAACTCATAACTCCATGGACAAAAAACAAAATCGGGGTAACAAACTAAAACTGAGGCAAACGTGTTAAATATAAGAGGAGAACATCGACACAACATTAAAATGTAACACACACAGAAACGGACTAAGCATTAGACAAAATCCCATGAGAATAACAAATATAACATCAAAACCAAATACATGAATTTGGGATAGATAAGTACCGTGACACGTCTTATAGTAATGTAAACGTTACTAAATCCACTACGTCTTACTGTTACCACTTGCATAATAATCATAACTCCTGTGTTTCAATGGTCATCTTTATGGATAAACTGTTTACAAAATTTACTAGTTTTAGAAATACCAAGGGTTTTCTACACAAATGATAGATTATCTTTTGTTAGCTGTATCTGGCAAAAGTTTAGGAAGTTTGGGTTCTCAATGCCTTTAAACTTGATACTGTATGTTGAGTGTCTTGCTTACAAAATTTCAATTCTTGTATGTATGATAAGTTAATCATAACGCCAAGAAAATATAGCAGTTATCTTCTGTAAAATGTGAAAGAAAGGTTAGAAATCTATAAAATACATCACATTGTTAATCAAAAATTCTGCATTTTTGTCTACTCTTCGTCTACTGTACAAAATAGGATTAATATATACAAGGGCGACGATGCACATACAATGACACATCTCAAGATAGTCTGTAATAACAGATACGGGACAAAATGGCATTTCTAATGTCGACAATGCACACTTTAATGTAGATTGCAGTTTGCGGTTTCTATATCAAAATCAATAGAGTTCTGAATAATTTTACAAAAATGTAGGAATGTAATCCTTTTTTCCAATACATCTTAAAATAAAAGTATGGGTCAAAAGTTGTTTTTGTTAGCTACGGGTTTAAGACTATGTAGCTCCAAAACTAAATGAGTACGTTCACCAAAATTCTTAAATGAAAATAGAATTATCTGATTACCTCCCCACAAAAAAACAAGTTGGAAAGAGAGTCAAAAATATGTCGTAAAAGATACAACACAAAATAGTTTTCATCATTTAGATTAAAAGTATTACAAATGAATAGCATCCCTCATTCAAATTTTGCCGAGTTCATGGAAAAATAGTTTTCTAACTTTTTTCGATCCCGAATATAAAGAAATAAACCGATAAATGACAATCTAAATGAATGATTATACAAATTCGTAATTGCAGCAGGAGAAGAAGAATATACAAGCAAAAGAATACTACAATACTAAGAAGCAAGTTCTGATTTCATTGGGGTTTTTTTCAAGGTTTTAATCGTCGTTTTTTCTTGATATCATAAAGGAAGTTGTTTACCGTCTCCGACTCTAAAAAACTATTTCCGGTTTAATCTTAGATCCTATAAATCAATTTCATTGTACAAAAAACAGTTCATGCTAACATCCTGAAACGGCAGTTCATAATGTCATAAAGACACCAAATCGAATATATGATTGAAAACAAATGTGTCGCTAGATGAAATAGAAAACAATTAACCGGATACCCAACGATAAAGGACTGTTCGACATGGAATAGACAGTTCCTAGCAGCACCAACAGATAACATCATTCAACGAATTGATTATGAGGAAATTTACTTTTATCATTGATATTTTCAACGTCGATTTGTCACAAACCAGAAACTAAATCAAAAAGAAAAAGATCCAACAGGTTTCGAAATTTTTAAAGAAAAACAAACTTGAAGGCAACATCTACGTACTTATCTTCAAGATACTAACAAGATGGTTCACTTACGTTGGCAAATATTAGTATATAAAACATTTTCTAAAACTATATTCATACAGGGTCAAGTGAACGCCAAACAAAAAGAATGATTTTTATATTTCAATAGGAATATAAGATGTTGTAATGATAAGTTATGTTGCATATTCCAATTACTGAATACAACGTCAATGAATAAGGTTAGCTCTTCCCTCCCTTGCTCGTCCGTCTTTGTGTAAAATCTTATATGAAAAGACAAATGTCGAAGCACTATAACATATCCATTCTTCAAATTAGAGCTCGTTAACTTGTATATATCTGTGTATCACAAATAACATAGATTTCTATTTCTGTTTAATCAATTCTAATTTGGAATGACAATTATTCTCATTACATAAATATATGGAACACATAATTATAAGAATGAATACATGAAAATACGGATTGTTTGTGTTATTAAAATTAGCTGTTACAAAATGTTAGAAATTACTATAAATTAAGGAATGTATCTCCCTCATGCAAAGCTTTGATTCCTTTCAAGGATTTGGCTATACTTTTTGGACCTTTTGGATTATAGCTCTTCATCTTTTATATAAGCTTTGGATTTCAAATATTTTGGCCACGAGCATCACTGAAGAGACATGTATTGTCGAAATGCGCATCTGGTGCATGAAAAGTGGTACCGTTAATGTTATTACATGCATTAGTTTCTTCAATATGAATTATACATTGTTATATTCGTTTGTATTATTAGTACAAAACCTGGTGGTTTGGACGTCGTTTAAATGTGACAAACGTTGCATTTTGTGCAGTGCATGAAGGTGAGGTAACTTTCCACTGGGTACCTAATTAAACAGTTAGTTACATAATATAATCGTTTCTAGTTCATTATAAAAAAAAAAACAATAATAATTTATACTTCATAGGTATCAAACAGCGTGTTATATTACCAGCGTTAATCAAATTCATTGTGTTGCAGAATTTACATGTACTCTTCTGCTCTTAATGATATAGAGGTAATGAAAGCAGAATAAATCCATGCCTAATGAAATGGATTTTGAAACGCAATAGAACAAATGCTTACTAATTCGATACGATGCATTTGAATTATTATTATGACTTGTAATGCTTGATGTTAAGTTGGAAAGTGTCGGAGGACTTTTCAAAATTATTTTCTTAAACATTAAACTTATCAAAAATAGGTATAAACGCAAATTTCTGGAATATATGCAGACGTTCTGGTAAGATTTGTTTTATTGTGGATAATACTAATGTTATGTTGTCACATTTTTATTGTGTGAAATACCTCATTGTTGGGATAAATTAGACTGAATATATTTCAGTTCAAGGTTTTTTTTTATCTGCAATCATGATAGGTATAAACTAATATAATGTGTTATTGATTGGGTGTCATAAGTAAAGATAACATATGGAATAAAAGTCAGATTACGTATGAGGCGGTATTTATTTTCTTAAAATTTTATATCTTGATAAGTTTGTAAAAACATCTTGATTAGTCAATCTGATACTTAGAGAGAACTAGAATGGACAACGTTTTACACGAACAAACCCTGGACAATGACAAATTCAAACAAAATATCATTAAATGTACAGTATATATTTTGCTTGTATTTGTTTGTTCTCTTAGGGATAATCAAATTATTGAATACAGCATTGAAATAATATTCAAATAACGTTGATAAATGTAATATTGTATTGTATTGTACGGAGAACAAATCACACGGTCGGAACATGTTTCGTTTGTCGCCATCAGTATAACAACCAAGATAGTGATAGCTTAAAGTAATGATGTTGGAAAGGATGCAATGCAATAGACTTGTTAATAAAATATTTCTTTTTCAGATCTTAAATAAGAAGAAGCAAAATACACAATAAAAACCAAAATAAAATTGTAGGGCTGATGAGTTTAGAGTTGCAGAATAGTGTATTTGTTATTAAACAACAACCTCACCAAAACAGAAGCGTTGAAATTTTTACATTCTGTACTTCCTTTTGTTGTCATTTCTTGACATAACATTTTTTTAACTGTATCTTCAAAACCTTATTACAATGAAACAATTGATGTACGGATCTACAAATAAACATTTCCCTAGTTTTACCAAGAGTTAATAAACATGATGCAATGTAGAAAATTTTCTTATAATTCATACATGACACAGATGTGATACGTAACACTATTAGCAAATGCACTATTCATCTATAAGCAATAGCTTTATTATAAGATACGGAAGTATACATGTAATTAAATGATGTATTGATAAATATAGTCGGTGGTAGATAATTGCATACTTGTCAGTTAGAATCAAATCACCACAGATGCACACAATAAGACAATTCTAAATTTGAAAAAAACAGATACGAACAATGAAACGAAGATGATTGCAATACTCTTACGATTGACAGCTCTTAAATTTGATAAATTGAAGTTACGTAATACATGTAATATGAAAGTTACAATTAAATTTATTTTCTTATACCCTATAACATAAATTCTCAACTTAAATTATTAATTTCTGTAACAATGCTTGACACTTTCTTGGCGAAAATTAGATTGTAGATTATCAATTTTGTTCAGCAATTAGTAGTTATATTTCAACGTGTACAAATATTACGTAATTTAAATTATTAAATGGAACTATACAGGCAATGTGCAAAATATTTGTCAGATTTAACAAGATTCCTAGCCATGTGGGTTTTTATCTAAAAACGAGAACAAAATTATTCAAGTTTTTTTCACGTACTTATAGATATGATAAATTGATTAGTTAATTTCACAGCAGCTGTCATTCATGAACAAACGAGTTTTTAATTTTCATTTTATGAACGAATTGCTTATATTGACCTGGGGTTATTAAGTAAAACATGTTTGAGGAAGACGACTTGATATAAATAACTCATATTAGAAACTCAATAGTAGTGTGCACTTGAAGAACGTTATGTATAGTGCCACTCTCAAAAGCATGAACCTATAAAATTGAGAAATGGGGAATGTGTCAAGGAGACAACAACCCGACCATAGAACAGACAACAGCCGAATGTCACCAATAGGTCTTCAATGCAGCGAGAAATTCCAGCACCCGGAGGCATCTTTCAGCTGGCCCTTAAACACATATACATAATAGTTCCGTGATAATTGGCGTCATCCTGAACTCCAAATTATACACAAGAATCTAAAATCGCAAATCATACAAGACTAACATACTTGGGACAGGCGCAAAAATGCGGCGGGGTTAAATACTTTGAAATTCACGAAAAGACTATTTTTTACAATAATAATGCTTAATATCGCAAAATTCTTTGTCGTATCAACCATGCAAGCACTGTAATCGGTTATTTAATATAACACGTCCATGATCATTGTCTTTAAGTACATTTCATTGTGTAAATCGAATTAATAAGGGTTTTCTATCCCCGAGCATACAATACCTTAGCCATTTTTTTTGTTTGGTTTATGTTGCTCTTCAACATATTATAATTGTTCTGCCTTAAAACTAGTTCGATTCGAGCGGCACTGAAACAAAACGAGTGGCTGGCGCAATACACTATAAGTTTAGTATAATTGATAATCTTTCACCATGATTTCGTATCTGAAATATTGTACATGCATGTAGTAATTCTGCCAATGTTTACATCAAGTTTGTAATATTATTATGTTTTTTGAAATGTTGAAACTATAAATCAAATGCAAGATGTTATACATCAAACAGTCAATATTAATTAACGTATAATATTGACAACCAGATGAGAGTAATGAACAGAAATTAATTAGAATCGGTGTTGATTTTCACTTTTCAATAACGCTTAAAACTGTTAAAATGCCAATCAAAACTGTTTATTTACTTTTAATATAGTTTGCGAACGTCAAATATAACCTGGTGTCATATTCTAGCATCCACGATATACGTCTTTGTTGCATACATGACAGTTCTTCACATTTGATTGAGTCTTTTTGGCAGTGAGATGACTATCAAAGTAGAAGTAATTGTTTTAAATAAGAGGTATTGTATGCATACTTCTCATACTATTTACATATATTAGATATTCAAATATGTAATACTAGAGCTTTACAAGAAGTGTATGACTTTGACATGTCCATAAAAGACAGATTAAATGAAGAAATTCGATCACAAAATAATAGAGATATTGAACTTTAATCATTCAAGAATCAATTGATTATTTTTTTTTGGCGAGTATTAAAATTGCAATTATCTTCAACTATGGCGTTGAGGTTGTTGTGATACGCCATCAAAGAGTTCCGATAACATTTAAATTGTCTAATAACACGATCAACGCTGACTTGATCTGTTGTCTTTCCTGTACTTTCTCTTTCTGTGGTCCGGTTTTCTGGTTATCTGTTGTCAGTGTAATGGATAATAAAATAATCAAATCTCATTCTGAAAACAAGAACCAGGATTCCCTACCTCTGTACGAGCACTATAGGAACAAGACCGTAAAAATAAATGGATAATTGGTCTGACAATACACAGCGTTAATGCTACCATAACTGACCAGCTTTTATTAGTTGAGTTTACCATACATTTCCCCCCGATACACGCCTTCTTCCTATCGTTTTGATACTTTCTGTTTATCTTTTTCCTTTATAAGGTTTTCAGTTCAATATATTTATTTCTGAAATTGTATGAAAGAATACTTGTCTTTCAGTTGAAAAAAAGGTTCGACTGCAAACTGTACTGCTAAAAATGTTTAAAATGTTGTGGAATTGTCCAATGGAGAAAAGAAAAACGCCGTATTGTTTAAAAAGAGCTCAATGATTTAACTTGAAGAGGTGTTGATTCAATATAGATCGAAATGATTGGCTAATAACAGGAGCTGTTGTTCTGAAATTTAAGAATTCTAAACATATCTGTAGGCAGACGTAAATAACAAGCTTTGTTTGTCCTTCAGAAAAAAGAAAAAAGCTTAAATTAATTTGATAAATCACCAGCGCCGAAAATGCACCGCGTGTAAAATCAGTAAGCTTTCAAATAATTTGAGATCGCCTTTATTGTTACCTTGTATGAATTTTAGTCTAGCTCTTTCTCAGACTACGAATCCGACAGCTAGTGTGAATCTCTATTAGAAGGTCAACTAACAATTGCTTGATTGTTCATGACAAAGTACGCGTGAACATAATATTTGTGAGTTTCTTATGTCTATTGGTCCTGTATTATTTGTAATTATTTTTGTTTTTAAATGTCTCCTTAACTTGGGATCTACTTATTTTGGTTGCATGCAACATTTTCGTTTTCATTTCAAAGCAGATTAACCTAATTTCCTTATGTACTACTAATATATATGGGTTTGTAAAGGTTAACAAAAAGATTAGTATACACTCAGACTATCCTGTAGTGTTTATGACTTGTGAAGATTCGATTTATTTATGACGCATAACACTCATAACTTGGTTAATATGTCCATTACTGTCTATTTAAGGTAAACAAAACTCAATCTAGATGTTTTTGTGAGTAAGTTTCACTTTTTAACATTTACTGCTTTTTTAACGATATATATCTCTATCCCCCTTTATTTATATCAGTGACTTGCATTGTATCATCTGATATGATAAAGATGCACTTGTCATTTCCAAAGAGAATTTAATTCATTATTTATTTAATTTTTATTATGATCTTTCTTGGCATAAATTTTCATTAAAAACTTGTTCAATATGTGACTGTAAATTGAGTGCTTATTTCATGTATATTTTTTAAGTCTTTCTATACATCCTGATAAGACAGTTCTAGAACACAAAGTTTTAAATGTGTTGTTCTTAAGCTAATTTTAAAGCTTTGCTTAATATATGCACAAAAATATATAAAACAGTCAAAGAAAGTATTCAGTTTTGGTATAATCAAATAGACTATTTAGTTATGTGTATTGATATCGCTGTCTAAATAACGTACATCTTTCATTTCATGTATGCATAGCTATGTTTGTTTACGTTTGTTACTTGATTTCATAGGTACATTACACTTTACCATTATGATCCTTTCATTAACAGTTGCAAAATAAGGGAGAAATATACCAGCGGGACATTCAAACTCATAAATCGCAAAATAAACCGACAACGCCAAATCAGGCTCTATCCCAGATAACACTTTTATCATTTTCTAATTGCAACATTCCACGCTCCGTCAAGAAATGAGATTATTAAATTTATTTAACTTCAAGATTGCTTGAAAACTAATCATTGTCCATATATATCGGCTAATTGTGGTAAATCTCTAACAGTATTTCGTCCTTAGAGATGTAACTCTAATGGTCTATACATCAATGACAACGAAAGTTCCAAGTGAATACTCAAAAACAAGATTCAATATAGTATGTAGTTGATGTATTTACATTATTTGTAATATCAAGGGGAAACAAACATTAATTGATATCGGTAAATAAACTTTGTGTTATAGAGCGCGTTGTTCTTTAAATAACCAACCGTATTTTTGCGACCTGTAAATACAGAAAATAGGGCATGGTGTTGTTTAAATTTAAACCTGAATGCATTGGAAAAAACTTCAAGAAATGTACTTGCAAGTTCTTCTTTAGAAAAACAGCGCGTACTAAAAAATACTTCCTATTATATTCACGTGACTCGGATTTCTCTTAAACTGAGTTTTAGTGTGTATAATGTTGTGCGTTTGTTTTTTCTGCATTTCCTTGAGATCTCAAAAACATGTTTAACCACGCCTCATTTTTGCGCCAGTCCCAAGTCAGGAGCCTTTGGCGCTTGTAAGTTTAGTTTGATTTTTTATTTTAGTTTTTTGTGTATAATTCGGAGTTTAGTATGACGTCCATTATCATGATTATCACTGAACTAGTATATATTGTGTCTCGCTGCATTGAAGACTCATTCGTGGCCTGCGGCTGTTGTCTACTCTTTGGTCGGGTTGTTTTCTCTTTGACACATTCCCTATTCCCATTCTCAATTTTATGTGATTCATGTGTATATTCAAATGTAAATATAATCGAAAATGCATTTTAAACTTTATTTTACTTTCATCTAATTTTTCAATTTTGATTTATTGAGTTTTTTTAACTATCAACAATTTGTATCAGATTCGTGTTGTTCATCGACTAACTGTAACTAAATGTTTTATAGTGGTATTTTTGTCAATCATCTGTCCGAGATTAGAATATCTCAAAGTTTGTTAAAAGGCATAATCATCTTCAGTTGTGGTGCATTTCGTATATTTTTTCATCTAAATTAATAATTGTGTGTGGAACCCTTGGTTCATAAATATTTGAGTTGACATATTCTTAAAATACTATATTCAGTGATTTGAAATGTCCGTAGGCGAAGGGGTGACACACATGAAATTGCATGAAAGGTCATTAAAGGTGTCTTATCGCTAGAAAAAAATAAAAATATAAAATAAAATTTAAAGATGTTTCAGCTTGCTAATTCAGAAATATCTTTATAGTATTTACAGACGTCCCTCGTTAGTTTGACTGTTGCAAATTGAGTAGTCCGGTCGATGCTTAGCAAAGACAAAAAAAACTGTTATTTGCTACGTTAAAACTACCGATGAACGTCAACAAAGCTTCCACTACAGACATTTGTAGTCAAACGCAAAACATATAAAACATTCCAATTAAGTCAATATTTCAATGTAAATTGATCTTTTTGAATAATTACATAAGAAATGTTTCAAAAAGATCAGAAGAAGATATATATTTGTTTTTCTTTCATATTTCCAAAAATAATAAGATTTCAATAAATTTATCGTAGATTCACAAGATAAACTTAAGTCAGGGAAATGTTTAAGAATGTAACACGACGGTTGCCACATGTCATGATATATTGACCCTTCCGGATCACCCCCTGTTTTGATAGGGTTCGTGTTGCTTGGTCTTTCGTTTTCAATGTTGTGTCTTGTGTACTATCGTTTGTCTGTTTGTCGTATTATTGACGTTTGATCCACATCTAATTTTAGGAATTGATATTCTTTTTAAAATATAGCAATAGTACGATACTCAATTTAAGCTAAAGGCCATGACACCTTATTAGTTATACATGGATCTGACATACATTTGTATGCAAAGTCGAATGACAACAGATATTCGTTCCTTCTAAAAAAATAAATCCATATGATACTGATTTCTCTGCCTATGCCATATTTTCCCAAAATAAAGTAAAACTAGTAATGAAAAAGTACATACATGTATATAATTATATCAATAAGTAAATGAGACAAGAAATATTAAGGCGAAGTATACGTAATTGCACGCCTCTAGCGGAAATCGGGATACAAAATGTGCGTCGTTAGTTACGCAAATTATCTCCCTTACTCCAAGAACGGGAAATAGACACATAAAAAAAATCCGGGAAGAAATCATCATTTCATTGACTTTATGTTGTCTACATGAACTAAAACAAGTATTCCGGTGCTATTTCTAAATTTCAATGAAATTATCAGACTCTGATCAGAAGTTTTAGTATCACGGGCCTATTGTGTGTTAGTCTGAAACTGTTTTTGTTTTAGCCTCATGCAGGAGCGGCCAGGTACATAATATCGCTCGTATTTATTGCAACAGAAATTAAGAATAAACGAATGAACTAGTGACAATTCTGCTTCTAGTCGTATCATACTCGTTTAAATCAAAAAAGAATTGACCCCACAATATATTATTTGAATGAAATCGTGAAGCGTCATCTTTGAGGTAACTTAAAATAACTGTGAGTATGTTTGTTGAACTAGAAAGGCGTGGGCATGTCCAATTTGTATTACAATTGAAAATTTAGGACAATTTATATTTGTGTGAAAAGTATTTTTTTTTTCTTCTCAAATCTCAATATTGAAGATAACTAGTATTATAGAATTCTAAATATACCACCCAGTATAAGGTATAGGGAAGGAGAGAGACAATGAAGAAAATAATGTTACTATGTCAGAGCCCTTTATAACCGACGAAACGTTAGGGAGTTTTCTCATAGTCGATGGCCTTATGGTTGCCTATCATAATTGCCTATATCCACTTCATTCGATAAGGCAGCGATTATAAATGTTTCGTAAGCTTCTGTAAAAGACCTTTCGGTCAAAGTAATTTCAAATTTCAATATAAAAACTTGGGATCGCGGACCTTGTTTTTTCGTAACAATACATTGAAATTAACCACATTTAGGGTATTTCATTTTGTTTATATATATGAACAGGGGCGGATCGGCCATTTTAAAAGGGGGTCCTAACCCAGGACAAAAGGGGAGGGGTTCCAACTACATGCTCATTCAAATGCATTGATCGTCCAAAAAGGGGTTGCAATCCCCGCCGCCCCTTAGATCCGCCACTGAGAAAATTTGTTTTTCTTATTGAAGAAACATTAAACGATAGAATGGTCAAAAATTCGACGGGCTTATTTCGTTAGTAATACTTTTTAAATATATATAAAAACTAGAGGGTCACGGGCCTAATTTTCTTGAGAAAAAAATATATTGATAGTTCAATCTTTAGATTTCAAGTTATAAGTACTTTGTTATATAAAAAAAACTCTGATCTGTTTTATTTTTCTGAAATTCTTATACGGGTTCTTCTTTTGACCTTATTTTAGCCATTCTGAAGATGATATGCATTAACAGATTTCTTATTTTTTATGAGTAATACATTGAAATTTAAGAAATAATGGTACAAGAAATTATTTCCTTTGTTAATGAATCTCCAGCAAACATTGATACCATGATAATGTTTTGTCGTGTAATTAAAGACAAGGGAAAGCTATCGAGAAAGGAAATGTTAAAGTAAAATTGTTGAATCTCGTGCACGTGCGTAAACTTGACAAATAGAATGGGTTGTGTACGCAATACCTCGAATAGCGCCGGAATTGGTGCGAATGAAAAGAAGTGATCCCAATATTATAACCGAATTTTTCAAATATGTATAGAATCATTCTTTACTAATCTGTAGAACTCTATATTTGATTTAAAATTATAAAACAAATAAAAAAAAAAAGATGTGGAACCCTGTCTAATCAAGAAAAGATGGAGAAAAAGTCTATACAGGTACTTTCTTTCACTTGCAGAATATTTATTTACCAATTTGCATTATTTTGGCATCATAAATATTCTTCAAATTTTTCAGTTTGTATCAATATCAACCATGTCAACCGATTATGCTTTTATCTTTAAAGCATTTCCAGGAAAATGTGTTAACCATTTGTATGACAATACTGTACGGTACAATGAGTATAATAGCGTTATAGATTAGAATTTATGGTGACGTTACAGTAGACATCAATAACCACCCGAAAATTTTACAATTCTCGCTTAAAATCCAACTTCAAGGAAATATAGCTTGAAACCAGCACGGTTGCTAAGGACTTTCCTTACACCAATGGATTCGTCGTTTACTTTTGAACCGAATTTAGAATTTAAAAAAATATCTGTTGACCGACGAATTAGAAATCATTATAAAGTAAAAATATCTGCCGTTTTTTATGATTTTCCCTATATATCCTTTGTATTTCTGGCGTATCATGCTGTTAGTTTCAACAGATTGTATCTGAAAAACGAAAGCGGTTATATTCTGATGTATTGTTACAAGCAGAATCCACATGTAAAATTAAAAAAATTCTGTTGAGTAGTAATATTAGGTACACTTCGCCTTAACCAGCACTACTAATTTATCTATTCATATCGGAAAGTAAAACCAAACATCTTGTTTGTAAAAAAATACAATTACAGTTTGTTTTCTAGATACAAAAACAAGTTATGTACCAAGTAGTCCGAAACATGGCAATTATATTTCATCTGTATCGTTCATTGATTGTCTTAGTTTATATGAACTTCATCCATTCTGATTTTGCCATGGAGCATAAGTTTGTTCTGTTGGTTTTTTTTTTGGTTTTTTTTTTTTTTTTTTTTTTGTTATCCTGATATTTTCCGTAAGCTTCCTTTATCATGTTTATGTATCATTGATGATTCAAATCGTCAGTTGTCACACAATTATAAGATTTATACAGATTTCTTTCCATCAATATTGTGTTAGAATAAAACAAATATTTGTTGTCTTTGATTGATATAACGAAGATTTACATGTTTTTTTGTTATACTTTGAAGACTAATACATTTAGCAATATATATAATGTATACAGTCGATTAACTGAATTGAATATTTGAAAATTTAACTTAACAAACACGTTTACATGGGTAACTGGCTTTACTTCCTTTAAGTTTCAATGTTTAAAGAGCTGTCCAATTATATTGTCTCTAGATAATCTCTTGGCGTTTTATGTGTGTTGTGTTCGTTTTGTTTTCATCTTAAGATTGATGTGTTTCCCTCGGTTTTGTTTTTTACCTGGATTTGTTTTTCTCAAACGATTAATGACCTTTAAACACATGTATACTACTGTTGCCTTTATTAAGCTATTTAGTTTACAGTTACTTTTTTGGATTCGAGCGTCACTGATGAGTCTTTTGTGGACGAAACGCGCGTCTAGCGTATATACAAAATTTAGTCCTGGTATCTATGATGAAATTATTTACAATAACGTTTATGCTCATCATCCTTGTCTTTAATTCATATTATAAAGACAAAAGATATGAAAATCCCATTCAATCTGATTGAGGACAAAACAATTATCACGCCCTTTTGGTGATTGTGAGCTTGACATATATTTATTACATATATGATATACCTCCAATGAGAATATGAAAACGTTTACCGTGTTATTGACGTTTGCCCGTCTTCTTATTTCGGAATGAATACTTTTTAATTAGTAGTACGACGATAATGAATTTAAACTGTATGTCATGACACTAATCCAGTTATAAATACATTTGACAGGCTTTAAAGATCGACATACATTAACAAATGACTACAAAGCCTAGTTTTCTTTACAAAAATACCATATGCTACTGTTATTTTATATTTCCTAGGTGGTTTTTTTTTTTTTTTTTGACTTTAGCGTTTCTGTGGTTTAGTGGTTTTCCTATTATATTTAATTTGTTTCCCTCAGTTTTAGTTTGTAACCCGGATTTGTTTTCTCTCCAATGATTTATGACTTTCGAATAGCGGTATGCTACTGATGCATTTATTCTTAACCTTGTCATATATTGACAAAAAAAAGTAAAACCAGTAGCATCAGTATTTTCATTTTCCTGATAATTTTCGTTACCTTTTTCCCATGATACTGTTAACTCAATAAATAAATTGCCACACTATAATGAGATTTATACACATATGAATCATGTTGTTTTATCAATATGGTGTTTGATCACACACGTATTTGTTGTGATTCGTTCCATTAAAAAAAATACATATGTTACAGATGTCTTAGCCTATGACATATGCTCATATATAGAGTAAAACTTACGTGTACAATGATGCATATGCTTAAATATATCAATACAAAGTTAAGCGACACAAAATTATCTAGCAAAAATTATGAAACTATCCAAATCCATAAATAAAAGAAAACACCTAGTTTGTACAAAAATACAATTACAGTTAGTTTTGTAAATACAAAAACATTTCATGCACAAAGTCAGGAAAATGGCAGCTGTTCTTCTGACACGACAGGTGAATTTTTGATGTATTTTTGTTATTTTCTGGCGTAAGTTTGTAGTTTTCGTACATCATTTTTCAATCCCATTCATAGAGTAGAAAATAGATATAAAAATCCAATCAAATAAGATCTAGGACAAAACAATTATCACAACCTGTTGGCGATTTAGAACTTGACATATATTACTGTCATATATGGTTTCTTCAAATGACCTAGTGTTAAAGAACTTCGATGTGTCGATAAGACAAATGTTGACATGCTATTGACGTTTGTTCCATATCTTATTTTCAAAAGAGATGTTTTCCAAATATGATAATTAATTTTAGCTTTAGGCCTTAACGATTACAAGTTATAAATGAATTTGAAACAATTTCAGAGATCTGAATGTAATATCCTTTTTTCCAAGGAAACTCTCTCATAGAAGAGTAAAAATCGTAATAAAAATAATGCATGCATGTATATAAATAGATTGATAAAAAAACCAGAAAGTATTAATCTATTCCGACCAGTTCTTTTGTTCATACAAAAATATTCCTCGTGTCTTTTTTTTTTGTTTCTGTATGCCCTTGTATCATTTTCATTGAGTGTGTATTTATTAAAAAAATATTGTTTACAGTTCTGTGACTTGATACAAACTTGAATCATGTTTGTCGTATAAATATTTTGGTAGAATCAAACACACATTTGTTGTCTTTGAATATAATATTAGTAACTTCGGACTTGGCTCAATTTTCGACACACTTATTTTTGTTCGCCACACACATTCGATTTATATTGCAGAAATACTTCATTTTCTGTAACCTATATTTCTAGTGAACCGATTAACTATTAGTTCATATCCATACGTTACATTGTAACCAAGTTTAGCTCTTCATTTTCGTAGGAAAATGACTGAATCAAGTCAGGGATACATATAGGATAATAGTTTTCCATTCGTTCCGTCGTTAGATAAAATCTACGTTTTATTTTGTCAGATTTTACAGACTCTCTCCTTTTGAATTCATTTCAGAGTTCGATATTTCTATAACTGCCTTTGTTGAAACAAAATCTGCATTTTTATAAATTATCTTGGCTTGTCCGACCTTTTAGACAATCAAAACAGTTTTTAAGGCAGTGCTTTTTTAGGGAGGCAGCAGGTTTTCCAATTTGTATATTTTCTTCAGACTCATGTCAATAAAGTCCATAAATCATAAACAAGCACGGGCGTAACATATCAACTAGGATACGTATACGCTATTTTATATAGTTGATGTGTTCAGATGGGAAATTGTTTGTTGGAAGGAGGGTGCCATTTGTAGATCTAGAATGATTATATAAACAGTTTAATATACATTTTTCAATAATTAAGACTCGCATATTGTGTAGAATTCTCCTTTTTTCAATGTTTCTCAAGACCAAAGTTTATTTTATATATCTGAGACCTTGTGTATATTTTTAAGTATATTGACGCTATTTTTTTATTTTATGTATATTGACTTAGTTGACGGTAAATATTTAAAATATTGCTTAATTTAGATCCGGATATAAGCCTTTCTGGTCCAAAATTGCTCTACGTCATGACGTCAAACAAGCATCTTTTGTTTCTGTTTTAAGCAGAAACAAAATATGTTGTGTTTTGTTCACAAACAAAAACACACTTTCATCTTATGTATTGATATTTTTAATGCCATGTCAAATATCTTGCAAGATGCAATTTAAAAAATACATAGAACAAACATTAAAGTCCATTTCCCTAATACATTATGTTCATGTGTAATTTAAAACTAATACTCAGTCAATATAAGCTGAAAAGATCAATATATAATAAATTGACCTGTTCAAAAGACCAGTATTGATAAACATACCATACGAAATTACAAAATAGGTCATTTTAAATCTAAAATTCGGTGGGAAAGATACAAACATTGAACACAAAACTGAACTGAAATCTGAAAATTCTGAAATATGAACTGGACAATTGCATTAGTCATATGTGACTTATTCATACAAAGTATAAAACAATATAGGCGAATGGCACAAGTGATAGTCAAACTCATATGTAATTAAACGAACTAACGAAAAATATCATAACTTGAACACAAAACGAAAAAAGACATAAAGACAAACAACAGCATCCAGCACAACAACGATAACTAAAAGTGATGTACCTCACGATATTATGAATACAAACACAAAAGTAGACATGCATACAGCTTTTGAGTTGCTTTGTATGTGTATGGGTACGACATCTATTGTCTCTTTTAGAAAAATATCAAAATTCAACATTTTTTTAACTTTGTACACTGACTCTGATATAATACGATAACATTAAGAATGGAAATGGGGAATGTGTCAAACAGACAACAACCCGACCATCGATAGACAACAGCCGAAGGCCCCCATTCAAAGTAAATGCTGAAATATAAAAAGACTATATAGAACACTTTAGAACTGAAACATTAAGAAAATGCAGATCGGATACATGTGTTATTTGATGTTTAGTTTTTCTGAATTTCTGTAAACATTAAGTTGATTTTTTAGAGATTTAGTTTTCACTTAATATGTTAATCATGCTGGAATTAATCTTTTACCAACATAGGGTAATGTATTGCCTCTGTAATATCTTTTTACTTTTTCTTGTTATATGTCTTTCGGAAGTCTTTGAAGATATTTCATTCATTGGAAATGATTGATCGTATCTGTCGCCGATGTTGTTTTTCTAACACTTGTATGTTTTTCATTTCCTATAAAAGACAGTGAAGGATTTATAGATTTAATTATAATCTAGATACAGGCTAATTTTCTATTCTTGTAGAAATGAACAACCATTCTCTATTCAAAAAAGAAGTTAAATCTACATATTACGTATATTGTTGTTAAATAATCTCAGTCTTTAGTTGTTTGTGTAGGCTTTAGAGACTTCTGTTTGTTGTTTCTTGTTTGATCAACCTGCTGGCAACTATAAGTTTTCAATCACGCATATCTATTTGCTATCATAACAACATGAACAACGTTCAAAATTATTTCTTCAATTACGGATAATGATATATGATTGCCTTTAGAGAAACGATAATTATGGTAATTAAGAATTGTTGACAAGTTTTCCATTGATTCCAGGAAATGTCAACTGCAGTTTGAAAAACATATTTACAATCGTTGATTGTTATGTGTTTCAATGTTTCTTTTGTTGATGACTTCATTATGTGATCATTACATGTAAAATTTCAACAATTGCATTTATACTGATGATTCAGAAAAATATTGAAGACATTGTCGTTACAAAATTAATACGTCGAATAATCAGAAACGTAATTAGGGACTTTATGCAAATTCTACACTATCAATCAGGGGCATTACTTAAACAAGTAATTTTTTTAGTTACTTATATAGGTAATTTTTGTTTTAAAAAATAATAAAAAAAACTCAATAGAGTTATTTTAAATTTCAATATAAGCATGGACTAAATGTAGTTTTCATGAATTTTTAAAGCATTTTATATCATAAAATGAAGAATTTATTAGATTTAAGAGGAGTATAGAGATTAAGGGTTTCTTTAAAAATAATTACAAAAATATTACTTTGATAATTTATTTGATACATCTTTGAAAGAATTAGTAATACCACTTATTTAAGGAACATATGTAATTGTTTTGGGTTATAACTTATAAATAACTTCAAGTCTTAATTAATTCACAAGTTTCTATCTTTTTATACCTGTGCGTCAGAAAGGCAATTAGTGTTTCAGAAAGATTAGATTTCATATTTCATGGGAAAAATAACCAAATGACTGCGAAAATTTGTTAAAGCTAGTAAAATTTGTATAGTTGGACACCTATAAAAATAATATTTAGAAAAGTTACTTATATAAGTAATATTTAAAATAGCCTCGTTTTCAACATTACTTGTTTAGGTAATTTTAAATGTTACTTGTTTAAGTAATTCCCTGACTGACTATACAATAGAAAATAACAGGAACAATTATACTAAGTAAGTGTCTGATGAATGCAACAGTAGTATAATAGTCAGTTCCTAATTTGTATATGGAGTTGACATTGTGTTTATAACTGAATATCTTTTCAAATAAACAAAACAATAAAACTATCTTTGTTCCGTTGCGTGTTGTACCTAATTGGTTCTTATTTCCTGTCAATGGAATTTTTTTAGACTTTCGAAATAAAATATATAGACATGATAGAAACGTAACATTAGCTTTGGAATGAAATGTTTATTTGCCTACAAGAATTCCGGATTATGACAAGCTAATGTCCGGTTAAAGGAAAGTCAAATGATATAAAAGAATAAATATGCCAAATATGTTTATTTAAATGGCCAAGATGTGATTAAATCAGTAGACATTCTTTGGGATTGTAATAACATATATCTCAACATTCGGTTGATTTGAAGATTGTCGGAAATGAGACATTTTTAATGCGAATGTCTTAAATGATAAACTGGTGATCTCAGCAGACAGTAGGTTGTCTGTTTTGAATTTATCAAGGGACATTATAGGGTTAACCTACTATACAGAACATGTTGAATGTTTTGCATGAGTGTAATATGACAGATAAATTTGAAAATATAAATACTCTATTGAAATAAACATACTATATTCACATCATTTTTCAAAGAGATTCGCTCATGAAGCTGGGGAACGTCATTGTTTAAGGAACCATTTATGGAAAAGTAAAAAAAATACTCGGTTGGTTTTTTATGCTCATATCTGACACTTCTTTTTAGCCTATTTAAATGATGGTCAAGAATAATCCTGGAAATGTCATTTTCCTAATGAGCGACAAATTATATATATATATATGCATTATAATGATTATATATACGAATCAATGTACTTACGTCTGCAATTTGGATGTCAATCGGTAACAATTAACGTTAAACGGAAATAATGGTTTTGAATTGGTTGTTATCAACAGAAATCCTTCACTAATGAACCGAAATACGATAAAAATTGTTTTAGACAGAAATGTTGACCGACAAAAGAAAACATCTATGCTCATTATTTTTAAAATTAATCCATAACATAGAAAATGAATATACTAAAGTCTTCTTCTTAAACCTTACTTTATATGCAACTTAATATTAATAAATGTTAAAGGGAAATTCCGCGATTTTTTACTTATCATCTAATTATGTTCATCTTAACATAAAAAACACATTTGCAAAGTTTTAAATTTATATTCCTTCTAATAACGGAGAAAATCAAGTATTTGTAACTTTTTTGGTTGAATTCTCGAGTGGGTCGTGACGTATTAGCCCGATTTATTGAATTCTGGGAAAAAATAAAATCTGTTTAACTCTTATAGCTTATCGACAATATACGTAATTAAAAGCGCACAGCTGACGAATGGTCGTAGTTATTAACCACAATATAATAATGAACGAAAATGAATATGCATATACCGTTTTGTATTCATTGAGTTAAACTCCTATAAAATTATATGTGTCTGTCTCTAGTAAATGTTTTTGAATAAATTTAATTAATTATTGTTGAGATTTTATTCATAAAATATTTATTGAACATTTTTACTATTTACTTGTCTATTTACCGTTATTGTTTTGATAATCATTTCAATGCAACTAATGTGTGAGCAGAGTGTGTATATTATTTTGTAAAGGTCACTGTATATTTCTCGGCTTGAGGTCAATTCGTTTACCTTGTAGCTATTTAGCCGCAGGTGTGAGTTCAAGCGTACACAGGTATAAATGTTGTTATTTGGAAAGGATATACAGAAAGGATTAGAACGAGTATGATGTCACGATGTTAATACACTAAGATTTAATACACGATGAGAATAAAGATTCAATAATTAAATTGCGTAAATTAATTGAAAATAAAATTCAGATTCGTAAATCCGAAAATGTATAAAAATAAAAGAAAACAATTTTTGATTACTTTCTTAGCGGCAATTGGCGTAAAGATTCAAATATGAAGTAAAAAATAGTAGTTTTAATCTTTAATAAAAACTAAATGCAATATTACCCAATTTGATATACCATTGTACATCTGTTTGATATCATTGACTTTACCGGAATTTCTTAACTTGTATTCAAATCTGGCTGTGTTTAAATGCTAATAAAACTATTGCAATTTTAAAGTTTTTAATTGACAAAAAAATACAACATACATGATTTTTTTTTAGTTTCTTTTTAACATTTTATTCTTACATAATTAAATTCATTTGACAATCATTTACACGAACATTTTGTGAAAAAATACCAATTATCTAAGCTAAGGCAGTATTTTTTTTTTAAGGATTTTTGAGGATTTTTTTTTTAATTCTATGATAATAGTTGTGCAATGTTGAACATGATAGCCGTCATTAATCCAAATAAGTAATACAGTAGTTGTAATAAAAGTTATATTTTAGTCATGCATAACTGATATTGACGAATTTAGAATAGTTCGTCCATACATCGTTGTTCTTGAAACAATCATTATTAGTATACATGTAAGTTTCCTGACGTATAAGAGCCATCGAGGAAAGCAGACTAGTAGCGTTTCGTTCGTTTGTTTGTTGGGGAAAGGAGAGGAAATGCAACCGCTTGTACAGATAAACAACAGAATTACCATACAAGCATTTATAGCCAACACAATCAGAAACAGTTCCCATCGTTAGACGGGGAATATGAAGGCTTTCAAGAATGAACAAGTGACATGTCTAACTCGAACAGTTAGAAAACGGACTATCGACATCGACCGCTTGTTCTTGATATTTGAAATTGTATGCATATATACGTATACGTTTATGATAGTGATGAGTTCTTGTGTCTGACAAAAACTAAATTCCTTCATGGTTATATCTTGCCATACGTTTATATTGGTTTGTAAGGTTATTACTCAAAATCGTTATTTGAAAATCCTGTTTGTGAGATGTATATTCATTTCAATACAGAAATTTCGTCTATATATTTCACAAGTGTATAACACGGAGAAGCTCTGAAGGTCCATTAATCCCATTTTGTTTGGGTGTGAAACATCGATGTTGACAGCAATATCAAAGAATAAGATGATGATGGTAGAAAGAACTATGGGCGTCATGTGGCAAATATTACATGCATATCGGACAATGAGTTGTCAATCTGTATGAAAAGATTTCCAATACAACCATATTATTGAGAAGGAATGTTTACATGCTATACTCTCGTACTAGTATTACAGGGTTCTTGTGGCGTTCACCTTAGACACACATCTTTTTAACGATGTTTAAAAAAAAAGACAGAACCAATTTAATGTCATATTTCCCTAATTTTTTTTTAAATATAACTAAAAGTCTTTCATCTGACAAGAATGCCCCTATTTAGCGGACAAGTAATTTATTCTTTTTTCTGTTATTGAATACCAAGAAGAAAAAAAAATCCCGAAATTAATTTGAAACTTTGATACTCAAAAGTTTCCCAGCAAAATATTCACATCCCTTCGGGATAATTAGTGTTCGTCCAGTGGCATATATAACAATTGTGATGACGAATTTCTTCCTTTGTTCGAGAACAATCTTATTGAAATATAAATCTGTGATTTTACTATGTCCACAACTTCAATGAACCAAAGCAAAAGTTATACATCGATCTGTATTTAAATCAAATTGGTTCTCTTCCTCTTCTGGTATACAATAGTCTATCGACATTCGATGATTACATACTGTTGGCATACGTGGACTAGTCTATTTACAACACTTTTACCCCTATTTATTCAAAATATATGTTTTTTTCTTATGTTCAATGTATACATGTATATATTTTAAATTGCGCTATAGTTCCGTAACTTTCTATCCAGTCGTATAAACGAATCGTCGGCAAGTGCGTACATTTTTTTAAATAAATATTTCTGGTATGTTCCAATCTGTCCTTCACTATATATTACATTTTCCCAAATTCACCCTTGGAAAAAATATTTAAATAGATTTTAATTTCATCAAATCTTATTTTTTGGGTATTATTTATATTTTTATGAATAATATTCTTTACACCAGAAATGTTATTTATAAACAAGCGTATGAGTTTGGTAATGACAAGTAAGACAGAGTTGTATATTATACATCTGATAGTTCAAAATGGAAAGTTAAATGTTATCAGCCGTGTACACTGATCAATACCTGCAGAAGTGAAACGATGCGTGAACTTGCAAGCCCGACAGGAAATCGCTTGAATACCTGGACGTGTCACCTCACACCCCTCACAATACCTTTGAAAGTAATACATTTAGCCATGCTGGTGATCAGAAGAGGGAAGATCAAAATTTATTTGAAAACAGTTTATTACTTTAAAGAATTATGAACAAATTAGATTTTCGAAAACAATTTTCACGGAACACTTATTTATGATTTCAACTTTGACTTTTCACCTAATTCCAATATCAAGTTTAAAAACAACAGACCATGGTTAGTTAGTCGGATAAAACAACCGTACGATTGACAAGATATCGACACGCAATTACGACTACATCGGTTACTGTAGTTTTGTTTCTTTGTGGTTTATAGACATATCGTTTCATTAATCGGGAAAGAAGGACAAAATGGCGGAACGCAGAGAATTAATACTCTAAATTTAAAATCGATGGTGATCGCTTATCTAGCGGAATAAAACTTTAATATCTATGAATTTGAGCATTTTTATACAGAATGAACATTATATCAATTTTTGATTTTTTTGCGAAGTTTCCCTTTAAATAAAAAAGCATTTTTGTCTGTAATGAGGCAACGAAAATAAGCTCATACACAGGTGAAATACGTGTTAATTGCAATATTTATTGGGTCATACTTTATAAATCATTACAGAAATGTGGTATACAGTTGTGTTAATTGAAGTTTCGACTCTTTTGAGCTTAACATTATAGTTTTTTTTTAATTGTATTCGGTTCGGTAGAGTGCCGACTTATTTTGGATAATAATTAGCATTTTCTATATTGCCGTTTGTTATCTGCACCTTCAAGACGAAGATGATAACAAAATGTGTTATACAATTACATTTTTGTACATATAAGCACAAAGCGATACCTTAGCAAATTTCAAATACCTATCATACAGTACTTAAAGTATTAACAGAAATAACACGTTATCCTTCGTGTGCACATTTCTTTACTGTGTAAAAAAAATTTCAGCTGATCAATTTAATTCAGCATTAGTTGTTCAATGTCTTTGAGATTACGTATACACAAATAAGAAATGAAATGAGATGTTTTAGATTTTTTTCCATCTAAGCTGAATAAATTCAATGGCATCCTTTTAAATTTATTGCAGGCGACAAGACAACCCATTACATATTTCTTCAACTAATTATATATTTCCAACAGAAGTACAATTAGACAAACTAATGCAATTTCAACATTTTCGTGTCTATAAAGAAATGGATAACGATTTGCAATCTCTTTCAATATAATTTTGTGTCAATAACAGATTCTTTATGTCATTGTTTTTATTTTTATTCATTCATTTGTATGTTTTAAATTCTGAAAGATAAATACAAAGAAGTAAACATAGTTAGGCTCTATCTTTATTCTTGCAATGCATTATCTTCAGACAGACATTTCATTAACAGCTTGTTACATTTGTTTAAGCACGCCTTTTAATTGATGTTGTGGTACAGATACAATAAGACATTACGATGCTTTTCTAAGATAACCTTGTGTAGGCAAATAGTAAAACGATTTTAAGTCTTTTGAAATGTTATTCCGTGACCATAACGGATATTTTATGTCATCAGCTTTGTCTGTTTAAACATTTGTTAGAAGAATTGTTTAAGATGACTTAACATTCAATTGTTTAGCTAGATCGCTAATCTACCTTTATTGCACCTGTCTTCAGAAAATATCCGATTAACAATTTGTTTGAATAAATGAGCCTTGGTCATGGTTCAATGCATTCATAGAAAGATGCCTCTTTTATAAATAAAACGAAAAAAGGATTCACCAAAATAATTAATACATTGTTACTAGTGTTGTCAAATCGTACACTTTTGCCTAACCGGTTACTCGGATAATTGTTCGACCGCTTAACCGGTTAACCGGTAATTTAAGTTGGTGTTTGAAAGCCTTATCAATAGAACCCTACACATAGATATAAGATGTGGTATGAGTGTCAATTTGACAAACTTTCATCAAAGTCATAAATACGCTTTTACAATTGAAGCTTTTCCTTTAGCATTATAAGGCTTGTCTGTGAGGATGTCTGGCGAAGTTTGACTTTTAATAATCAAATACACCGTATCAACTATAGCGTTTGTACCAACTTCAGATTAAAAAATCCAAAAAAAATCTTAATCTCGTAGAATTGAATATGTCATATGTCTGAAATCGATTATTCTTTCCTTTTCTCTTGTTGTCTCCGAAAAAAATGGGGTGTGTTTCAATTTGAAATGATTAATTATAAAAACGAAGATGTGGTATGATGCATATGCCAATGAGACAATTCGTCACAAGAGACAAAAATGACACAGAAGTTAACAACTATAGGTCATTGTACATGCTGTACGACCTGTTTCCTCACTGTGTTTGCTTTTTTCTTTAAGCATGGTACTCGTACTTTCACGTATACATTGAGTACATTCACATTGGTTTGCATTTCACAATTTTTGAATTTAAAGTATGACTAACCCTTGCACTACGTAGGTTGCACATTTGAATGTAGGTTTACACAATATTCGATCGAAACCGAGATAATGAAGTACTTAGTAAAATTAAATCTCATTACTGATTTAAAGTTACTGTTAAAAAAACATGTTTACTAATTATGTTTCTAAAGATCCTGCCCCGAACTCTAATTAATTTTATGTTTTTAGGATTAACAATAGCAATCAATATACTGGACAATTGATCTGTCAAACTAATTACAACGACGACATTTTTTAAATAAAACATAACTATTTAATGATTTGATTTTCAACACAAATTTATATAAAATCTATCGAAATGGAAAAAGTCCGGTTAACCGGTTAGCGTTTTTGGTATTCGGTATTCGGTCGTTCGACCGATTAACCGGTTGACCGGTTAACCGTTGACAACACTAATTATTACAATAACGTACAACAGCATATTGACATCTGAAAAAAAATGAACAAACATGACAACTTAAGGCCAGGAAAATGGCAGCTGTTTTCCATTTATTGTGTTTGAGTTTATGATTTTGTCAATGAATAGGGTCTTTGATTTAAATTTTCGTTTGGGTTCGGTATTTTTTATATTTGACCTTTTGATCTATTTTACAATCTGTCAGCGGAACTGTTCTAGATTCGTCTTTTTATTAATTTTACTGACACCTTTTGGACACTATTTCATAAAGGCTAGTCTACACTTCAAAATGGACAGTTTAGTCTTGACGATAATGTCAGTTTTGGAATTTTAACATATTTGGACAGTTCTATTCGTAGGAAAATCCACATTTAGTTACGAAAGAAACATATAATTGCACACAAAGTGAGGGCTGATGTGGGAGGTGGGATGCACTTGAAAGACTATTATGGATATATCTGAAAAAATTAGATTTCAGATTACATTAGACAGTATGTTAAGAAAAATTTGTACCACAATATGTCAAAATGTTTTACACTGGGACAAAGGTTACACAATTTTGATAGTTTGGATATATCTATTTTAGCTGAATATATTTATGAACTAAAAGTATCATTCCTATAAGATAGTTATTCACCATCGCATTTTCTTTATAACAAAAAAGACCAAGGGCATTCGAATCGAAACAAGAAATCATAGGAAACGACACGTGTTGGAATATTTTATGGCATTATTGAAGCTTCTTGATTTTGTCAATCGAGATTTTTTATTTTCGTGTGAATTAATGAACCACCGTGGTTGTTGCATGGCCCAGTATCATGTGTTGAAGATAAAGAATTCAATAGGTATAAGACATTTGAATAATTTACACGATTTAATTTTTATCATAACTTAGTGTTGTTACTTTAATACCATACGTATCTAACAACTGGTAAATATGCATTTATAGTCAATACTGCCGGATAAACGCAGCAATATAAGATGATCCAGTCTGATAATATAATAAAAAGTAAGTGTGGTATGTTGGTGTGTAGATTTTAAATTCGTTATGATAAATAAAAAGAAGTAAACAAAATAAGGCTCTATCTTTATTGTAGCTTAAAGGTAATGTATTATCTTTAGAAAAACATATCCCTAACAACTTGTTTCATTTGTTAAGGTGGTACCTAACACTACAAGGAGATAACCCTGTAAAACCAGCTAAACGTTTTAATTACGTTGTGTTGTTAAGGGAATATTAAGCTTCTCAATGATCAAAATAAGTGTTTGTCAAACTGTTATATAACCAGTGTAATTTTACTGATACAACGGTTGGTTCAAGTTTTTTAGAATTTTTATATTTTTGTCAAAGGGTCAAAGTAAATAATTTATCAAAATTTCAAGAAAATTAAACGAGCTTAATTAATTTTAGTTAAAGTTTTGGGTACCATCTTAAGCACGAATTCAAATAGCAGTTGTGATACAGATACGATAAGACATTGCGATGCTTTTCTAAGATTACTTTGTGTAGACAAATAGTAAAACGATATTTAATCTTTCGAAATGTAATTTCGTGACAATAACGAATATTAGCTTTTGTCTGTTTAAATATTTGTAGTGATATATCTTTAAGAGGACTGAATATAGCACTCTTTAGTCTGATCGCATATACCTTTAATGCACTTGTCTTTAGATTAACACTTAGTTTAAATAAACAAGCATACACTCCTTTTCATAGTGAAATGCGTGCATAGAATGATCCCTCTTTTATAAATAAAACAGAGAAACGATAACTTGGATAATTACAGTATTAGTACATATAAACGTACAACAGCATGTTGCCATCTGAAAATAAAAATGAACAGACATGAACATTCGGGGACAGGAATGTGACACTTGTTTTCCATTGTTTTTAGGATATAGATTTTGTTGTTTAATAAGGTTTTCGATTTGAATTGTCTTTGGAGTGCGATATTTTTGTTATTTTACTTATTGATCTCTCTTACATTCTTTTGAAAGTCCTACTGACACCTATCATATAATTATTAAACATGATAAAAGAGGGCACACTTGTCCTGTTTTTCAGATCAGAAGTACCGGACTTTTTATTATCAAACTTCAGGGAACCAGTAAGCTATGATATTCAATTAAAGTTATAGTAACTATCTAACCCACTAGTCAGGATAAGTATGTTTTTTCATGCAATTACTGTCACTTTATTTGAAGGTATGACATAGTAGCCATTAGACTTAAAATTGCATACTTATGTGGCTATGAATTTGTGGTTTTATACCTGCAAATATTTCAGAAAGTTAAGCATAGAAGATATATGATAGATCTACCCTAAAAGTTTGAAATTGTTTAACCATACGACATGTTTGGACAGTTATACTGTAAACTTCTTTCGAAAGTTTAATCGGTACGGTAGAACAGTTTGTACAACTCTTAAGGGGGCTCGCGGGTATAAATCGATTTTTATTCAAACATAGGATTCTGCTATTTATTTCTTTAATAGATCTTTATCATAACTTAATATAAAAATAGATAATAATAAAAATGGGTCACCGTTCATTTAAGCTCACAATCTGCCTTCGAAGAATCATGCATGTTAAGATACGTTATTTTTGTGAACAAATAGGAGAACTATATGTTAGATCAAAATAAAAAAAAAGCTAAATTACAGAAATCGCCCAATATTAAATTGTTTAGTTTAGTATTAAACATATTTTGACATTCTACCGAAGAACAGTTTGTTTTGCAGTATTTTTAAAATAATATTTTATGTTATGATCTCCTTTTTGATTTTACATCTTTTTTGATGTTCAACATTAAATTTCCATTTGAAGCAGCCCTTTTTGTGATTTCATATCATCATAAACATTTCCCAAGACAGTAGTAAGCCGTAAAGAGAGTATACTGATACTATGAGGTTTGTCTACATATTGACGATTTTAAAAGCATCATTGGCTTACATTATGGACTATTTTTTAGTATTGTATTCATATTGACTATTTAAAAGCATTGTCTGTCATATGGACTATTTTGTTTAAGTATTGTATTGTATTATTGACTATTTAAAAGCAATGTCTCATATGGACTATTTTTTAGTATTGAATTCATATTGACTATTTAAAAGCATTGTCTTCATATGGACTATTTAAAAGCATTGTCTTCATATGGACTATTTTTTAGTATTGTATTCATATTGACTATTTAATGAGCATTTTTTCATTGACGTTTTGAAAACATTTCATGTATATAGACTATTTTAAGAACATTGTCTTCCTATTAAATAGGACTATTTTTAGTATTGTATTCATATTGACTATTTAAAAGCATTGTCTTCATATGGACTATTTAAAAGCATTGTCTTCATATGGACTATTTTTTAGTATTGTATTCATATAGACTATTTAAAAGCATTGTCTTCATATTGACTATTTAAAAGCATTGTCTTCATATGGACTATTTTTAGTATTGTATTCATATTGACTATTTAAAAGCATTGTCTTCATATGGACTATTTAAAAGCATTGTCTTCATATGGACTATTTAAAAGCATTGTCTTCATATGGACTATTTTTTAGTATTGTATTCATATAGACTATTTAAAAGCAATGTCTTCATATGGACTATTTTTTAGTATTGTATTCATATTGACTATTTAAAAGCATTGTCTTCATATGGACTATTTAAAAGCATTGTCTTCATATAGACTATTTAAAAGCAATGTCTTCATATGGACTATTTTTTAGTATTGTATTCATATAGACTATTCAATGAACATTGTTCTCATTGACGTGTTTGCAATTGACTAGTTACATGTAAATGACTAAACGTTTATTTTCCTTCAAGAAATATTTGTTTGCTTCCTGTTGGGATTTAAATCAGAAGTAGCTTTTCATTTTGTGATTTTGTGAATGTGTTGATCAAATTAAGAAATTTAATTTCATCTTATTTGAATAATTATAGTTGCCAAATTTTTCAATGTTGTATAGCATTTTTTGGGTTATTTGGTACTGTGTATTTGTTGTTATATTTAGCGTGCGACAACTTTACTTTTATTTATGTTTTTCATTTGATATGCAAATTATTTTCTTGTACGTATTTTTTATTTGGAATTATTACCTAAACATAGAAACTTCATGTGCATCATATCATAAACATGTTGCATGATTCTTGGTTATAATTAGTTTATTCGAAGAAAAATCCATATTATTAGCATGTTTAGCTACGAAAAAACATATTATTGCACATAAAGTTAAGGCTGATGTGGGAGGTGGTGACCTTGAAAGAACCGTTATGGTATATCTGAAAAGATCAAATTTAAGATTAACATTAGACAGTATGTAATAAAGATTTGGATCACAATAACAAACTGACAATATGTAATTACATTGGGAAAAAAGTTACATGATTTTGATAGCTGGGGTAAATCTTTTAAACTGAATACGTGTATATAGAACATGAGCTTAAAGCATCATTCCCAAAAGATGTTAATGCCTCATCTCATATTCTTTACAAAGGAAAATGTCATCGAATAAATGCAAGAAAGTATACAGTCTACAAGTTTTGGAATAGTTATTGACGCATCGTCCTTATTAATCTATGTTTCTTAAGGATGTTCGCTACTCTGTTTCAAAATAACACGCTTTTTTAAAGACTATCATATGTCGATAGTATATAAACAAAGATACAAAAAAGGCAAAAAAGATATAAGCCTATTGAAACATTTCGTGGCAAATAATTCTCTATAGACTTTTCATATATTGACACCATTTTTCTTTCATAACCGATAGAAAAATAACAAGGATTTCATAAAATTTTCAAAAGAAGATATCTTAAACTATGTTTAATTAAAAATGGAAAAAATAAGGTTTAATGAGTCAATTTTTTTAATGGCATTTCATGGATAAAACCAGATGATTCCGAATATCTGGCAAAAATTCTAAAACATGAGGAGTGACCTTTCTTAAGTAACCTTAACTTAATCACCAGCTCGGTAACGGATGAGTACAAGACTTTTGCATAATGTACACGATTAAAATATCCTTGTTCTTATGATTATCCTATTCGTATCGAATAAATTTGTACATTTTAAATTTCAACATGTAAAAGTTTAATACAGCCGGACGAACGCACCAAGGCTTACACAGACTGAGAATATAAGAAGAAAATTGGTAGGATTGCCAATGAGACAACTCTTCAAAAGAGACCAAATGACAGACATTAACAGTTACTAGGTACTGCTTTCCACAATGATTCAAACCCATACAATACAGTTAACTATGAAAGGCCAACAAAAGACAAACGAATGGAGCAGGATTGACACATACTGAATGTGGCAAGGTTATACTAGGTCAAATTAGTTACTTTTTAAACAATTTTCATATTATTAAAACAAATATTTAAAAAAATGTCCAGACAAATAATGTTTGCAAATAGATCAAGATTCGTTTCTTCATTTTTATTCATATTGATGTCATACATGTCATAAATTAAAAATTTATTTTTAAGTTAAATAATATTCAATCTCACATTTGAGTCTTTTTATCAAGTGTATATCATATTCCATTTGAGTATTTTGGAATAAATCCAAAAGTATGACTTTGAAACTAATACAATAAAGTAATATCCTATTCTGAACTCGGTTTTACATTAACAAGAACTTACGACTAAGATTGATCGTAAGTCATGACAAATTAAGTGTACTTTCAATCAAAGTTAGTCGTAAGTGTTTTTTGTAAAAGCAACATTAAGTCGTAAAGGTAGTAATTTAAAATATGTGTATTTTTGCACTTGCGATACACAATGATACATTTCCATATCTGTCTTGTTATACCATTTCACAACAAAGTATATCAGTTCGGTGTAATAATAACCTGAAACCTGGAATTGGGGAAAAAAGATTGATACAGGTCTTTTTAAAAATCATATAAGATAACATAAGCAGATATTACTTTAATATTGTCAGTCTCAGGTTTCATTTGATTATTCAGATGCGTGTGCTATCTGCTCTTTTGTCGGGTTGATATCTCGTTGACACATTCCCCATTTCAATTCTCAATTTTGTGTTGTTGGAATAATATCTCATTGACGGCACTTTTTTTATTCTGATTAAAAGAAATGTTTGTTTCTATAGAAAGTTTTGCATTTGACTTATTTAATGAATTTAAAATAGCTCTCCACGGTGCATGATTTTTCTGCCAGACACAATATCTATACTTGTATTTTGTTTGGGATTTTGTTTGTTTTTTTCAACTTTGGAATATTTTGCTCATGACACGTAGCTAGTTAGGTCTTATGATAGGATTTAGATCCTTGAACTGAAAAAGTTTTAATGACATTTTTTTTTATTTATAAGTAGTATAAATTAGTGTCAATTTGCGTATAAAAAGTTCATCCTTTATCCATGTGTTATTTGCTGTCTAAATAGGTTATGTTCGTACTTATCACATGGAATAATTATCTTAACTATTTCGAGAGTCTTAATGCGTCATAGTCACATAAACTCTTTGTTATAATTGGTAACATATCTGTAGGCAGAATAAATGACATTTAAGTTAAAAAGAATTAGAATTTCAAAATCAAAGCGGAAGCTAATGGGGAAGGGTCATTCGAATGCCCTTCAAGGAAACATCAAGATATATCTAAATAGATTATTGTAAATGTTACATTAGACGGTATGTTAATAAAGATTTACACACTAACTGTCAATACGTTATTCTATTAGGACACACTTTGCACATTTTAAAAAGCTTTTATCCCTCTAACACGGCATGAAAAAATATATTTGAAAGTATCATTGTAAGTATCATTGTAAGTGCAACGTCTCATACTCTTTTTTGTTAAAATATGTACTAAATTCAAAAAAGATTAAGCCCTAAGTCATTTTTTTTTAATTTTTTATCAGAAAATTATTGAGGATTCTTGTATTTATTATTCGATAGTTTTCAAGATATTTATACATGCATCTATCGAGACAACTTGTTCTAGCATGAGCCAGTATCATGTTGATCCAATTTACGCGATTAAAAATTTATATTACTACTTAAGTGAACCAGGTGAGTTATACTTTAACAGGCCTCTGGTGCTTTCTATTGAGACCCTACGGTATTTGACAGTTTATCAAATAGTCAGTATATATGTATTTTGGCGTTTGTTTTTTGTTGCAACTAAGTGCTTATGTTGTTCCATTCTGTTCTTCTTACATTGTTTGTGTATTTCCTCGGTTTTCGTTTGAAACTGCGGTATACTACTGTTGTCTATTTTTACACAATCGTTCAATAATTGACTGAACATACACGAGCTACTTCCATTAACACATGTACTTATTTGAGTGACTGAAAAATAAGACAGTTTTTTAACCTACATGTAGATACTTCTTAGTTTGTCACAACGAAACAAAATAACCAAAAATATATACCACCGCTGTGAATCAGATCAAGTAATGAGACATATCCCCGATGTTGCTTTTTTTTTTTACTGCAAATGAAAAGTACACTGATTGTTCGCTTTCTATATATACACATGGAAAAAAGTATTGCAACACCTTGATTTTTTAAAACTTGAAAAATCAGCCTCTTTTTTTTGGATGAAATATAATAAAATATGTGTATAATATTATTGAAATATAGTTTATGATAACATTGGCATCGAAACGAACAAAAAATATTTGAAAAAAAAATGATTTATATAACCACAATTTTAATAACAAAATGAAGTGTTTTTGTTCAAAAAAATGCATTTTACAACTTTTACTGTAGTCGAACTTTACAATGTCAGACATTTCAAAATTAATCTTCAGATGACTGTTCACATCATGGTTGATCGTTATACGCCAAAGAATTAGTACTTTGTGCGCAGCCTCCATTCAAACGGATAACCGCATCTTAACGTCTTCTGATTCCTGTCATAAATCGACTAATTTTTTTGCTAAGGTAGCAGCAACCATTTCTGATGAAGGGTATTGTTTATTTCATGATGTGTTTGAACTGGGGTGTCCTTTCGCGCACAATCCGCCCAATAGTGTCCCATATATGCTCGATATGGTTCAAAGCCGGGCTACGATCGGACCAAGGAAGATGAACCAAATTTCATTTGAACATTGGATCTTCCTCCACGATGCTAATTTCCAACTTTGGCGAGCTCTGCACTACATTGGATACGGAAAACTGTGTGTCTGTTCGTTAGCAATGGTCTCTGAAATGGTCTTATCGCACGATAACTAGTAGCGATGAGTTGATCGCGAACAGTTCTTGTTAAAAGGCTCATGTATGGCCACCATTCTCTTTTAAGGATTGTCTTGTATGCAATGGGTTTCCTTCTGACCAACCTTCATTATGCTTGATTTTCTCAGGCAAATGGTATAGGGGGTCTTCATTATCTCGGAAGGGTTTTAACAGCGTTTATTGACTGATTTTTATTCTCAAAACGACTTATAGTGGAATGGTGATGACCAATAATACGTGCAGTTGTTACAGCGACATCCCTGCTTCTCTTATGCTGATAATCTGCCATCTTGCTGCAGTTAAGAGTTGTCAAGGACCCATTACAAGGTGTCAATCACATAACTTTAAAAACTTGGTTATTTAAAGTGTTGAAAACAATGAGGGTAAAAACATCTGTTTTGCTGTTTAGGGGTACAGTAGCTGCATGTGCAGATAAAAACTTATCGAGTCGATATTCATTGATTAAACTCAGGTGATACTTAAATAATGTTTAACTAGTTCTATTTTACCAAATTATATCACAAAAAAATAAAGAGTGTTTTTTTAATTTCAATTTCAATTTGGTGTTGCAATACTTTTTTCCATGTGTATACATGAAGGGACTCATAAAAATATCACGCTCTCATAATAATTAAACAGCTGCATAATTTGAACTAGTTATCACGCGTCAAATTGACTGTATCGCATCAACTAAAACCTATGCGCACGTCGGCACGTACACCGCACTTCAGTCGCTTTGTCAGTCCAATACTGCACATATGCAATGTCCAAAGTTATCCAAGACATGACATGGATATGTGTTATCCGGTATTTCATGTCAAATTTCATACATGACTTAATATACATGTAGTCATCACAGTTTTATCTATCTACTAAGAGAACATGAACATGAGTTAAAGGATAATAATAGCCGATTTTCTTTCTACTTATAGCATGCATGCTTTTGTAAATTGTCTGAGTGAAATTTTATTAGATCTTCTTTTTGTAATCTGCTAATTATAAAATAAGTATTATCATTGTACGTATTCAATATTATTTGGAGCATCACGAGACAATCTTAAACCTTTCTTTAACGTTCAAAAAACTAAAATTGACACGACACCTACTATTACATGTATAACCGTTATAATGCAATTTGAAGTGTCTCGACTTCAAGCATTATTGAGTTCCGTGGACGTCTTAATAATGATGAAAAATTATGAGACTATTATCGCACCTGCTCGCATCACGATATGTTCGGTTGTAGGATTTCTTAAGAACAAATTCACAAAAATCGTGGCATTTACTGGTGGACAGAATACTTTAAATTTAATGGTTTTGTTCTGATTTTTTAACTCATTTTTCGTAGGATTCAATAGTCTATGTCAAATGTCAATAGGTTAATTATATGAACATAAGATGAGTTATAGTGCAAAAACTTGCAAATGCCATGTTATAAAGTACAACACAGTCATTAAAAACTGATGATGCAGTTAAAACTAAAAGCAAAGACCATATATATCTGCAATTAACACAGAGGACTGACATTGATATCGTATAACACTAAATCGTCTTTTTTTAATGAAGATGTATATATATGTACTTTAGAAAAGGCGTTTCATTTTTCTATTCATTCAAACTATTCCGTATTTTATACTGTGCAAAAGGGGGGCAACAGATACCAGAGGGACAGTCCAACTCATAGATTTAAAAAAACGCCATGGTTAGTAAATAAAAAGACAATCAGACAAATAATAGTACACAGACACAACTAAGAAAACTAAAGACTAAGTAACACAAACTTCACCAAACACTGGAGGTGATCCTGGTCCACATGTGGCATCCGTCCTGACAGATAACTTTACTAAAGTCATATTGTTTCTAATTCTTAATCGAATAAATAAGAAGAGACAGACTATGCTGTACTACTTTATACATCAAATCACTACGCGCACGTAAAAAAATAAGTTCTATCTGTTAATCTCAAAGTCTCAAGCTGATCTGCCGCAAATAGAACTACACTTTGTAACTTCAAATTTGATGTGATGTTTTTGGAATTATTAATGCTTTGTCGATAAATGTTTTTGTTTAAATATCCAGCATATTTTCAGATTGCAAACATGACATAATGCAATTAGATATGAAACCTTTTAACATTCTTAGTATCCTTAATTTTTTTGAATAGTTAAAATTGTTAGGTTGATGTCTTCCTAATGTTTATTCTACATCCCCGTTGTTCTAGATCGGGGTGATTTCAGATACCATCTTATGTGTATTGAACATATAAATGAGATAGGTTCTCTTGTATTCGCTGTTATATTATGTTAATCTGACAACAACTGATTATATAACAAGTAAAGGTCAACTACCAGCCTTTAAGTATAGAAAATTGATCAACAACATGGCAAGTATTACATCACCACAAATTGAGAAAACAAAGTCCCCATAATTAAAAGAAACAATCTATTCGAAAGTTAAATACATACACAATAATGACATTATTTATTCAGATATTGATTCTATCAGCAAGAATAGCAAGCGAACCCACAAGAGCGAACTGCTATTCGTGCTGATATCGTCAGTATATAGTGATGTATGCTGTGTTTTATATACTTTTGATCGATATCTTTTTTTAAGCATGGCTTATACAGGTTGTTGTCCCGCTGGTACTTTTCGACTCTTCACTCTCACATGTCTCAGTCAAAATTACTTCTCTTTTATTCAAGATGTTAAACTGCGAAAACATATGTGTCTAATGGGTTGATTTGATCGATGGCAGTTCAAGATTTGTCCACTAGAATTTATATAATGCTAAACTCACGACCCGGGACTCACGATCCTATCGGCAGAATCAGTACAAGTGAGTAATGTTTAGTATGAACATTCATGAACGTAACATATTATTAAAGATATATAAACACAATTCGATGGCATTCACAACTTCCAAGAAACATTATTTAAAAGACACTTGTAATGGTTTTTTGTAATATAAAAAAAGGCACTGACGCCTCTCCCCCATAATTCTTGGTTATAATCATTTCACAACATGAATGCCTTTCTTAAGTAACTTCTTTCATTGAATCGTTTGCGATAAAAAAAAAAAAAAAAAAAAAAAAAAAAAAAAAAAAAGTCAATAACACATACAGCAATGATCCTGATTTAATTGAATTGGATTAAATGTTACATTGACTAATCTAAGTGACATTAACACTTAAAATTAGATACAATAATGATGTATCAAACTCATACAATGGTTTTAAAAAGTCTTCTTTTGTTGGTAAACAAACAAAGTAATTACTTTCCAATCAATTTTGTACATGCCTAAGCACCTGTTTCAACAGTACAGTCTTATGTTAGCATGTAATCTGTCATCTTAACATGATATATCTTCGCTGTGTTACTACGTGATTTCCCCATGGGGTTTATATAATGTTGTCCAATCAAAATCGTCGTTACAAGCAAATTGAATTAGAAATAAGTATTTATTGAGACAAAACTCACAATGATTTTGCTTTGTTCGGTTAATATTTTGTAAATTTGCAAATATTATCTATCGTAAATTGAAAATTGGGAAAAGAACGAATGATTTTTTGTTCTTCTTATCTTTTCAGACCTGCTTTTTAAAGCAATGGAACACATACAACATACAATTTGGGGAGGAAATCTACCAAACGAATGACACCCCCTTTTTATTTATTTTTTTAAATTGTAAGAATTTCATATTCGAAAGAAAACGTAAACAAGATCATTAATCTTCTCATACTTAAATATCATGCCGTTCAGATACTTTCTGACTGCGACATACTTTTGACATTTTTATGGTCAAATGCATGGAAAAATGTCCTCAACTCATCTAGGGAAATTGATATTTATCATCGTGTTTTCCGGTATTTGACGGTTTAATGGTCATTTACTGAAGTTATATGATCTGAACAAATCCGTTTAATCCTGATGGTGATAAATGACATTTCATAGTCTGCCCGCTTGTACTTATATGACACTTAAAAATTAAATACAACAGACACTGACCTGCTCAGTCAAGTTTATTCATGTTTAAAGTTCAAATCTTTGTAGTTTGCACTGTAATTTAAAATGACTTCTTGCATGAAATATAACATTGTGGTTTGAAAAAAAGTACAATTACAAAAACCTATCATTTCCTCAAAATTTCAACTTTTCAGACCAATAAGTAAAAATAATGGGGTAACTTCACTAATCATGCTAATTTATGATAGAAATGTTCTCAGGATTGAGTAATTGAAGTATTTTAGCATAATGAACAATCCATATACAAGTTTACTGTCTCCAAAGAGGTTTCAATAAGACCATACATTGTACGTCAAATATTTCACTTATATAACATGAAATTTTAACACATGAGATTACTCACAAGGTCAAAGGTGAATGTACAACTACCCATTTTAGGTGTAATACCACCATTGATTTTACCATATTAGTCTTTGTTAAATTTGCACTTTTCAACAAAATCTGTAGAATTTATCTTTGTTTCAAATAAAGAAATACTTGGCATGAGTAAAGTTTTATCCTGTCCAGTACTATAGAAAAAAAATAACATAACATTTCATTGCATATAAGAAAATAACCATCACTGTAAGTTAACCAATTAAATTTCTCCCCTTATTTTATCTGTGTACAAGGTTTCAGTCACCATGTAACCTCCGGATTACAAAATATTCTCTAGAAATCCCAAATAAAAAAATAATGGTGCTTTGAAAGACCCAAGACATATGTTTATGACACAGAAATCTTTACTGCAATAAAATGTAGGATTAATTAGCTACAACTGTCAAATTCAAGGGAATATTTTTTTTCGATCTATTTCGTTTACAACCGGATGTGACGTTCCATGATTTGGTGGTATTACACCTACAAAAGACTAAACTCCTGCTTAATTCTTTCTGCTAGCAAAGTATATATTTAAATTGTTTTAATGCTGCTATTATCATATATATTTCATACACATTACACTCTTTCATCATTATGCATTTCTAAAGGAGGGGACGGGGTTGGTGGGCATGGATCGAAAATTAGATCCTAAATATCTGCCAAAAAAAATATATACTTTGTAAAAACTATATATACAAACACAGAAGTACCATTTATATGATTTGAGTCTCATAAGTATACTAGTTTTATAACAAATCAGTGGTTGATTCGAGTTGAGTTGAGGGCATTGTCCAAGGAGGGGATAAATGAACATGAAATTTAATTCTGAGAGAAATAACGCAACGGAATTCTGCTAGGATCTTGTACCAGCAATCAGTTCACGATTCCTTTTTTGTAATATCTTCAGATGTTTGTATTACAAACTTTATTTCTCTAGGACATGGCGTTAAATCTGATTCGATATGAAAGACATTTTTAAATGTGGATAGTGTAGTAAAACAGATGTGAATCAGGTAAATGTGCCTGTAGAAAAGCAGCCACAATGTGCAAAAGTGTTTGCCATCCAAATTTATTAGATTATGTGCTTAACACTTTTATATTTTGAGTTATATATTGTGGTTATCATTTTAATATATAGTGCTTAATATTTTAGTTGTGTATAACATTTTAAAATACTATGCCTAACGTTTTGATTATTTAATAAACACATGTATTGTGCTTTACATTTTACAAAGTATGGTTATAATAAAGTTTGAATATGATTTGATATCATAAATTATCTAACTTTCATTCATTTTCTTTATACACACAACCTGTTTCTTCATTTTAGTTATTATGCATCATGTCTGACGTCTGTTCTAGTGTCTAAAGATAATCCTTAAAAATTTCAGTGATTATATATAATCCCTAAACTAAACATTGATTCTACATAATCCCTGATATTTTCAGGGATTATGTAGAATCACTGATTATACAAATTCACTGTAACATGTGAAATTTTTATATTCTACTGTATACTTAGACATTTAATATGATATTCAAATTATATGTGAGACTCTTTCCCGAACCTTAATTCTACACTTAAGATGTTTGTATTTGATGCAGCTATGGCACAAGAACTTTTCATTGTTGGATTATATTGTATGTGTAACAAAAGCAATAGTTATTGTTATTGGTGTCAAAAGGAAAAAAGTATGTTTTTTTATAAAACAAAACATCCTTGTGTGTTAGTTTAAGGTGGTACCTAACACTACAAGGAGATAACTCTGTAAAAGCAACTAAACGTTTTAATTACGTTGTTTTTGAGGGAATATTAAGCTTTTCGATGATTAAAATAAGGTTTGTCAAACTGCCTTACAACCAGTGTTATTTTTCTGATAAAACGGTTGGTTCAATTTTTTTGAATTTTTTATATTTTTGTCAAAGGGTCAAAGTAAATACTTTGCAAAAATGTTTTTGGAAATTAAACGAGCCAAATTAATCTTAGTGAAAGTGTTGGGTACCACCTTAAATAATACATTTGCATACGAGTTGGTAGAGAACAGCGACAAACACAATGTGTAAATGTATCATTATATTTTCTGGAGTTTCTGATCAGAAAGTATAGCAATTAATCCTGAACTAGCCCATCAACCGTAATATATCGTCATTTCCTCTTTGTCTGCAAGCAAGAAGTGAAAAACTACTATTTTATGAACTGATAAGGAATGAGGTTAATTGATTATAAGCTAATCTTACAAGCACTGGTACTTTACACAATTAATCATTAACAATCAGTTCATACACAAAGTTTTAACTAGCAATAGTAATGACAGAGATAGAATATCAAATATACATGTTGATGTCGTAGTTATTTTTCGGTGATCGGTCATTTGTCAAAAAAGTATTATCCTACCATAAACTGAAACATTGTAAATCTAAAACAGTAAATTTAATTTTTTTAAAATGATTAAAAACCAAAATGTACAAATGCTTCTTTTGTAGAAAGAGAGATAACCCTGAACACTATATCAGCTTTACTGTTAAATGCATTGGTAATGCATAGTATGTTATTTAAAAAGCGTTAGTATTTCAAAATCGTTAAAATAACGTAAAAATAATACTTCGTTTAAATACACTAAAAACTAGACTAAAAGTTTATATACAACATGACATGTAGTGTACAATATGGTTGATTGTCTGTGCAGTTGTTTTTCTAGCGGCGAAATTTAAGCGTACAGTCCTAGGTTAGGGTCGGGTCTGATCGAGGTTTAGCTCGTTATATTTGTTAAATCGCTGTCCAGCACCATGATCCTGAAGTCGATCTTTTTTCATGGTTGCCGTAGATATTGTTTTACTATTGATGTTATTCATTTCTAAGATGACTATTGACTCGAACTAACAAGTAATTTGTATAACGAAAATCTCATTCTCGATATCATCTTTTGCACATCAATAAATTTACAACTTTTCCAAATATTTATTCTAAATATACATAAATAATTTGTTACTAGGCCTTTATGAAAAAATCAATCAATAACTATTTAAATACGCTTTTCAATGAAGGCCAATTAAATACAAACATAAATTTTGAAATAAATGTTAAAACAAATGATGCAACGACTTAAACAACAGCTGCACATTTCTACTGTAATGGCTATACATTTCACTTTAACAAACGTTAAATCAATTTTTCTGTTAAAAGATCTTTTTCATCAAAAACTTCAGAAATGTTTTAGCTTCTGAATTTCATGTTTGCAAACATTTTTTTCGTTTGCAGTGACCTTATGTGATCAATTAAAATTTAAAGGTTTCACTAAAATGAATGTTAAATTAATTTTTTTTTTAAAAGATATTTCATTTTATCACAAAGTGAAGAAATTAACTAGCAATATAGTTTTTGTCTTCTCATTCTCTCAATTCTCAATAACTTTTTCGTACGCATTTACCTAGTGGTATCACTTCAATTGTAATTGGTAACACACAGTGTAAGTGCTAGGAAATCCGACCGTGCAAGGGCTGTATTGTCAGTTAAAGTCGTTGAAAACTTCCGTTTGTTTGTGCTAGGAAAACGTGTTATGACATAAAAGGTGAACAGACGAGATAGTGATATGATTTTAATCGATTCCGAAAATTTCAATACACTAAATTATTAAACAGCTGATATGACAAAATGAAATTAACGCATTGGAAATTAAGGAAAACATAAAGCAACAGTTATACATCAGTCTACTATCTCACGTGTATCTGTACGTGTTCTAAAATTCAGTGTTGATTTGGTATCAAGGGTAATGATCATTAAATTTTGGCCCACCAAACCAAAACATAGCTACATAAACTATGTTTCACCCAATAGGGTTAGCGCTATAGAACCAGGTTTAATCCACCATTTTCTACCTTTGAAAATGCCTGTACCAAGTCAGGAATATGACAGTTCTTGTCCATTCGTTTTTGATACGTTTTGTTATTTGATTTTGCCATGTGATTATGGACTTTCCGAATTGATTTTCCTCTGAGTTCAGTATTTTTGTGATTTTACTTTTTATAATGACAGAATGAAATAGGTTGGTCAATTGTACGTTATCAAGTCGTAATGAAGGTAGAAAGTGTTACCAGAAATCTCTACTTAGTATTAATGCATTCCTTGCTAAATTATTTCATCAACATTTTAATTGCCAGAAAATTGATTGCTGTGACTTTAATCAACAAATAAAAAAAGATTAAGGTAGCACAATACAAAGATTTTTTTACTTCCAATCACTAACCTTTGATATACTGTAACTTTCTTATGAATGCATAGAAAATAATAAAAGAGGTATATATAGATAGATAAAAGATTTATCTTTTAAATGAATGCAATATTTTTATTATGCAATCATTATGTAATCAATTATTATGTAATTAGTGGCAAAATCTGGGTACGTTCACTTGAATGAATTTAGCTCTATCATCTCTTTAACTATACTAAAAATTTTAACGAAATCTTAATCAACACATTTTGGGCTTCAAAAGGGTGTCTCAGATTGTCTCTATGGTATTCCATTCTCTCACAAATCTCTAATTAGTGTAAACATCCTAACCACATAAAGGAAGATAATGATTAATTAGGTGTAAAATTTGTTCTATACATTCTATCTAAAATCTGAGACACCCTTTTGTAGATAATGGCCATAGGAACAACATATAATAAAATCAACCCTCTAGGGATACCTATGCAGAAGCTAATTTCATTTGAAAGTGGAAATTTGGTGAAAAATATTTTAGACACAGTTAACATTATAATTGGTTACATAATTAAAGCATAATACTAACATTGCATTTATTTGAAAGAGTAATCTGTTAGCTATCCAAAACTACCACTTTTATAAATTTTCAAGCTTTATTAAGAAACTTGGGAGTTGGAGTTATAAAATCTTTGTATTGTGCTACCTTAAGTTAAAGTTGAAATAAACAAAATCCTGAGGCTAAAGAAAACCTTAGTGTTCTGTATGAATAAGTTGACAGTGCATACATTTTCATAGGTCAACATATGAAACAATGACGTTTACCTATACACTGTAATCCTGATTTTTAAGCAAATTTAGTTGAAACAAGTAACTTCATCATGCAACCCTCTCCTGTCAATTTAAACTGATCAGTAAATTGTTTCTTGAACATAACGTTTCCATGTGTATTCATTGCAAGCAAACGTTTCTAAAAAATATGTTAGAAGGTTGACTGTCCCTTTGGTATCTATCGTCCCTCTTTTAGCTAAGTAGTAAATTATGGTCAGAATTGTAGGATTAAGAATTTGAAAAATGGCATGTTTAAAAGGGTAATTATTTGTTATAAGAATTTATGACAGTTTATGTCATAGATTATCTTAAACTTTTCAGTTGTGCTCTGTGAGGAAGATTTTGCAAATTGGTGATAATAAAGGGAAACCGTTTTGCTTCCTCTGGTAAATAAAGTTGAATATGTTGATATTTTTTATTCTGCCATCGAACTCCCACTTCTTTAAACTAAGTTTTACTGCGTGTATTACCTTAGTTTGTTTTTTACATTGGCTTGATGTAACGGAAAGGTTTTTAATCTTCCAAAACATGTTTAACCTAGACGCATGTATGCTCCTATCCCAAGTCAGGAACCTCTGGCCTTTGTAAGTCTAACTTCCTTTTTAAAATAAGTTAATCAACGAGTTGTAGAGAAATTTGTAAGCGGTCCATTTTTCACTGAACTAGAACACCATTTTGAGTAGGGCCCGGCTGAGGTTTTTTTTTCTACATTTCAAACGATTTGTATAACAAAAGGTATGCCTTATATCTGACAAAAGATACAAAAAAAATCAGTTACATTCTTTAAAAGACCATTGCGGAACAAAATGTAACAGAATAAGAAGACGAAACCATTTGTTTACTATGAAACAATTAACGAAAAACAAATATGACAGAAAACAACAAACAGAAACAAATCTGTGTGAAAAGGGTATTCTAATATTCTAACGCGGGACTAGATTACCTTATCTGTATGGGACTAAAATTATTCGGAATTTGACGTTATCTACTTCTTACTTTAGTTAGTCCTTCGACTTTTTTTTTATTAAAGCGTCAGTGATAAGAACTGTTCAGACAATACACATGTAGTCATTTAAGTTCTCCTCAGTCAATGAACAGGCTGTAAACATCAACATCATTCTGAATTGTCTGAAAACGTATGATTTCACTGCAACATAATTGTCTTAACAGCACAATATGTACTGATGTAGACTACTTTGACTAAAGCAGACGAGGCAAACAGGAAATTAAATATGTAATGAAATATCCTGATTTAACATATTATTATGAAATTTAATAATATAAGATATCGTGTTCGAATCATTTTATAACTACATCTTGAGATTTTGTAATTTATTAATTAATGGAAATTCACAATAAAAGAAAAAAACTTTGTACTTCTATTAATTTTTTCATATCGTTTTTCAAGTTATGAGCCTGGTACCTTTGATAACTTTTTACGCCACTGGGTCTACGCCTCTGCTGGTGGACGCTTTATCCCGAGGGTATCAATAGCCCAGTCGTCGGCACTTCGATGTTGACAGGAATATAAATTTTATGGTCAATTTGATAAATTTTCTGTTTGCAAAAGAACGAATTATTTAAGATACTAAGAATTTTCTTATTCCAGGCATAAAATACCTTAGCCGTATTTGGCACAACGTTTTGGAATTTTTGGTCCTCAATGCTATTAAACTTTATACTTGTTTGGTTTTTTTAAATATTTTGATTTGAGCGTCACTGCTGAGTCTTCTGTAGACGAAACGCGCGTCTAGCATTTCAAATAATATGTCCCTTGACTTATTCTTGGAAGTTTCATGATAAATTTTTTTTTCAATTTTCAAATGAATTTAAGATAAGATAATAATGACCATTTAAGACTTGAATTAATTTTTAGTACAATGGCTTAACATATGTACGTTCAAATCTGATTGTTATAAATATTGGATACATGATTCAAAGGTGTTGTAACTTTAAAATATGAGATCCTTTCTTTGTGAAAAAAAAATCTGTAACCACAGGATTGCTGGTTATTTTATGTGGTATTTTTTTCGTGATCATCAGATAAATGAAAACAAAACACGATGACAAAAAAAACCTTTCAGTTTTAAATGATGCACATATGTCCTTTTTAAATATCCTTTTGCGTTGGTATATTTACGACATATGCAATATAAGGTCAAATGTCTTTCACCTATGAAAATCTTCCTGTTATTTCATATGGAAACACAGTTTGACAGAGCATTCTACTGAACGCATTTCTTGTCTAAATTCGATAAAAGTATCATTAAACGCGTAAATTTTGTGCAGTTTCTTTCAAGATTAATGAAATATAGCTATAGTTTCTATTTTGCGTTAAATTACTTTTTTTACTGAAAATAAGAATTTCGGCACGAATAAATCAAATGAATATATAGAAAACAGAAAACACATGATATCAAAAGTTGTATACAAAAAAAGATTTCTAGTAAATGTCATGTCATTAAGATATTTCATAATAACCAAAGAAATGTAACAATTGATTTAAGCATTACGATACTAAGTATCATCCAAAATCGCACCAACATTAGTTTTTAACATTTTTTTAAATTCGTTTCTATCACGTCTTTATATAACTATATAAAAATTGGAGAACTCTGATAGGTGAAAAACTTTTGATCTTTAGTTAGACTATATAACCACGTGTTGGTACATGTGCAAATGTTAGCTTAGAACTCACTCATCACAAACACTTTGAAACAACAACAAAGTTAAGTGTATATCTTTTAACATATTCAAACAGAATATCATCGGTTTGCTGACGTACAATTTCTCATGGTTCTTAGCCTCAGAGCCTTACTTCTTCGAGTATCGAATACGTGTTAATGACCTCCTCATCCTATAGCATATGAACAGCGGTATTCTACTGTTGCCTTTATTTATATGTGACCTTTTAAAATTATTATTACTTTCTAGTGTTAATGTTATTTGCAATGGTGTTAGGAAATGCTATTGCAACATCTGCCTTGAACTATGTTCATAAAAACTTCCAGTATAAAACCGAAGTAATCGCACAAGGTTTACTCATTAACAACCATGCAAAAGAACGAATCAGTAGAAATTTGGACGACTTACGGTCGTGCCGGTGTATATTTCACAGGCCTTGTTATGCAAGTGACAGCAGTAGTGCTAAACTCAATTTTGATATTTAAAACACGTAAACTGAATGAGAGAAAGATTGATCGTATTATTTTTTTAGCTTCTTGTGTACAAATTTGCCAGGCTGTGACGACATTTTCTAAAACTACATATGTGTATATAAGTTCCAGTGAATTTGTGTTGCTTTCTATATGTGGTATGTACAAGTCTATAATTTTCATTACTATTATTCATACTTATCGTTGAAAAGATATTTCAAAAGTTCAAGAAAGGAAATCTTTCGAAAATATTTTTCAATGCTGAAATTATATGTTTGCCCCTCATGATTTACTGTATGTGTTCAATATTGTAAAGTTGAAACAAAAACCTCGTTTCACTAAACAAACGATACGAAAGGGTCAACAAACTTTAAACACATCACATATGTTGATAAATTATCCGGGTTGTAAGTCTCCACGATCAAATAATAAAGCTTTGACAAAGTTATAACTGCCATTTATCATGTTTATATCAATTACCGTAAGTAACAAATGTATTTAAATCGACAGGCGATACCAATGGAACTATATAAATTCAAAAAATCTATGTACATTCAGAAATTATTGCGAGCTTTAATTTAATACGAGTACTGCGATTAAGTGAGTATCATCATTATAAGAATTCGTATTTTCAATTTGATATATAGATCTGTATTTTCATTTGCAATAAGTAATTTCATATTGTTGTCCATTCTTTAAATACCGCAATAATAATTGAAAGCAATATTTTCTGAATTTACAACCCGGATTTGTATTCTGTCAATCGATTTATGACTTTTGAACAGCAGTATACTACTGTTGCCTTTCTTTACCGTTCTACTCTTCTATTTATAGACTGTGCCCAAGATTGAATTGACCCAAGCCTTTATGAAAATGAATCAAACTAACTTGAAACTTAACTCAGCGAAAAATTGTCTCCACACAAAATGACAGTCTTTACAAATGAACAACAATAGTAAATTATAACTTTTATAGATAAAATCATGTAGCAAACCTAAAGACAACCCCATCTTGACTTCTTATCTTTTCACTTTATAAAAAACGCTTTTAAAAAATCTATTCAAAGTATTGAGCTTTCATTTTAATATAACCGTTCTGGAAGAAATTTTATAATACAAATTATCACGTCCATTTATAACACATGTAAGACATCACTTCAAACACACAGATATAAATAAAAAACTGTGCAGAGACACTCATTAGGAGACAATATTGCGTCAACATCAGGTAAAGGGCAATACTTATATCGTCAGATGGGGTTACAATGCAAATTATATAACAGTACATTGTACGATTTTCATCGTTATAGCTTTATCAAAGTCCTATAAAAATATATTTGTCTACCGCTGTATGACATGTATTTGATCATAATCTTATTCAAACAACTACATACAAACTACTTGGTTTATTGAGAATAGAATCCCAAAAAAATCTTTAGTTTTGCTTAACCTAAACCAAACATGTATGCTATGTTTGTTTTGTTCACACGTCGTTGTCATACATTTCATACAAGTAAGAGATTCAAGCAAGCTAAAACCAGTTTTAATTCACTATTTTCTACATTAGAAACTGCCTGTACGAAGTCAGGAATATATACAAAAAGAAGATGTGTATGAGTGTCAATGAGACAACTCTCAACAAGACACCAAATAACACAGAAATTAACAACTATAGGTCAACGTACGGCTTTTAACAATGAGAAAAGCCAATACCGGATATAACAGATCTTTTCCATTGTTTTATGTGTTTGAGCTTTTGATTTTCCGTTAAAATTTTCCACGGAGTTTGGTATTTTTGATATACTTTTTACTAACGACACAAAATGATCAACATCCTTAAACAAAATCAACTAACTGAAAGAAGAAAACCAAATAGCATGCAGTTTTAATTGGAATTTATTGTTGAGTACAATAAAACTAAGAAATGGCATTGTAATTATAGTTATAGGTCAACATATGACAATAATTGTTCTATTTTTTACAGATTCCTAGATTTTTTCTGCAAAGGATTATATATTTGGTTATCGATTTTGCTTACATTATCGAGACTTTTAGTGATAAAAAACAGTCATCAACCAGTCGAACATAACACAACCAGGATATCGAAAATTGGCCAGTGGATTTTAACTGTTGTTATTGTATCACTAGCTTTTGCCTATGGACTATTATCACATCTACAGCTTCCACGAATATCAGTTTTCTTTACAAAGACAATTTTCAACATAACTGTTATTTGGTCGCCATTTTTGGTACTTATAGTTCTCACAGTTTCGTTAACCTTCTGTTTACGAAGAGCTATTTTGATGAGACACAACAGAATGAAAAGAATAAAGCAGTCAACTATAAGTAAAGGTCGACAAAAAAGTAGGTTCGGTAGGAGGTCACGTGGTTTACAAACAAGCAGCCAAAACAATAAGTTATCAGTCGACGAGTGCTCAGCAGCACGGAAACACAAGAAAAGAGGTCTTCAGGAAGACGGGTGTTGTGTAGTACAGGAAGTCAAAAAAGCACGTCATCAGGGAGACAGTTGGTCTGTAGAACAAGAAGAAAACGATACAGAACAAGAGGAGGACATTTGTTTCGAAGGTTGTGTATTCGATTATATGGCATGTGATTTTAATACTGTTTCCATATTGCTTTTTGTTTATATTAGAATTTCTCTCATGGAACATATTTACCAACCATTGCGCATACAATGGCATCAGAGCAAAAAATATCCTTTTGTCTAATACAAGCAATGCTACCTCTTCTGCATTTTGTAACCTTTGGTCTTTTTGGAATTAAGAATTGTTTAGATTTTATCGCTTGTTTTTTGTACATAAAGCAAACACAACTAACACTCGACCCGCTGGAGATATCAGTTGCATTTACAAGAAATCGTTAGGAAAAAAGTAAGCCTACAGAAAAATAGGTCTGTGTCAATCTGTTCGTCTAAGTCTATTAACAATGGTAAACTTTCTACAAACGAGTCATTTCACAGTGGTAACTTAATGATAATAAGATGCTCTCATAGCCTAGAACATCCCAGATCATTTGTAGTTTACAAGTCAAGATCTAGTTCTCTTGACAGAATTGGGATCAATAAAACAGACGAAGCTATAGAAAATGTACCATGAACTCAAAGGACAGTTTTCATTTGGTGAGACAAACATCATTGAAAACTTCAGACGTAATTAAAGGTGAAATTACACTTTCTACTATATCATGCAGCTCTACAACGAGATCAAGTCAATGTTTATTCAACAAGACATGGTGGAGATCTCAGGAATACATTGTGAAAAGTAGATCTCTTCGGAACTCAGCAAATAGCATTTCATCTATGATAAGAAAATCATCAAGTTTGAAAAATGCTATTGGCCGCAGAGCGAGTGTTTACTAATTTCCTAGCTGAATAAAACCTGATTTGAATCATTACCAATAAACGTCTTTCATAAAGGTTATCAATGTATTATATTTGAAATATTTTTTTCATTTTAATATGTATATTATAATATACAATAAAATTGTAATACAGTCATTGTCTTATAATACAATTATTTTCTTCTTCAGAGGGAATCTTTGATACAAATGTCATGTTTTAGTTCTTGACAAAATTTACTTCGTGCAGGATCAAAAGATGGGCGAAAGTTACCAGAGAGACAGTCAAACTCATAGATCGAAAACAAATTGACAACGTCTCGGCTAAAAATGATAAAGACAAAAAGACAAATAATAGTGACGACACAACATAGAAAACAAAAGACTAAACAACACAAACCCTGTCAAACACTGTGGGGGATCTCGGGGTTAGAAGATCCTATCATACTACGTTTGACGGGTGCCACATGTGGAGCAGGATCTGCTAACCCTTCCGGAGCACCTGAGATCACCCCTATTTTTTTGGTGGGGTTCGTGTGGTTTATTCTTTAGTTTTCTATGTTGTGTCATGTGTACTATTGTTTGTCTGTTTGTTTTTTGTTTTTTTTCATTTTTAGCCATGGCGTTGTCAGTTTGTTTTAGATTTATGAGTTTGACTGTCCCTTTGGTATCTTTCGTCCCTCTTTTTCGAAGAAATAATTCGAATTTGATATGATATATTGACATGCTGATAAACAATTTTTTGGAAATTAGAGGATTCAAGTTATATTACATAATCGGTTCGCCAAAAGGCGCAATAATTGTGTATCCATACTGGGAGAATCTTGATTGTGATAATATCAAGCAGGATTCATACTAGAAATTTTTATGGACAAATAGAAAGGAATCTGGCAAAGTCTTTTATTTCAGTTTACGATATATCAATAGATAATACATTAAACGAAAACTTTTATGTGATAACTTGACAACTCAGCAATAAAAATTTTAGAGGAGATATTAGAAAACAGCTTTTAAATTTGTGGTTTTTGGAAATTGAATTAAAACAAATTGAGGCCACGAGACTCATAGTCGCCATAAGGGGATCATTTAAAACATAATCAATCACAAATAAACAAACAAACAGATATTTAGTATTGCAAAACAGTTTATAGATTCTGTTCAATTATATATGGTAATGATTTTTTATTAGCTGCTCGATATCAAGTTAGTATTAATTGTCCATATTTTGGTTGCAAATAATGAGTGAGCTATATATTTCTTGCTTTCTAAAACAACATCATGTTGTTGCACACAAGGAAGCTATTACACCAATAGTTCCAAATGTTTATAGTTGAAATCATCTCTTCGTACATTTTACTGCCGCCATCACGAGTTGGTTGAGCGTTATGAAATAACCGTTTCACAGATGATATCGGATATGTTCGTGTTGATTATTCTTTAGTTTTCTATGTTGTGTCGTGTGTGCTGTTGTTTGTTTGTCTTTTTCATTTTAAGCCATGGCGTTGTCAGTTTCTTTTAGATTGATGAGTTTGACTGTCCCTCTGGTATCTTTCGTCCCTCTTTCCTTATGTCGTATATACAATCCACTTTCCTTTTCACCACGAATGTGACCAACCGAGTAAGACTAATCACCGGGTTTTTAATAACATGAGCAACGTGACGGGTGCCACATTTAGAGCAAAATCTGCTTACCCTTCCGGAGTGCCTGATATCACTCCCAGTTTTGGTGGGGTTCATGTAGCTTCGTGTATAGTTTTTCTATGTTGTGTCATGTGTCCTATAATTTGTCTGTTTGTCTTTTATTTTTATTTTTTTGCCATGGCGTTGTCAGCTTATTTTCTATCGATGAGTTTGAAAGTCTCTCTGGAATTGTGTCCTTATTTTATAGATTTATTGCTATACATATAGGTCCTATTGTATTAAAATATGCCCTTAAAATACCTTACACCTCGTTCATACATTATTCATTGAGTAAAATACTAATTCCTTTTGTCCCTTAAAGCTGCTAGATAGAAGTGGTTGAATAAATTACACAATACTTATTACTATGGATTCATTTGTTTTCGTGGGCACTAATTTTCGTGGATGAAGAAAAGCTTGTATATTCGTGGACATTTTATTTCGTGGTTTTGCTAAAGTCTTTATATAAGCCTTTATAAAATTTCTAATTCGTTCAACATTAAATTTCGTGGTTCACCTATTTCCACGAAATCCACGAAAATTGGTATCCAACGAATAATAATGAATCCACAGTATTATTAGCTGGTCAATAACAATTAATTTGATCTCGTTTGAACTCTTTAAATTTCTCCTTTAAAAAAGACGTTTTCAACTTTCATGCCAAAATACATACACAAGGATATGAGTCAAATTCAAGTACTTCTGTAATTTTTTAAAACGTTTCTGGGAATTTATAATGTATAACATCTAGGTCTATGCCTGCTGAAACAAGGATCTGGGATGGCGAAGGTTCTTACAAATATTGTTATGTTTGTGCATCAAACGAAAACTTTTTTATTTTGCATCCTAGAATAGGTCCTCAAAGGTGAAGCGAGAAGGATATCGGATAACTGTGTGTTCTTTAACTACTTTTCCACAGCAATGAGCTGACACAAATGCATGTTGACATCACAGTTCTTCGCCTTAAGGGCATCCGATACAGTTTCAAGGGAGGTAACTCTTGGCGCGACGTTAAGCGTTTGAATTCCCGCAAAACGTCACTTTTTGCGGGACGTAATGCGTGTAATTTCCCGTAATAAGAAACGTAATGTGGATTTTTCGATGCTCCGATTTCTGTTTCTCCCGCATACTAATTTCTACACCATTAATATTAGTGCATTTGATTCTAACAGGATAACAGTCTAATAATTTCATAAGAAATAAAACACATTACTGTTTCTGAGAGATCTTCAACAAAATATCGTATAGTGAGCAATCTCAAGACGAGTGACCCTTTCGGTGTTACTAATATAATGCATGTCAATTATCATTTTTATTATCATTTATCATCCATAATTTGGTCCGGATCCGATTATGTGGAACAGAAAATCGTCAATATGAAACAATTTAAAGGCAAGACTTATTTTGAAGCGTTTTGTGCACGCGGTAATTAATTGTTTTTATTGAAGAGCCAACTTCCCCAAAACAGGAACTAGAAATGAATTTTCTGTGGCTGTGTATATTACTGTGAGAATAACTGTTCACAAATTTGATGAATTTCTTAGCACATCTGTCAATATGGTAACCAATATTTTAATATCAGTGAGCAAATTGCATTAAGATGCATGAAAAAAAATATGCATTATGAATATGAGGCAAAACAACTTATGCTTTCTTGTTTAAGTCCTAAAATTTCAAAGTACTTTGGTTGCATAATAAAATATAACAATTCGTTTTGTTTGTTTAATATCATATTCAAGGGGTCATTAACACAATATTATTTTACACTTCTGCGATAAATGACGTTTTAACATTTAGAGAACCAATTCTACTGAATCAGTTGGGCATTTCGATAATTTATGTTTCTTTGAATAATATAAATATTTCCCCATATATGTTTGGTGTGAACTCCTGCTTACTGGTGTAGGTGTCAAAAAAAATTCTACCGGAAGATCCTGTGGGTACAGGAGAACCACGACTTAAAATGTTCAACATATTACAAATTTTCTAAGGGATTGTATGCAGAATGTGTCAAAACCACCAAATTACATATTCACGAATATGCAATTTTTTCTCAAACCACTAAAATTGGTACTCACAAAAATAAATGATCTGTTATTCTTTGATGATATCATAGATTCAGAAATCAGAGCGCTTGGATAAGAAACTAATAGTAAAAAAATGCATAGAATTAATATTGGTAGATATTAGATGTAAATAAGATCTGTTTTATGGAGTTTTCTATTATTATGATCTGAACTATTCTTCGTTTTTATAGATCCTAGGCTTTTAACTGATTATGTTCTTGCATTCCTGACGAAGTTTAATATTTTGTCAAAGAGAAAGATGACTGTGCTATCAGTGTAGTGTTTTGTTGTGAGGTTAGCTATATATTGATACTCTTATGCGACTGTCAGATGAATAAAAAAAAATTATGAAATTGTTTTAGCATTTGTAATTTTAGTTTAACTTGTTTAAAGATTTTATTTTAAATCTTTATAGTTTTAATAATATTTAAAACCATGACTTACCAATAGAAATACTACATGTGTGCATTCATATGATTCATACGTTTTATATACACTGGAAAATAAACAGCTTGAAGAGGTTTAAATGAAAAATGGAACAACATTATATTATATATTCCATGGTGTTTGCTAACTTTTGAATTAAATAAAAACTAAAAGGACAAGCAAGCTAAGAAAAACATTAAAATAAGGATATAGTCATAGAATGACAATAAAACACCACATAGCTAAACCCGAAATAAAGTATTCGCTGAAAAAGAAGGTATACAGTACACTGATTATGCCGTATTTGAAATACTTAGTTATATTAGAAAATACATTTAAACTCATTAAACAACATAGTTTCTCGATACAGAATTAATGATACAACATTCATTCAAACTGAAAGAGGAGGCAAAAACATAAGATATGTTTTAATTCATAGGTCTTATTTTCATTGCGGTAGCTCTCATTGTGGTATTCCTCCATGTTTTCCATTGTATCATCTTTGCACCTGTGGTCCCCTCGGGTTTGTACCTGCCATTTAAACTAGTTATTCCGCATTTATAGTACCACCACGCACCCTGCTGTCCCAGTCCACAATGATACGGATGAAGGTCGTTGTCACGATCTCTTGTAGTAAATTTCATTCCATTATTAACTTCAAATCCATTACCTAAAAAGACGTACACGAATGACTTCATCACGAAAGATATTTTTTTTTAAATAAATAAATGACTAAATTTCAAATCAATGGTATATCATCACTGCGACCGATTGGTGATTTAAGGAAAATCTATGAGTCGTCTGAAAAATTCAGGGTATAAAACTTATAAATTTTAAATAACAATGTTAAAATGATTGTCATGGTACTTTGTAAAATCAATGATCAGACTTGGAAAAATGGTTATAATTAATAAGTACATGTACATCTAACACCTCAGGAAAAATATTTAATGAACATAATCGGAATAAGAGTGTAAAATATAAATATTATGACAATTGTAAGCTGATAAAAGTTGACGATTTAGTTCATTATTTCACTTTAACTATATACTTCGTAGAGGTAAATATAGTATTGATGACCATTTACGCCAAGAAGTTTTTTTTGTATTTTAAATGGTATCATAATATTTATAATGAAAAATTGTGAAATGCAAGATTATTTAAAACATGTGTTGAACAAGCAATTTGCACAATGTCACGATAAATACCAACTCAGATATGCAAAGAGGATCATATAATAAAGCATTTGTAAATTTCTGCAGATAAAAACTTCAACTTAAATACAGCTAGGTTAATCGGTTAATCAAACAAGAAAACACTCTCTGAAATATTTTGCAAAATTGACGATATATGTTTCATATGCATGCGTATCATGAGATGTTGCGACTTTGAAATGTAGCGTTTTCGTTTGGAAAATACTCAAATTCTTGGATGTGATCGTTTCCATCTTTTTTTAACTATATAATACTTTTTCTCTGTAACCACTTCAACTTTTTCGGCACACATAGCCACCGATCTTTCTGAAAATTGGCTGATATGTAGATCTTATTAGACTAGTCGGGAAATAATGCCAACCGATATATATATATATTGGTTGGTTACAATGTACCATGGTAACAGTAGAGAAAGTTGGAATTTTTGAGAAAAATGCAATATTTGGTGTAGTGTTGTGAAATTATGCAGCTACATCTATAAAAAAAAATTCAAAAGTAATAAATTTCGGTCTATTTTTGTGTGAAAAAATCAAATTATGTTATAGGTTATCTACCTAGAAACATGCAAAATTAATTTCTAAAAAATTACCATTGTGCAATATTCTTTACATACGAGTTATCCCCTTTGGTGGTAGAACATGAACAATTTTACATTCCGGCCATACGCTTTAAAGCTCACTTATGATTTTGGTAGTTAATTCGGCAACATTATCATTTTGAAGAACGTTTGGAGCACAAAAAATAGGAAGTTATCAGAATTTGCATTGCTACTGCATATGCACGCGCTTTGGTGTAAGTGGGCGTAAAATAAACAAAATTGTTAAATGATCTTGGTTTACCAATAAAAATCTTAAGTTATTGTATTTGTTTGCTCTTGATTTGAATTATTTCAGATATTTTGTAAATTCACTAGTCAAAATCAGAGATTTTATAAACATAATAAAATCACTAAGCAGTTTTACAAATTCCCAGACATTTCAGTGATTTTACCAAATACCTGATTTTACAAAGTGTCTGCAACATATATACAAGTACAACGTTATTCGAAATACAAAAGATTTTCTATTACAGGAATATATAACATTAGATATTTTGAGGAAACCCTTTGGAATTTTTGGTTTCTCAATACTCATCAACTTCGTACTTTTGGGGGCATTGTTAACCTACTTTCATTCAAGAACCAATGCAATGTTCTCTTAATAAGCAGTTTAGTAGTGCGACGCCAGTATGACGTACATAACTATAAACTGTTGTCTTTATACATTTTCACTTCCTAGTATACGGTATTGGATTCAATTTATGTAATTAAATAGGGGTCACCACGTGACGGTGCTAAACCAATCACAACGCGCTAATTAACCCGAGGTGTGAAAAGGTGTATTTAGTTGTCAGATACCTCCTCCGTTGGTTTCTGCTTCATCGTTGTTTCATTTCCTAATACAACTTGGAATTCTTCTATTGAGATAATAAAAAACATCGTTTACTAGTCTGTGTAATTTTATGCACCTACCGTAGGCATAAAATGTCCAACAAACGACGATAATAGTCGCGATTAAATTCTATTGAACTTCAAATATTAATATTTTAGTGTGTTGTTTTTCATATGAGGGTAGACATTTCTGCGTCTATACAAAACTAGGGTTTGTGTTACTAAAGTTTACATTGACACTAATGACTGGACCAAAACGAAAACGGTAATACTTTTTTTTTATTTCTCAAAGGATGTATGTCAAATTAGAATTGTTATAAATTTAAACCATTCAATTCAGAACTATGATACTAACGTAGTACAGTAGTCCAAGATTCAAAACATAAATATAAGTAAAAATATAGAAACCTTTTTTAAACCTTCATTAAAGGTGACCTGACCAAGGCTAAAATGACAGGACCAAAAGAAAATACTAATACCTTATTTATTAAAGGTTAAACTTGAAATGTAATAAAATTGGATCCTTTAATATATAAATAATGAAAAATTGAGCAAAATATTAAAAAATTCAGAAAAATTCAGAAATCGATGACCTTTCTAACGTTAACAATGAACTGACCAAAAGTAGCAATGACCTGACCGATTCACATTGAATGTATAACTCTTAAATGATTTAACGTGTTCTTTCTAGTTTTTCTAGTATATTTTTCTTGGTCATGAAAACAGACTGATTTTTTTCATAATTGTATCCAGATTAAAAAAAAATATTTGTTTCCTTCAAGTGTTAACACCATTATCGATATACTATACTAGCAAAATTATTATATATACACATGTGTGTATACAGTGACACTTAATAAGTATTAGTTTTCCTACTTTTGTGCAAATTTAAGAAACTAACTGAAACTTTTTCAAAATTGTTTTTAACTTGTTTATCATCATAAAACTGTTTCCATAGCGACACAGTTAAAACTATAATACCGTTATATATGCATATGTTTAACATTTTAATGATTACAAAAATTTCTACAAATTGTATAGTTATAATTTTCTGACTACAGAATTTAGTTTTAAAATTTTTATTTTATTTTATTTTTCAGACAAAAATGTTCAAAAAAAATGAAACTAAGCATTTTGTAACCAAGGTTACAAAAAATGAGACATACTGCCCCATTACTTTTTCGCTTCATGATAAGATAAGACTATGGTATTTATGAATTCATGGTTGACTTTAACTCAGCTGCCGCATGAAAATATGTTGAGCATTTAAAAATTACCTCAAATGAATATGTAAATATCAGTTATTAATTACATAAAAAAAATTCTTTCTCTAATCATTTATTATAAAAAATTATGTGAAATAGCCTTTAAGCGCTAAAATTGATAGATACATGTATTCAGATGAGGTCTAACTGGTCATGCATTAGCAAACAATTTGCCATTTTTGTTTGTTCATAAGACTAGTAAATGTAAGAAGTTTGAAGAAAATATATGACATGCGTGCCACAAATGTAATAGTTTGAATAGTACAGAGAATTAGTATTAAGGAATGACTGCAGTATTTTTTCTGTCTATAATGACGTGCGTAGCGGTTATTTTAAAGTGTGCACCACATTTTTGATGTTATTTCGAATAGACAGAAAAAATATTACATTTATTTCTCATTATTTAATTCTAAATTCCATTTTTAAAACGGAGAAAATCATGAAAAAACGTTGATGACGTCACGGTCACATGACTGAATTATGTCTATGAGCTGATAAACAAAACAACAATCAGAAGACGCGTTACATCCCAAATTAAATTATTACTAAATAACTAACACTTACCAGCAGTGCCTTTGTATCCAGAAAATGTAACCCGGTATTGTGAAGCTTCGTTGTCGACTCTAAATGATTGATATTCCGCGTAAGCAGTATTGTTATTGAAATCATGCACTTCAAATCTCACGACATAGTTTCTTGATGTGGTTAAAACATGTAAATTGTCGTTACCTAAGAAAGAGATTATCAGGGCGATGAAATTAACAAGAAGACATCAATGCAAGTAAGACATTTTCCTTTATTTGTTGTTTAATTTTGCCATTTCGCAATCGAATCTGAATGTTTACGTCAATCTTCGGTTGACTACGGTGACCTATAGTTGTTAATTTTCTGTGTTATTTTTGGTCTCTTGTGGACAGCTGTCTCATTGGCAATCATTCCACATCTTCTTTTTTATAATCTTGAAATTAAGACTTTTGAAATAACGAAAGATGCTTAACAGTTGAACATAATAAAAAGTAAATTGAATTTAAGGTGGTACCCAACACTTGCACTAAAATTAATTTGGCTCGTTTAAATTTCATAAAATTTTGTCAAAGTGTGTTGACAAAAATATAAAAATTTCAAAAATTTTTAACCAACCGTTTTGTCTGAAAAATAACACTGGTTATATAGCAGGTTGACAAACACTTACTTTGCTCATTGAGAAGCTTAATATTCCCTTCAGAACACAACGTCATTAACACGTTCTGCTGACTTTACAGAGTTATCTCCTTGTAGTATTAGGTACCCCCTTAAGATAAAATACCATGATTTATGGTTACTATATTGGTCTCCATCTGTTATAAATGAGAATGTGGTGCCATTGGGGTTTACAGAATAAAGGATATATATATATAATGTTTTTGGCGCTTGGATTGCATGTTTATTTGATTCTTATACTATAATTGTCTACTAGGTATTTTCCGTCTGTGTTTTATTTTGGAATAATTCAATACTGATACTCACCAAGCCAGTGGTTTCCGGAAACACTTCCGAAACCATTCTTGTAATCATTCCAGTATCTGAAGAAATCTACAGAATCGTCAACCCGTCGCTGAACTATCTAAAAACGAAAACAGAACATTTCATGTATGAATAACATGAATTTAAAAACTTTCTTTATTAATTATTTAGTTATTTTGAACAATCAATTTTCATTGAACAAAATTTGCATTGGGGTTATCGTAGTTTGGGCATTTGTTTCATCCTTTTAATATTTTAACAGTTTTTGCTGCACCATGTAAAATTTCAAATCACAATTATTGATAATGTGACTAAAAACATAACCTGTCACCATGATTTGATAACAAGAATATTGCAATTCCCCTCTCCATTATCTTTTTTAGAGACCTTGAGGGATCCAGAGGTATCTTGTGATAAATGCCTTCAAAAGGCTGAAAGGTCAAAGGCTGGCATTTCATTGGCTGATGTGATACAGTAATTACTAGAACAGAAAGTACGATGGAGTGAAGCCGAAACCTTGAAAACGATACGTTGACTCAGAATTTGTTCCCAATGAGATTGATGCATGATTTAAAGAAAGCTTATCTAAATATACCGTCCATCCACCGCCATTAGTATCCATGTCACAGTATACATCTATCTTGTTAGTGACATCCGGGTATATTTCAAATACTCCACTCTTCTCGCAAAGTGGGAGGTCACTGCAATCTCTGAGTTGAAGGTTACCAATTGAATCTATAAAAATAACAAGGGACACAAAATACAGAACCAAGCTCATAAGTCGTAGAGAGATTAGAAAATCATGGCAAAGACAATCGTACAAGAGATACCATATATATATATATAGCTTAGATCAAACAATTATAATAGTTCTATCATATGAATGTATACCGGAAAACACCTGCAGGGATTAAATAAAATACCTTGGTACGCCCTTATTTAGCCTGGATTTTCAGTTATAGTATATGCATAAGATAAAGTCATGCTGATTATACGGTCCACAGTTTTCTCCTCTTTCGTTTCAACTGTCATGATTTTCTTACAACAATAAAGTTGTGGTACTCCAGAAAGTGGAAGGAGGAAAAACGTTAAATTTAAATTTAAAACTACATGTAACATATACTATTGCTATCGGTATCATATTCGACTCGTTACTTTTTATTTTTTGGTAATATTAATTATGTAGATAAAAAAATACTCTGTATTGGTAAAATGTTTAATAAACACCATTGTCCTATTTAAGTTGTATATAAAATTGAATTCTTTGATTCGTCGTTTTTGCGTCATGCAGGCTTATAATTTGGACCTTGCTATTTTAACAGTAGATATAATATGATAGTTATTGAAAGAGATTTTCCAATATAAAGGAAGGGTATTATTATTTCATCTGGGGAAAAGTCCTTTTTTGTTTTGATTTTAGAATTTAAAATTAAACAAAACAAAAAAAACACGTCAAACAAACAAACATAAAAACGCTGAACTATAACTGTTCTGTTATTGGGATTACATTTTTCTCATAGTATAATTTTTCATGAACTAAAATGATTTTGACAATATTTTACACTTAAGGGGGCTAGCGGGTCTAAAACATTTTTTTTTTTTTTATTTAATATAGGATTTCGCTATATTTTTCTTTAAATGAGCTTTATCTTATACTTAATAGAAAAATGAAATAAAAAAATGGGGTCACCGTCCATTTACGCTCACAATCTAACTTTGAAAGAAGCATACATTTTTGTAAAAGTACTTATTTTCTGTTGAACTGATAGGAGAAAAAGAGGTCATATCGAAATAAAAGAATAATAACTAAATTACAGAAATCGCTAAAATTTTACAATTATTTAGTTCATATACAGCTTATTCGAAAACAACAATAAAAAAATATAGGTCACTGATGAATTAAAACAGATATTTCAATTTTAATCCCCAAAAATGGCATTTTTGCACCAAAGGGAAAAAATTTGGAGCTTTTTCAAACGATATCTACATTTTAAAAGTCACCTGGGGCCAACGAATTGATTTTTTGAATAATGTTTGTACCATATAATACTACTAAAGGTAATTAATAAAATTTGTAATTAAAAATAAGTGTTTAATTTTTTTCTGATAATCTTATACCCGCGAGCCTCCTTAAACGTGTTAAAGGGTTGGAAAGAATATGTTATTGTGGCTACGCACATCAGAATTTCTCAAGTTCAAATAGGGGGAAATAGCAAGCTGTTGTAAGACGATCCATGAAAGAGCATTTATGCTTCACCTCGAAAACGTCCTTTATGAAATCAAAAATTTAAACAAAAAACAAAACAAAACAAAACAAAACAATAACACGACGGACCTATTGCATCGATTATGAAAGTTATACTTAAATAAATAACGGAGCTAAAATGGTAAAAAAAACTGAAAGATTCGGTTCTTATTTTTGTGAGACAAACCATTGACAATTCAGTGGAATAGGATTATGTAGAATCTTTATAAATTTAGCATTGATTATTCTTTTCTTGCAAAACCTATGACAAATACATCTATGAAAATACATCTATGACAAATATACCTATGACAATATACCTTTGACAAATACACCTATGACAAATAAACCTATGACAAATACACTTATGTCAAACTAACCTATGACAAATAAACCCATGAAAAATATACCTATGACGAATAACTTATGACAAATACACCTATGACAAATAAACCTAGGACAAATACATCTATGACAAATACACCTATGACAAATAAACCTATGACAAATATACCTATGAAGAATACACCTATGACAAATGAACCTATGACAAATAAACCTATGAAGAATACACCTATGACAAATGAACCTATGACAAATATACCTATGACAAATACACTTATGACAAACTAACCTATGACAAATAAACCATGAAAAATACACCTATGACGAATACACTTATGAAAAAATACACCTATGACAAATAAACCTATGACAAATATAGCTATGACAAACACACTTATGACAAATACACCTTTGACAAATAAACCTATGACAAATACACCTCCGACAAATACACTTATGACAAATTAACCTAAGACAAATAAACCTATGACAAATACACCTAGACAAATAAACCTATGACAAGTCACCTATGATAAATAAACCTATGACAAATACACCTTTGACAATTAAATCTATGACAAACCTATACCTCTTGTTTCACATGTCAATATGACGGAGTTGGTTTTTTTTTTTTTAAATCAAACATATTGTATATTATATTGTTATTGTACAAATACACCTATGACAAATATACCTATGACAAATAAACCTATGACAAATACACCTATGACAAATAACCCTGTAAAAATACACATATGACTAATAAGCCTACGACAAATAAACATATGACAAATAAACCTATGACAAATATTGCTAATAAAATACTATTGTTTCAAAAGTATAAAAAAGTAGAGATTAGCTAGGAAAAGTTTTTAATGTAATTTCATGGTCAAAATTAAAATAACCCGAATACCTAACAAAAAGTTGAATTAAACATAATCAGCGAACGTTCTTAAAGTGCCATTTTTTGTCAGAATTAGGCAATTATGAAGAAATTCAAATCAGACCTGGAGAAAAAACGTACGACCGTACCATTATATTTTGAAGTTACTCAGCTTCTGAGTGCAAAATGGTAGGTCTTTCGATTTTGAGTTTCTGGTAAATCGAGAAATCTCTGAATAGCTTTTGGTAAGAATGATAGCAATTTGTGGAGTTATCCTCCCTTATTTGGTAAGTTCAAGTGCGTTTCAAATAAATGATATATTGAGTTACCAGAACAGGGAAATTAAAAGAATGTTATCGTTTGCACCATAATACATTTTGAATTTAAATCATGAAATCTAAATTGACTTTTGTTGGTCAGGTTTCACCACTACCTGATTCTTAGGAAGATTAATCCTATAAAAATGTTAAAAGTTTTTTTTTTAAGTCTATGAAATACCTTGAATCTTCACCATTACGTTTGATTCGTCGGTTGTCTCTGTTTCTGGTGTACTCTGTGTATCTAAAATGCAGCGTCCAGATTCCGCTTCATAGCTTGTACAACAGCACTTCCGGACTAATGAACACACACCTGCACATTCAACTGATGATCGCACGATATCTATCGAAAGTGTCGTATTACTCGAAATAATTCTTTTATTTTTCTGCTGATCAAACAACTTTCGTTTAAAATCCGTAGACGCGAAAGAAAAAGAAAGAGATATTTGTAGAATAACAAATACTGTGTATAGTAAACACATTTTGTCTAGTCATAAGATGAACATTAGAAAAACCCACTTTAAGAATCTCTGATAAAAGTAAATTTTCATAGATTGTTTTTCTTATCTTTTACATGCGACACGGAGGTTTAAGATTCCTCTAACACTTAGTTACCATCATATTAATGACAATAATCTTAATTGTTTTATCAATATGTAAAATTAACCCTATAATTCATACAGGAAACACAGTTGAGCTTCCAAAGAACATTTTGAGCTACAAAACTAAATTATACATGATTCTATCGATTAACAAAGGATCATTTAAGTACAAAACAAGTTTTACGATATCACAAATATTTCGTGTTTCTTTGATTTCTTTGATTTTATAATTAGTGACATAATTTATTCAAAGGTTACAATCAATTACACTCGTAAATTTTTACAAATATTGCTGAACGAATTCCCTTGATTCCCTGCCCTGTCTGAAATATAAAATTTACTTCCCAATTAAGGAATATATGATATGGAACTATACACAACTGTCATTCGCCGTTTCAGAATCTAATGCATCCTGGGTAATATTTTCAAAAGCGTACACCAAAGCGTTTTAATTGGTTTAAAACGTCCTAAACAATCGAAATTCAACCAATGACGTAACGTTATTTTCACTTTGGGGTACGAACAATGAAATTACCCATGATGCTTTAGATTCTGAAACGGCCAATTGGGATGTAACGCTATCTTTAAAACCATGTTTTACCCACCAGTTACTTATAATTACATTTTATGTATGTTTCATTATAAAACGTTATTCTAATTGGCTAACTGCACATCGCCTGTTATTCATTAAGCGATTGCATTACACAATAAAACTTTCATTCATGATGACATGAGGTCACATAATAAAGTGCACAGGTAAATTATAAAAAAAACTTGATGTAAATCGTGTGATCATAATCCTAGCTAAAAACTGTAATTATAAGTATTGAATGCGTCTTTTTGTAACTTCATAAGGTTGTTAAATCGCTGACCGTGCGCTCATTTTTAGAATAAAACGGGGAAGTATTCATATAAAATGTACTTCGGCCAACGCTTTTACACCCCAAAAAAGTTCCCAAAAAAAGAAGCATTCAATTTTTAAATGAAAATCCTGTGCCAATGCAGGAACATGCAGGCAGTTATAAACATTCGTTCTGTTTGTTAATAACGTTTTATTTCTGCATCTTTTATGAACATCTTCATTTTAAATTTTTCCTCGGAGTTCGGTATTTATGTATATAGCTGATTCATTAAAATAAATCTGTAACGGAATATCGAGATTTCTATAATTTTCATATGATGGAGACAATTTTTCAATCAGTTTTATTGAAGTCTGGAGATGGCATGTCAGTAACTGCTAGTAGTTCTTTGTCAATTCTGCATATTCGTCTGTTACCTATTCTGACATCGTACTCGGACTTCTTTTAAACTGAGTTTTACTCACGTATCGATGTGTACTTGTTAATTTTACATTGACAAGAGGATTACAAGAGGTTTGAAATCCTACAAAACACATTTAACCCTACTGAATTTTTGTGCCGGTTCCTAGTCAGGAGCGTTTTGTTCCTTGTAAGTCTTGTATATCTTTTTAATTTAATAATTTAATAAATATTGATTCATATATGCTTCTGAGTTAAGTGCGACATCCATTTTCGCTGAACTACAATAACTTGTTTAGGAGACAGCTTAAGCCCGGTTCCGGTTGCAGGATTTCTTTGTATTGAAGACCCATCGTTAGCATTGTGCTGTTTTTGCTCTTTGGTCGGGTTGTTGTCCTTTTGGCTTTCCATTTCTATTTTCATTTTTTTTTTACATTTAAACAAGCAAAAACCAATCCCTTACACAAATCAAAATTTCTAAACAGAAGCTGATATCTTACCATAAAATCTAAATCATTTAGAATGCTGCGCCTAGGCTTTGGTACCTCCTTGAATAAGTAGATTTAAGTGAACCAAAACATTCGATTGACATGTTAACGATTTTTGTATTTGTGATAGCGCTTAAAATCGTGTAAATTGTGCATCTTTATTTGGAACTATTTGAAAATAGTATTTTTTCTTAAGCTTGCTATTTTTGGACTTTATCTGAAAAACTACTCGGTCATAAAATGTATTACTGTTATCATGGTAATCATAATAATTATATTTCAACCATTGTATAACTTATATTTTACGGTCAAAGTAGTCGTACTGACAGCATCAACTAGTATATGAAACTACATGTACGCCATTCTGAAGTCATCATATTGATAGCTACTGCACAGGACTTGTGTCTAAATCTTCCATTAGAGTTAAAGCGAGTCTTCACAGGTAAGGGACTAGGTTACAGTCATTGTTGTTTTTTTCTATGGTCGGGTTGTTGTCTCTTTGGCACATTCCCTATTTCCATTCTCAATTTCAATTTATTGTCTATCGTTGGGATTGCTACCTTCTGCAAGCGGTCGTGTTTCATCTCGTTATCATCGTCATTCTAGTAGCTAGTCTCCTGGGTCTGTTGTTCAATTGTCGTTAGTGCTAACGCGTCGTTAGAATTTCTTAATCATTCGATTAAAATTAATCATATGACTAGTGTGTTGTTCAACTTGTCGTTAATTTTAACGCTGCGTTAAAAAGGCTAAAACTGTCGTTAAACTTAATCCACCTCTTTGAGGTGTATTAAATTTTAATCATATGATTAAAGCATCCAAGATGGCTGCTGTACCAATGCAAAAATGAGCTCATCCTCGAAATATGAGATGTTTAAAATATATTTAGCTCCTGGAAAGAGATTTCATCCAGAAAGAGCTTTAATATTTGAAAGAATCACAATATATTTACTAGGAGTTGAGTTGAAACATAAATTGGAAAGAGATTTGACAAGATGGGTCGAAGAATCGGACGCATTCATTCAATGGTCATTTGATAACAGAATGAAACTGCACATTTCGGCAGATTTCCGTTTGTATTTTACCGCTCAGTGACGGTGTTGATTGCAACGACGGCCACATTATTGTGTGGAATCATATAAACATTATATTTTTTTTTACCATTTAGTATTAAAACGTTTGATAAGGACCCAAATCATGGGCGGATCCAGCCATTTGGGGGTAAGGGGGTCGGGGGGTGGGGGGGGGGGGCAACAGTGCCTAAGTTAAAAGGGTTGTTCCAACCATATGTCTCCTTTCAAAGGCTTTGATTATCAAATACAAATTTAGGGGTTCACGGACCCCAGTTACCCCCTTCCTGAACCTCCACTCCAATTATTTATCATTATTATTGAAAATGGTGTACCGTAAGTGTTTTATGTTTACTTAGTGATTTATTAAAAAAAAAAGACTGTCTTAATTTCTCAACGGACGTGTAATATACAAAATCAAGCACCTGTTATCAAGAATCTGGAAAATCTCATTTGATTTTCCGAGTGTCAGAGATGTTTCAAAAGAAGCAACTCACCCCCGTTGGGAAAGAGGGAGAATTCAGTTACTAGTGTCGGTCATTTAAATAATTTGGATCATTACAAAACATAATTTTATGTTTGATTTATTTAACACTCAACTATATGCTGAGTGGTATACCAAGAAATTTATTGTATATCAATAAAACTTATGTAAATAAGTTTTTTAGTTTGAAGGTAATTTTCAAATATGAGATGTAATTAAAGAACTACAAAACGCTCGCTATCGCAGGTCGGAGACTATTAAGTAAAACCGATAAAACTTAATTATGTGTTGAAACTTCATGCAATAACATCTCTTTCGTGTATTTGAAAACGAGATAAAATGTGTTTATTTTACACAGCGTATATTATTTCATATGTGATACTTTCTTTATCTTTTGCATCAGCAGATAACAACAGAAATGGATTTGAAAAGCAGTCAAATCAAAAAATAATTTCAAGTAATACAACATTATTGGTAGATATCATATCATCATCTATTGAATGTGCGTGTGTGTGTTCTATGGTACAGCAGTGTTGTTCTACAAGCTATGAAACGGCATCTGGACGCTGCATTTTAGAAAAGCGGAGTACACCAGAAACAGAGACAACTGACAATTCAAACATTATGGTGAAGATTCCAGGTATTTCAAATCCTTTTTTAATTTAGATATGATGCTCTGTTAAAAGATGCGCATATATGTGTTTGATATTTATATATAGTTTTAAAATTCTATTTTGAAAATCCTTGTTAATTTATCATAGTTTTTGAAAGACTTTAGTTTCAAATGCTTAAAGTTTGAAATAAAGTTTAAACATAAGACAGTTGATAGCATCAAACCAAATTTTAATGGTATGTTATCTATCAATAATTTTGTCTAATGCTATTTCGTTTCTGTGTGTCGTTGTTCTCCTCTTATATTTAATGTGTTTCCCTTAGTTTTAGTTTGTGACCCGGATTTGTTTGTTTTTTTCTATCGATTTATGAGTTTTGAATCATCGGTATACTACTGTTGCCTTTATTTAAATCTGGACAACAGACCTTTTTTCCTTTCAATATAGGATTGAAGGCCTTTTTAAAGCAATTTATTTGTGTAACACTCGAGAATTCACTCACAAACAAATAATGATATGTTTGTGAGTGACTTGATCCAGTTTATACACCAACAAATTCCTTGAAAAAGGCGGTTTTTTTTTCATATGTTTCTTTAAAATTGGAAACAAGGGACATATTTTTTTCACACTCTCTATCACACGTAACTTGTACACTGGTGTCATTGAATTGGCCTGGCGCATGAATATATTTGTTGGTTAACGCATAAGTATGTACCACTTAAAATTTGCAATCTGATGAAAACTAACTATAAAAACTTATGTATCATTCAAATGAATGTTTTGTGCTTATTGTTTATTTTAACGACTTACATGAAGTGAAGTAAAGCCGAGCCACTATATTGTGTTTTTGACGCCGCTATATTGTTTACATTGGTTTCCAAAGGACGTTCGGTTAACATCGTCCATAAAAAAAATTAACAACGTCGAGAACAACTAAATTTGCGTTGGTTTTTTGGTTTGTATTGCAAAAAAAAATACCATTTACTGGTTTTTTCTGCTCCGTTATTTATATACTATTTATCTGTTTTAGTCTAATAAAAAAAATGTCATTTTAAAAAACAGTATTACTAAGCATAACTTTTTGTGAAAGCAACATCAGAAAACAATTTAAAATATTAATTCTGACGAAGGAAAATTCAAGAATTCTTGTCGCTACCAATGATTATACCTTGTAGTCCATAGGTTATATTAATAATTTTTTACTTGGTAGAGGCATTTCCTTTGAAAATGTTGGGTTGCATTTGGCTTTATAGCTTGCTTAACCTCTCACTTGCATGACAGTCGCATCAAATTTCTTTTATGAACAAAACAAGCAGACATGATAGGTAAAACTTTCAAAAATAGAGATAAAACAGTCGACATTGTGTTAAAACTGTAATCACAATAACAAAAAAATATGCACAAAATGGCATATAGACCAAGCATATTAGCAAACTTGTTTTAATTAGTACTTTCTTGATCTATGACAAATCTATCACACAAGGTGTAATATCACCAAATTATAGTACGACACATCCAGTTACATACACAAAAAGGATAAACAAAGTGCAACCTATAAGCTTTCTTTGAAATATTTTAAGTCTTTACTGTCTCTTCGTCATTGTTTTGACATGGCACAATAAAGGCAACAGTAGTTTCCTGCTTTTCAAAAGTCATAGATCGAGTGAGATAAACACAAATCCGGGTAACAAAGTAAAATCATGATTTTTCATCCACTTCAATATGTTATGTCCTTTCTGCAGATCAAAGTAACCTTAAACCAAGAGACTGCAGTGACCTTCCACCTTGCACGAGGAGCGGAGTATTTGAAATATACCCGGATGTCACTAACAAGATAGATGTATACTGTGATATGGATACTAATGGCGGTGGATGGACGGTATATAAGATTTATAAAATCTAAACCTTCAAATAAAAAAAAAATAATTTAAAAATGGCTTATGAACTAATTGAACAAATAATCAAGTCAAGTTCAGGCAAATAATCAGATATCGGTATGAGAGTGAAACATTCTTTAAGTACAATCTAGTAGATTTACTTTAACTTCAACTTACCTGACAGTTCTTAGTTGGTATTGGTTTTGTTTGGTGAACTTCGGTCGAGGAAAATGACAATTACAAATTTAATACAAGAGACTGATATCCCTGTGTTGAAGGCCGAACCTTGACCTATCATGGTTTACTTTTATGGATTGCTATTAGGATGGAGAGTTGTTTCATTTGCAATCATACCCCATCTTCCTTTATATATTGTTAGAAACAATAAGGTTAGATGTTTCTTCAATACCAGATTTTTACCGTTTTATTGTTGTATCATTTATACCTAAACACATTCATATTATAATTATTCTGATGATTTCGATATTTTTCATCTGCTGTTTTTTATTTCGATGCTTTTATAAGCTTGGTACCAATTAATTAACGCTGTTCTAGGATCTGTCCTCCGACCTATCTTAAGATAATATTAGGACCAACTTAATATACTTTTTAAATAGTTAAAATAATGTGCTACGGTTTAGTACTGTACAGAGTGCAAAAAGACATCTCTTGCAAACGGACTACAGGAATTATTTCATTACGGATCACTGGCGATAAAGGATTGGACACCCTTAAGCTTTAATATCCGTATTTTAAATTGATTGTTTTTGTTTTGACACTTGAAAACTAAGAAATTTTCTGACACGACCACAAGACATGTCATAATCCTTAAAAACAATTTTAAACAAGCTTTTGGTATTATTGAATGAGTGTTTTGATACGTTTAAACTTGACATGATTTCAAATTCAAAAATGTCGCAGTAGATATCTCGTCATATCGGTAAGCGTTTAGTACATTGATTTTGTATAGTTTTTGTAAGTTGAACATGGTTAAGTTAAATAACTTCCCAGATTAATTAAAACAGTTCTATTCCAACGAGCAAATAAAAAGCAAATGAAATACTTGAAAATGTACAGTTAGTCAAACAATCTACATTAGAAATGTTGTTTGTGTGTTTCAGCTTAATATTGATAGTGTGTTTCAGCTCAATATTGATAGTGTTTTTCAGCTGAGTTAGTGTGTTTCAGCTCAATATTGATAGTGTGTTTCAGCTGAATCAGTGTGTTTAAGCTCAATATTGCTAGTGTGTTTCAGCTCAATTAGTGTGTTTCAGCTCAATATTGATAGTGGGTTTCAGCTTAATATTGATAGTTTGTTCGAAAACGCTTGCAATAAAGCGAAGTTACATAATATATCAACAGACTAATATAGGAAACAAATCTCATTTGGAGAGTAAAATTGGCAAAGTGTGCAGTAAACAATATTACTTTTCGTGACTTGTCTTTAAATGCAAAACGTACTATTGCGAGTTTCTTGTAAAATAATAAGTGATAAATGAGCACTCGTATAATCCCACATACAAAATCGTCTTTTGACAAGAAATGAGTTTGTTGGCTGCTCAAAAGTCTTTTATTGCTTCAAAGAACATTATATTCAGCACAAATCGGAGGATTTACCTTGTTTGTATTAAATACAAAAGCTACACAAAATGTCATACCAACAACAGCACATTGCCGACTCTTCTACATGTTCGACGTAAGAAATGTTCATTATATTGACAAAGATTATTTTCTCAGTTAAAGAAGATCTTTAGAAATACTGTGAGACTTTTAACTCGATTGGTGATATGAACCATATGAGGATTCTGATATCTGGATAATTTTAAATCTCGATCGATCTCTGAAATTAGTTTTATTAAAACTTTTCATTTTTTAACCCTGCAAACCACCATTACACATTATTATACATTTTTTTTAAAAGCACATACGAATGCTTAGTACGATTGATCATTGTTTACATGTAATAGGATCGATGCTATTAAATAAACGTTATCAGTATACTCATGCTTTAGGAAATGTAAGGTGAAAATGTATGGGTTTTTTTAAACAGTGAGTTTTTGTAATATAAGTTGTCCATTTTTCTACATTTTTGTTTTTTTCTTGGATTGCTAAAAACGTCCCAGTATGTCAAAAATTGAAGTACAAATGTACAAATTTTTCACTTTAAGTTAAATCAAATGGTCGACTTAAGATGGTAATAATGAAAATTGAACAATTGCTTTTTTTCCCAATTTTTATAACAAATGTTTTTTGTTGGTTTTCTTAATAAGTTGGAAAGAAATATGAATTTTCTAATCATGTATTTAATCGATTCATTTTTATTATCGGGGCTCACCTATTGTTCGCTATATAATTTAATGTAGTGATTAAACACCTTTAAGCACACTTAAGTGTCAAATGTTCCCACATCTGCAATGAGGCTGCATTCCTATTAGATAGACAAAATTTGTTAATTTATTTTTTTTAATTGAAAATATGTTTTGAGCTAAAATATTTTAATAACTAATAATGGTATTCTTTTAACAAAGAAAACAAAGAGACATTTACATTCAAAGTAAATTCATCAATAAAACTATAGTGTATAAAACATTTTCTAAGACGTTTCGATCACTGGCCTTCTTCAGTTTTTTTATTCTTCTAAATAACATGGTAGACCTTTAAATTTCACACTTATTAAGATGCTGTTGATTTAGTTTCTTGGTAATATTATAACATCGGTATTGATTACCAAGAAACTACATCTATAAATCTAAAATATTGTTAAAGTAAAATGTCTACTGTATAATAAATGAACTGAAGAAGACCAGGGGCCTAAAAGTCTCGAATAATGGTTTATATACTACAATAACATATAGTTTGTTCTCTGTTGTCTATTTGAATTTTAAAACAAGGAAATAAAGTTATGTTGTCAAAGAAAACTAATATTTCAATACTCCTTTTCCAAATTCTTTCAATTAACATGTTTATATTTAAAGTATTTACAAAACACGATTATTCACCCATATAAGCTTTTTATATGATAATCAAATGTATAATAAAAAGGGTTTTTATATCACAGTACACATTGAAATCATAAGTAATCATGCTAAAAAAAGTAATAAAATGTAATCAGTTACAATTTGATATAGGTCTAATTGTAATGTAATTGATTACATCAAATTATCAAAGTTATTGTAATATAATCGGTTATATTTTAAAGTTATTGACCTCATCCCTGTTCCTCATGTGAAATTGTAAAATCTTCTTATAGAAATAATTAACATTGTTTTTCAACATAAAAATGGTAGCATACGAAATAAACGTATTACTTTGAGATACCATACGACACATTTTTCTAAATAGACAACAAAATAGAAAAGCATGCTAAACAGAGGAACAAGTGATCGTTTGCTGGAGTTTTTTTTTTATATGACAACATATATATTTGAGTTAGGAGGAAGACTTTTTTTCAAAAGAATTGTCGACATTTCTATGGGAACAAACTTTGCGCCACGCCTTGGTGATCTCTTTCTGTTTTCATATGAGTCGGATTCTTGCAGACGAAGTCCCAAAAAGTAATCAAAGAAACCAGATCATCTTATTTCACAATCAGATATATTTATGTCGTCTTTTCTATTAGCAATCAAAACTTTTCAAGTTTGCTTCAGTTATTATATTCTTAAGAAATTGAAGACTCAAGACACGGCTTCTTTGCTTCATTTTTACACTTATACCTCAAATTTGACATGAGAGGTCATTTTAGTACCAGCATTTATGACAAACAATTCGATTTTAATATTTAAATTATAATTCCCTCCCTTTAGTAATATTATATAAACTTCACCTGCATACGGGTATACATTTCTCAACTCTGTATTCAAGAGCTTGCAGCTGCAACTCAGACTTTGTAAAACGTTAACAGACAAACGATTTGATGAATTAGGGGGTTTTTCAAAGACCATCGCACTTTTATTTCAATTTAATAGGAAGATACCAAGAGTTTTTAATACCTTACAATTATATACGATGTTCTCGAAGCATAGTATGTAGTTGCTGGCGTTGTTTGTCATCTTTATGTAGTGTTATAATATTCTTGTATTTGTCTTTGTAAATCATTATTTTAACTGTTTATTCTATTTTTGGCAATATATATATGACGTGGCTCGGTATTGTACCTCTTTGTGATATTGTGCTACGGTAAAATTTTGTGTTCCTGTCTTTTGCTTTTTTTTCAAATGTGCTTTATCTATAGGCCTCTTCTTTTTTTTTCGTTGACATATTTTTGTTTATAGTGATTAAGATTATAACACAATGTTAACTGCTGTACATCAATTTTTGAGATTTTTACCTATAATGTCTGTTCACACAACGTTGTCAAAATAATGAAATTGTTGGCGACTCTCATACGAGTTAGAGGTTTAGCTGGCTATACATCAATGTCAAATCCACTCTTTTCAACATAAAAAATTCCTGTACCAATTAAGGAAAATGACAGTTGTTATTCATTTGTTTGAAGTGTTTAAGCTTTTGATTTTGCCATTTGATTGGGGATTTTCCATTTAGAATTTTCTTCGGAGTTTTTTTTTTTCTTCCTGTGATATAATTTAAATTCTCACTGCTCTTTTATACTAACTTTCGATATAATAATTACATAAACCGAAAGCGCGTCTTCTGTCTCATATTAAATATTTCTCCGTGTGTCCATAATGAACTCTGCCGATAATATGGTCACCGGCATCCCTTGTAAAATAGATAAAGACGTCTACTTGAAGTTGCAAAACGTAGTAACTTTTGTTTTCCATTTTGTTCTAGCAAACTAAACATCTATTGTTGTACGTGTCTTTCGAACCAGTCTATGATGAATAAAATGTTGGGTTATACGCCAATAATACAGTAACCCAACTAAAAACTAACCAAACGATATTAAGAGGACACCATCATTCTTCACCAATCCACGAAACAAAATGTTAACGAGTGACATGGACAACAGTTAACAATTATTTGATTTGTCGCATTAGAATTAGGCCGATTTTTATCAATTATTATTACAAACGGTATGGATTTTGTTCATTGTTAAAGGCTGTACGGTAACATACAGTTGCTTAAGTCTTTGTTATTTTGGTCTCGGTGGATCTCATTTGCAATCAAACCGCATGTACTTATAATTTAAATACTGGATTCAGTTATCATTAATTAGTGTACTAAAATGACCGCTCATTGACCTTAGTCTAAATATAAGCAGAGAAGCCGTGTCTGTCGTTTCTTTAATTTTATGTTCTTGTGGATATAACATTATATAAATAACACATAGCTGAGAGGGTGATAGAGCAGATTGGTACCCCGAGAAAACATTTTCAACCGCGGCAAAGCCAAGGTTGACAATGTTGACAATTGTATATTGTCTATTTATGATCGTTACTCTTTCCTTATAGACGACAAGAATTACGTAACTGAAACATGTCCAACATGACAAAAACACGACACTTCTTCATCAAGCCATGACACCAAATTTTCTGTAATCTTACATTGTGTGCAAGGGTAGCTTTTTTATAATAATTTACGGCAGTTTTATATCATAACGAAATATGTGATGTAACAGACAGTGAGCTAAACACGTTTCATTAAGCACTAGAATCAAATCACAACTTTAAAACTTTTACATAGTCAAGCATTTTTCTGAAACAAAATAATAAACTACATGATACTATTGTTGATGTTATATTAGCTATAAATAATGATACTTACATGACTAACTACCTTGAATTAATGGTATGAGGTTCCTTTAACCAAATATTTGAATATTTATTTTTTGGTATTGTTTGTCATCAAAAAGACTTCAGGATGTATTCCTCTGGCGTTTCAGTTTCGTTGAAATCTTGTTCTTGAATTATTTTCAAATCAAGTGATACAAGTGGAAAATATCAATGAAATTAAAAAAAAATATTGTAATCACACACAACTCTATCAAAATCATCAAAATTGGGTATTTTCAATTGGCCGTAGCAAAAAAAGAAGTGCACCACCATATGATTGTTCTTCACCGATTAATTATATAAATTTTTAACACAGTAATGTCTAACTAAACAAAACAATGATAAAATTACTGTACTATACGCTCCTCGGTATGACGAGGTTACCTCCCGTGAATGATATCATCGGGAATGCCTGGGTTCGATTAGTCAAATATATGTTAATTGAAGTATTTTTGTTTACAAACATATGTAATTACTCATACATTGATATATTTCAGATCATACAGCGACGCGTCGACAGTGTCGTTGATTTCTACAGATTCTGGAGTGACTACAAGAATGGCTTTGGAAGTGTTTCCGAAAACCACTGGCTTGGTGAGTATCAGCATTGTATTTTTCATGTAAAAAAACCGGGGCGACATAAACTAAAAGAATATTTGAAAGATTTTTTTAATATATGTATTTGAAATATCAGCCATACCATCTTTGAGCATTAAAGAACAAGTACACAATGATATGATCACAACTTTGAAACTATATATTTTGTAAATTAAATTTGTCAATAGAAAAAATCAAATTTATTATCGGTACTAGTACTTAGTTCGTAAATTCAAATCAATATTCAGACAACTTATACGTTCAGATATTTCACATCCAATCTTTATGGTTATATTCTATGCAAAGCACAAAAATATAGGCATTTACTTTAGAAGATAATTAAGCTAATACACAGACGTATTCAGATGTAAATTACTGAATAACAACGGACAAACTTTTAATTTACGGAAGTACATAATACATCACTATTATGAATAATGAACTGTGCTTAACACGTATGTATCAACGCCACAAAAAAGTAACGTCAATGTTAATTTTTTTAATATAGAATTAAAAAAAATTAAGATCTACCGGATCGTTAATAATGTGGGCAGTATCTTAGGAGAACTCTTATTTATTGAACGAAAAGATCTTATCAAGATAAGGGTAAATGTTGATAAATGTATCCATGAAATATAATTTAAATCTATACTGAGTTTGGCAATAACAGTAAAGGAACAAGTCTGCTATTACAGGGACATAATTGGTGCCAATAGATCCGAGATATTTCGTCATGCATTTCTGTCAGACAATAAGTGAATATAAAAAGAACCACCTGCGTTTTTCAATAATATTTTACAGTGTGTTGTACTACTTTTGGGACAATTATCAAAATTATAGAAAACTTCATCGGCTTTAACTCAAAATACGGACAATGTTATGTTAATAGGGTCTTGAAATCTTTTGACAACTTCCGAAGTACTAATTTTTAATCTTTTTTTCAGCTGGACCAAATCATTGTTTTACTTTAAAATCCATGACCCGTTGTTTTAGAGTGTAGTTTATTTCTACTTGCTATTTGAGGCATAAATCATTAAGAAATACATTTGAAAGGGGTATAAAAATAAATGGCAAGCAACACCCTGTCCACACTAGGGACTATATTCCTTGACAACGAAAATCAAAGGACGGTAACTGTGTACTCAAAACAAAAGAGATGCATTCAACCTGCCGACAAACTATCAAAAGCTATTTAATAAAAACATCCAAAGAGTTATATGCAGTCCAAAAATAATTTATTCCATTTTTATCACGGGTTTTTTTTTATCAGAATGAACTGATACATACATGTATCATTAAAATATGTCCCCTAAATGGTTTTTTCAGTACAACTAAGAAAGTAAGAAAACAAATTTCAATCGACTTAAAATAGCATTTTCTTATTTTAGAATTGCTTCATTATTAGAGTCATAGTATCAGAAATTTAAAAATCAAAAGCAATTTGTGTAATCTGTTGGTGACCTTCTGCTGTTGTTTTTTTCTATGGTCGGGTTGTTGTCTCTTTGGCACATTCCCCATTTCCATTCTCAATTTTATTTTAACACTAATATGATCATCCATGTAATCTCTTTTTCAAGGTAACGACAATTTACATATTTTAACGACATCAAGAAACTATTCGTGAGATTTGAAAGTGCATGATTTCAATAACGATACTGCTTACGCAGAATATCAAGCATTTAAAGTTGACAATGAAGCTTCAAAATACAGGGTTACATTTACTGGATACAAGGGCAATGCGGTAAGTGTTCGTATCTTGTTACAGGTTAGAAGAATTTCAATGACAGGGCACAATATATGCTTTAAAAAAATGCGACCTTTTCATTTTAAGGTCACAATATGACCAGAATTCACCTGTATATTTAACATATATCTCAATTTCAAACAGATATTTCTAATGTTATTTTACACTAGGGTCCCTTATGGTAAACAAAATTCTTTAAACAAATTAATGGACGACATAATGCTTGTTTTGATCGTTATAATTTTAATGATAGACCAAAGATTACAACTGTATATTTACTGTCGAAACCACGATTCAGTTTTCGTTTCCTGTTTGATGCCTTCACCGAAAGCAACTACTTTCTGAATTGTTACGTCATGAGTCATAAGACGCATACAACAAGTGAAGCTTTTTCTGTTCGCATTCAAAATTCTTTTGTTTTTAGTTCATTGTGGAGCTAACCTGTGAGCTAATAGGTGTTAACTCTATAGTTAAAAATCTAAGTTGTTTCTTTTAATGCAAATTTTTCGATAGTGTAATTGTCCTTTTTATACTAAATATTTATAAAGTGATAAATATATGTTGTATCATAACAATTGTGACAACTATCCACCAGGGTCAAAACGTCAAGAATAGATAACAATGAAACAACCCAGAGCAAAACACAGCTTTATATTCACTTTTTGGGTATTTTGCTGCAAGTGATTTTCTTTCCTTATCTACAGTTGAATGTCACAAGTTGAAGAACTCAATAGAAAATCATAACCTCCAAGCAGGAAACATCCATTATCCTCATTGATAAACACTAAGAACAAGGTGTGTGCCAACAAATTGTATTAGAACTTTCAGAGAGCTAATAACATTTGGTCTCGTGGTGCAATGAAATAATGTGTGTGGTACCTTTTTGTTAGGTTGCAGTATAAAATGTGGTATATATTTTTCCCTTGATGATGAAATTAATAAACTATTAACTTCAGTAAAGTAATTGTAACTTAAAATTCAAAAAAACAAAACCTTATTGATTCATTGTAATATATGACGCCATGTAATTCGTTGCTATGTAAATATAAAGAAGAAGACGATCCATTGTTAAACAAGCGATTAATAAACTGGACCAATGCTTTCACACGAATTACAATGATGATACTTTTTGAATTGTTATGTACGATGTCAATAAACATTTATATCAAATGTATTAACATGGAAACATGTTTGATTAAACGAATACCATTCCTGCATTTTCCGACGATTAATATGCAGAAAACAATAGTTTCAGCAGTTGGTAATGTGTCCACAATTTTGAATGTAACGCTTCTTTTGATTGGCTGACAGTGTTTTGTCTATCAGCTCATTGTCATAGGTTTGTCATGTGAACATTACGTCATCAACGTTGCTTTCATGATTGCCTCAGTTTTAATTAGAATTTGAAATCATATCATAACGAATGACTCAAATATTTGTTATGTCTAATTGAAATGATCTTGTAAGCAAGACACAAGTTTCATCTCCAAAGGATCATCAGTAACGGTCGAATAAAAGTGTTTAAAAAGGAACTGTTGGAAAGACATATGTCCGGCATTCAACTGTATGTTATGTAATCGCATTTATTTATTAGGTAATGGATTTGAAAGTAATAATGGAATGAAATTTACTACAAGAGATCGTGACAACGACCTTCATCCGTATCATTGTGGAAAGGGACAGATAGGTGCATGGTGGTACAACGCATGCGGAAAATCTAGTTTAAATGGCATTTACAAACCAGAAGGAACCACAACAGGTGCCAAGATGTTATATTGGCACACATGGAGATCAACTACATTAAAAGCTACCGAAATCAAAATAAGACCTTTCAATTAGAAGATCCGGAAAACTTTTGACTGAATGAACATTGTTGCATTTATGAAATGGAAACATGCTTTATAAATACCGTAGTATCTTTCAGAATTACAAGAATTAATGTTTGTGAATAAAAGTTGCAAACTGTCTGCTATAAATGAAAAACGTAAACTCAAACCATGCTACAAGAAAGAAGAAGAAATGTCATCCATCATGATTGGGCTTTATTCTACTCCATGGCACTTCCCGAAGTTTTGTTGGTTTGTTTCTTCATTTAAACCTCCACAACATCCTTTATCAGTTGATATTCGAATAGCATCGCTGTGGTGTTAAGTTGTTATTCCAAGAACTACTGTCCGCTTTTCTCAATTTTTTTAAAACTTGATTGTCTTTTTGTAATTCCTTTACATCAACAGTTAGTTAGCAATCCCCATAGCGAAAATACCATCAAGTTGTTATATATTTCTTTTCTTTTATTTTAAACCTCTACAATATCCATTATCGATTGATATTAAAATAATCCCGGGCGGTGGTGTTTAAAAGAGTTACGAAAGATACATAAGGGACAGTCAAACTCATAAATATAAAACAAACTGACAACGCCATGGCTAAAAATGAAAAGACAAACAGAAAAACAATAGTACACACGACACAAAATAGAAAACTAAAGAATAAACAACACGAACCCTGCAAAAAACTAGGGTGATCTAATTGTCATTCCAAGAACTACTTTTCGCTTTTTTATTATTTTCACAGTTTCATTGTCTTTTTTTTACCTCATTCACTTCAACAATTCGCAACCCCATGGTGGAAATACCATCAACTTATTTTATATTTTTTTAAGAACTTTAGCAGCGATATTTTTCCTGATGTATACAAATCGTATGAATTATTTTGGTGCGACCATCTCTTGTTTATAAATACTATTCATTATCTACGCTCGATACCTAACATCATCGCAAAGAAATTACTGATTAGTAGTTACAATTCTGTTCCTTAGTCTGATGAGTCCGATGATTTTTCTGGAGTAACTTTTATCAGGAATTCCCTAAGTTGAAAGCCGATGATGTAATGAACAAAAGAAACACTCAGAGCTTTATCATATAAAGAATATGAAAACAAAGAGCTAAAAAGTGCATGTGCTTGTCGCGTTTTTCAGGATTTACCTTCATCTGTAACACTCAAAGCCGAATATTTGATTATAAGAACCGAAACAGTTAAATCCTTTATGACTCAAAAGAATCAACTGCTTATAACATAAAAAAGTAATTGTTGGTTTCGTGAATTTGAATCTTAGTTCCTTCATTCATAGACGAAGAATTTGAAAAAATATGCTACAAATCATGTCATGCTTATGAATCTGCTGACTTCTGAACTAATAGTAACATTGGAGATTGACAGTTCACCGGCAGAAGTTACGATCCAGGAAAAGTTACAAATATTTAATATTTCAAAACATTACATGTGTCGGAAGCTCTTTTCTAGATAAAAGAGAGATGAAAGATACCAATGGGAGTCAAACTCATCAGTTGAAAATAAACTGACAACGCCTGACTAAAAATGAAAGAAGACAAACAGACAAACAATAGTACACATGACACAACATAGAAAACTAACACATAAACAACGCGAACCCCACCAAAAATGATTGGGGATCTCAGCTGTCCGGAAAGGTAAGCAGATTCAGCTCCACATATGGCACCCGTCGTGTTGCTTACGTTATGAAACATCCGGTAAATAGTCTTACTCGGTAGGTCACATTCATGAAAGGGAAGGGGATTGTAGTTACGACGCAAGGAACAAATCCGATATCATTTGTGAAACGGTTTTTCCATAACGGTCAACCAACTCGTGATGGCGTCCGTAAAATTTACGAAGCGATGATTTCAACTTCACCATTTGGACTTGGGTTAATAGCTTACTTGTGAGCAGCAACACTCCATCAAGAAAATCATGATAGGAAATGCAAGCACGGGAATATCGTATCAATTCGGAGATATACACCCTGTATGCAGGTGCTGCTGGAATGTTGCTACTTAGAAATGGAGAGTTCACATTTTGAAAGCTGAAATCATCTCTTTTGTCGGTAAGTTTTGTTTTTAAATGACCCTCGTTGTCAATTTCTAGATGTTAGTCAAGATTTGAGGCCGGCTTAACTGTATCTGTTGTATCCTTTATCTCTTGTTCGATTAGATAGATAACCTTCAACATAAACGCAAAAACCTGAAAATGGAAGTCACAGAATGTATAATCCTTTTTGGAGTACAATTTACACTATTTTACAACCTTTCTATCCGAACATGTATGTACAGTGGAAGGATAAAAGGTTAATCACCATAGCTGTTATGACTGACGCTTTCGCTTAGTCAGGTGATCTTGCAATGATATAAAAAAAAAAAGGCAATAGTATAGATGCAGTCAATTTGATTAAAAAGTAAAATAGCAAAAATAATTCTCATAACACATAAAACGAATGGACGCCAATTGTCATATTCATAACTTACAGGTATTTTTATGAAGAAAATGGTGTAATGAACCTAATTCCATCAACTATTACTTGAACGTTAATAATGTTTGTACTCTTGATACAGATTGTCTGAATTATATATAACGAACATTCCTAAAGCTTTGATTTGGATGGAAGTGACCCGGTTACAAACTCGTCGAAGAGTGATAATCTTGAAATAATCTTTAGTCGACAAACTTCCTCGGGTTAAATCGGTTTTTTTTTCAATGGATCATGAGCAATGTTGGTATATGACGTCATTGTGTTCTCAAACTTCTAGACTGCTTACACTATACACGGAAAGATTAAAGGAAAATGTCAGAAAATACGATAGTTGTTTAAGTAAACCTCAATCAAATCAAGTTCTACGCAGTTGATTAAGTGTTTAGTTTATTGCAAAAAATGCAATTTTCTCATATGAGTATGCTAGATATTATTGGTATGTAAACTAGAGCGATTAACTCGCAAACTTAATAACTTTATAAATTTTTTGAGCCAGCGATCTAGTAACCTCAAGAACAAATGTGTTGAATCCTTTTTGTTCTTAACCTTAAAATTTGCAAGTTTCAATTAACAAATGATGATACACCGGCAACTTTCTATCATCAAATGCATAATTAAAATATCTTTACTTTGGAGTAAACTGCTATATTCGTTTCTTAAATCCATTTAATTTTCGAATTTTTCAAAAGAATCTAGAATAAAATAACACCTACCTCAAAAACTTACTTGTATATAGATGTTATTAAAAAATTGAAGCGTACGAGAAACGGAATAATCTTCATCTTGAGAGTTTTTATTTAAGAATTGAATGCTCTTTTTTGTAAATTTATTGGGGTGTAAAAGCGTTGACCGAAGTACATTTTGTATGAAGCGCGGAAGCGCTTCATACTAAAAATGTGCGCACGGTCAACGCTTTTACAACCCTATAAAGTTACAAAAAAAGCATTCAATACTTATAATTACATTTTTACCTATAGGATCATGAAAACACGCCTTTTATCAAGTTTTTATTTCATTTACCTGTGCACTTTATTGTGGGACCTCGTGTCATCATGAATGAAAAGTTGCATTGTGTAGTGCAATTGATTAAGGAATATCACGAGATTGCTAGTTAGCCAATCAGAATAACGTATTATAATGAAACATACATCTAATGTAATTATTCTCATATGACGTTCAAGTTCATAAAACTTCGCAGAATTTTATAATAAACTCCAATGTATGATTTCTATTTATGAATCATGAGAATATATGAATAACAGTTATGCATCTGGGTTTTTTTAAATCACAATATGTTTAAACAGACTTATCCCATGCATCTTTATCGCGCAAAACATCACAATAAAGAAATAGTTTCGGCCATATGGTCTGTCGATTTGTAAACCAAGGTAACATTTGAAACGGACAAAACCAATTCAGATGTTTATAGATATACAAATCATATAAGATCATTACACAATACATCATTTGCTATTACACATCAAAGTATACACCATTAAAACATATATCATAACACTGAACCACAAAACAATGACAAAACATAATGGATGTCGACAGACACGTGTTTACAATCCGAAGAAACGACGCCATCGTGTAACTGATTCGTTTCATTTTTAGGAGACAACTTGAGGGAGAGCAACAAAATTGGTCTCTTAAGACAGGCGGTCTTTTAATACAGGTTAATTTTTATGAAATTACCATAGAGGGATCTGAAATTAATGGTCTTGTCACACAGGTTTTTGTTAATTCAGGTAGTCTCTTGAGCAGGTTTAACTATATATACATATTTGTTTTTCAATTTACTAACTTCTTAAAACTTTTTGATTTTTAGAAATATTCAGAAATCAGCGAACAACTAGTCGATCATAATTATGTCGTAACTACAATCTGTTCCCTTTTCACAAATGTGACCTACCGAATAGGACTATTTACCGGGTATGTATTAACACGAGCAACACGACGGGTGTCACATGTGGTGCAGTATCTGATTACCCTTCCAAGCACCTGGTTTGTGTGGTTCGTGTTCCTTGGTCTTTTTTTTTTCTATGTTTTTATTCCACAAAAAGAATCAAACCTAAACTTTTGAAATTAAGAGATGTCTAACCTTAGTTTTAGTACAATTGTGTTTATTTATGAAATAATAATCACAATTTCACAACCTTCATTTCGAACGTGCAGGTGACGTTTAATCATGAAATTGCATTGACACGATGAAAAATAGAATCTTTAACGCAGTCAGATCGAATGGCAAAAATCAAAAGCTCAAACACACAAAACGAATGGATAGCAACAGTCATATTTCTGACTTGAAAACGTGCGACTACAAATTATTTATTTTTTTGAAGACACGAATTTTGATCACAATATTGTGAATTAATGTATAAAATTAAAAATCGGTTCTTATCAATATTTTGCATAGTTTTGAATGTCGTACGTCACACATTCAAACCATTCCTGATCGCACGTTACATCATTACTTTTTTCCCTTTTCACCATTCACCATAGCAGCATACACCTTCTACCATTGCACCATATGCCATACACCATTGCATCAATCACGTTTTTGGGGAAGTTTTCATATTCAACGGCTGTAGGTTATTTTCATATCAGTGGTAATTGTTTTGGTACTTCTTTGATCTATAACAAATCTTTCCCATAAGATGTTACTACCACTACATCAGTGTACCTCACACCGTTTGCATAAGAAAACGGGTCGAAAGTTATTTTCCTTGAATCTGACAGTTGTAGGAAATTAATCATACATTTCATTGCAGTAAAATATATCTGGGTAAGAAACATATATTTTGGCGTTTAAATGAACCACTTTTTTTTATTTGGTTATTAAATATTATTGGAAACTTGAGGTTACAAGGTTGCCAAAGCTTGCACATCCATGATAGAAAAAAAAAGTGATCATTTGATTGGTACTTCCAGTGGTGTTATTGTCTTATATGCAAAAAACGTTATGTGGAATTTTGTCAATAGTACTTGATAGGATTAAACAGTATTCCTGCAAAGTATTTCTTCATTTTAAACAGAGATACATTCTGCACAAATTATTGAAAAATGCAGATTTAACAAAGACAATTGGGGGGAAATCAATGGTGGTACTACACCTTATATTCACCATTGATTAATTAAAACCGCAGTACACAACGTTTGAACGCAAAATTCTTATGAAGTATAAGTTTTCTTGAGTATAACTTGGTCAATACCTCTTTGAGTGGATGTTTATCCTGTCATATCGTTTGCTTTATAATCAGAGTTTAAGTTATAAAATAATTCTATGCATGAGAGGTTTAGTTGTGTTGCTTAGTCTTAGATTTCTATATTGTGTCTTCTGTACTATTATTTGTCTGTTTGTCTTTTATTTTTAGCCATGGCGTTGTCAGTTTATTTTCAATCTATGAGTTTCACTGTCAAGTTGGTATCTTTTGTGCCTCTTTTATAAGACCTTGGAGTCGATTTACTTATTCAGATAGTGTTGCATTCTTGAGTTTCTGGAACTTTCAAACGGAAGATCTTCTTCACTTTAATTTGTGTTTTGTTTATTTTTCTCTATAGACTGAAGGTTTAACCACTTTTCCAAACAAAGCCCAATCCTAGAAGTATAATGCATTACTAAAGTGATTTTAAATCTTGTAAAATATTATACTAATTTAGAAGATAATTCTTATAAAGTATGCCACGCTTCTATGTTTATTTTTATCTTTCAGTTCTAAAAGAAACTTTTAAGTAAAAAAAATATATTCTTCTTCATAAGCGCTTATCTAACTATCTTATGAAAACATATGTAATATAAAACTAGTGTTGGTTGCACTACTGTAAATATATACCATGCAAATTCCAATTGAAAATCCTTTTCGTGTAAACATGTTCTATGTAGTCATTAAAATATATGTTATCATGGTTGTATACAACTATTGTCATAATTATATGTTGCACTATATATACAGTAACTGTAAATATTGACAATGCAATTGACCATAGAAATCCTTTTACGACTGAAGCTGTTCTGTTTAATCGATAAAATGTATGTAATTTAAAACTTTTATAGGTTGCACTAGTGTTAATATAGGCAATGCAATTTCCCACAGAAAACCCTTTACAAATAAAACTGTTCTATTTAATCATAAAAAATATATGTAATATTTAACTATTATAGGTTGCACTATTGTAAATATAGACAATGCAATATCCCATAGAAATTCTTTACGGCTAAACCTGTTCTGCTTTAATTGTGCAGTTTTGTGACAAATATTCTAAAATTGAAAATTTAGACATTCACTATATATATGCAGTTCTATAATTATCTCGACGGTCAAAACATAGGGCTGGTCGGCATATTTTTAACCTTTGTATACCTTTATATTTTAAAAATTCAAACATTTACACAAATGCTGTATTACCCCTCCTGTCAATTAGGGTCTATCGTTATCCATGTGTATGTATGCTTGTATTTTCAAAAGGTATGTCTTTACGAGATGAAGTACAAAATAAAGGCAACAGTAGTATACCGCTGTTTAAACTCATAAATCCATACAAACATCATGGGAACCAATATGTAAACAAATGCATGTTAATATTCTCCCCAAAAGAGGCGGGGTTTGTGAAACAGCTGTATACACAAAATGCAACCTATAAGATTTGTCTATATTAAAAGAGGGACGAAAGATACCAAAGGGACAGTCAAACTCATAAATCTAAAACAAACTGACAACGCCATGGCTAAAAATGAAAAAGACTAAACAGAAAAACAATAGTACACATGACACAACATAGAAAACTAAAGAATAAACAACACGAACCCCACCAAAAACTAGGGGTGATCTCAGGTGCTCCGGAAGGGTAAGCAGATCCTGCTCCAAATGTGGCACCCGTCGTGTTGCTTATGTGATTACAAATCCGGTAAATAGTCTAATTCGGTAGGTCACATTCATGATAGGGAAGGGGATTGTAGTTACGACGTAAGGAGCATATCCGATATCATTTGTGAAACGGTTATTCCATAACGGTCAACCAACTCGTGATGGCGTCCGTAAAATTTACGAAGGGATGATTTCAACTTCACCATTTGGAACTCTTGGTTTAATAGCTTCCTTGTGAGTAGTAACCCTCTATCAAGAAAATCATGATAGGAAACGCAAGCACGGGAATATCGTATCAATTGGGAGATATATACCCCGTATGCAGGAGCTGCTGGAATGTTGCTACTTAGAAATGGAAAGTTCACAATTGGAAAGCTGAAATCATCTCTTTTGTCGTAAAGTTTTGTTTTCAACCGACCCTCATTGTCAATTTCTAGATGTAAGTCAAGATATGAAGCCGACTTAACTGTATCTGTAGTATCCTTTATCTCCAATTCGATGGGATAGATGCGTTCCACATAGTCACCAAATTTTGAATTGTTTAGTGACAGAACGTCATCTATATAGCGGAAAGTAGAGTTAAAGGATATTGCTAACTTCTTATCTTTCTTCCTAAGAAGTTCTCTGCGTCCGGTTTTTTTGTGCGCCATAGTAAAGGCAAAAGTAGTATACCGCTGTTTGAAAGTCATAAATCGATTGAACTAAAATTGAAATAAAATCCGGGTAACAAAGTAAAACCATCATTTTTCTTAGACTTTAGTATATTATGTTTTTTCTGCAGATCAAAGGAATCTTCAACCAAGACCCTGCAGTGACCTTCCACCTTGCACGAGGAGCGGAGTATTTGAAATATACCCGGAAATAACTAAAAAGATATATGCATACTGTGATATGGATACTAATGGCGGTGGATGGACGATACAGTTACATTTAAAAATTCTTCTTCAACTGCCCCATTTATGGGCATTATGTTTTCTGGTCTTTGCGTCTGATCGTTCGTTCGTTCGTCCGTTCGTTCTTCCGTCTGTCCTATTTTATGTTAAAGTTTTGGTCAAGTTGTTTTTGATGGAGTTGAAGTTCAATCAACTTAAAACTTAGTACACATTATACCTTTTACATGACCTTTCTTATTTTCTGCCAAATTAGAATTTTGATTCCAATTTCACGGTTCACCGAACATAGAAAATGATAGGGGATTTTTGGGGCATCTGTGTTCCTTCGACCCAATCTTTTTGAATCAACTTACCCTTCCAGAGCACCTGAGATCACCCCTTATTTTTGGTGGGATTCGTGTTGCCTATTCTTTAGTTTTCTATGTTTGGTCATGTGTTCTATTGTTTGTATGTTTGTCTTCTTTCATTTTTAGCCAGGCGTTGTCAGTTTTTTTCGATTGATGACTGTCTCCTTGGTATCTTTCGTCCATCTTTAAGACCAGATTTTTATCGTCTCATTGTATCATATATACGTAAACACATTCATATATATACTATTCCGATGATTTTAATATTTACATCTGGGACAATATCCCTAATGCGCCTTGAAATGAGGAACTCAAAAGTCACGTGTAAACAAAAAATCTCTGTGAAATGATATTTGACACATTTCTATGATAAACAAATGACTAAGCTGAACCATTTGTGTTAATTTAGAAAGTAAGGGAACACAGAATAAATGTGTAAAAACTATGGAGCCATTAAATGTGTTCAAGTATCAATTTTTTAAAGAACTTATTGTGTCAAAAATGGGATTTTTTACCATGAGGAGCCACATCGCAAAAGGATACTCGGGGTTTGCTAATTTACGGAAAAATGAATCACACTTCGTACCCCGAAAATTTAACCACATATGTAAAAATGTCTCAGCTTCGAAACAAGCCATCATACATATACAAGTTTATGATATGGGCTGAGCAACAGAAGAAAACGTTACCATTACCGCCTATGTAGAAACAATTGCGCATATTGTCCCATCTTCTAACAAAAAATCCAGAGATATCTCAAGATGATTTCACCTTGTACACCACAGAAAATTGTGAAAATGATGGTTAGTATTTTTTTATTTATACCTAGTTATCATAAACAGTTTAAGATAAATATTATTGATAAAGATCAGCCAAAAGGCAATGAAATTTTCGCTTTTAAAATGCATTACTGGAACGGGGCTGAACACTTTTTTTAGGCACAATCATAACTTTGTTTACCCCCGAGAAATCCTAAAGGAATTGTTTATTTATTGAAAAAGGCAAGAAATAACTTATATGTAATATTATTAAATTGTAAGTAAACATGACACAATATAGTCTTGGTTAGGTAATTATCACTCTGGTCTACAGGAATAACTGACAATCAAGGGACATAACACACTTCACACGAGTAAAGTGAGATACATCATCACATGTGCTTTTATCCAATGATTTGACCCTGGTCAGTAGATATCATATGCAAATAAACAGAAAACAAACATGTACATGTATTAAGAAAATCATGAATTACTATTTTTAATACACACGAGCAAAACACTAGATATTGACTTTTCTCAGTGAAAAGGGGGAGGGTCAAACCTTCTTGAAAACAATATTGCTATTCAACTATTAAGCTAGTTAGCTACTACTAATTGCTTCTAGTATAAACGGTTTGAATGAAGGTGGCTAAGCAACAAGGGAGAAGCTTTTTTCTTTCTTTGCGATAAAACTTTCAAAGTTAAATTTTTCTCTCTCAATAATACTTATGTATTTAAATTAAATGATAACACAGCTTGAGTAAATTTTTTTGTCTAATTTCAGTTCCAGACATATCATTACTTTTTTACATGAGATGGCAAACTAAAGGTTTTAAATAGTCCTGAATAACTGGTAAGCATTTTGTTTTATTAGGCAAGCTCTAAATTATTTATTTATGGTATTTGTGCAATTGAAATTGCAGTCGGTATGTTAGAAATATGCTAATATGAAAACTGTTGCTATGGTCTTGATATTAAATGAAAAGGCTTGGTTACTGATCTTTTCGACTCGATATTACGAGTTGAATCTTGCGGCAACTGTTTCCCATGTAACACTGCAAACTATATTTAGCACTATTTTGATCTGTCGTTATTTAATGACGCCATAATACATGTGATGTCACAATGTTTCCTTTAATACCTCATGTGGATTTCTCACTGATAAAAGTTTTTTCTGAAATACATGTAAAAAGCCTTTTTTTCTCAAATAGAATTATGTGAAAGGACAAGTTTTGAAGATTTGGACTTCATTGCACTCTAATTACATGATAAGAATGAATTTCTCAGTAGTTTCGAGTGGTTTCCACAGTATTAGATACCAGATGTCCACTAGTAAGAATAATTATTTTGGTGTTTTTTTGTTTTATAAAATCTACATTTTTGCATAATTTCTCTGTCAAAATGCACTTTTAGACACAAGAAAATGTTATGGAATGCTTTAACAGGGTCTGTGTATTGTAATTTAAGGTTATCATCAGAAGTTTTGTCCTTGTTTTGAATAGTGAAGGTATACTGGAAGAAATTATTTATACATACACATTGTATTAAAAATAAATGAATATAGCGATAAAAGTGTCATTGCCATATAGTGCTGAAACGACTTTATTTTTTGTCAGAAATGGACAAAAATACACAGATTTATTCAGAATGTCATACCGATGAAGATCACCTTAAAATATTTGGTCAAATCAGAACTATGGATTTCAATATGGGACAATATCCCTAATGCGCCTTGAAATGAGGAAAAAGTCACGTGTAAACAAAAAATCTCTGTGTAGTGATATTTGACACATTTCTATGATAAACAAATGACTAAGCTGAACCATTTGTGTTAATTTAGAAAGTAAGGGAACACAGAATAAATGTGTAAAAACTATGGAGCCATTAAATGTGTTCTGAGTATTAAATTTTTAAAGAACTTATTGTGTCAAAAATGGGATTTTTTATTATTTATATATGTATTTTTGAGTGACTTAAATTCAATACGCTACGGTTTAAAACTTTGCAGAGTGCAAAGGCAAATCCCGTGCATCGTTTATATAAATATGGAGTACGATATTTTATCATTGCGGATCAAACGCGATAATAGATTAATATATTTGATATATTTAATGAGTGTTTTGATACGTTCAAACTTTACATGATTTCATATTCCAAAATGTTTTCATCGGGAATACCTTGGGACGGTTAGTCAAATATATGTGATATGTAAATTTATTGTATTATGTTTGTTTTAAGGCGAACAAAATGATGTAGTTACTCATTTACTAATATATTTTAAGATCATACAACGACGTGTCGACAGTTTAGTTAATTTCTACAGATTCTGGAGTGACTACAAGAATGGCTTTTGAAGTGTTTCCGAAAACCACTAGCTTGGTGAGTATTAGTATGTTTTGATTGGGTGAATACAACTATCTTTTTTTTAAATGTCGTAAGTATGTCAGGCGAATATAGCACTATAGAGTAGACAAACAATAAAATTATCTGAATGATTACAACTCTGAAAATATATATTTTGTAAACGAAATTTGTTAAAAAAAATATTTGGGAAACAATGATTAACTCGCCATTTACGCCGATTGCTGTTTATCATTGCCGGATCATCTTCTTATTAATAATATTATATAGAAATAAGAAGATGTGGTATGATTGCCAATGAGTCAACTTTCCCAGAAAGTTCAAATTAAATAAATGTAAGCAATTATGGGCAACCGTACAACAATGAGAAAACCCTTACCGATAAGTTAAATATAAAAATGCTCCGAAATGAAAAATATAAAACAATTTATTTGTGAAAACTGAACCACTTTTTATTATAACAAATCAATTTACGGAAAAATATTGCAGAAATGGACGATGACAAACTCATACAGATTACGGCTGGGTGAAGCATGTTTATGAGGGTTCAGTCCTCCCCTTACATGGAACAATGATACATGTAAGACAACACGTAGTACAACAATAGAAAAAATTTAAAAAAAGAAATAAAAATTGCTAACTTATTAGATCGATATAAGACAGAAAACATCTAACCAAAAACACACCGGCCGTAGAATAGTTTGAGTAATTCCACCAATAAAAAGATGCATAGTACATTTCTCAAAGTACTTACATCGTGAATGTTTTTGTTGTATAAATAATCCCAGTGGCGGATTCAGAATTTTTCGTAAGTGGGGGCACACTAACTGCCTAAAAGGGGATCCGCTCAGGTGATTCCCTATATTATTAACCAAATTTTTCCCAGGGCTGCCTCTGAATCCTCCCATATGTTTAAAATGTACTTTAAATAGAAAGGAATTTACAAATGGCATAGTACATTACATGTAATAATTTAATAGTACGTTATGTATAAAAAAGTCTTAGGCCAAAAACACTTGAAATAATTCAGGGTCAATTTAGGCTCCTAGCACATACATTGTATTTACATTTAAAAAATGCATAACTTCAGCTGAAGTTATTAAAACTTGCTTTTTTGGGGGCTGATTTCTATTGCATGTAATTTTAGTCTCAAGAGGCATACATGTATATTTGAACCACTTACTATCCTACAGTAGAAAAGAAAAATAACATTTGAAATACAGCAGTTACAAAAAATATTGTAAAATGCGAATATACTGATATCTTAAATTTCATGACAGACGTTATGTACATACAAACCTCATGATCCTCATCACATTTTTCTTGCTCCATAAAGTTTGTAAGACAAGGGTCCCGACTATTCATACAACTCATTCTGCAAATTTATCTGTGATAATCTACTTTTCGCTAGATTTAGAGTTCACAAATGAATAATACAAATTGATAAAACCCATATGTTGTACCAATTTACACCACTGTCCCAGGTTAAGGGAAAGGGTTGTAACCTTCAAACATTAACCCCACAACATTATGTATATGCCTGTCCCAAGTCATGAACCTGTTATTCAACAGTGGTTGTCTTTTGTTGTGTCACACATTTTTTTTTCATCATTTTGTACATTAATATGCCTTCAGTTTTCTCATTTGAATTGTTTTTCATTAGTCATCGAAGGGCCTTTTACAGCTAACTATGCGATAACGGCTTTTGACCTGTAGCAGTTAACTTCTGTGTCATTTGGTCTATTGCGGAGAGTTGCCTCATTAACAATCAATTATCATACCACATCTTTCTTTTATATTGAAACACAAATATTGACACATAAAAACCTTTCAGATAGAAAGTCAGAATGAGACTTATGAATAAAAACTTAGCAGACTGTCAGCTCACACTTTTCATTCATTTTGTTGTAACAAATATGGTTTAAGCACAATAATAACCAGATGCTCCGCAGGGCGCAGCAATATAAACTGCAGAGGTCAACCCTCTTTGAACAATAAACAACAACTGTTATTTTGCTAAAAAAAATCTCTTGGATGGCTGGTGACCCGCAAAATGTATTTCAATTTAATAAAAATGCAGACATTAAGCTTTACAGTATGAAAAAATGAGCAACGTCTGTCATTTATTTTGCTCTGAAAATTCAATCAAAGATATTTTATGCCTGTTTTCCCTATATTTAGCCTATTTGCACTCATTTTCAGAGGTCAAAAAATCTCTTGGATGGCCGGTGACCCCCAAATTTTTTTCAATTTTATAAAATAAAAACATCAAGCTTTACAGTATGAAAAAATAAGCAACTTTTGTCATTTATTTTGCTCTGAAAATTCAATCAAAGATATTTTATGCCTGTTTTCCTTATATTTAGCCTATTTGCACTCATTTTCAGAGGTCAAAAAATCTTAGATGGCCGGTGACCCCCAAATTTTATTTCAATTTTATAAAATAAAGACATCAAACTTTACAGTATGAAATAATGAGCAACTTCTGTCATTTATTTTGCTCTGAAAATTCAATCAAAGATATTTTATGCCTGTTTTCCCTATATTTAGCCTATTTGCACTCATTTTCAGAGGTCAAAAAATCTCTTGGATGGCCGGTGACCCCCAAATTTTATTTCAATCTTATAAAATAAAGACATCAAACTTTACAGTATGAAATAATGAGCAACTTCTGTCATTTATTTTGCTCTGAAAATTCAATCAAAGATATCTTTTGCTGTTTTCCCTATATTTAGCCTATTTGCACTCATTTTCAGAGGTCAAAAAATCTCTTGGATGGCCGGTGACCCTCAAATTTTATTTCAATTTTATAAAATAAAAACATCAAACTTTACAGTATGAAATAATGAGCAACTTCTGTCATTTATTTTGCTCTGAAAATTCAATCAAATATATTTTATGCCTGTTTTCCCTATATTTAGCCTAATTGTACTCATTTTCAGAGGTAAAAAAATCTCTTGGATGGCCGGTGACCCCCAAATTTTATTTCAATTTTATAAAATAGAGACATCAAGCTTTACAGTTTGAAAAAATGAGCAACTTTTGTCGTTGATTTTGCTCTGAAAATTCAATCAAAGATATTTTATGTCTGTTTTCCTTATATTTAGCCTATTTGCACTCATTTTCAGAGGTAAAAAAAATCTCTTGGATGGCCGGTGACCCCAAATTTTATTTCAATTTTATAAAATAGAGACATAAAGCTTTACAATATGAAAAAATGAGCAACTTCTGTCATTTATTTTGCTTTGAAAATTCAATCAAATTTGTTTTTGTATATTTTCCCTATATTTCCATATAACCTATTTGCACTCATTTTCAGAGGTCAAAATATGTCTTAGATGGCCGGTGACCCCCAATTTGTTTTGCATTTTTTCATTTATACACATGTAATCATCTTTTCATCCCCCTCCCCTTTTTGTCTTTTTTTCTGGTATAAGTCGTATTAGTAAATCTGTTTGCAAAATCTTATATGACTGGCTGTCTTGATACTTTAGTTTCTTCTGTACTGAATGTTAATTGTATGGTCAATCCTTTTTAGTTTATTATATATAAAATTTTGAATTATTGAAAACATGAGGATTTTCTACCTCAAATCAGGATAAGCCTTAGTTATTTTTGGTACATTTTTTGAACGGTCTATGTTCTATGCTCTTCAGCTACGTTATGACTTAGCCTGACATCTAATGTGATACGAAACCACTGATGAGTCTCCTGTAGACAAGACACAAGTCTAACATACCATTATGTTTGCACCTGTCTTAAGTCAGGAATCTGATGTTCAATCGTTTGTTGGTGTGGTTCATACGTGTTTCTTTTTTCTTTTTTTTTTATAGATTAGACCGTTGGTTTCCCCGTTTGAATAATTTTACACGTGTCATTTATAGAATCCTTTATATCTTGCTGTCCGGTATGAGCCAATCTCCGTGTTGAAGACCGTACTTTTACATGTACCTATAATGATTTACTTCTACAAATTGTGCCTTGGATGAGAGAGTTGTATCATTGGCACTCATATCACATCTTCTTTATCTATTTGTATCATCTATGTGTTTGTAAAATTTGATGCAACACAATTATTGATTTTTTTCATAAACTCTATTAATATTTTCTGTTAGCGTGTGAACCTTAGGTCTTCCAAATAATTGAGTCAAGAGGAGGGTTTCCCGACAAGATATAATCGACGGCTGTTCATTTTATTTTATTTTTTTGTGTTTCCAATTGAAATAATTTCAAATCCATATCTATCGATATTTGGTTATTCAATATAGTAATTTCATAAAAAGTTATTTAAAAACAACAGTTAAGGACCAGTCGATCATGCTTTAATTAAGAGTTCATCCACAAATATTAATTTTATGTAATTCGGAACAAACATACTCATGTCATCGAATTTATGCAGACGTTTAAAGGGTGATAATTGAATCTTGTAGCAGGAACAACTTAACCAAACGATGTGAACAGCCTTGAAAAGTACGCATTGGTGCTACGACTCTGTTTGACAGGATATTCAGTTATTTAATGCGACTGTCATACAAGTGAGAGGTTTAGCTAGCTTTAAAACCAGATTTAATCAACCATGTTCTACATCAGAAAATGCCTGTACCAAGTCAGAAATATGACAATTATTAACCATTCGTCTGATGTGTTTTATCTTTTGATTTTGCCATTTGATTAAGGATTTGAATTTTCTTCGGAGTTCAATATTTTTTGAGATTTTACTTTTTACACTTTCTACATCTACATGTACGTCAATAGGCAGCAAAAATAGGATCAGTAGAAATAGTACTATAAATGTTATCAGCTTATAGTGTTATATGTCATGAACCCTTGTTTCAAAAGATATTACATGAACAAAATGAATTGTAATATCTTATTATGAAAGCAAAGTATTATCCAAAGTTTAAGTCTATAACAAAAAATATACAATGTTATATGTATGACTAATATTCATGATGATGCATACTTTTCAAGCATCCAAGGCAACTTGCTATCTTATCTAAATAAATGTAAAAAAAGAAAGAAAAAAAAGTATTAACACATTGGATAACGTTATTGACAGCTTAGCTTAGTAAAACTATCGAAATTGTGACAGTTATTTTGACAGACGTAAAGTAATCAAAAATACCAAACTTTAAACATTTATACCAAAGATATATCCATTAAAATATCCAACTTAAAACGTTATCAACCAACGGATCGAATGTCAAACATTAGACAGAACATTATATCAAGGGAATTCATGTTATCAATATGTGTACTAATTAACTTTTTGATAAATAATTTAATTGAAACTCGAAATCTTATTGACAAAACCTTTCATACGATAAATATATCTTTGAAAACCATCAGTATTGTGCATAATTTAGGTAATGTAAAATATACGTCTTTGAAGGTTTAATTTTATGTCCCTATGGTTATTTTAACATATAGATAAAGGTAATTTTAAATATGAGATGTAAACAAAGTACTACCAATCCAAAACCTCAGTGCCTCAGGTAGAAGACAATTAAGTAAAATCAATAATACTTCATTATTTGTTGAAATTTCATATAGTGACATCTCTTTTGTTTATTTGAAAACGAGACAAAATGTGTTTATTTCACACAGTGTCTATTTTTGTATATATATCAATTGCTATTTGTTTTGCATTAGCAGAAAAAAAACGAAATAAATTTGAAAAGCAGACAAATCAAAGAATAATTTCGAGTAATACAACATTATTGATAGATATCGTGACATCATCAGTTGAATGTGCGTGTGTGTGTTCTATGGCTCAACAGTGTTGTTCTACAAGCTACGAAACGGTATCTGGACGCTGCATTTTAGATACAAGGTCTACACCGGAAACAGAGATAACAGCCAATTCAAACTTTATGATGAAGATTCCAGGTATTTCAAATACTATTTTTCAAACTTTTAATATTTTAGGGATGTTTGCTGATTTTGTTTTTGACCGCTCCATGTGGCTCTATTCATATTCATATATAGTTTTTAAATCCATTTTTGAACATTCTTGTTAATTTATCATAGTTTTTGAAAGAATAAAGTTTCAAACGCTAAATGTATTTTTTTATTTTTTACATGTTTCTCTAAAAATTAAGGACACGGACAACGAACTTTTCCCCCTTTTTAACAATGTTTAAGTTCTGTTATTTAATTTCTCGCTTTATAAGTTGCTATGGTTTTGTTCCGTTATTTATATACTATTACTCTGTTATAGTCTAATAAAAAACTTGTTATTTAAAAAACAGTGTAGCCAACATTATGTATGTATTATAAGCATAACATTTTGTGAAGGCAACATTTTAAAAATCTGAATCATGATAAAGGAAAATTCTAGAAATGTCCTTTAGATGTTTCTAATAAATTTTCATTTTCTAGCACCTTATCACTACCAATGATGCTGTACTTGTAGTCGGTAGGTTATTTTCATATCAGTGGTTATAGCTTTGGTACTTCCTAGATCTATAACAAATCTTTCACAAAAGGTGTAATACTACCAACTGATAGTACGTCACATCCGGTTGCATACGGAAAAGGGTAAACAAAAATATTCTCTTGAATGTGACAGTTGAAGGAAATTAATCCAACATCTTATTGCAGTAAAAAAAAATGTGTGGGCCATTAACATATATCATGGGTGTATCAAAGCACCATTATTTTCTATAGAATGTTTTTGAAACTTGAGGTTACATTATTTCTAAAGCTTGCACACAGATAAAAGAAAAGAGGTTTTGATTGGTTCACTTCCAGTGATGGTTATTTTCTTAATGCAATGAAACGTTATGTAAATTGTGTCTATAGTTCTGGACAGGATCAAACTTTACTCAAGTTTCTCTTTAGTTGAAACAAAGATAAATTTTGCACAATGTTTGAAAAGTACAAATTTAACAAAGACTAATAGGAGAAATTGATAATGGTATTACACCATAAATTTACCATTGATTAATTAAAAACGCAGTGCACAACCATTTTAACGCATAATTTCTTATGAAGTATGATTTTATATTTTACTATAACGTTTTTCTTCTGTATATGAAGGTATAAGCACATTTATAAACCACGCCAAATCCTAGAAGAGTAATGCATTGCTAAAGAGATTTTAAATATTGTACAATATTATACTAACTTAGAAGATAATCCTTATAACGTAGGCCACGATTATCTGTTTTGTTTTATCTTTCAATTCTAAAAGGAACTTTTAAGCAAATGAAACAATATTCTTCTTCGTAATCGCTTATCTAACTATCTTATGAAATATAGAACTATTATTGGTTGCACTACTGTAAACAAAGACAATGCCATTGTCTATAGAAATCCTTTTACGTCTAAAACTTTTCTATTTAATCATTAAAATATAATATGTAAATTAAAACTTTTATAGGTTGCACTAGTGTAAATATAGACAATGTAATTTCCAAACAAATTCTTTTACGACTAAAACTGTTCTATTAATCATTCAAATATATGAAATATAAAACTATATTTCATGTTGTACTACTGTTAATATAGAAAATGCTATTTCCCATTGAAAATTCTTTTACAACTAAACAAGTTCTGCTTTCACTGTGCTTAAGTTACCCACAGCCCAAGATGGAGCCGCCTTGCGTCGGTTGGATACTTCTCTTCTATAGAATAACAATACCATGAATGCATCAATTAAACAACTGAATTTAAAAGTTGTATTAATCGTTTAGGGAAACCCCTAAACTGGACAGGTGATTAAATTCTACAAAATAAACGATCACAGCACGATTTGAAAAAACACTTAGGCTGTCTTTAACTTCAAAACAACTTGTCCGTAACTTTTTTCATCAGACCAATAGAGATGTCCGTAACTTCCAAAGAATCGACATACGTGGATGTAATGTTTAAACTTATGATAGAGATTGCATCGAATACATATTCACAAAACGAAGTAGATGTCTAGTATGATATAATTCATTGTATCGATGGAAGACAAAATTGGGAAAAATATGAAAAAAAATAACAATAAATCCGCAAAACTCGGGTCTTATTTTGTATAACGTCGGGGTACCCGAATCGCCTAGTTCGGAGGGTGGTTTCCGATGATTGCAGATAAATTGTGGAAACATCATTGTTCGTTTTTATTTTTGAACAAGTAGACTACACAAGTATTTTTACACATACATGTAGCGTGTATACACTTACTGATTTTCTGCCAGCATCGACAAGGGTAGCGTGAATCCGGAATTTTTGGATGGGAACCCAAATTGCCCAGATAGACTATACGAGACTTCAGTGCACAAACTTCTTTCCGTCTTTTTGAAAAAGCAAAAAAACTTTTCTCTCATCCCTACAAAATAAATTCCATCAGCATTGACAGTAAAATAAAAGGGGGTGTCAATCTAGGCACTATGGGACGTTGCGCACGATATTGCGACACGCTGGCCAAGATTTGCCGTAAATGGGAAAACTTGAAGAGAGGAAATTTTTTATAAATGAATCAACATAGTTTTACAGCTAGCTGCATATTTCATTTGTATGCAAGTTGCATTAAATCTCATTAAACTGAATAAAACTAAAAGACACAATAGGTAAAAGTCAGTGACAATAAACGAAATAGAGCAGTCAACATGGTGTAACAATTAGACATAGTATATAAAAAATATGAATAACTACGTAAGACAACAGGGTAATTCAATAGTATAACAACCCCTGATAACATACAAAGAGAGAAAACAAACATACTAGGAAACATATTCAAAAAATCATAACACTATAACTAACTGGTGGGATGTATAAAAACCGAGCCGCGTCAAAGAGTATTCATCAAAATACACATAAAAAAGAAACAGAGGTGAAGGTAAACCGCAAACAGATAAATAAACTCAAAACATTAAAGAGTATGAAAAAGCCTTGGTCTGAAGCGAAAAACGTCCATAATATAAGACACACATTAGTTAATAAAAGTTCAAACCATAACCAGGATCGAGTACCACAAACCCCACATAAAACTTTCGTTGTGTAAGTATGATGCGTTAATAAAATCACATTTGGTGGTGAATGAGCAGTATAAACGGTCGTGTAGTTTACAAATAAGGGGTTTTATGATGTAAATTGTCTTTAAATTGTTGAAATTTTAAGAGAGAAGACGTTATTAAAATCAAAATATATTTTATTGGCGAAGTAAGATCATGGATTCTGTCGGTTACCAACCCACAAACAAAGGGTCTTTGGGCAACCGTAAATTAGATGCAAATAAAATAGATAAATAAAATTCAAAATTCAAATAAAAACTAAAATGAAATAAAATTTTGAAATAATGGGGTGCTGACTTGAACCCTGGCAACAGATGTCCAAAATCAACATGAGAAACTACGTTTGAGGTGGAAATGAAGATTACATGGATTAATGTTCTAAATTAAATAATAATACAGTAAATCAAGTTCATCGGTACTGGTGCAGCCTATAAAGTACGCCACTAAACAAGTTCAAAAACATTCATTTCATAAAGAATGTTTTGGAACTTGTTACCGCCAACCAGTACCATACATCGAGAGTCGATAAAACAGATAACTCTGATTGTAATATTGTGTAATAACAAGAATCTGACCGCAGTAACTACTAGCTAACAGATTCCCGAAGCCAATGACCTATTTCGCCGTTTGATGGTCAATAAATGGATGCAAATTGATAATAGCATAACTGGATAATAAATAGATGAAAATAGATAACAGCATAACTGAAGTTGTAACTTGTATAAAATTAGATAACTTTCAATATCTGACAAATAAATATTCCTTCTCACTGTAGTTTGGTTCAATCACTTATTTGGATCTTGTTCTTGTATTGCAATCGTGGTAACATTGGAACCAAGCAAATTTGACTAAGGTAACAAATCTTGGAGAAAATCAATATCGCTTATAAGTTAAGTCCTATCGTATTGAGCGCTTTGTCCGATGTAATGTCCATCTTAGTGGATTACTTTATATTGCGGGGCCCTTCGAGAATGAGCATACGATTAGTTTATCTCTTTACTTAAAGTGCCTCATAACACTTTGACCTTGCTAACAAATTGTGATACGAAAATGTATAAGAGAACACAACCATAAGTAACTACAATCTTCCGAGCACGAATTAAGTCATTTGGTGATTGAAAAACCCACTATCCAAGCACGCTTTTGGAAACATGAAATATCTTAAATTGACAATCAATCAAAATCAGCTCCAGATTGGTAATATACAATATAGAAAAATAATTAAAATTGATGATAACAGATGGAGATATTTGACTTGCCAACTGTTATGTTTGTAATCAGATATATGGTTAATACTTTTTTATATTACCAATGACTGAATTCTATTTTTACCATCAGAAAATATAAAAACTAAAAAATCTGACATGAATGTCAGTGAGGCAACTATTTGCCTAAAACTTAATAGCGTGGGCGTAAACAGCTATAGGCCACCGTACAGCCTTCAGCATTGAACATAGTCCATACAGTATAATAGCAATAAAAGGCCCCGGCAACAATTCAAACAAGAAAACATGGCCATATTTAAGTATAAATCAATTTAAACGTAAAACAAGTATAATAGACTGCGACAAACTACAAGTATGTGAGAACTAAGCCCTCCCGTAACCGGGGACAGTGGTTAACAACACAAAATAAAACAAAGTTGAGGTAGGTTTGACTCATCAGATCGACACAAAACGCAATACACAACTAACGAATATACTAAAGACATCAAGTACCCACCTAAGAGTACTCGCAGTTACTGAAGGTTTGTTCAAAGCCAATTGAAACTAGTAAATGAATCGTGTTTCCCAGACAAAAACTTTTTAAACTGAGGTGCAGTTAAGACCCCCCAAAATTTGACTCTACAAATAGCCGATGGAATATTTGCCGTCTTATGGCGCTCGGCAATACGGCATTAAAACTGGTATCGTGTAACATTTTGTTGTGTTTGTTTAATTTTTTTTTTTTTTTTTTTCAGTTTTGTTTTTGTTTTTTGTTTTGTTTTTGTTTTTTGTTTTGTTTTTGTTTTTTGTTTTGTTTGTTTTTGTTTTATTGCATATAATGCGTATGGCGTTCGACAACAATTATTATCCCAAATCATTTATGACTGCTTCAAAAAACGAATATTATACAATTATTGTCTTTTGGTGAGGTAAATGTGTGGTTTTATTGACTTTTGAAAAAACTGATATTCACTGAGGCCAACGGCCGAAGTGAATATCAGTTTTTTCAAAAGTCAATAAAACCACACATATACCGAAACAAAAGACAATGATTGTTTTATTCAATAATACAGAAAATAAAGAGTGTATTGTCCTTGATATTCCTCAATATACATGTATATGTATGTGCATGTTAATTTGTTTGGGTTTTTTTTGCAATTTATTGGATATTTGTATGATTTATTCATAGTTATTGTTAAGTTATCTCCCTGAAATATCCTTTTTTTTGTAAGAATAATAATCAAAAGAAATCTTTTAATACCAACACAAATTTAATTTTGCAAAAATTAGAGAACAGACTTGAAAACAGGTATTAAGATGTTTTTTGAAGTAATCACAGGTTCTTTTACACAATGTAACAATAAAAATGTCTATAGACAGTTTACTTTGGAATGATATTGTAGTTGATATTGATATTCCCATAATTGTTTGTAATGACAGGATAATTTGGATATCCATTTCCAAAATTGTTTATACATGGATAGCTTGAATATGTTGTTGTTTTGTTAACATTTACTTGTTGCTGTTCACAAGCAGCCACCGGTCCATGCGAAGAGTTAGTACTAGTAATGTCTTGGCATAAATTATTCATTTGCGAATCAGACAAAAGCATGAAGTCAATAATGTCACTGTCATTCTCAATTTGGAACATATCTTCAACATTACGATCAGGAACTGCAGCAGTAGAAGTTGTAGATGTAGCATCTGTCCGAAGACTTTCACTAATTACGTTTGACATATTATGTAGTGCACGGTCTGATGTAAACCCGGTATATGTTTTTAAAGAACTTTCACTTTTGTGACCCGTTACTGACATAATATGCCTTCCAGCAAAATCAGCCTCATCCAAAACATGGACAGTTGTTGCACGAAGTGAATGGTTAGTATATCTTTTTCCGAGACCGGCCTTTTCACATATTGCCGGCATCATAGCACCTAGGGTGTTATGTCCTAATGGTGCTGCATCATACCAAACAGAGTCATCATTTATGGTGGTTTTTGGCCTTTGAAAGAAATATTCACAGTTTGTGTTGAGTTTGGTTGTGTACTTGATGAAGCTCTTTACTGGACACTTAGCATCATCTGAAAAATAAAGGAAACTGGTCAATAAGGAATCAAAATTACAGTTAAATGCTTGAAGAGTTATCTCATTGGCTATTATACCACATCTTCCTTTTTCATATTTAAATACATGTATTACTCTATGTAGTGTGTACCTTCAAACCACAATGAAATAAATCAAATTAAGATAACAGAAATCTTTGCTCATGTTTTGATGTTATTAATATCATTTTGAATGTGTTTTCATTACTACCATATTGAATTTGTATTTGTTTACAAGAACGTGTCCATGTACATGAACAAATGTATCATCATAAACTGGATCACAGTACTTGAGTTCAAATTGATCAATCTTTATTTTTGTTTTGTTTTATGGACGGCCTTATTTACTTTTGTTTTGTTTTATGGACGGCCTTATTTACTTTAATCTTTTGCCATAGTGATTGCTTCAGAGTGATTACAAATGTAACTAAATGTCAAAATGATTTTGTACCTACCTTTCACCTCGTACATTTTTCCAACTGCAGTATTTGTATCTTCCTTGTGATTTTTTGTTAGTTCATCCCGTTGTATTCTTATATATCTGTGTTCTTTGTCACCACCACCTTGTTTAGAAAATTCAAAGTCCTTTACTTTTAAATCCCGGAGAATTTCCCGTCCTCGTCGACCAAAGTACAACATTAAATCTATGAAAACCTTTTGTTGAAGAGACACTGGATCCATTTGTGTTAGAGAACTATAAATTGTCTTAATATGGTCCTCTTCAATGGGTGGATAATGCTCAATCCCTCATAATCCATCACGTTTCAGTTGAACCGACATAGCCTTGAACATTTTGTTTGATTTCATAAAGTCTGGGTCTTTCATAATGTCAATATCTCTTTTTTCAGTTAAATACCTGTTTATCCCGTATCTGGTGTTCTTTAATGTTGTGGTTTTGTAAAGTTCCCCATTTTTATTCCGTGCTTCTGCATAAAATTTGGAAAGAACTCTGTCAAGTTCATTGACGGGGTAGTTTTCAATGTCACTCGGCAGGTCTTTTTCCTCTAAATAATTTATGAATAGCTTTATTGCTCTTTTTGTGGCTTTTTGGGTGTTGATTGAATCTTTTTCTCTTAAAATTTGTTGATATTTGTCGTCATTTATACTTGCAAACCGTGGTTTCTTTACATTTTCAGTTGATTCGTCGTGAACACCTGCCATTTTTGTTGTCGTTGTAAGGACAGACGACAAGATCACGTGAGAAATAGCAGATTAATTTTCATTGGATAATATAATTAGGGAAATTCCCGAAATCTAAAAATAAACCGCTTGCACAATTTCCCGCGGTGAATATCCTTTTTCGCCGGTGAATATGCTTTTTTATTCAAATTGAGCTCTATGTAACTTTTCTATTAAATTATATTAATTATTGAATAATCTCTAATATACGTATATACATAAAATTCCATGTATAACTGTTCACAGTATTTAACCCAATTGCGTTGTTTCTCTTTCAGATAACAAATCGTACCAATTAGCAGTTTTATAGTCTGAGATATACGCTACTATTAAATCTAAACCACAAAAGCAATAAAATTAATTCATCGCCTAACTTATTTGAACTTTTCTTGAACTTTGTAATGATATAAATAAGATTTAAGAAAACCATTAACCCAGACAATAACTCGCTTAAGATGTAAATTTATATCAGCAATTTTCAGACGATAATTTTATCGAAGATCTACACATCTGGTAATAAAGTTTGTAAACGTAACTTGCAGAAGTGTATACTATTTCTTCTCTATTCGTTATTAATGGTAATTAAAGATTATAATTGCCAGTGAGACAACTATCCACTAAAGTACAAATGAAGTAAATGTAAGCAAATATATGCAACCGTACGGCTTTCAACAATGAGAAAAACCCATACCGTATAGTCTGCTATTAGAGGCCCCGACATGAAAAATATAAAACAATTCAATTGAGAAAACTAACGGCCTAATTTATAACAAAACAGTTTACGAAAAACAAATATGACAGACATAAACCAACGATGCCTTTTTCCAAGTATAGTAGTAAAACTATCTTGCCTTGCTGATCAATTTTCTAAAATTTGGGACTAATGGAAACATTGTTATCTGTAAAACTAATATCATTTGAATGCGCAAGTGGATTGATAGCTACTAGTTCCACTCATATGAAAAATCCAATAAAGCTAGTTTAAACAAACCCCGAAAAATAAAGATTCGTTACTTGAACGGCAAACAGATGGCAATAATATTTTCAGTTTATGTAAATATTTGATAGTTATAGCAATCTTGAAAATCAAAATTTGGTTATCTTGTCCATTACATGTAGCATTTTATTTTTCTGGGCACGATTAAAACGTTCGCAAAAAAACTGTGTGAGTAATGACGGTTTATCCTAGTGCAAGACCTTAGTTTGATCACATTATTTATACATAATACAGACAGGGTATGAATGATTTGTTGTGATCATGGAACATGAATAATAGCCATAGATCTAAATCAACTGGTCCCCAATTACAAGACTGTGAAATTGCTTTCTTTAACCGAAACAGCTCGTTTCCAACTTATGACCTGAACCCTGCTAGCTCCAAGTCTTATTTGCTCATATACTGGATGAGCTCTCTTGCCTACTTCAAATTGGTTGTTAAATAAATATCTAATTATAAAAATGCATCAGTTTACTTACTGATATCATCGATATTTACCGTTGATGAATTTTTATATAGCTGCGAGATACCATTTATTTTTTTTATATTATATATATATACTTCGCACAATTAGTGCAGAACTAGTTTCTGAAATTACTGAAATGGTTCTCTCTTTTATAAAGATGACATATGAAAATAAATCAAATTTAGGTAAACTTGTGGTGAGAATGATATAATTAGAATAATTGTAAAAATTCCTTCTTGATATGTACACATACTAAAATGCTCTGAATATAAAATTATTTGCGGGACTATACCTTCGCAGTGTAATTATAAAATAAATCAGTGTTGAAATGTTTTCTAATCGGGATGAGATATATAGATAAGAAACCAATTATAAATAAATCAATTTTATTCTTATTCATATTCGTGGTATGTTCTTTCATAGTAAAAGCAATCCGGATCAATATAGTATTCGTCATTTTTAATCGTTTTCCTTATTATGCTCGAAATGCTACTACTGAAATCATTGGTAAAGCTAAAAATGTCATGTACTGAATTAGCTATATTAAAATTAAAAAATAAAAGATGTACCTGTTTTATCACTGTATTTAGATAAGGCATACTGCCACTTCTCTGACTAACATACATATAGATGGTCCTGCTGATGAATGAAATAATCCTGCATAACAAATTTTCAGTTTCTGTTTCAGATGCGTAGCTATTTTGACATCACAGGTGGCTAAAGCAGTTTTCTTTACCCCAATTATAACACCTCTTTCAACGCCTTTTCTACTCAGACATCATAAACCTTCCAATAAATGTCATTATGAACAAATATAATTAAAATAATATATATTTTATACACTAAATAAATATCAAAATGTGTGCAATGCAATTTGAATAACCGAAAAAAACAATCGATTATAAAGACATTACTTCAAAATATGAATGAATATTATTTGAAAATAAATATAATAATATATATCAGAGACATATTGTATTATATGTGTCTGTATATATGCAACGCAGTTTGTTTGACCTAAAAATAATCGGTTATAAAGACATCACTGTAGCTGCCATATCAAAAATTTTATCAACTAATTTCTTTTAACGGAGGCTCAACTTTGAAATATATTTACGATTTACTGCTGTCCAAAATACGCTAATTTAAAAGAACAATAAATGGTACCATAAATTAATTAATTGCATTTGATGGTGTTAATGTCCCACAAGGCAACCCCATTATTAAATAATAGTTAACATACCTGATAATGGAACAATACCATTTTAATCTGCATTACGAAATGTAAAATGAATAGAAATACCTGGAATCTAGTTTTCAATTTTAATACCTTGATAAAAAGATACAAAAATATTAATATAACTGGAATTAAAAACTATGTGAATCAAACATTTATAATAAATTCGCTCGTATTATAATAACTTTAGTCAAAGATTTGTATACTATATATAAATCATTGCTTTAGTAAATTGTCCACTAATATATAAATTATCAAGTTGAATGTGACCGATTTTAAATTAATTAATCAATAATATGTTGAAATTGAAAAAAAATAAGATAAGTATTTACATTATTTATGCGTACAATAAACTCAACAATCTGACCTTAGATAAATTCAGTTACTTCCTAGCAGACCGTGCATTCAAAATATTGTGAGGAGTACTTTAGCTGTTAAAATTGATATGCCGAGTAATCGAATTATAAATGTTAAAATTTTGAATAAAAAGTTACCCACATCTGCAAATAAAGTTAATGACGTCTGCTTAGTTTCGATCACAAAGTTACGGACGTCTTATGCTTTTTTTAAAGTTGGCCTTGCGCTTTAATGAACTCTAAATTAATAAACTTATGGTAATTGTTAGTGATTTTTTTATTCAAGAAACCTATAAATATTTACATTCTGCATGAAAAACGTTGCAAAAATTAGATTCTGTATGCATTAAATATCAACGAGTTCAGAGTCCGCCATCTTGGGCTGTGGGTAACTTAAGTTACCCACAGCCGTTTAAGCACAGTTACTATACAATTTTGTAACAAATTATATCCTAGAATTGAAAGTTTACACATTCACTATATATATACAGGGACGCCTCCGGGCGCGGGAATTTCTCGCTACATTGAAGACCTGTTGGTGACCCTCTGCTGTTGTTTTTCATTTGGTCGGGTTGTTGTCTCTTTGACACATTCCCCATTTCCATTCTCAATTTTACTTCAATTTTTTTCCACAGTCAAAATATAGGGATGGGCGGCATATTCTCAACGTTTTTATTTCTTGAACTTTTAAGAGTTCAAAGGTATAAAAATTATGTATTACCCCTCCAATAAGGGTCAACCGCCATTTATGTGTATGTATGGTAAAAAAAAATCTAAAGGTGTGTCACTACGAAATGAAGTAAAAACATCATATATGGAAACCAGTATGTAAACAAAATAAATCAATATTAAAATTTGTCCCAAAAGAGGCGGGGTTTGTTAAACAGCTATATAAACAAAGTGTAACATATAAGAGTTGTTTATACTAAGTTTTAATTCTTTGCTGTCTCTTCGTCATTTTGTTTTGAATGCCATAATAAAGGCAACAGTAGTATACCGCTGTTCGAAAGTCATAAATCGATTGAGACAAAAACAAATCCGGTTACAAAGTAAAACTATGATTGTTATCGACTTTAGTATATTATGTCTTTTCTACAGATCAAAGCAACATTCAACCAAGAGACTGTAGTGACCTCCCATCTTGCACGAGAAGTGGGGTGTTTGAAATATACCCGGATGTAACTAACAAGATAGATGTATACTGTGATATGGATACTAATGGCGGTGGATGGACGGTACTGTAGATTTATAAAATCCAAAACTTTAAAAAAAAAAAAAAAAAAAAGACTGATGAACCAATTGAACAAATAGTCTAGTCAAGTCCAGGCAAGGATTCAGATCTCTGTATGAAAGAGAAATACTCCTTAATTTAAATTTATTGGATTTATTTTAACAAAGAAGTGAGGCTTTTGAAAAAGATCCATTTAAGAACCAAACTATGGCCATTTTGAAATTTTATGATAAAATTGAAATTCAAAGCCATATTTTGCCTATAGATAACATTATATCCGAATGTTCTTGTCAGTAGCAATGTACTTTTGACCATGATACAGCAAATGCTATTTACATGCGTAATGAATGAAACAAAAGCCAAAGTAATGATTATTCCAATACAACATGCCAGGAAATAATATCACTGGTTAACTTTACAATCAATAGAAGTAAATTAAAAGAAAAAAATGCAGATATATGTTATGCAAAACCCTATTTCACAATAGTTGATTAATAATTGATACACGTGTAGCGTGTCTGAAGACTTATCAATATTGTATGAATCTGGAAATGTTAAAATATCAGAAATGTGAAACCGTCCATAGACGCTTTATATTTCTCAGATCCGGATTCATGGGGAGGGATGAAGGGGCGTACGTAATAAATATCCTATTTTGAATTGGTGAAATTGAACCATGTTAGTGGCAAGGGAAGTTATTATTCGTTCTTAATTGACTAGGCTTGTTGTTAATTTCTGTGTTATTTGGTCTCTTGTGGAGAGTTGTGTCATTGGAAATCATACCACATCTTCTTTTTTATATTGTAAGTTTTACTGTCCAAAATTTGTGGTTTTCTCTTTATTATCAAATAATCAAAATGGTTTCACCTTTTGTACATATTGACAAATGTCAATCTGATTGAAATCTAGAACACGTTTCCCCAATTTGTCCATCTTGCAGCTTTTATTACTTTTTGTTTTAAAAAAACTTGGGATCATCTTAGTCACATGATTTTTAAATCGGATGTGACGTTAGATGCATAACGTACAACTTACCTGGCTGTTTTTAGTTGACATTTTGTTTTGTTTTGTTACCTTCTTCGAGCAAAAGGGCAATTACAAATGTAATATAAGACACAGACATCCATATATTGTTATATACAAAACTTCAATCTTCATTTTTGGTTTGCACAAAACTACAAAATGTCTTAATAGATATCTTTAATGAGTGTTTTGATAGGTTTAAACTTGAAATATATTTCAAATTCCAAATTGTTATCATCGGAAATACCTGGGGATGGTTATTCAAAGATGTGTGTTTTGTGCATTAATTGTAGTATTTTTGTTTAAGGACATACAGATGTAATTACACATTCATTAATATATATTTCAAGATCGTACAGCGACGCGTCGACAGTTCTGTTGATTTCTACAGATACTGGAGTGACTACAGGAATGGTTTTGGAAGTGTTTCTGGAAACCACTGGCTTGGTGAGTATCATTATCGGAAAATAAAAGAGAAGAGGCATAAACCAAATGTATCTTTTTTTAATTTCTTAAATATCTAGGGCGATTATAGATATAAGCCATACGGACAATTAATACAATTCCCGAGCATTAAAGAACAAAAAAACAATGAAATTATCTGTATGATTAAAACTCTGAAAATATATATTTTGTAAACTTAATTGTTAATCAGAAAATTTGGGAAACGATGATAAACTCGCAACATACGTCGATCGCTGTTTATCAATGCCGAATCTACTGCTAAAATAAGGAGGTGAGGTATGATTGCCAATGAATCAACTATCCAACAAAGTTCAAATAAAATAGTTATAAGCAATTATGGTCAATTAGTTTAAACATATTTTATTTACTCAAAGTAAAATGGATTGGACACAAGTAAGCCATACTTATGAAGTCCGCTCCGAATGACAATAATTTACAATACAATATTAATATGAGCATGCAATATCAAAATAAACAATATTTTACGAGTCTATCAATTGAGAAAAACAAATGAAACAGAAGTAGATGTAAACATTGAAAACGGTGATGATGATGATGATGATGATGATGACGTGAATTTACCGTAAATACATTTTCTACATAACAAGAAATCTCTCAGACCTTTTGATAAATTCGAATACGTGTTTGAATATATTCACATTTTGTTCATACGAGAGATTCGGATTACCAGATGTAAGTAGCTTAACATTTAAAATAAGGTCATCAGGAAGCCATCTTAGATTATTCATCAGAATTTCTCTCTGGTGTATATATAAAGAGCAGTCGAAAAGGAAATGGTGTACAGTCTCAATGTTACATCCACAAAAGCAAGATGGATCAGCAATTATATTGACTCTAAACAAGTCATAGTTCAAGAAAGATGAGTAGCATCTAAATTGTGTTAAAATCATATTTAGTTTCCTCGGTCCATATAGAAAGTGCTTTGGTACATCTTTATTTGGGGTATTTAACCTTTTTAATTGGATTTTAAACTTTGCTATAGAGTCTGATTTTCGAAGGGACAAATCGGTATGATTCCATAGGTTAATAGTTGATGGTATAAAAGATTCTTTAGTAAGAGATAATCTACAAAAAGGAACAATGATGTCATTGCCATTTCTCAAGGGATATGTAGTTGTGCTCTGAACACTAGGTGGAACAAGTTTGCATAGATAATCCGGAGCTTGGTTATGTTGAATGCTATAAAACATTTGTAATTTTCGTCTTTTTCTCCTGTCAGCTAAAGTTTCCCACCCAATTTCCTCGTACAGAATTTCAGATTTTGTAAATATAGGCAAACCAGTAACTATTCTAGCAGCTTCTAGCTGCAAACTTTCAAGTTTATTAACATATCCTATCCCGCAATTATCCCAAACTTCAGTTGCATATTCAAAAATTGGTCTTATAAATACTAAATAGAGTTTTTCTAAATTTTTCCTACAAAGCTGATACTTGAGTTTTCTCAGGATATTTAAATGTTTCGTAACACTGATAATCAGATTGTCTATATGACTGTTCCACCGAGCATCAGAGCAAAACGTTACCCCAAGGTGTTTGTGAAATTTTGTTATAGGGATTTCTTTATCATTTAAGCAGAATTTTAAAACGGGTGCATCTTTATTTGAAAAAATCATTATTTCTGTTTTGTCTGGATTAAAAGACATTATGGTCAATCGTACAATAATGAGAAAACCCCATACCATGAAGTCGAATATAAAATGCCCAGACATGAAGAATATATGAAACAATTTAATTGGGAAAACTAACAAACTATTTCATAACAAATCAATTCACGGAAAACAAATACTTCAGACATGTACCATGCCAGACACATACAGATTGTGGCGGGATTAAACAAGTTTATGAGGGTTCAGTCCTCCTCTTACATGGGAAAATAATTACAAAGCTTAAAGTACAACAGTAGACAAACTTTAAAAATGAAATGAAGAGGACTTAACTCATTAGATCGATGTAAAGCAGAAGGGTATTTAAGAAATTCCATCAGCTTGGGTTTTTTTTTTCTTTTTTGCTCAAAAATGGTGAAAAGCCCATATAGGTTAAAATAATACATTTTATACCAAAGTCATGGTAGTTTCACCAGGAAATCCTTCAGAACGCTAGTTTTGAGATTGGGCAAAAAATTGCCCTTAAATTTATGAAAGAGATGAGTTTTTATTTCCTATTGTTAATTATTCATTTTGAGATGGTGCCGTTCCTTTGTCACTATCTTGTGGTGTTTATTTATTTCAACTTGTTCGATTCACTCGTGTATGTAACTACGATTTTGATTTTAATAAAAGAAATCTAAGTATTACTAAAAAATTATTATAGCAGGGTTTTGGATATCACAAACTAGTCAAAACATTTACTAAATAATATCATCGGTACAAGGACTTCATTAAAAAACTTAAATCAACATTCAGACGTCTTATACTTTCAAGGTTTTGTTTGTTATGGAAATAAACGAATGTCTCTCCAATAAAAATATCGTATCTAGTTTCAGAATTTTTTCATCATCAAAGTCATGATTTAATCAGTAAAATTGTTTTTTTAATTTGTAAAATTTCAGAAATCAAAGAATATTGTGTAATCTTCCTAAAAAAAAGTCAATAGCGTTTTATTTGTTTTCAGCATCATAAAATAGAAATTTAGCCACTTCATCGTTATCACGAAAAAAATTTAAAATGAATGAGCAAAAGTCCTTTTGATTCTGAAAGGCGAATAGAATCACAATAAAAGAACTGCACTGTCTTTTTTTATTTTATGTATCCTTGCTTATTTAATGAGGTGACGAACTGGTAAAAATACTCATCATAGATATTTTATATTTTATATTTGCGCAAAACGCGCGTTTCGTCTACAAAAGACTCATCAGACACGCTCGAATCAAAAAAAGGTAAAAAGGCTTAATAAAGTAGTTTAAAGAGCATTGAGGACCAAACATTCGTAAAGGATTTGCAAATTACAGCTACGATTATCTATTCCTGAGGTAGAAAATCCTTAGTATTTAAAGAAAAAAAAAGCTTTGTAAACAGTTAATTCATAATTATGATCATATTTATGAGGTTGTAAAATTTGATATATGCCTTTTTTTGTTAAATATTTGTTTGTTTTTTATTGTTATTAAGATACTTGTTGTACGTGTACATTCTGTCATTATTGTTTGTGATATTCACGTATTCTTGTCTTTCATTTTTGCTAATGTTCTTTCTTTATATGCCTTTTAGTGTTACTTCGAAAAACATTTTTGCTATGTGCTTTGTCTGTATGCCCTTTTATGTTTCTTTCTTATGTAAAACGCGCAATTTTACACCAGTAATGAAAACCTTCTTTCATTTATGGGTAGACTTTACATAAATAAATACAGCCGTATAGGAAAAGCAAAATGAGAATGTTGAATTTGATATATGCCTTTTTGTGCTACTTTGTTACATTTGTTGTTTATGTAGTGATATTAAGATGATAACACAATATTGACTGTTGTACCCCTATTTTTGACATTTTTACTCTTTGAGTATGTTTGTTTTGTTCATGCATCGTTGACAATGTAATGGAATTTGATGCGACTGTCATACAAGTGAGAGGTTTAGCTAGCTATAAAACCAGGTTCAATCCACCATTTTCTACATTAGAAAATGCCTGTACCAAGTCAGGAATATGACAGTTGTTATCCATTCGTTTGATGTGCTTGGACTTTTGATTTTGCCTTTTGATTTTTGATTTTCCTTTTTGAATTTTCCTCGGAGTTCAGTATTTTTGTGTTTTTACTTTTTTTTTTTGTTACATATATGACTTGGCTCTGTACTTATACATCCCGTCATTGTGTTATTGTACTATGGTAAATTTGTGTATTCTTGTCTTAAAGTTTTGCTAATATGCTTGGTCTATATGCCATTTTGTGCTTCTTTGCTACATATTCGTTTGGTTTGTTTTAGTGATTAAGATTATAACACAATGTTGACTGCAGTATTTTTAACATTTTTACCTATTATGTCTGTTTGTTTTGTTCACGCATCGTTGTCAAGATAATGGAATTTGATGCGACTGTCATACAAGTGATAGGTTTAGCTAGCTTTAAAACCTGGTTCAATCCACCATTTTCTACAAATGCCTGTACAAAGTCAGGAATATGGCAGTTGTTATCCATTCGTTTGATGTATTTGAGCTTTTGATTTTGCCATTTGATAAGGGACTTTCTGTTTTGAATTTTCTTCGGAGTTCAGTATTTTTGAAATTTTACTTTTTATGAATCATTATAATGGTAAATCATGTCAACACAGAAGTGCTGACTACTTGGCTGGTGATATCCTTGTGGGAATAAAAAAAACACCAGAAGTGGCAGTGAACATTCACTTGTTTTCCCATATGAATAAAACTGTAATTTTTAATTGTAATTTTCACCAAAAAAAATTGTTTACACTAATATGATTATCCTTATAGTCTCTTTTTCAGGTAACGACAATTTACATATTTTAACCACATCTAGAAACTTTTTAGTGAGATTTGAAGTGCATGACTTCAACAACGATACTGCTTACGCAGAATATCAATACTTTAAAGTCAACAATGAAGCTTCACAATACAGGGTTACATTTTCTGGATACACGGGCACTGCTGGTAAGTGTTAGTGTTTTGGTACTGGTTAAAAGGAGTTTAAGGGATAGGATCAAATACTAGAATAATATGTTTTCCAAACGCGACCAACATATTTCAAGGTCACAACATTCCATTACCAGAAGCACCTGTATATCAAACATATATCTTCGAGCTTGTGTTTCATGTCTTGATTCATTTATAATAAGTTGTTCCTGCTTACAATTAAGTTTTTTAAACAACTAGTAATAATGAAGTTTTTCATTCAAAAAATTTAAAAGACGTCATTATGCTTTTGTTGATCGTTATGATTTTTATGACAAACCATAGATTATATTTACTGTCGAAACAACAATATTAATTCTAATGCAAGAACGTTTGTAACGTTCATTTTGATTGGATAACGTCACTTTCTTACAAGGCATCAATTGACAATTGATGCTATGGGACGTACGCGCAAGCGCAGACGGTATATGACAGATTTTAAATACATTTTTAACGTTGTTTTCTGTCAGTTTCATTAGAATGGAGATAACAATATTGTATTTTAAGCTCCGACGGCATCAATTTGGGATTTGATGGTCGCAAATACCCGTTTACTTTCTCCGCTAACGTGTCGCCAGTAAACTTAATGTGCGACCATCAAATCCCCAATTGATGCCGTCTGAGCCTAAAATACAATACAATTATCTCTTATTTATGTGTTTTGATGATTATTTTATTTTCCTTTTTTAATCTTTTGTTTTGTTTTTAGATTATTGTGAAGGTAACTTTTCAGCTAATCGTTTTTTTTTATATTTTAGGAAAACCGGTTGTTTTTTTCCATGCAAATTTTTCAATAAATTAATCCTTTTTATACTTAGTATTTATATAGTGAGAAATAAATGTTGTATCATTACAAATGTGACAACTATTCACCAGTGACTGAACGTGAAGGATACGGAAAAATATCGGTCACTGAATCGCCTTCTACAATAAGCAAAACCCACACCGTACAATAAGCTATAAAAACAAAAAACATAACAAAATGGAAAACAGTTCAAAAGAAGAAACCAACGAAGGGTCCTAGATAAAATCAGAATTTAGATGGTTTAAGGTGGTACCTAACACTACAGGGAGATAACTCTGTAAAGTCAGCTAAACGTTTTAATTACGTTGTGTTGTAAAAGGAACATTAAGCTTCTCAATGATCAAAATTGATGTTTGTCAAATTGCTATATAACCAGTGTAATTTTTCTGACAAAACGGTTGGTTCAAAAAATTTTATATTTGAACATTTTTGTTAAAGGGTCAAAGTAAATACTTTTACAAAATTTTATGAAAATTAAACGAGCCAAATTAATCTTAGTGAAAGTGTTGGGTACCATCTTAATCGCGTTTGGGAGCGGTAAATGCCATAAACCTAAAAGTTAGACGCAAAGTACCAAAAGGATATTCAAACATATAGTTAGAGATAGTTTATTTTTTACCAGTATAAAAATTAATTTTCAAAAACAATGTAAGCAGCATTTTATGAATAAAAGCCTATATTTTGCATATCATATTAAAAAGAGGCAAAAATATACCAATCAGATATTCAAACGCATATGTCGGAAAACAAACTGACAATGTCATGCCAAAAAAATACAACGAAAAGACAACCATAGTACACAAAACACACAACACACAATGTAGTCAACTAAAGCCTGAACAATACGATTCCGTTTTAATAAAAACGGATGTGATCTCAAGCGCTCTGGAAAAGTAGATATAAATCGTTTGATCAGCTCACGATTGTATGCTAATAGTATTTATTTTACCGACCTATATCGGTGTAATTGTGTTTACCATAACTTTTGCCAAAAGCTGTTAGACAAGATGTGTTATGTGCAGGCATGGAGTAATCTAAATAAGTAAGCGTAATGCCATATAAAAGTAAATAAAAAAAAATACTGAAATAAGGATGTGACTGTGTCAATTTGTTTTATGATAATCTTCAGTAAGCTAATGACATTTGGTCTGATAGGGCAAAGAAAGGATTTTTGTGATACCTATTTGATAGGTTGCAGTATAAAATATTGTATATAATTTCCTTTGATAATAAAATTTATAGAATGTTATGTGTAATAAATTGCATTACTTTAGTAAAGTAATTGTAATTTAATTTCTTTTTCTTTCCGAAATACATTGTATTTTCATTGTAATATAATGCTGGTTTTTGTCCAAATAATTTTAATGTTATGATTTCATGAAGAATAATGATGGTAACTTTTGAATTGTTATGTACGATTTCATTACATGTTAATATCAAATAATTTAATTTTGGATGTAACGCGTCTTTTGATTGGCGACAGTGTTTTGTCTATCAGCTAATGTACATATGTAATAGTGACGTCATCAACTTCTTTTTAAATGATTTACTCCGGCTTAAAATAGAATTTAAAATTAAGTTATTAGGAATGACAGAAAAAAAGTTCGATTAACCGGTTAACGTTTTTGCTTCTTCCGACAGTTAATATGACGAAAACACTAGTTTTAGCTGTTGATAATGTGTTCACAATATATCCGTGGATCATGTGTTTGTTTCTAAATAATTTAATTTTGGATGTAAAGCTTCTTCCGATTGGCTGACAGTGTTTTGTCTATCAGCTAATAAACAACGTTTTGTCATGTGACCGTTACCTCATCAACGTTTTTTTCATGATTGACTGCAGCTTTAAATAGAATTTGGAATTAAATTATAAGGAATGACGGTAATATTTTTTCTGTCTAATTGAAAAACAAATTGTAAGCAAGACACATGTTTTGTCTCCAAAAGATCATCAGTCACGGTCGAATAAAAATGTTGGAAAACGTTCTGTTGGAAAAACATATGTCCGGCATTCAACTGCATGTTATGTGTTCGCGTTTGTTTTTTAGGTAATGGATTTGAACTAAACAATGGGATGAAATTTACTACAAGAGATCGTGACAACGATCTTCACCCGTATCATTGTGGGCTGGGACAGCAAGGTGCTTGGTGGTACAATACATGCGGAAAATCTAGTTTGAATGGCATTTACAAACCAGAGGGAACCATAGCTGCCAAGACGATATATTGGAAATTATGGAGACAAACTACATTAAAAGCTACCGAAATCAAAATAAGACCTATCAATTAGAAGATACGATAACCATTTGCTTTATTTTCTGGTCTGCTTGAACATGATGAACGTTGTGGCATTTGCGAAATGAAGAAATTATGTTGCATTATGAATATTCCCTACTGCAATTATATACAACTATATAACAAGTTGACGCAAAATCAGAGTAACCTATTGATATTATGAATAGAAGAATGCTATACTCTAGTGTCTTTCAGAATTACAATCAAAAAGCGTGCACCATGCTACAAAAAAGAAAGAAGAAATTTCATCCATTATGCTTGGATGTTTCTACTCCATGGCACTTCCCGAAGTAAAATAAAGTTGTTCTTTGTTTTTTGTTTTTATTTTTATCTAAACCTTTGCAATATCCTTTATCAGTTGATTTTAGAATATTATACCTGTGGTGTTTAGTTGTTATTCCAAGAAGTACTTTCTGCTTTTTTTTAATTTTTAATATACTTCCTTCACTTCAACAGTTTTCAACCTCCATGGCAGAAATACCATCAGCTTGTTTTCTTTTGTAACTTTTGCAGCGTTATTGTTCCTGGTGTTTACAAAACGTATGGATTATTTTGCTGCGTACATTTCGTGTTTATAAAAATACATTTCATTATCTACGCTCGATACCTAACTTCATCGCAAAGAAATTATTGATTAGTATATTACAATTGTGTTCCTAAGTCTGTTGCGTCCAAGTTTTTACTGGATTAACCTTCATCAGGAATTCTCTAATAGTTGAAAGCCGATGGTGTAACAAATGAAATACTAGTAATAAGAGCTTTATGATAGAATAGGACATAGAAAATTGAAACAAAGCGCTATAAAGTCCATGCGTTCGTAGTGTTTTTCAGGATTTACCTTCATCTGTAACACTCAAAGCCGAATAGTTGAAAGCCAAGGATGTATAAGAACCGAAACAGTTGAAGACCTGTATGACGCAAAAAAATCTTTAAAATAGCCAAATCTATCTAAGTTGTACGTAAGGTGAAACCTTATAAAAAAGAAGATGTGGTATGATTGCCAATGAGACAATTATTCACAAAAGACCAAAATGACACAGACATTAACAACTATAGGTCGCCGTATGGCCTTCAACAATGAGCAAAGCCCATACCGCATAGTCAGCTATAAAAGGCCCCGATAAGACAATGTAAAACAATAGTTATAAACCAATTACCAATTACATTAAATTATTTAGTCAATTTTGCCTTATTGAGTTGGAATCTTAGTTTCTTTCTTTTTTCTACATTCTTCAACGGCGAATTTTAGAAAAATATGTTACAAAACATGTCATGCTTATGAAACTGCTGACTACTGAACTAATAGTACCATCAGAGATTAACAGTTCACCGGCAGAAGTACCGATCCAGTAATAGTAAATAAAAATAACGCTTTAGAAACTTTCATGTGTTGGGAGCTCTTTTCTGGATAACCTTCAACAGAAACGCATAAATCTAAAAACTTGAAATACAGGAGCTTCACAAAAAAACTTACGACTAAGATTGATCGTAAGTATACTGAATTGTTCACGACTTACGATCAATCTTAGTCGGAAGTTTTTTTAGTGAAACCGACTCAAGGAATGTATAATCTTAGTTGGAGTACAGTTGAAATTATTTATGACAATCGCAATTTTACAACCTTCCAATCCAAACGTGGAGGTGCAGTTGAAATTTAATCTTAAAACTGGTATGAATTACGTTTTAAGGTAGTCAGGTGATCTTGCAATGATATAAATATGAAGCAATATTATTGATGCGGTTATTTTTTATGTAGAAAATGGTGAATAAAACCTGATTGTCTGAATTATATTTGTGAACATTCATACAGCTTTGATTTGAGTGGGAGTGTCCAGGTTAACTCGTCGAAGAGTGATAATCTTGAAATAAGCTTTATTCGACAAACGTCCTCGAGTAAAATCGCTTTTTGCCAATGCATCATGAGCAATGATAGTATGTGACGTCATTGTGTTCTCACTCTACTGAACTGTTACAAATCATTGTAACTTACACCATATTAAAGCCAAATGTCAGAAAATGCAATTCTTGTTTAAGTTTTCCTAAATCTAAATAAAGTCTACGCAGTTGTTGAACGTTTAGTTTATAGCAGTAAAAATGCAGTTTTCTCATATAAATATGCTATAGTTCCTTATAAAATGAAAATCGGAATGCTTGGTTACTGTTAAACCATTTAGTATACACTCCTTGATTGGTGTTACCATTAAAACCAAACACAATACATCATCCAACATGGCACCATACATCATAACACATAACACATAATTTCATTACACATTACACAATATACATTACGGTGTTTATATATCTAAACTTGTACGATTCGCTCGTGTATGTAACAATGTTTTAGATTTTAACGAGATAAATTTATGTATTACTGAAAAATTATTACACCAGGGTTTTCGATATCAAAAACTAGTCAAAACATTTACTAAATTTTATCATCGGTATAAAGACATCATTCGTAAATATAGCTCAACATGCAGACTTCTAATACGTTCAGGTATTTCGCATCCATTTTTTTATGGAAATATTCTTTATAAAGCACAAAAATGTCAGTATTCACCTTAGAAACTAACAAAACCTTTAAATAGACTTATTAAGAAGGGATATAGTTACAATACTGTTGTCAGGTCATTAAAGATTGCATATTTTGGCTTTAATATTGATTCACTTATAGGGTCTTTGCATCGGAACTAAACACATTTATTCAAAAACCAGTTATTGGCATGACACGGGTTATGTTCTTCTCATATATGTTATGATGGTATGATACTAAACCCCTAACGGGAAGGATTGTGCCTGATATTCATATGATGAAATCATAATCTTTCAATCAGTTTAATTAAAGTCTGGAGCTGGCATGTCAGTTAACTGCTAGTAGTCTGTTGTTATGTATGTATTATTGTCATTTTGTGTATTTACTTTGGTTACATCCTCTGACATCAGACTCGGACTTCTCTTGAACTGAATTTTAAATGTACGTATTGTTATGCGTTTACTTTTCTACATTGGCTAGCGGTATAGGGGGAGGGTTGAGATCTCATAAACATGTTTAACCCCGCCGCATTTTTGCGCCTGTCCCAAGTTAGGAGCCGCTGGCCTTTGTTAGTCTTGTATCATTTTAATTTTATTTTCTTGTGTACAATTTGGAAATTAGTATGGCGTTCATTATCACTGAACTAGTATATATTTGTTTAGGGGCCAGCTGAGGGACGCCTCCGGGTGCGGGAATTTCTAGCTACATTGAAGACCTATTGGTGACCTTCTGCTGTTGTTCTTTCTATGGTCGGGTTGTTGTCTCTCTGACACATTCCCCATTTCCATTCTCATTTTTATTACGCATTACATCATCGCACCATTACACCAGTCATCATTACATGATACATGATTAAACATCACAACATTACTCATTACAACATAAACCATGGAGATATGACACAATACACATTACAACATGAATCTTTACACATTACACCATGAACCATTACACCTTACACCATATATGCATGCACCAATAAACATAACGCATTACATATTATACAAAACACAATATACATTAAAGAATTAATGTGGTACAAAACACCTTGCTTAAAATTAATTTGGGTCGTTTAATTTTTGTAAAATTTTGACAAATTTTTTGCTTTGCCCATTGACAAAACTTTAAAAATTTAAATAAACTTGAAACACACAATTTTTTTGGTTTTGGAAATAAAGCAGTTTGAAAAATACTTCTTTTGAGAAGCTTAATATTTCCTCAAAAATTTACAATTTAGGGTAAATTGGCAATATTTAATCAACTTTCTAAAATCATTTAATATTCGACTATTACATCATAATCAAAAATCAAATAACACCTACCTCCAAAACTTAGTGGTTTAAATTACTTTCTTCATCTTTAGAGTTGTCATTCGTATGACGTCAACGTTTTTGCATGACGATAATGCGGCAACTCTTTCATGGAATTTCGCAGAATCTTATGATATTGTAAAAGAGGGGCGAAAGATACTTGAGGGACATTCAAACTCATAGATCGAAAATGAAACTAACAACGCCATGGCTAAAAAGGAAAAGACAAACAGACAAATAATAGTTCACAAGACACAACATAGAAAAATTAAAGACTTAGCAGCACGAATCAAATAAAAAAACTAGGGGCGATCTAATGTGTTCCGGAAGGGTAAGAAGATTCTGGTCCACATGTGGCACCCGTTGTGTTGCTCATGTTATAACAAATTCGTTAAATAGTCTAATTCGATAGGTCAAATTCATAAAAAGGAAGTAGATTGTAGTAACGACATAAGGAACATCATCATCTGTAAAACGGTTATTCCATAAAAGTCAACCAACTCCTTATGGCGTCCGTAAAATTTACGAAGGGAAGATATTGTAATATCAATATTGTATTTGAGGCTGCACATATAAAATCAAATCTGTACATGTATATTCATACTGGTTTTTAAAAACGATAAAATGTATGGTTCTGATACACAAATAAATATATATATACATATACATTAATATGGAATTAACTAGCACATGTTAAATTTTGTATTAACACCAAAGTCTATTCTATGATTTCAAAACTTAAACATTTAAAAACTTTAAAAAAGAAAAAGAACCTTAATCATTTTTGATTGTCTCATAGTTTTAAAGGGGCAAGAACTTTTTAATAGACTTTTTTAGATTGGCAAGGACTTTTTTTCAGAATTTAAAAGGATGGGCATTTACTTTTTTAATAAAACAATATTAAGAATGCACAGGCCCTTCCATCTGGTAAATATTGAACGGTCCCTACGTTTCAAGAAGTATCATCATAAAAACTAAAACGATAGTATATTTGTAAGCCCGTCCGCATTCCTCCCATGGTGGTGTCCAAATCATTACATAAGTAATATGATTTACCTATATAGTCACATAATAATTACTTAATTTATTAAACAAAATAATCATATATTACATGTATACAGGCACAGATCATCAAATAATCATGAATTATTTGTGCTGGTATTCAAATAATTACTATAAAAAACAGCCAAGTAATCACACAATCAACAAACCCATGATCAGGCTAATTTAGATTATTGGAAATATCAATAAGTATCCAAAGGCATACTGACCGTGTGAGGACTTTATAGCCGTCAAGGTCATAACAACTTCCATCATCATCCCACCACAAGTTACCCTTACAGATTAAAATCATAGGCATCACACAAGTTATCATCGCAGATAAAATGTAAATTGGTCATGTCAATCAAAGTATGACAATACTTTTGTTGTTCTTTATCAAAATGGCTATAAGTTGAGGTCAGCATAGATACGTTGTGAATGAAATCTTCGTGAGACTTACATTCATGCAAAGCTCTGATTCCTTTCACGGATTTGGCTATACTTTTTGGACCTTTTGGATTATAGCTCTTCATCTATTCTATAAGCTTTGATTTCAAATATTTTGGCCACGAGCATCACTGAAGAGACATGTATTGTCGAAATGCGCATCTGGTGCAAGAAAATTGATACCGTTAATTTTATTACATAACTTATTGACTCTCTTCCTTATGAGATGCATGAGATTGTAGCAAGCGTGGGTTCGTCAACACTTTTGGCTAATGTGCTTGATGATGTTTTGTCAGTAGGAACAATTGTGTTATATATTAACGAAATTTCTAGCAACGAAGGTCCATTGTTTATTGACTGAGGTTTTTTTTAAAGTCTTACTGGTGATTGCATTGAAACAGAAAATTTCTTGTAAACGCCCACTTCTTTTTTCCAAGCGTGTGTGGTAGCGCAAATGACTATATCTCTAGATGGCAAATCTTCAATTATTTTTTTGGTTCTTACCAAGAAAATAAGCAATAAGTCTTCTGCATTTTTCATTTCCAAAATAACCGAAGGTTACAAAATGTAGTAATGGCAACATTGCTTGTAGAAGACAATAAAGAATATATGCTCTGATCCCGGCTCTGATAACGGGATGCTTCCAGCTACAGTAGACATGTTCCAAGATGAGATTTGCACTACAAATAAATAACAATAGGGTGACAGGATAAAGGTCATGTGACAAAGAATCGAATACACAACCTTTTGAAAATGTTTCCGTCAAATATTTGTTTCGTTGATTTCCTGTACTGCGGATCGTGTGTTTTCCTGTCGATTATTGTGTTGCCTAACTGTACATCTGGTTGATTGCAGGTTTGTCCTAGTCGTTTGTTTTGTCTTGAAACGGCATTACGCGTTCTTGAACTTAGCAGAAAATTAGAAGTAATAGTATAAGGAAGGGTTGCCAAATTACAGTAATTTGTAAAACTGTCCTTGTTACAAACACTGTTACCTTGGGTAGTTGTATATGAGATACTGTTTCATATACAAAGCTAGTTATACAATAAGAATGCTAATAATCCATCCACAGACATTTAAAGCCTTGGATTTGTATTGACTAAGTGGTCTTTCGCAGTTTCTAACGACTATAATCCTTGATGCTGTGAGGAAAATAGACCACCATACATACAATCCCTTGCACATGAAATCCATGGAGGCTGAAATAAAGATAGAATCATCATAAATTTGCAATCCTTTTAAATTCCATATGTGGTTCTTGTATCGCATAATCGTTGGCATACATCAACATACATCAATTGATTAAAATTTTTGTTTCATTTAAGCCCATAACGGGGTATTGTTATGATACATAGTCATATGGAAGTTGCTGTATTGTTAGAGGAATTTTCGTTTACTTTTGAGTATATTTTGTAAAATATAAAATCACTTTATATCGGCCAAATAAATGATGACAAAAGAAATTGAACTAAACGAAACATTTTGAATGATATAACTTTTCTTTTTTGTCATTTTTTGTCACATAACGTATACTATGATTGTTTCTATCTGCTTTACATTCCCGACGTGCGTTTGTTTTGTTCGAAGCGTTCTTGAGGTAAATAAAGAAAAGCACATCGGACGCACGAAATTTATATATATTGTTATTCTCATTTGTTTCAACAATGCATATATATTCTAATATATTTTAAACTGATAAAATTTTCTAACAGTTCTTTTAAGAATGTTTGCTTCTCATATTTTTAAAGATTTTTTACGTCAGATATTTGGAATCCTCTAATTATATCCACATTGTGCCTATAAAAATTTTTACGCTAAACCATACTTTTCTCTTATTAAAATTCTATACATATGCTTTAGCCATCTTTAACATATCCTACACAAATTCTGTTATTATTTCTTAGTGTTTGACATAATAAAAGTGGCAACGTAAAAATTGTATAAATAATCTTGAGATGAATCATTTCCGCCAAATTTTCCAATACAATATTTTAGTAACGTCTCACCTTTAACAAATATTTTTTTTCCAATGATTAGATTTTAATAACAAGGACACAGTCATACCTTTAATAGTATCCTGTTTTCATTTTTTTTATTTATAGATTTTAATTAATTGTGACAGTCTTTTGAAAAGTTTAGAAACACAGAAGCAAACAGCCTTAAAGACTTTTGAAGTAAAGCGTATAATAATATAAGAGATAAATATTAAAACATACTACCAAATAGAGAGTCCCGGAATAACAGAGGAACTGAAATAAAATATGTAATCCGAAAAATGTCGTTGTTGCTTACAAATTTGAATCAAACAACCCAACGCGAGCCTACAATTAGTTCTCTTGCAGCAGCTTATGTACAATATGTATTAGAAATAAATTCAGGAGAAATTGCAATCAGTTGCATTGAAATGATTGTAAAATATACATCACCCGCACAAAAGGCATAAACAAAATAACGGAAAAGTTTCGTGTTCATGATTTGATTTTGAAATGAAACAGATAAAATAATTCGGTTTTATACTGAAATATTACAACTAATTTTAGAGTTAGGTTGCCGAAGAAATAGGTTGTAGTTAACACATATGTGAGGTGATTATTAACCAAAGCGAAGCATTATTATAATGTTTGAGAAAAACTTGCAAGATAAAGTACATGTATTCCAGTCAATAAGTTACAACTGCAGGTGACTTTTGTTATCTTAAAATTTTAGGTACTTAAATGTTATCTTTTTTATTATCAGTTTTGCGATACGGAGGTCATTAGCACATGCATATAACTGTTAAGTAAAGCAAATAAAACAAACACAACACTTTTATGTGGGCAGTGTTAAATTAAGACTTTGTTAATTTCACAGACTTAATTTAACACTGCCCACATAACAGTTTTGTGTTTGTTTTATTTGTTTCACTTCAAAAACTATTAACATTTAAGTAGCTAATAATTGTAAGATAACAAAAGTCATTATAATAATGCTTCGCTTTGGTAAATAATCACCTCACATATGTGTTAACTACAACCTATTTCATCGGCAACCAACTCATAAAATTAGTTGTAATATTTCAGTATAAAACCGAATTATTTTTATCTGTTTCAGTCAAAAACAAATCATGAACACGAACGTTTCCGTTATTTTGTTTATGCCTTTTGTGCGGGGTGATGTATATTTTACAATCATTATAATACAGCTGATTGCCATTTCCCTGAATTTATTTCTAATACATATTGTACATAAAGCTGCTGCAAGAGAACTGAATCGTAGGGTCGCGTTGGGTTGTTTGATTCAAATTTGTCAAGCAACAACGACATTTTCTGGGATTACATATTTTTATTTCAGTTCCTCTGTTATTCCGGGACTCTCTCTATTTGGTATGTATGTTTCAATATTTATCTCTTACATTATATATACGCTTTACTTCAAAGTCTTTAAGGTGGTATGGGTGTCTTCCTCCATCTTGGATTGTGAAAAACAGTGAACCTTAGGTCCAGACTTTCTATCAAGTTCACAAAATTTGATGCAGGAATGCAGATATTTAATATGAATTTTCATTTGAAAGAACCAATTTATAAGGAATATAACTTATAAATATCAATATTTTTGCAAATGTTGATTATTTCTTTTTTTTTTTAAATTGCCATTCTAAGGGGAGGTAACTCTAAAATAGTGCATTTTCTGAAGGATTCTACATGGAATTTTCCTATTTTGTATTTCAGCCGGAAAAAAACTCACGGTGACCCTATCTTTTCTTTTGAAATTCTCAAAGCATTGTCTGAAAGCTATCTTTTCCTTAATAAAATTGAGAATGGAAATGGGAATGTGTCAAAGAGACAACAACCCGACCAAATAAAAAACAACAGCAGAGGGTCACCAACAGGTCTTCAATGTAGCGAGAAATTCCCGCACCCGGAGGCGTCCTTCAGCTGGCCCCTAAACAAATATATACTAGTCCAGTGATAATGAACGCCATACTAATTTCCAAATTGTACACAAGAAACTAAAATTAAAATAATACAAGACTAGCAAAGGCCAGAGGCTCCTGACTTGGGACAGGCGCAAAAATGCGGCGGGGTTAAACATGTTTGTGAGATCTCAACCCTCCCCCTATACCTCTAACCAATGTAGTAAAGTAAACGCATAACAATACGCACATTAAAATTCAGTTCAAGAGAAATCCGAGTCTGATGTCAGAAAATGTAACTAAAGAAAATAAACAAAATGACAATAATACATAAATAACAACAGATTACTAGCAGTTAACTGACATACCAGCTCCAGACTTCAATTAAACTGACTGAAAGATTATGATTTCATCATATGAACATCAGGTACAATCCGTCCCGTTAGGGGTTAAGTATCATACCATCATAACATATATGAGAAGAACATAACCCGTGTCATGCCAACAACTGTTTTTAGAATAAATGTGTTTAGTTCCGATGCAAAGACCTTATCAGTGACTCAATATTAACGCCAAAATATGCAATCTTTAATGACTTGACAACAGTATCGTAATTATATCCCTTCTTAATAAGTCTATTCAAAGGTTTTGTAAGTTTCTGAGGTGAATACTGACACCTTTGTGCTTTATAAAGAATATTACCATAAAAAATTGGATGTGAAATACCTGAACGTATTAGAAGTCTGCATGTTGAGCTATATTTACGAATGATGTCTTTATACCGATGATAAAATTTAGTAAATGTTTTGACTAGTTTGTGATATCGAAAACCCTGGTGTAATAATTTTTCAGTAATACATAAATTTCTCTCGTTAAAATCTAAAACATTGTAACATACACGAGCGAATCGTACAAGTTGAGATATATAAACACCATAAGATGGTGACAAGGGAACGTCACCATCTAAAAACGGATAATTAACGATAGGAAATGAAAAATCATCCCTTTTATCATAAATTTTAGTATTCAGCTTTCCATTAGTGATATAGATATCAAGATCGAGAAAAGGGCAGTGGTCATTGTTAGTATTAGCTTTATTTAAAGTAAGTTCAACAGGATAAATTTCATTTATATACATACTGAAGTCGTCATTATTGAGAGCCAAAATATCATCCAAATATCTAAAAGTATTATTAAATTTGTTTATCAGATGTTGTTTCGATGGGTCTTTGCTTATTTTTGTCATAAATTGTAACTCATAACAATACAAAAACAGGTCCGCAATAAGTGGTGCACAGTTAGTCCCCATTGGAATTCCGATAATCTGACGATATACGGAATCCCCAAAGCGAACAAAAATGTTATCTAGTAAAAATTCAAGGGCATATATAGTATCAAAGCATGTCCAATTAACATAGTTTTTTTGTGTATTGCTACTAAAATATGACCTAAAAGAGTTTGAACATATATATTCACATTCTGATTTTTTGAATGCCCATTTAATTAGGTGTGTGAATTTTTTCTTAATGAGAATGTGAGGCAATGTGGTATACAGGGTAGAAAAATCAAAACTTTGAACAGATTCAAAATCACCAATATAAGCATGCAATTTATCAAGTACTTCCAACGAGTTCTTGACACTCCAAAAGTAATTTATTCCACTATTTTCGAAGGCCTTATTTGAACAATTTATTATCAGGTTTTTAATTGTACCAAGTGTGCTGGTAAGAAGAATAGACAATTTAGTAGTTGAACAATGGCTTGAAGACGAAATAAATCTCTATTTGTAAGGGGTTTTGTGTAGCTTCGGAAGCCAATACATAGTTGGGACTTTCATTGTATTTGGCTCTGCTTGTAAAGCGGTGGCTAAAAGTTTATGTTTGTTACATATTTCGTTTTCTGAAAATGGAGTCAGTTGGAATGTTGGTGAATTGGTGATTTCCTTTTTCAGAACCTCAATGTAAAATTTACGTCAAACAATAATAATATTATTAGCAGCTTTATCTGCCTGGACAAAAACAAATTCCTTGGCTAGTTCTTTTAGTTTATGTTTGATACGAGAAATAGGTTTATTGTGGTTATTGTTTATAGTAAAATGTTCATTAAAATGTTGAATACGTATATCAACTATCTTCATTACTGAATTAAAAAAAAGAGTCCAAAGATTTTTTGTCAGCTTTTTCCCGTTTTATCCATTTCATACAGTAAGTATGGAGTGAGTCGTGGATGATATTACGACACTCATTCCAATTAATAATTGACGGGGGACGATATTTAGGTCCTTTACTGAGGAATGATTTTAACTCTCGGTCTTGAACGATGTTAAGATCTCCTGTTATAACATGGGAAATGGGTGCATAAATATATTCGGAATTACTGCAATTACATGAAGTAGGTGTATTTTCACTGATATTAACATCTTTACACAATTGACTATAATTAAACACAAATTTCCGGGTAGATTTCTTAAGTATTTAACCTGTATAATCCTTACAAAATGTGTCATTTTGTCGCGTCCTGTAGCTTAAGAAAATGCGCGGTGACCTATCATTTTTATTATATATTTCAACATATATCAATAGATACTACGTTTTGGCAAAGTACGAACAAATTCTATCATTTTTATTTTAGACTCCCATACCATCTTAAGGCTGTTTGCTTCTCTGTTTCTAAACTTTTCAAAAGACTGTCACAATTAATTAATCATCTATAAATAAAAACCTTAAAAACAGGATAATATTAAAGGTATGACTGTGTTCTTGTTATTAAAATCTAATCATTGGAAAAAAAATATTTGTGAAAGGTGAGAAGTTACTCAAATATTGTATTGGAAAATGTGGCGGGAAATTATTCTCTCTAGACTATTTATACAATTTACATTGCCACTTTTATTGTGTCAAACACTAAGAAATAATAACAGAATTTTGTAGGATATGTTAAAGATAGCTAAAGCATATGTTATAGAATTTTAATAAGAGAAAAGTATGGTTTAGCGTACAAAATTTTATAGGCACAATGTGGATAAAATTAGAGGATTCCAAATATCTGACGTAAAAAATGTAAAAAATAAGGGTAGCAAACATTCTTTAAAAGAACTAGTAGGGAAATTTTCTTCAGTTTTAAAATATATTAGAATATATATATATAATATCTACAAATAGCAACAATCAACATTCAATCTATTTAAGCGTGGATCAGTTTGTAAAAATAAACTGATACAGTTACTGAATTAAAATTATATAAATGTCTAAGAATATAACTTAAACACGCTAATTAATAATACATTAAAAGTTCTATTAGATTTTAAATAGAAATACGCAATACTTTCGCTAAACAAATTAGCTTCATCAGGCGTGTGCATCTCTCAAGGTGAGATCGGATGCATGACAAAAAAATATTTTTGTAGCTTAATCTATACAAGATTTGAGGAAAAGTGTAAGATATTGATTGATATTGCAAAAAACTTGTTTGTAGCTACAACTACATGAAGTTGGAATAAAAGTTTAACACATTTATAGATGTTCGATTAATTGTATGAATTTCTATAAATTAATTTGTATGATTTCAAGAATATATATTATATAGATATATATGCATTGTTGAAAAAAATTAGAATAACAATCAATTATGTATAAATTTCGTGCGTCCGATGTGCTTTTCTTTATTTACCTCCAAGAACGCTCGAACACAAACACACGCACGTCGGGAATGTAAAGCAGATAGAAACAATCAGAGTATACGTAATGTGACAACAAAAGACAAAAAAAGAAAAGTTATATCATTCAAAATGTTTCGTTTAGTTAAATTTCTTTTGTCATCATTTTTTGGCCCATAGAATGTAATTTTATATTATACAAAATATACTCAAACGTAAACGAAAATTCCTCTAACAATACAGCAACTTCCATATGACTCTGTTCCATAACAATACTCCGTTATGGGCCTTAAATGAAACAAAAGATTTAATCAATTGATGTATGTTGATGTATGCTCAACGATTATGCAATACAAGAACCGCATATGGTATTTAACATGTTTAAAAGGATTGCAAATTTTATGATGATTCTAACTTTATTTCAGCCTCCATGGATTTCATGTGCAAGGGATTGTATGTATGGTGGTCTATTTTCCTCACAGCATCAAGGATTATAGTCGTTAGAAACTGCGAAAAACCACTGTGTCAATACAAATCCAAGGCTTTAAATGTCTGTGGATGGATTATTAGCATTCTTATTGTATTACTAGCCTTTGTATATGAAACAGTATCTCATATACAACTATCCAACGTAACAGTGTTTGTAACAAGGACAGTTATACAAATTACTGTAATTTGGCAACCCTTCCTGATACTATTACTTCTAATTTTCTGGCTAAGTTCAAGTACGCGCAATGCCGTTTCACGACAAAACAAACGAGTAGGACAAAAGCCGCAATCAGCCAGATGTAAAGTTAGGCAACACAATAGATCGGCAGGAAAACACAGGATCCGCAGTACAGGAAATCAACGAAACAAATATTTTGGGGGAAACAATTTTCGAAAGGTGGTGTATTCGATTCTTTGTCATATGACCTTTATCCTGTTACCCTATTGTTATTTACTTGTCGTGCAAATCTCATCATGGGAAGTGTCTACTGTAGCTGGAAGCATCCCGTTATCGGAGCCGGGATCAGAGCATGATATTCTTTATTGTCTTCTACAAGCAATGTTGCCATTACTACATTTTGTAACATTCGGTGTTTTTGGAAATGAAAAATGCAGAAGTCTTATTGCTTATTTTCTTGGTAAGAACCAAATAATAATTGAAGATTTGCCATCTAGAGATATAGTCATTTGAGCTACAACACACGCTTGGAAAAAAGAAGTAGGCGTTTACAAGAAATTTTCTGTTTCAATGCAATCACCAGTAGGACTTTTTTTTTAAACTCAGTCAATAAACAATGGACCTTCGTTGCCAAAAGTTTCGATAATATCAAACACAATTGTTCCTACTGATAAAACATCGTCATTCACATTAGCCAAAAATGTTGATGAACCCACGATTGACCCATCTCATGCATCTCTACATAAGGAAGGGAGTCAATAAGTTATGTAAATCTCACGAAGATTTCATTGACAACGTATCTATGCCGACCTCAACTTATAGCCCTTTTGATAAAGAACAACAAAAGTATTGTCATACTTTGATTGACATGACCAATTTACATTTTATCTGCGATGATAACTTGTGTGATGCTTATGATTTTAGTCTGTAAGGGTAACTTGTGGTGGGTTGATGGTGGAAGTTGTTACGACCTTGACGGCTATACAGTCCTCACACGGTCGGTATGACTTTAAATACTTATTGATATTTCCATTAATATAAAATAGCCTCATCATGGGTTTGTTGATTGTGTGATTAATTGGCTATTTAATAGTGATTATTTGAATACCAGCACAAATAATTCATGTTTATTTGATTATCTGGGACTGTATATATGATTATTTTGTTTTATAGATTAAGTAATGATTATGTGACTATATTGGTTAATCATATTAATTATGTAATTACTTGGACACCACCATAAGAGGAAGGCAGAGGGGCTTACACATATAATATCGTTTTAGTTTTTATGATGATACTTCTTGAAACTTAAACGGTAGACAGACAGCTGATCATATCTCAATCGTTAAATGTATAGGTTTGTAACTAAATATTTGATTGCAGTTTGATTTGACTTGTTTCTTTAATAGTGGGAGATATTATGGACATAATTGTGCAAATCGTGATACAAGCATGAAATTTGGTATAAAGGTTAACTAAATGATACTTAAAAAAAATCCGCTGCTGACTTAAAAAAAAAAATTTTTTTCAAGATGGCCACCACACATTTCGGAAATGGCGTCACTACAAATTGACAATAATTCGTTAATCCTTTAAAAGGTGTGTTATATGTAAATTCCAATGTTAGATTTGATAAAAAGTAAATGACAGTTCCTAAATTATGACTAGACAATACATTGATGAAACTAAAAGTGACTTCCGGTTTCAAAATGCCGGCAAAAAAGTCAAAAATTTCAATTTTTATATTTTCAACCAACTTCACAAGGGATGTAAATCCTTGAAAGATGTGTTATAGGTATAATACAATGTAACTTATGATAAAACGTTAACAAAAGTTCCTAAGTTCGACAAAAAAAACCACATAAATGAAGAAAAATAGTGACTTCCGGTTCTAAAATGGCGGCAAATACGTAGAAAATATTTGTATAATTTCCATCAACTTAACAAGTATTAACACTCTTTGTTAAGTTTAAATGCCTAGTTTGGTTAGAAAGACAGGTTGCTTATTTTATAATTATCTGATAGTTGGATATACAACAACCCGTACAAGGAAGGCCAGAAAGGTAGCATCTACAGTTACCAACACAGCTGGATTTTCGTCTACGCATTTCAAAACTTTCTGACACGAGGACGCAACGGCAGTCAAAGAAGTCCATTTTGGTTTCCAACTGTCATTGATTCTTTCTTTCATCCAACCCCAGTGTTCATGACTTGAAACACGTTCCTGTCGAATACATGAATCAGGCTGAGCCCAAACAACTCCTCCTTGATATACTTCTCTTTTGATGTGCTCTGTAAAGGAACCTCTTGTAGGCGGAATTGCATCACAATGCCGCTGCTTCCTGGCAAACAATTCACATCGTGCCTCGCTCCATAATTAAGCCTAAAAAACGTCCTTTACATCTGGAAAACCTTCCATTGTAAGCCAAGCTGACCTTTTGCCTTTCTCGTGACAATTCGACAAAGTGCCACATCCACTAAATGCATGGACGAAAGGAAGAGCAGCTATACAAGGACCAAACGCACTTGATATGTCACGTGCAGGAAGCTATCAAAAGTCATTATTCCATCAACCTATCCACAATTTGTTCTACCTAATTTTGCGATTACTGCAATTCTTGATACTATTACATCTGTATCAGTACTACCTAACATTACATTTTACAGCACTTTTCATAATCATGCCGAACATGGACAAACATTCGTGTATCTGCTTCTTCATGATAACAAGGGGATAGATAGGAAATATCTTTATTGAAATTGCAAAGAATTTGTTCACCATGAGTAACATACACATGTTTATTAGTCTCTTCAGAAGCAATTTTGTCAGCAAGAAACTTGAACAATTTCGTTTTGTTGTCATCTTCACAGAGAAAACTACTCCAAACCCTTGCTATTTTACCAGAACCAACACCTTTCCATCTGGCACAAGAACCTTGTCTTTGTCTTGTCACAGCCTTTAAATTATTCATTTAGTAAACATCAAATACAATGTCTACTTTTGAATACTTTTTTATGGATTTTATAGAAGGCAGCATGACATCATTAGCATAATCATCAAATATTTTTGCCCAACTTTGTGACCTGGAATTAACCATTGCTGCCCCACCAACCATTTATGCGTCCGGAATCGGATCAGCAAATCGAAGAATGTTTCAAGTAAACCCATTTGCAGCGATTTAATACCACTATTTCATCTGACACCACTATGTCAAGTGACATCCTGAGATAAAGACGGAGGAGCAGTTTGGTTTCTATGGATAAAGAAATATTCCAAGTAAAACTGTCTACTGTGACAAGAAATGAAAAGTCTAGAAAAGATATCGCAATCACTTTTAAGGTTCTCTAGCTTTGTTTTTGACAAAGACGTTTCCAGTTTCATTTTGCGGCCAACAATAGGAAGATGTTCTTTTTTATTTGGTTATAAAAAGCAGATTCTCCTTCGTTTTGCATTTGCTTCAAAAGATCTTCGTATTGTTTGGACCAATATCTTGGAGTTTATTTACATATCTTACCTGTTTCCGAATCAACAATTTCCTAAATGGAGTATCTTTTTTACAAATCTGACGACTCTTCTAGAAATGAACTTCCAAACTCGTTCATCACTTTGCAAAGCCTTTAAAGCTGTTTAAAGAAATCTTTTTTTTTTTGTTTTTGTAGAGTCTTCATTATCTCGTTCGTCTGTTTTAGATGACCCAAACCACTTGATCTTTCAAATTATTCTTCTAGTATACTGACTCCTGGTCCAGCTACCATCCATTTGTCTAAAAGGGATCTTCGGTTAATCCTAGGGCACCAACATCGCCTTTCACAATTGCATTATTCTGTTTTTGTGCCTGATCAATTGTGTTACAAGAAAGAAATTTGCTGCATGGTCTTACGTACAGTGAAATTATCATTTTCAAATTCCATTGCCATCTGTGGGTGATGTTCGGGAAGGGAGTCATATTTCTGAGATGAGTCGGTAATGATCGAGCATAATCTACACGATCAAGACCTAAAACAATACGATATCATGCTTTATATGGACTGTTTGAAAAGTACGAAATCTCACTCATGAAATGAGCATAATACCAAAATCAGTTCTTAACTTATAATTGAACGCCAGGAATTAAACTGTGGTCGAGATGACTCTATTTCCTTACACCAGTCTTTTAAAAGAGGGACGAAAGATACCAAAGGGACAGTCAAACTCATAAATCTAACACAAATTGACAACGCCATGGCTAAAAATGAAAAAGACAAACAGAAAAATTTTAAATCATTGAACGTCACAGAGTCATGACATAATTTTATATTCTGAGTTTAACAATTTTTAAGCAAAATACATACAGTTGTCTGATGCATCTGTCTAGTCCTATGTACATTTGAACATACATAAAAAGAATGTGCCATTCTTGGTGTTGCAATTTTGGCTTCAGTAAGACAACATGTTTATCCCCTATCACTCAATATATCACCCAGAGTTTTATAAAAAGTCATTTCAATGTTCAATCCACCAAACATGACGATACACTTATATTTTCCTTACAAATCAGGCCATTCCACTGAATTTGCTTAGGCATTTCCAAAAGTGGCTGATCTGCAGTTACAATTGATGTTTCTCCGGGATTAACCACATTTTCGCCTTAACCATCGAATACCTGAGAATTGCCTGGTAGTGTATACAAATCGCTCTTGATGTCTATAAATAGTTTGCACATGCACAAAAGTGTGAAACACATGTGTATCATAACCTTGAAAGATATTATTTTTAACCAATCCATAATATCATTTGAAATCCAAAAACACTAAATATATAGTAAATAGTTCAAATGTTTTTGAAAGAATTTTGTTACATTTTCGCGCATGCGCAAATACTGGATATGTCAAATATTCATTTTTAATAAATATTTGATGTAAGGAAGGTAGCCACCAAACCTGGTAATTGGTTTTTACTAAAAGCAAGTTCAAAGAAAAGTTTTCCAGAAAAATCAGTATTTTCAAACTAAAGAAAACAGCCATTTTAGAAAATGGCTGTGGCCATCTTGAAAAAAATATTTTTTTTAATGGCCAGCAATTATTTCTTACAAAGTATATAATAATGATGCTTTATGGTAATTTTCATGCTTGTATCATCATTTGCACAATTCCCTCGATTTTGCTTGCTAATATCTTCCACTATAATTACCGAATATGATTTCGAATATACTTATATGTCTGAGATGAAGTCTACAACAAAGTGATTTGGGTAGCATTGATTTATTCAATTGTTATTAAACAGTACAGACTCTGTAGGGGCGGTCAGTGTTTAACGTTGGATGATGCTATGTACCCGGATATAACACCGATCTTCTGCAGGAAACCTGTCAATCCTTTTCAAGGAAGATCAGAGTCAAAAACAACAACCATGAAGCGGGGTTCGAAATCATTACCTCAGTGTTCACATGTTGATAAATACTGCAACTTTAAGACGATTAGGTATTGGTGAAAACTAGACAATTATCCACCAGAGAACAAAGGAAGCTATAAAACCGAGAGTTTCAAATTGTGAAGTTGAAATCATCCCTTCGTAAATTTTACGAACGCCATCACGAGTTGGTTGATCGTTATGGATATGTTCCTTACATCGTAACTACAATCGCCTTCCCTTTCATGAATGTGACCTACCAAATTATACTTGTACCGGAATTCTTATAACATAGGCAACTCGACGTGTGTCACATGAGTATCTGCTTACCCTTCCGGAGCACCCGAGAACAACCCCCGTTTTTGGTGGGGTTTGTGTTGCTAAAACTTTAGTTTTGTATGTTGTGTTATGTGTACTATTGTTTGTTTGTTTGTCTTTTACATTTTAAGCCATGGCGATGTCAGTTTATTTTCGATTTATGAGTTTGACTGTCCCTCTGGTATCTTTTGTCCCCCTTTTTGAGACAGTTTTTACTCAAATTAAAACGTGAATTTTCCATTCTATCGAATAGATTAGAATATGCAATGTTCGGAAAACGAGGGAATCTTGCATTATGGTAAATGAAGATGTTAAAGTAGAAAAAAGAAGTGTGATCCGACATTTGGATATACCGTTATTAAACACCTTTCATGATATCTATCCCTAGAGAGAGAGACCGAATTATGACCTTATTGGGTCTTGTAAGATGCTTGCGTCAGTCTAATTTCACGTTATGACTATCGTGACCTTTCCGATTAACAGTCGGGAATTTTATTGAGTAATAAATCATTAGAACTCCCTTTAACGATGTTAGACTGTTAGATATCAAGTTAGAATTTCTTAGTATACACAAAATAAATTATCTATATCAAGGGAGATACAACACAAATACCAACCACACATAAAACCTCCTTTACCAAATAGACGTATCATAATAGAGAAAAACAACAATACGCATTTCAGACAGTCTAATTTGAACTAGGAGCACATGACGGCTAGGATCAGATCATTGTAAACTGCCTACACAATAAAGAGTAAAAGTTAAACATGATAAAAAAAAACTCTACAAATAAATTTACATTAATTACACCAAAGAAGTAAAGACAATATTGCAAGGTGAAATAAATGTCATTTTGTCTCTTGCTATGAGTTTTCTCGTTGGGATTCATACTACACCTTCTATTTTATAAATATACAAGGTTCAAATGTCCACACTACGTTATAAAGCTTTACTGTCTAAGTTGATGTGTTAATACAACTGCTCCATGGAATTTGTATTTCATGTGGCGATTCATGAATAAAACATATTATGTAGCTGTTTAATACATTCAGACTCTCTCACCAAGATGGATTTGATATGAAATGTTCAATCTAAATAAGGTCTCTTAGCTCAACTAAACTTGGTGACACTAAAAGAAACATTCACATAACTAAATAGATGATGGTTGGCATAGTTTTATGAAAAATTGCATACATCATACGCTTTCAATACAAAGATACATTAAGCATTTGGTACAAAACACACAGCTTTATCTATCTTTTATTCATTTTTTTATTGGTTACGTTTAAGCGTTGTGCCCACCAGCCCCATAAAGTTGTTTGAACTCTTTTTTTAGAGTTATAGCATTGACCATATTTTTAAAGACTTGTGCTTGAAGACAAAAGTTACAGAAAATTAAAATCAATGCGTGCATATAAAAGTTATTGTATATAGCATACTAAGATAATAAAACAGGGTTGTTTTACATTATAAAGCATCAGGAGTCCTTTTTGTGTTTCCATTCCATTCAGATTTTTATTATTATAACTTTTGTAATACTAAGACAACCGTCTAAATTTTGTGAGCAAAGTCAGAAGCATCAGTCTTACAAATGTAAGTTGTCAATGTTTTTATTTGTTTGCTATTGTTTTTTTGTTGGTCTTTTTCTTTTTTAGTCAAGGACTTGTCTGCTAACTTTCAATATATGGGTTTGAATATCACTTTGGTATCTTTCACCTCTCCTCTGCAAGTAATAAAATTATTTCTTTGTTGTTTACTTTACCGACGAAGACTCAAAGTGGTGGCATAACCTCATACATTTCATGGGACCAAGAGAGCAAATAGGAGTTTATTTCATGTGTGAATCAATGACAGAGCAGTTAAACAAGCAATAACAACATCTGGTAATGTACTAAGATTGAGTTTTTTTTTTAAAGACAATAACAATCAAAACCAAGGAGTAAACAAAGACTCACAAAACCAAAGGACATTTACATTAACAATTATAAATAATAATTAAGAAACAACACGAACTCCACTTAAAACCGGGAGTGAAATCAGGTGCTCCGGAAGGGTAAGCATTTCCTACACCGTATAAGGCAATGTAAAACTTGGCAATGTAAAACTTTATCTTAAAAAAACTAGAACTACTTATTATTTTGCATTTGCAAGGAATAGTATCAAACGTGTTATCAATTCTATGAAATACATATAAAATTATAACAATCGGTATTTTGATAACGAAAAATGAATATTATTTGATATTTAAAAGATTAACTTGCTGTATTTGTTTGTAACTGCCTTCTACAATTATATGCGTCTGTTGGCTTTGTTTTTGGCATGGGCATATATTTTAGTGGTTCATTACAAATTTGTCTATGCAAAAATCTAACAATGTGTATTTATAAAAAATATGAAATTCATTAACCTTGAATTCTTCGAAAATGAATTTATTGTTGATCTTTTTGAATTTCCCATTGCATATCAGATGTGTCTGTTAATATCAATATTCTTTATGCAACCTTTAACTTATTCAATACTATCAATGACAACACGATATTATTCGGTTTTCTTTATTTTAACATAAAGGTACACCCAAGGGGGAATATATTTGCAAATATACATTATTTTGTATTGATTCAAAATGAAGGAATACACAAACAAACATTTAAAGCGTTACGAACGTCATTAAATGTGTTACTTACACTAATGGAACAAATTATTTTAAATAAGTACTAGATAAGCAAAGAGTTTTTTTGATTTTGAAATATCCATATACATATGACTACATAGCAACACACTCTTCTTTTTTTGATAGTAGTCTTCTCTTTTATCTTATATCCATTTTTTGACACTGAAAATACGACAAACATGATATTTTATCTCAAGATCAAAACAGTGTCCATAACGACTGACACATCATTTGAGTAAGTATACATTAGATATTCATACCCATTTGTTAATATTTTAACTATCACTGCTCTTGATTTCATATTGGTATAAAAGTTGACAGGTAATAAGTACATGCGTTTTAGAAGGGAATGCACAAGTTTTTTTTTCCATTTCAAAGTGACCTGTCTCCAAAAATAGTTTCATGGTTTTACAAATAAGTCAATTATAGAAACGTTTTGTCTGCACTAGAACACTAAAGTAGAAATGATGACATCATATTCAGGTGTTTATGTCATTTTAAAAAAAACTCCTATAAATATATATTTATTCACAAATGATTAAAAATAAAATAATGGTATATGTCTTAAATAGGTAAATATTTGCTAACAGGAATTTTTATGAACCAAAGAGTGGTTTGCAAAATTTAATAAAAACTCGATCTGTTTATGTAACTGAGTTAACAAGACTTTATTTAATTCTAAAGTTACTATCATTTCTGTATTTTGCTATTTTCTATATACACTTTGCGTAAATTTATATTTGCATATTCCCATTTGCGTCCAAGGGCTGAAAGGTGCCAAATTATACCAGTACAGACAGTTTTCATCTCTGCGAATTGTCCGTTATTGGTATCAATTTTGACTAATTACGTTCATGTATATATGAAGGTCTATTTTCTTACATAATCAAGGCTTTTAACGGTGAGAAAATGCAAACAACCATCTTAGTAAAGCGTACATGCAAGAGTTCAGTTCATGGATTGTGAACATTGTCATCGTATCACTATCCTTTGTATAGAAAGTTATCAAATGTACCAGGCTTATAAATTAATAAGCCAAATGCGCATTTATAAGCAACACGATGGCAGCCATTTGTGGAGCAGGATCTGCTTACTCTTCCGGAGCACCTGGGATCACCCCTAGTTATTGGTGGGGTTCGTGTTGTTTATTCTTTAGTTTTCTTTGTTGTGTCATGTGTACTATTTTTTGTCTGTTTGTCTTTTTTCATTTTTAGCCATGGCGTTGTCAGTTTATTTTCGATTTATGAGTTTGACTGTCCTTCTGGTATCTTCGTCCCTCTTTTGTAATTGTAAAGCATATACGTATGATACGCGTATATGTTATTGTTACTGTAAACTAACTGCTAACGTCTTGAATTCTTCAACTCATCTGTGCGACATTTTATAGTATTTATTCGGGTATATGTGTTCCTCTGTTCTGAGTGTTCTTGCATTTATTTGTACTGTATTCATGTCGCATTTAACGTTTTTTAAACATTGCCATATAAGCTGGAGGTTTGGCTAGCCATAAAACCAGGTTCAACCTCTCATTTTGTTTTTAAATTTCCTGTACAAAGTCAGGAATATGGCAGTGTAATCACATAGCCCGCTTCTATGTATGATGGCGTTTGTCTCTGAAGCAGAGTAGTGTTTCTGTTGTCCGTTGTTTTTCCTCTTATAATGTGTTTCTCTCAGTTTTAGTTTGTAACCTGGATTTGTTTTCTCTAATAATTTATGACTTTTATACTTCCGTTTCTCTATTTAATTACACTGTAACGCTTATATATAATTACATCAGCATTGTTTTTAGGAAGGGTTTCAAATGAATATAGACGTAACGTTTACCACCGAGAGGTTTTTCTGTTTTTTTTTTAGTTAATTGTAATTAATATGTTTTGTTTGAAAAAACATTTAGTCACCCTATAATATTTTCATTGTTAAGGCATATTTTGTTTCTGACTTACATACAAATAAAATTTGTTTCATATTACTTATTGTCTTTAATCTAGTATGAATACATTACATTTAAACCAATTATTTTCTGCTTGACAGCAAACATGTGTTTGATTTTCCGCTTGATAATTACTAAGTTATTTTACTACTAGTTGAAATTGTAAATAATTTTCTCTTTATTGTCTCTCCAGATTTTTCAACGTAGAAAACTTTGCTCAGGTTCTTACATCACCTTGACTTGTTTAGACTCGAAAATGTTTGTTATATTTTTAGTTATATACAAACCAAACTAATGGGAAGTCAACAATACCAAGGAAACGGTCTTTCGCTTACGTACATAGTTTGGATATTTAAATGACAAAATGCTGCATATCATGTAGAACATTTGAAATCGAAAAATGAATAACATCACAAATTATTATTATTGAAATATTCATCTAAACAATTTTTCTTCTGATGAAGTTTATTTTCTTCTGTTATGACTATTGACGTTGAAGACTCTGTCATATTTCCTCCCTTGTGTAAAATTATGCAAAAGAGACTTAACCAAGGCTCAATGGTTACAAACCTCCCATAAACGATGATTTGTTAGATTACGAGAAAATCTTTTTGACACTAACGTTTTATAAAATTTTACAGAAGATCCTATTGAAACAAAACGTTTTTTCTTCCAAAAATGTTGACATTAATATTGATTATACTGTCATTTTTATAAAATTCCTGTTTACTAATGTATGAATGTTTTATGCGAAAAAAGAGTAACTTAGCCAAGTCAGGAAAATGGCCATTGTTACATTATAGTTCGTTTCTCTGTATGTTACGTTTCGGTGTTGTGTCTCTGTTGTGTCGTAGTTCTCTTATATTTGATACGTTTCCTTCAGTTTGAGTTTGTAACCGGGATTTGTGATTTTCTCTATCGATTTATGCATTTTGAACAGGGTATACTACTGTTGCCTTTGTTTAGCCGTACTTAGCACAACTTCTTTGGAATTAAGCTCCTCAATGCTCTTGAACTTTGTACCTATTTGGCTGTATAACTATATTGATCTGAGTGTCACTGATGAGTCTTATGTAGACAAGAGGGACGAAAGATACCAAAGGGACAGTCAAACTCATAAATAAACTCATTATAGACACCAGGACTAAACTTAGTATACACGCTAGACGCGCGCTTCGTCTACAAAAGAATCATCAGTGACGCTCGAATCCAAAAAAATTAAAAAGGCCAAAATTACAACGATAAAAGAGGGACAAAATATACCAGAGGGACAGTCAAACTCATAAATCGAAAATTAACTGACAACGCCATGGCTAAAAATGAAAAAAGACAAACAGAAAAACAATAGTACACATGACACAACAAAGAAAACTAAAGAATAAACCACACGAACCCCACCAAAAACTAAGGGTGATCTCAGATGCTCCGGAAGGGTAAGCAGATCCTGCTCCACACCTGGCACCCGTCGTGTTGCTTATTATTGTGCGTTTGGCGTATTAATTTATAAGCCTGATACATTTGATAACATACATTTCGACATTTTAACCACAGAATTACAGCAAACGCCTTACGTTGATTTACGACAGTAAACAAATACAGCATAATAGAATAATGAATTCTATCTACACCACAAAAAAAATACCTCACATATATTTCGCTTAAAAATTAATATAAAATCGAGATTAAGTTTGTAATGGTGTTTTTTGATGCATTTCCAACAATTCATGAGTATTGATATATAATTGTATTAGTTATGGGGTAAAAAATTAAAACTATTTCGAATTTCTTCTAAATGAAACTGTGTAAAAACAAATTAATCCTGTGCATATAGTTAAAAATCATATAAATAAACTAAGTGACAATATCAACATCGAAAAACTCTTCAGTTTTCACATTTTAAACGTTCTAATGAACAGAATGTCGTTTATTCCTACAGACTAAATTGAGTTAGATGCAGAGGACATTCCTGATCATTAATAAAATCAGACATACTTCAGGTAAAGTAAATAAAATGACAAATATTAATGTTTTGAACTGTATTTACATTCTACAGATACTGCCAAAAGATTGTTAACATCATTAACCAAATTTCACCCTGTCTAAAGCTATGCCTAGCCCAGCTATCAGAAAAGCACACGTCAAAATTAAAGTAGAACCTACTAGAGTTAGTGTTGCGTTTCTTTTGTTGAGGGTTGATGCTTGTTGGTCTTGGTTTGCTGGTTCTGTCCCCACTACACGACATGTGCAACAAATGTAGATAACGGACGATAAAAGTAAGATAGTAAACAAACTTGTTACGACAAGTTGAACAACAGCAAGGCCAATAGTGGCATCATACTTTAGATATTTTACAGTAACCACTATGTTTTCGATCGCAAACATTAGCAAAGCGGCAAGTATGCCCAAAATCCCTTTCTGTAATCCTTTTGCCATTTTCTGGAAAATATATATTTGAAATAAGAAATCAAGATGAGACTGAATTGGTTATCTGAATAATTTGATGGACTGGGATTTGAACCCCTTCTGCACAGTTAACCTTCGGTAAATTTGACTACCTGCAGCATTTCTTATGCTTATAATAACATAACGTACAAAAAAGTACAAGATATTTTATATCATGAAGGCTGTGTTTCATTGAAATTTGTCATAAAATAACCATCCATAGTTCATCAGGACGATGAGGACGCCTAGTGAAATTGGCCTTCGGATTAAATAAAGAGAATGGTGGGTGCATTTCAAATATCAACCCGTAACTGTATTTGTGTAGTTATATAACATTATACCGCTGGAATAAATTAGCACTAAGAATAAATTGAAAGAGAACTTTTTAAACAATGTGTTAATTCTATTGAGTATTGTAATAACATGATAAGCAAGAATAATTGATTTTAAAATATTAAATATAACTTTGATGGATATTAGAAAGATCAACTCACTGTACTCGCTGGTAAAAAAACTATATATCTTTATATGTCGATTCAAAGAGTTCAGTAACTAATTTGGCGCATGTCTAAATTTGTTTATTAAAAGAACTGATGAAATTATTTAAATTATGGTATATATTCGTTAAATTTTAATTCTTTTAATTCATAGAAATGAATTTATAGAACTACTGAATTCCCTTTTTGATGTACATAGCAAAAGTTCTGAATCATATCGTTGTTTAAATTGTATATGACTGATTTAAAACAAAGATCTTCTTTATGTATTTGTTAATTTCTTATCTCGTATTACAATACGTCATTTGAAATAGTATGAACATGAAAACTAACTAAGAATAGAAGAAAAGGCATACATAGTTGACTTAGTAAACTTTAAACAATAGGGATTAAATATAGCGGACTATATAACAAAAATAGCCCTTACTAATTTCGGTTGTATACATACTTCATAAAATAAATCAATTAGTGTATTATATATACAAAGTGTACAAAGAATAAATAGACAATACTGATCCTGAATTCATTCAAACTAATTTATTACTTAAGAAATAATTCATGGGGGCTTGAATATATAGTGATTTTACCACGGTTGGGCCCTTTTTGACAAATATTTTACCCTGAGCGATAACGAGGGGTAAAATATCGGCATTAAGGGATAACCCGTGGTAAAATCACGATACATTCAAGCCCCCATGAAATATTTAGATTCTTAGAGGACAAATACGACAATTATTTTGGATCGAAGCGATCTACATTTTGTAGGTTGAATGAAATATTGGCCGCTCCAATAAATAAACGCATTATCAAATTGGCGTCAAAGAACAGAGCAAACTGAATTAGCGACATTTTACCATAACGTGTTTAGATAGTTTCGGATGAATTTAAATGATAATTCACTATTTGTCTTATATGTATTATATGTATACAAAAAAATGGCTTATATCACATTTATACCACATTTTAGCATCGTTTGTTTACGTTTCCTTGTTGTGATGGTTTTCGGAACAGAAGTGTGTATTTTCCCGTAAAATGCTTAAATTCGTACGTCATCGTTCTTAGACGTCGGGCACCTCTTTCATAAAAGAACATATGACGTGGGAGTACGATCGGAACAGCCCTGGCAATATATTCATATTTTACCACTGGTGTGTACTCAAATCGTTTGAAGGACGTCATGAATTTTGAACAATTCTTAATTGTCTATAGGCAGATTAACATAATGTTGAATACAATAAGATGATGGCGTACGGCAATCAACAGAAAAAAGAAAACGCATCAACACATAATTCATACAACTTAATATTTCTTATTCGTTATTTTTAGCAAATTTGGTATTGTTCTATCTCTGCTCTACGATATGACATACCAATCCTGTGGTCATTTTCTTTTATCACTATGTTTATATTAATACTCTGTAAAAACGGCGATATTAAATATTGAATATATTGTTTACCGACTGATCAACTAAAATCCATTTCAGGCTAAACATAAGAGACTTTTAAGAGCTTGAATTGCTCACTTTGGAAATACTACGATTTGTTTAGTTTTATTTTTGCCTTACTAAGAATAGAAGAAAAGGCATACATGTAGAAATATTTATTTAGAGACATTTTAGAGAGTTTTGAATTGATGAGTATTTTCAATGTTTATAATGTACAATGTTTCCTTATAAAAGTTTTTTAGTTAAAAAAAGAATATAAGATTCGCTATTTAATGGCAAAGAAATATAATAACATTGTATAACTATTTTGACAATTTGGCCTTGATGATTTATTTGTAGAACTTCGCTGCTCTTTTTCCTTTTTAAACTTTGTCTTACACTCCTATAGCTTTTGACAAGACTGTACGAAATGGATGTATAAGGTCTTTCAGGGGAAATAACTTAATTAGAAGTCAGTTGAGAATTTCGACTAGCATAATGATTGAATGTCATTTGTGTAAAACTGCACACTGCAAAAACAAATCATCTTTCGACTGCAGTCTTCAGTGTCAATTGATGATTTCAACCTTGTTGACTAATTATAGCTGAATTTTGTTTTTGCTTTATACGTACTGATGCTCTCTATTTATCTTTATTCCTGCGAAAAATTATATAATGGGTTAATATGGTCAATAAGATCTTTGCTTTTTACAATTTTTCTCTTTCTATAATGGACAAACAAAAACATCTAAATTAATAAGTTGTGTCTTTAAATTGCAATAACTCCTATAGGCTTTCGATTGGGTTATGTGTCTGAGTTGGTGGATCTAATTTGTAATGTTGTATTTAATTTAAATAAACAAAAAGTAAAATCACAAAAATACTGAACTTAGAGGAAAATAAATTCGGAAAGTCCATAATCACATGGCAAAATCAAATAACAAATTACTTGTCTATAAAAAAATTTTATAATAAATTCAGCCCACTAGGCTTTGCAATGGGGTTGGTTTTGTTATATGGTTTATCAATCTGCTTACTATATCAGAGCTTTTTGCTTGTCCCTTTTCGGGCCCTTTGTTATTTGATACTTTCGTTTTCTTCATGTTTTTGGATTCTCAATTTATCTATCTCGTCCTTCGATCTATATTTTTCTCCTACTTTTCCCCATGTAGTATGTGATAATTTTCATTTTATTCCTTTTTGTTATTTACTTTTATAACCTATACTGAATTTTAGGGTTTTTGTTCTGTTGTAAAGCGTCTGTCTCATTGAACTGATTAACATCTCCCTTGATTCACTTGTTAGTTAGAAAGAAATCCGATACCCTGTATAAAACATAGATATTGCATGATGTATGTCTTTTTTAGTTCTTGTAACGTTTTGAAAAGTTTTCAGGTACCATTTTCTATTACGTAACTTAGAATGTACTTAGTAATATGCAACAAAAATTTGCCTAATTCGCTGCTATAATAATGTACTTAGTGCTATGCTATAAGAATGGGCCTAGCGCTATGTTATGATAATTTATCCAGTGCTATAGTGTAAGAATGGACCTAGTTCTATGCTATCTTAATGTACCTAGTGGTAAACTTTAAGAATGTACTAAGTAGAATGCTATAATGATTAACTCAGTGCTAAACTAAAAAAAGGTATCTGGTGTATTGCTACGATAAAGTGCTAAGTGGAATGCATCAGACTCGGACTTCTCTTGAACTGAATTTTAATGTGCGTATTGTTATGCGTTTACTTTTCTACATTGGCTAGAGGTATAGGGGGAGGGTTGAGATCTCATGAACATGTTTAACCCCGCCGCATTTTTGCGCCTGTCCCGAGTCCGGAGCCTCTGGCCTTTGTTAGTCTTGTATTATTTTGATTTTAGTTTCTTGTGTACAATTTGGAAATTAGTATGGCGTTCATTATCACTGAACTAGTATATATTTGATTAGGGGCCAGTTGAAGGACGCCTCCGGGTGCGGGAATTTCTCGCTACATTGAAGACCTGTTGGTGACCTTCTGCTGTTGTATTTTTCTATGGTCGGGTTGTTGTCTCTTTGGCACATTCCCCATTTCCATTCTCAATTTTATTTAACAATCTACCTATTAAATTTGTATGTAACTCTATCTAGTTCTCTACTATAATAATGTGCTTAGTAAAATCCTTATAAAGTTACCTAGTAATATGCTATCAAAATGTACCTAGCTCTCTGCTATATTAATGTGCTTAGTGCTATACTATTTAAATTGGCCTTGTTCTATGCTATTATAATTTACATACTGTTGTGCTATTAGAATGTTTTTAATGGAGAACAATAAAAATATACTTAGTGTTATGTTATAAAAATAGACCTAGCACTATGTTATAAAAATATATCTCGCACTGTGCTATAAGAATGGACCTAGTTCTATGCTATTAGAATGTAACTAGTGCTATGTTATACGAACTGTTTTAGTGGAATGGTATAAGAATGGAACTTGTTCTATGTTATAATGGTTTACCTAGTGCTATGCTAAAAAAAATGGACCTAATACTTGCTATTAAAATGTACTTAGTGCTATGCTATACAAATGGACCTAGCGCTAGGGTATAATTAGCTTTCTGTTGCTCTGCTATACTAATGAATTTAGTTCTCTGCTATAATAATTTACTTCGTGCTTTGTAATAAGGGGACAAGCTGGTATACATTTAATATATTTAGAATATATGCTGGCCTATTTTAACGATACAGGTTGATATACATCTGATACCTTTAATCATATCTAAATTACATGATTGAGTTACATGCTATTTCTTCAACATGTAATTGAGTAAGGACATTTTGTCATCTTTATGTGAAATAGTAAGGGTACAGCTTCTTATTCTGGTAGAGAACCCAAGCTTTTCTCAAAAGCACCTAATTGAAAACCCATGCTTGTCTCATATGCATGTGATTGAGTAAGGGTACAGCTTCGCCAACACAGATGACTGATTCAGGCTCCTCTACATTTGGTTGAGAAAAGGTAGTGCTTCTCCAACATCTAAATGAGTACTTAGTGGAATGTTATGAGAATGTCTTAGTGGTTGTTGTTATATGCACTTAGTAATATGGAACCAAAAAATTGCATAATTCTGTGCTGTAATAATGTACTTAGTGCTATGCTATAAGAATGGACCTAGCGCTAAGTAATAATTATGTATCTAGTGATATGCTTTGAGAATGGATGTAGTTTATTACCTAGTCCTATGTTTTAATCACGTACCTAAAGCTATGCTTTAAGAATCTAATTAGTCAAATGATATAATGATATAATTAGTTCTTTGCTATTAGAATAGACCAAGCCCTAACTTATTATAATGTATCTTGTTCTATGCTATTTAAATGCACCTAGTGCTATGTTATTGGGTTAACTTTCAGGAATAGTATATGAACAGACCTAGCACTATGTTAAAATATTCTACTAAGTGATCTGCTATAAAATGGACCAATTTCTTACTATAAAAATATGCTTTGTGCTGCTATTCTTAAAGAATGTATTTAGGGGAAAGCTAAATATACTTCGTGCTATGCTATTATCATATACCTAGCGCTATGATATGATAATGTAACTAGTCTTGTTTTATATGCTATCATAATGTACCTAGTTTTATACTTTTAGAATGTACTTTGTAGAATGCTATAAAAATTAACTCAATGCAAAGCTGTAAGAAGATGCCTGTGGTGTTGCTATATTATACGATTAGACCTAGCGCTATATTACACAAATGTATCTCGCAGTATGTTATAAGAACGAACCTAGTTCTGCGCTATTAAAATGTACCTAGTGCTATGCTATAGGAATAGTTTTAGTGGAATGGAATACAAATGGACCTTTGTTCTATGTTATAATGGTTTACCTAGCGCTATGCTATAAAAATGGACCTAATACTTGCTATTAAAATGTACATAGTGTTATGCTATAAGAATGTACTTAGTGTTATGCTATAAGAATGTACTTAGTGCTATGCTATACAAATGGACCTAACACTATGGTATAATAATTTATCTATTGCTCTGCTATAAGAATGAACTTAGTTCTCTGCTATAATAATGTACTTCGTCCTTTGTTATAAGGTTACAAGTTGATATGTTTAAGAAATAGGCTGGCATATTTTAACGATACAGGTTGATATGCATCTGATACTTTTAGTAGTATCTCATTTACATGATTGAGTTACAAAACTATTTCTTCAACATGTAATTGAGTAAGGACACTTTGTCATCTTCATGTGAAAGAGTAAGGGTACAGCTTCTCATTCTGGTAGAGAACCCAAGCTTGTCTTATATGCACCTAACTGAGAACCCAAGCTTGTCTCTTATGCATGTGATTGAGTAAGGGTACAGCTTCGCCAACACAGATGACTGATCCAGGCTCATTTACATTTGGTTGAGAAAGGGTAGTGCTTCTCCAAAATCTAAATGAGTACTTAGTGGAATGTTATGAGAATGTCTTTGTGATTGTTGTTATAATGTACTTAGTAATATGCAACAAATATTTGCATAATTCTCTGCTATAATAATGTCCTTAGTGCTATGCTATAAGAATGGACCTAGCGCGAAGTTATAATTGTGTATCTAGTGATATGCTTTGAGAATAGATGTAATTCATTACCTAGTTCTATGTTTTAATCACGTACCTAAAGCTATGCTATAAGAATCTATTTAGTCAAATGGTATAATGATGTAATTAGTTCTTTGCTACAAGAATAGACCAAGCCCTAACTTATAATAATGTATCTTGTGCTATGCTATTTGTATGCACGTAGTGCTATGCTATTGGGTTAACTTACAGGAATGGTATATGAACAGACCTAGCACTATGTTAAAATATTCTACTAAGTTATCTGCTATAAAAACGGACCAAGTTCTTACAATTATGATATGCTTTGTGCTGCTATTCTTAAAGAATGTATTAAGGGGAAAACAAAATATACTTCGTGCTATGATGCTATAATCATATACCTAGGTTATGATATGATAATGAAACTAGCCTTGTTTTATATGCTCTCATAATGTACCTAGTTTTATACTTTCAGAATGTACTTAGTAAATTCTATAACAATTAACTCATTGCAAAGCTATAAGAAGATGCCCGTGGTATTGCTATATTATACGATTAGACTTAGAGCTATGTTATACAAATGTATCTCGCACTATGTTATAAGAACGGACTAGCTCTACGCTATTAAAAATGTACCTTAGTGCTATGCTATAGGAATAGTTTTAGTGGAATGGTATATGAATGATCTTGTTCTTGTTATAATGGTTTACCTAGTGCTATGCTATAAAAATGCACCTTATACTTGCTATTAAAACGTACTTAGTGTTATGCTATAAGAATGTCTTAGTCTTATGCTATCATATGTCTTAGTGTTATGCTATAAGAATGTACTTAGCTTTGCTAAACGATATGGCATATCACTATGTATATTAATCTATATTGCTCTGCCATAAGAATGAACTTAGTTAACTGCTGTATAATAATATACTTCGTCCTTTGTAATTAGGGTACATATGTTTTTAGAAATAGGCTGGCAAATGTTAAACGAAACAGGTTGACATGCATCTGATACTTTAGTAGTATCTCATTTACATGATTGAGTTACACAACTATTTCTTCAACATGTAATGGAGTAAGGACACTTTGTCATCTTCATGTGAAAGAGAAAGGGTACAGCTTCTCATTCTGAAGAGAACCCAAGCTTGTCTAATATGCACCTTATGAGAACCCAAGCTTGTCTCATATGCATGTGATTGAGTAAGAGTACAGCTTCGCAACACAGATGACTGATCCAGGCTCCTCTACATTTGGTGGAAAAGGGTAATGCTTCTCCGACATCTAAATGAGTACTTAGTGGAATGTTATGAGAATGTCTTAGTGCTTGTTGTTTATAATGTACTTAAAATATACAACAAATATTTGCATAATTTCTGCTATATAACAATGTACTTAGTGCTATGCTATCAGAATGGACTAGCGCTAAATTATAATTATGTATCTAGTGATATGCTTTGAGAATGGATGTAGTTCATTACCTAGTCCTATGTTTTAAATCACGTACTAAAGCTATGCTATAAGAATCTATTTAGTCAAATGCCTAATGGTGTAATTAGTTCTTTGCTATAAAAATAAACCAATAACTATTTAAACTGCACTAATACTATGCTATTATTGAGTTAACTTACAGGAATGGTATATGAACAGACCTAGCATTATGTTAAAATAATTTACTAATTTATCTGCTATAAGAATGGACCAAGTTCTTACTATAATAATATGTTTGTGCTACTATTCTCATAGAATGTATTAAGGGAAAGTAAATATACCTAGTGCTAAGCTATTATCATATAACTAGTGCTATGATATGATTATGTAACTAGCCTTGTTTTATATGCTCTCATAATGTACCTAGTTTTATACTTTCAGAATGTACTTAGTAGAATGCTATCATGATTAACTCATTGCAAAGCTATAAGAAGATGCCTGTGTATTGCTATATTATACGATTAGACCTAGCGTTAGTTATACTAATGTATATCGCACTATGTATAAGAACGGACCTAGTGCTACGCAATTAAAATGTACCTAGTGCTATGCTTTAGGAATAGTTTTAGTGGAATGGTATACGAATGGATCTTGTTCTATGTTATAATGGTTTACCTAGTGCTATGCTATGAAAATAGAGATAATTATCTGCTATAATAATGTACGTAGTGCTATGTTATATGAATGAACCAAGTGCTATGTTCTTATCATGTACCTACATCTATGCTACAACAATATACTCAGTCAAATACTATAATGATGTTATAAGTGCTATCCTTTAAGAATGGACCAAGCGCTAACTTATAATAATGTATCTTGTGATATGCTAATAAAATGCACCTAGTGCTATGCTATTGGTTAATCTTAGAGGAATGGTATATGAACAGACCTAGCACTATGTTAAAATAGTATAATTAGTGATCTGCTATAAGAATGGACCAAGTTTTTGTCATAATAATATGCTTTGTGCTATGCTTAAAATACGTATTTCCTGGAAAGCTATGATAATGTACTAAGTGCTACATTGTATGCTATAATAATATACGTAGCGCTTCATTATGATCATTTATTTATAAGAATAACCTTGTTTTATGCTATCATAGTGTAAATAGTGCTAAATTTTAAGAATGTACTAAGCGATGAAATCCTATGAGAAGATACCTTGTGTATTGCTATAATAAAGTGCTCTAACAATTAACCTAGTAGTATGCTATAAAAATCTACCTAGTTCTCTGCTATAATTATGAGCTACCTGTTATCATTAACAAATTTACCTAGTAATATGATATAAAAATGTACTTAGTTCTCTGCTATATTAATGCGTTTAGTGCTGTTTTGTAAGAATGGACCTAGCGATATGTTATATTAATGTACCTAGTGTTTTGCTATAAGAATTGACCTAGTTCTAGGTTGTTAACGTATTGCTTTGCTATAAGAATTTTCTTAATGGATTTTTATAATTATGTCCTTAGTGCTATGCTGTAAGAATGGACCTAGTTCTATGTTTAAAAATTTTTCTAGCCAGTTGTAATTTATAAAAATAGACTTAGTTGAAATGTTTATGAATTGATATAGTACTATGTTATTATAGTTTACTTTGTGCTATGCTACAAGAATGAACCTTATTCCTGCTATAAGAAAGTACTTATAGGGGATTGCATGTAAGTTATAATAATGTATCTAGTATTTTGTTTTAAGAATAGAAATAGTTATCTGTTATAATAATGCACATAGTTCTATGATATGAAAAATTACTTAGTGAAATCAATATGAATTGACTCAGCACTATTTTATAACAGCGCACCTAGTAATATGCTATATTTGGTGTTTGAAAATTTTTCAGGCTGTACATGGCAGTCTGGCATGTTTTATTTGACCTAAACCTAATTGAAACGGATCATTGCTCAATGTTAAGGTTTTGTGTTTTTGGTCTTTCTTCTAATACTGTATGCAATAGGTCTATTATATTTAGTGTATGGAATTATTGTAACATGTGTAAGGTGTAAATGTCCAGCTGGCAGGTGTCGTCTGACCTTCACCTCATTTTCATGGTTTAATGCTTAAAGTTAAGTGTTTGTGTTTTGGTCTGTTTTTCTAATGCTGTATGCAACAGGTCAACTATATTTGATGTATGAACATATGTTAGGTTGTACATGACAGTCTGGTATGTTTTATTTGAGCTTGACCTCAGTTTAACAGTACATTGCTCAATGTTGATTTTTTTTTTTTTGTCTTTTTTTTTCTATTTTCTATGTCTAATAAGCTTTATTAGGTCAAATATATTTGATGCATGGAATGATTGCCAGATTTACATTTCTGACTGGCAGGTTTCATATCACCTTGACTTTATTTTGATAGTACATTAGACAATGTTTAGTTTTTTTGTGGTTTGGACTGTTTCCCAGATACTGTAAGCAATAAAGCCTCTATATTTGGTGAATGGAATGATTGTAAGGTGCATAACTGACCTTTCCGTGGTTCATTGGTCAATGATAAATTTTCATGGTTTGGTCAGTTTACCAATATACTATAAGCAAATGGTAAATTATATTTGATGGATGTAACGATTGTAACGATTCATATAAACATGTCCGCATTCCATGGTTCTGTGGTCAATTTCAAGTTATCAGATATTATAAGCATACGTTTATGTTTTTGTATAGAATGACTACAAGGTGAAATATAAAAGAAAGATTTTTGTCGGTCTATTTTATTATAGACCTCAGTTTCATAGAATATCGATAATATTAAACAACAAAAAAGATGAGCAAGACAAGAGGGATTGTGCCTGATATTCATATGATGAAATCATAATTTTTCAATCAGTTTAATTGAAGTCTGGAGCTGGAATGTCAGTTAACTGCTAGTAGTCTGTTGTTATTTATGTATTATTGTCATTTTGTTTATTTTCTTTGGTAACATTTTCTGACATCAGACTCGGACTTCTCTTGAACTGAATTTTGAATGTGCGTATTGTTATGCGTTTACTTTTCTACATTTGCAAGAGGTATAGGAGGAGGGTTGAGATCTCATAAACATTTTTAACCGAACGCATTGTTGCGCCTGTCCCAAGTCAGAAGCCTCTGGCCTTTGTTAGGCTTGTATTAATTTTGTTTTAGTTTCTTGTGTATAATTTGGAAATTAGTATGGCGTTTATTATCACTGAACTAGTATACATTTGTTTAGGGGCCAGCTGAAGGACGCCTCCGGGTGCGTGAATTTCTCGCTACATTGAAGACCTGTTGGTGACCTTCTGCTGTTGTTCTTTCTATGGTCGGGTTGTTGTTTCTTTGACACATTCCCCATTTCCATTCTCAATCTTAATTTTAAGATGTACAAATGAGCCAAAACGTTGTCAGTTGCCTACTCAAAGTCATAATAGTAGTTTTGCCATTAAAGGATAGTTTTAACCCTTTAAGGTGTAGGGCAAGAACAGAAGAAGATAAAGGCAAACTATAAACAAAAGACAAAAGAACTTATCAACAAAACAAGATTTACAAAAGTCAACAAAGCCTAAATAGTAAGTCCACTTCTATTCACGTTATTGCCCTTGAATAATGGTTATTATTGCATAGCAATATAATATTTCCCGTAGAAAGTAACCAAAATTAGCGTGCAATAAATTCTAATATTGCACTAGTGCAATAAATCTTCAAAGTTCATGACGTCACCAACGACAAAATCTTAGTTAAAACCAATTTTTACTTTCAAATATTATATTGCTATACAATAAAAGGATTATTGCATGAATATTGGGGAATATTGTCCCTCGTATAAGATATACTGCACTCGCAAGCTCGTGCAATATAAAAATCTACTCGGGACAATATTCCCCAATATTCATGCAATAACCCTATATCATTATAAGATGTGGTATGATAAATGAGAGAACTATCAACCAGATTCCAATTAGGTGGATGTAAGCAATGTACTTACTTAATTAGAAAACCATACCCTATACATTATATACTCATCTATAAAAGGTACTACATACAAATAATTCTAACTTAAAATATAGCAGTCTAATTTATAAAAAAAAATATATAAAACACAAATATGACAGACACAAACCAGCATCAACCACTAAACTATTTACCTACTCCTGATTTTGAAAAGGCAGAATATGGCCGGGTTGATATAAAAATAAGATGAGGTATGATTGCCAATAAGACTTTTCTCCACTAGAGACCAAATGAAGTTGACAAATTTAGTTCACTGTATAGCAATTGACAAGGAGAAAAACATGTACCGCATTGTAATCTAAAAAGGCAATGAAATAACAAATGTAAAACAATCCAAGACGCAATCTAAGTGCATGATTTTTGCACAAAACAATAAACAAAAACAAAATATGATATATAGCAACAATTGACAACCACTGAATTACATGCCCCAAACCTGAGACAGACACTTTCAAAATGAGGCATGATGGTTTAACATGTTTGCTGCACTAACTCCTCCTCTAATTAAATACAGTGGGTAAGTGTCCGTTCAAAATAAAAACTATTAAAAAATCAGTTGAAAAGGGCTAATTTCTGCTCTTGGGATAGGTACTTGATTTATTGTGCCTTGGATATATTCCCGTTTCCATTCTCAATTTTATTAACTAATTAGAATGCAACAAAGCAGAAAACAGCTTCCAGAAACACAGAGTGGAAAGGACTAGAACTTTCTTCTTTCCATTTAGAAATCGTTTGCATATTCGTGTATTGCAATGAAACTATAACAAAGAAAGCTATACCTGACTATAAACTGTCAGTATATTCAGTCAGAATATGAAATATTGTTTTAGCTCTATTTTTCATGATAAAATTAACAAGACAAAGATTTCAAGCAACATTATTTTTTCTTTTATTTAGACATGCCATCATTTTATTTTATTTCAATTAAAGGATTTTATTGACTTCAAATATTAATATACTTTCCAAAATACTGATAAATTCATTGAAACATACATATAACTGTATATTTATAATTTGAATCCCATGGGATTTCATTTTGTCCCATGGGATATTAAAAATCCAATGTGTTAATTATAGTCCCATGGGAAAACAAAAATCCTATGGGACTATAATTATCACATGGGACCCCAAAAATTCAATGGGATAACGATCAATCCCATTGAATTTTGCCCTGTCCCATGGGATACTGAAAATCCCATGGTTTTTTTTTTTTAAATCAAATTGCAAAATATATATTATAGCAGAAAAGCTAGGAACTTATTGAATCCCATGTAATTCCGCATATTTTGTTTAAATACATGACACTGTAGCTCTAATGAGAGGCGGCGACGGATTTGCAAATGAGTGTTTTGCAAATGAAAAGTGTCCAGTGTAAAGAAGGTACAAAATCTTTGCTCTAGTTCCAGGCTATAATAATGAACCAAGTGCTATGATATATGAATATAACTAATACTATGTAATAAATCATGTATAGTGTAGCGATGTTTTCAGGGTCATAAGATGTAAGAAGATCGAAAAAAGATGGTATCCCGACTATGAGAAACAAAAGGTAAATCGCTTTATATATGTTGCAGGCATTTTCTTAATTTAGGCATTTTGTAAAATGACTAAAAATTCAGGCAATTTATAAAATGCCTTACCTTGACAGACATTGTACAAAATTACTAAACATACCTATTCATTTTGTTAAATGAAAAAAAAAATAACAAATTACCTGTTGTTCAGTTTCAGGCAATTTGTAGAAGTAAATCATTGTGATGCATATGATAAAAGTAGATTAAGGTGGTACCTAACACTACAGGGAGATAACTCTGTAAAATCAGCAGAACGTTTTAATGACGTTGTGTTGTTAAGGGAATATTAAGCTTCTCAATGATCAAAATAAGTGTTCGTCAAACTGCTATATAACCAGTGTATTTTTTCTGATTAAACGGTTGGTTCAAATTTTTTGAAAATTTATTATTTTTGTCAAAGCATCATAGTAAATATTTTGTCAAAATTTGAAGAAAAATAAACGAACCAAATTAATTTTAGTTAAGGTGTTGGGTACCACCTTAAACACAACATCTTGCAACGAAAACAACTAATGGTTCGGTAGAAATTTTTTTTCTCAAAAAAACAGCTGGGAAGGTTTGTAAGTCATATGATATGTTCTTTATAGTGAAACTACGCTAAGAATGTACTCGTTCTGTATTCCAGATACTAGAAGTAAATTAATGATTATTTTTGTCAAAATGGCAAAAGGACAAATTGTTCTGTCAATAAACAAAATTTACAATTTATTTGTTTTAGAAAATCTAGATTCAAAACCGTAAAGTGAAACATATGAAGCAGAGAAAATGAAGTTTGTTTCTTATAAATCGATTGCTGTTTGTTTGCTTGCTTTCAGTAGCACATGTGTCATACATTTTAAGATGTGAACATATGTGTTATTTCGTCAGTGGATTGACCTGGATAAAGGATTTTGCACTGCTGCTTGTATGGAACTCCATACCTGTATTAGGTGGCATGTTCTATTATATGCTGTTCGTGGATATTTCATTATATTAAGGTGCTTTTTTTATTATGAGAAGGTGCTTTTTATTATGTGATAGTGCTTTTGTATTATAAGAAGGTGCTTTTCTATTATGTGATGGTGCTTTTGTATTATAAGAAGGTGCTTTTTTATAATGTGATAGTGCCTTTTTATTATAAAAAGCAACTTTATAAAATGAAATATCGACAGCATATAATAGAATATGCCACATAAGACAGCTATGACGTTCCATATGCTTGCAATTGCAATGAAGGTATTTTGGATATCCAAACAAATTCCCCTCTACACCACACAAGGCCGTGTCTTGTTGTGATGCAAATACATTAGTATCTAAATTTTCACTGGGAATTCATTGGTCTTCGACATCTGATGGATGAATGAGATAGTAGTGACTGTGGTAAAAATCTCGACAAAGAAATATAAAAAGTAAAAACACAAAAATACTGAAGTCCGAGGAAAATTCAATCGGAAAGTCCCTAATCACATGGCAAAATCAAATGACAAAACATATCAAATGAATTTAAGAATGTTTTGACCAGATAAGCGTCTCCAAGAATAGATGCATCGCTCGTCATGGGCAGATCTCAAAAGTTAAGCTAATCATAAAAAAGTACTTTGATTTTTGTGGGAAAATATGTAAAACAAGATATTCATGTATGACGTATGTGCTTATTGCGAAACCCAATGTTTAGCATGTTTAGTGTTTATCTCAAAGTTTAAGATAATGAAAGACCTGAATGTGTGATGATTCAGATTTCACCAAATATGGTTGAACAATGTATCTACAAAAAATCCGGATGAATATTGTGTAACAGTTCTGTCATCCAAACATGCCTAAATTTAGAAAATGCCTGTAACATATATACTTAAATCTTATTTACTTACCATTCAGCAACCAATTGTCTTTCTCTTATGTAAGTTTTGTTGTCTTTTATGATCTATTCTGTTTATTTCTATTCCTTCCAAAACAGTGCTGTTTTAATTCCTACAAATAACAAAACATAATATAGATGTCAGGAAATTTTATCATTCAAATGCTCTACCTTAAAAAGCCATTGTCTGTATTATTCAATGTTTTTTATACGATTCATTAAAACGTTTGGTTGCTGGAAGGATGTTTGATATCATGTTGGAATCGTTGAAGGAAGAAAGGGGTTGCTACTAGGCTAACATATGGACTGATACTTACAAGTAAAATGTATATAGTCTATGAATTCGAATCTATCATAAGTCAAGCTCAATCAGACATGCCCAGCCCCCTTTCTCCCAAAACCTGCCTCGTTTTACAACTTACAATGTGGTCAAGGTCATATGAAATCTGACAGATAGATATACAAACTAAAAAATCATTCCAAACGCCAACTGCGGTGACTGACCCTATTGCTACTAGTAATTGTTATAAGCCGAACCACAAAAACTAAAAGTTGCTCAATGAACAATGAAAATGATATTAATGTGATATCAACCTGGCTTGAAAAAAATCATTCTATACATCACATAAAGTTGACCTACTGCTTAACGGTAGAAAACGACACCATAATCACGTAAATTTAACCTTAATGCCCGACACTAGAAAAAGTTAGAGGTCAGGTGAACACTATCTGACCGACATGTAGGCATTGCAAGGAACCCATAGACATGATATATATAAGACAAGATAAATTCATATGTTTAACATTTCGCAGCGGTATAATACTTTTACTTTGATTATTCATCCTTTTTTATACTCTTTGTATTTACATTGTATCATAGAACATTTATTCGTTCATTGTGTGTTAATTTGTGTTAATACGTTTTGTGATTGAGTTAAGCCATTCCAATTGATATTTATAGTGTGTCTTTCTATGTTGTGATGTTACACTATTGTTTCAGATAAGGGAGAAGGTTTTGTACCATTAAAACGTTTAATCCCGCTGCAATTGTTTGCACCTGTCCTAAGTCAGGAATCTGATGTTTAGTAGCTATCGTTTGTTTAGGGTGCTCATAAGTGTTTCTCGTTTCTCGTTTTTTTATATAGCTAAAACCGTTGGTTTTCCCATTATACACCAGTATTTTTTTAGCCCTTTATAGCTTGCTGTTCGGCTCGACCCAAGGCTCCGTGTTGAAGACCGTACCTTAACCTATAAGGGATTACTTTTATAAATTGTGACTCGGATGGAGAGTTGTCTCATTGGTACTTATACCACATCTTCCTATATCTATTTGATTAAAGTGTCACCATTCATTACCGTATCTGTATAAATGTACATTAAGTTATAAAAAAAACTACCATTTAGTAAAAGGATGCCAGCCAAAATCGACACTAAAATTAAAACAAATATCTAATACATACATCCATAAAAGGACAACTCTTTTACATGTAACAAGTATTTCGTAAATAAATACATATATATAATTTTTAAATAACAGCATGTTTTCGTCGGTAATAAGAATTAAGAAAAATTTACGGAATAGTTGTTTCATTCGTAATTATAATAAGTGAGAAATTCACATTATATAAAAATTTTGTTTTCAAGCATTCTCGGAACCATGAAAATGAGATCAAAGGGCAATGGACATATATAAACTTCGTTACATAATGTAACTGCATATAAAGTATGAAGCATCCATGTGTTCTTCTTTCTGAATTATAAAGCTATGCACAGAATAGTTTACTCCGCCGCCACCGCCGCCGGAAAGTAATCCCTATGTCTGGCATACTGCTATTAACTACTCCGACATTTTGTCGTAGGTAGGGACAAAAACCAGTTCGAAAGAACTAAACTCTACAGACCTGCACAAATCACAAGAAATAAAAACGATCTAAAAGACACAAAGAACTTATCTAAGGGTATTTGCAGCAAGGATAGTCAATACTAACTACAGTGACATTTAGTATAATAGACTGTCCCTGATTGCAGTTAGAAAACAACTAATAGCTGTCAACTGTTTTTCCTATGAAAACTATAATTTTGGTTAATAAAAAATTATATATATATTTTGGCTATTCTTTTTACATAAAAAAAAAAAGAAAATAATGGTGTATAAGATTATTTTGTCATAAAAAAGAAGAGCCAAAAAGATTTTTTTTTCTTACAAAAATGAATAAATTTGATAAACACAATAAGGAATTATATATTTTATATACGTGTGCATGCAAAACAAATTTGGTTGTAGAAGGGTCTAAATACAGCACAAACAACATTTTCCAAAAAGACCAAAAGAGTGAAAAAGTATATTTTAACAAAACGCATTCGACTAACAGGTAGGACAAATGATGTTCTCAAACCCTGCTGACTGCCATTAACGATTGCCAAATAAATTGATCACAAAGATGTAACAAAACGAATATATTATATATAAATAAATTTAATACCAAACAGAAAACAATAAACTTGCGGCAAAGATGGTAAACCACATAAATGAGGTGCTTAAATTTTTTTTACACCATATCCGGATTTCGACAATAATGTCTCTTCAGTGATGTTAGGGATCGAAAAAGTATTTGGAAGGCCATATAATTTATCTCAATTTAGGATAGACTCCTAAATTTTAAAGAGTCGAAATATATATAAGAAAAAAAAGATTTCCGTAAGAGTCACTAAAAATTCATACTTGTTAATGCAAAGCTAATTTGACTGCAGAAAAAGAATACAAGTGTTCTTCGAAATAGGCTTAATTTGTAATAACCTATGGAAGCTCTTCCGGTTTTTTTTATCTCCTCCATTGTCTAGAACGAGACCACTTCAGCTGCTACTTTTGAAATTTCAAATACAAGTAAATGAACATTAAATATAAATATCTCGTTGATTTGACCTCAAAAATCAGAATGATGAATGATAATTTTTCAGATAAATCTATGTATTTGAATGGCAAATATAAGGTATGGTAAAACCTACGTTATACACGTATTGTGTTCTATGAACAGTTTTGAAATTTCCTGTATGAGATGAGGCTGTCGAATTAGTAGCATCTTTTAGCTTTTATCGCCCTCAATACGCTTGAAATATTGGCCAATTGACATTTTCCATTTTCAAGTTGAGGAAATCAGCCAGCATGTTGAAATTACCCCCCTACTTTTTCCTCACCAGTTAGGATCAAAGTAATTTACCAGAACCGCGCATTAGCCTTTAATATGAAATTGACATGATTAAATAGGATTGTATTGAATTAGAACCTTTTCTTAGACTCTATAATTTGTAGAAACCTTTTAAACTGTTCTTGTCAAAAAAGCTACCAGACAAAATATTGCTTGTAAGCGTATTACAAGCAAACTAACATTTAACAACAAGTCATAAGTCATATAATTTCATCGAAATTAAGTGTCAGAATGTGTTGATGAGAAAATAAAAAAAGAAGATGTGGTATGATTGTCAATGAGACAACTCTCCATATGAGAGCTAATAACGCATAAATTAACAACTAAAAGTCTTGGTTTTGTTCCGTTACTAACATAACACGAAAATAATCTGGAAAATATAAAGGGATAAATATTTACCTTGTATATGTGGATTTTCAAACAGCTTCAAATTCAAATCCAATGTTTCTTCTTTTAGATATGTCTGACGACAAAATACTATTTGTAACACAAATTAAACATTAAACCAATGAAAACCCATAATACAAGACACACCCTCGGTACAAAAACTACTCACAAAGTGCATTTGATCACAGACTTTGTTGATCAATTAACTTTCAATCAATTTGAGAAAATTAGTCTACGGACAAATTATAATAAAGAACGAACATTCGTTTTAAAACTAAATAAGAAGTAAGGGAAATATTTTCAGCATTTTTTTCATTACAACATATATATATATGTAATTATATATATTTCAAAAACTATCGAAGTCTTGAATACGAACTAATCGCTGAAATTGCCTCAAATTGACGTACACTATAGATATCTAGATTGCATTACGGCATGGATCAATAGAAGTCCAATGTCCCCAGTCTCCATCAAATGACCTACGTTTCGTGTTGTTCTTGCCTAGAATGTGCATGAAATATTTGCAACTGGACAAATATTGAATAAAATACTATTGTTAAAAGTAACAAATGAATCAGTATATCAATATGAAATGGAAGAGGGGGGACGAAACAAATCATATTTACAACAAAGCCATACCAGATGACTGAGGTTTACCGAAGAATGGGGTAACTTGGACTTTAAACGTCAGCCGATATTTAATTATTTATGTACACAAGTTGGCGTGCAAAAATCAACAGCCTCCTCGGAAATACTGATAAACTCGTTTCCCTTGATAAGAAAATTGAGTTACCTCCCCTTTTTTAGTACGAGTTGACTTTCTTGACCGAACTAATAGTTCAGTATGAGTAATACATATGGGATGTATAAATACGCAGTCATCTCGACCAGTCGGAATAGGGTGGTTAGTCCTGGTGCTATGGGTTACTCGGTTTGATAAAGAAAAAATAAAAGGTTGTTGTTCTAATATGCAATTGATCTATAACTGAATTGGTCGAGTTAATTGATGATGGCTTTCCGTCTTGTGTAAAATATTTCATGCATTTTCATGACGTGTATGTGATTAACAGTTTATACGCCGATGGTCTGCTCGTTGCTAGCTTCCCGTCCTGTAGCAAATATGTCATGCATATTTTAGGACGTTTATATGATCAACAGATTAATACGCCGATGTTCTGATGTAATAAGATGTATGGTATATAATAACATTACAGATATATTTCATATGATTGATTGGTGTTTAACGCCACTTTAAGTCTTTTGTTACTATTTGTGCCGCTCAGTTTTTATTGGTGGAGGGAGCCGGAATGTCCAGATAGAACCACATACCTTAATGTTTTAAAAGAATCCGTACTCTTGGTTGGCAGACTACAATCGCGAGGCATTATACAATCTAATTTATTTCCTAAATAAATGCAACATTCATTTTACTGTACGTGTTTCGCATTATAACGTCACCACAATTTTCGTGATAGGAAAATAAACGAAAAAAGCTCGACATTTTATAGTTGTTCCATATAACTGTAATTTTAAGAATTAGATGCTTCTTTACGTAATTTTATTGTGTTGTAAAATCGTTGACCGTGTGCTTCATACATATAAATCCGTGTGCTTCTGTAAAAAAAAAATTCATCCCAATAAAATTACAAAAAGCATTTTTCAATTCTTAAATGAAAAAGGTTCGTCTTAAATTTTCAGCACATTCGAATTTATTACACACTAAAACATGCAATACGAACTAAAATCCATACCATACATTAATATAGAAACAGAATTCTGAAAATACATAAAGGCGAGCGTAGCAAGGCTTGTAATTATTGATGTTTATTATCGGTTTATCTAACATCTTCTTAAGAAACAAATCTGGTGACGTTTGTTTTATATCACTCAAACAACACGTAAATAGATAAAGATACCATTGGGATATGATCTATAGATTCATTGATTGGTGTGTAACGACACTGCAAGCACTGTTAATGATATTTCGTGGCCGGAAGATTTAGTTGGACTATTTAGGTCATTCGGTCACCGATGCCCCTCATGGACCCTAAGTCGGATGGTTGTCTCTTTGGCACATTCCCCATTTCGCTTCTCAATTTTATTATATTTTAATGCCAAATAAAAAAAAAGTGCCTTTTGAGAATAATTTCAACATTTAAGTCAAAGCCACACAGGGGGCATATTAATCACAAAATGTTGAATATAAATGAGATATGAATTCTAAAATTGACAATTTAATTTCAGTAATGTTTCTCGTTTTTTATATAGATTAGACCGTTGGTTTTCCCGTTTGAATGTTTATACACTAGTCATTTTTGGGGGCCTTTATAGCGTGCTGCTCGTTGTTAGCCAAGGCTCCGTGTCGAAGATCGTACATTGACTTATAATGGTTTCCTTTTGTAAATTGTGACATGAATGGAGAATTTCCTCATTTGGTTCTCATGCCACATCTTCTTATATCTATTTTGTCCTGATTATGGTTAAATGTAATCAGTAATTACTCATACTGGTTGCAATTTGCCAAATTACCTTCAAGAATTTATTATCATGCATGTCCCACATCTGATAATTACATTTCTATCGTTTTGATTTGAAATAAGTTCACATAATCAAACATTTCTTTCACCTATAATTTCTTTGTTGTATTATCAATTTTATTTTGTTGTATTAAACGTTACAGTGGTCCAGCAGCAATATTCAAGGAGAAAAAGGCAAACGAATGTAAGCTTTCGAAAAATTCTTCTTTCTGAATTCATTTGTATACTTTTCTGGTGCAATTGGCCTTTGAATTAATCAACATAATCTTGTCAATTCTGTCAACTACAATGAATATATATATATTATACCAGATATTCGTTTTGCGATATAAAAAGACTTGCAAGTACATTCTATTGTTGAGAAGTGTTGATTATGGGAAGCAATTTAACTTTCAGTGGTAAATATAACCTGCATATCAAGACCAGAAAACATCCAGTGGCAAGTATTACATATATATCAAGACACGATAACATCCAGTGGCAAGTAGTACATATATATCAAGACACGATAACATACAGTGGCAAGTATTACATATATATCAAGAGCAGAAAACATCCAGTGGCAAGTATTACATATATATCAAGACACGATAACATCCAGTGGCAAGTATTACATATATATCAAGACACGATAACATCCAGTGGCAAATATAACATCCATAACAAGACAAGTTTACATTCAGTGGCAAGTTTAACATGCATAAGGGGCCTTTTATAGCTTGCTGTGCAGTGTTAGTCAAGGCTCCGTGTTAAAGACCGTGCTTTGACCTATATATAATGGTTTTAAAACTTGTACAGATTGTGACTTGGATGAAGATCTGTCTCGTTGGCAGCCATACAACATCTTATTATATCTATATCGAGACAAGATAACATCCAGTCGAAAATATTACATGCATATATATCAAGACAAGATAACATCCATTGGCAAGTATTACATGATTATCAATACATAAAACATCCAGTTACAAGTATTAAATGCATATCAAGACAGGTTAACATCAGGTGGCAAATATTACATGTATATCAAAACAAACTGTCGATACCTGTATCGTGGCATTACACAAGGTCATGTTTTCTCTGACTGTTTATAACTATATTCATCGGATGTTTGACGTGTATTGAATTTTGATTTAGTCTCAGATGCAGGATATGTCTTTACTAGTAGTTGTAATTGAACTTGCTGTCAGTAACCGCTAGTACTCTCAGATCGGTACGCAGTATTATTTTATTATTGGGATGTACAAATACCCGGTCACGTACACTCTGTGGTTTTATTATATGTATTTCTATTTGTATCCATCTGAGGAGTTTAGTCTTTTTCAACTGATTTTTAAAGTTCGTTCTTATATTGTACTGTTACACCACTGTCCCGGGTTAGGGAAGGGTTGAGATCCAGCTTACATGTTTTACCCCCGCCACATCATGTATATTTGTGCCTGTCCCAAGTCAGAAGTCTGTAATTCAGTGGTGGTCGTTTGTTGCTATGTAACATACATGCATGTATTTGTTTTTCGTTCATTTTTGTACATTAATTAAGACAGTTTTCTCGTTTGAATTGTTTCACATGTGTCATTTCGTTGCCTTTTATAGCCGACTATATTGTATGGGTTTTGCTCGTTTTTTTAAGTCCATACAGTGACCTATAGTTGCTAATTTGTCATTTGATCTCTTGCGAAGAGCTGAATCATTGGCAATAATACCACAGCTCCTTCTTTTATATTTTAAAAAGATATATAGAAAAAAAGACTTAATTAGTTTATTAGAGGCTTATTAAAATTCCTTTGTTGATTAATGTATCATTGACATTTTTCTGAATTTTCTTCAGTTACCTATTCTGACACCGGCCTAAGACTTCTTTTAAACTGTGTTTTACTGTGCGTATTATAGTGTATTGTTTTTTTCACTATTGGCTATAGGTATACGCAGAGGGGGAGATCTAAAAACAAACATGCTTAATCTGGCCGCATTTTTTCACCTGTTTCAAGTCAGTGGCCTCTGGCCTTTGTAAGTCTTTAATTTGTATATCAGTAATTTTATTTTTAATGTTTTGAATGAACACCGAAAGGTTTTTGTAGCTTTAAATTATACATAGAGTTTTATTATACCGAATTTTTACAGAAACTGTTATATATACAATACATCTAAATTTTGATTATATTTTTTCTTTTGAGTTATCCCCCTTAGACTATGACGTGCAAACTATATATCCGAACTGAAAATTAGAATCAAACATTAATTACGATTTTCATATTCAGACAAGTTATTAATTATTCCCAGACAACATTACGTCAACTGTTTATTCTTCTTGTAACTTCTGAAATCTTCGAAATAGATGTTTACCAGTATGAAACAAATAATTCAAGGTTGGTCATTGTTGAAATGATCATCTTCCATATATCCAAATATGAACCTAGTTTATGTAATTTAACTCTCGGACAACTTATCTTGCAAAGTATTTTTCATGAAGTTTAATGTAGAGAAAAAATAGTTGGATAGAACAGGTACATTTAAAGAAACGTTTCAATAGTTCGGTGTCTTATTTTTCTATGAGTTTTCTTTGGATCTAGTGGTAAGACATTTCCGTCTTTGACAAAAACTGCTCAAAAAGATGAAAAGGTTCATAGTGTACGACTATAAGGTGGTATCATTTAATGTGTTTTTCCTACAATTACAAAATAAGTGTACTCATTGATTGTACATGTCGTGTACAATCTGTGGATGTTTGTGGAAGTTTTACAGACTTTTTAAAAATATCCATATTTTGACATAAATCTTCTTTCTCCACTTGATAGAAGCTCATTTTTGACTATAAATCATCTTTGTATTTCTTTCAATTTTGTAAACTTTTACCTAACATTAAGCACTGTCCTCTTTAGCCTAAAGATGCAAATGAGTCTACTAGATTGAGCGATTTCAAATGTTTGGCTTTTCGCTCAAATCAAATTTTAATTTCCTAAAATAACTTCGAGTGCTCTTATATAATCTGTGTGTCAATGTTATTTTAAGACATGCAGTCGTACAAATAAAATATTGAATCTTGAATCTACAAATATGGCGATGATAAGCTTAATTATAAACTACGTCCTTGTTTTATCTTATTGTGTGGAAAGGTTCAACAAAGACTGTCCCTGACCTATAATTGTTTACTTTTTACAAATTGTGACTTGGATCGAGAGTTTCAACTTGTCTCATTGGCACGTATACCACGTCTTCTTATATCTAACATAAACACTGATAAATTGTACCAAACTTATGAACACATCATAAATAAAAAAAATGTTTTATTTTAGCATTTTTAATAAAGTTCTTGAAAAACAAGATACATAAATGAAGCTGTATACGCCTAAATGATGTTATTTTTCTTTCATCAAACTCTTCATATTCTTAAATAATATATTATTATCCCTAAAAAGTATCCTTTTTATTCTCTAAAGAAAGTTTCTTTCTTTGAAAAAAAAAGCGTTCGTACGAGCTGAGAAAAGTTTCAAAAGACGAAATTTGATAATCGATTAATTACATATAATAAATATAATTAGAATAATTAGAATTATATAAATACAAATCCTTATAGTATCAAACAGATTTCCGATTTCCACTGTGAACACGGATCTACGTCCTCCGGCAACATATCACATTTCCAAAGACAGTCGCCGCGATTATCATTACCCTATGAAATTATCTATAAGAATTTTGATTAGTACATATGTCCCATCTGGAAGTCATTATTCGCTGAGCATTATCCCCTACTGTGCAAAGTGTTTCACAGTTAACTACGAAAACATTGATTGTTCGACAACTTGCAGAACAAGCAGACGTTTTTGTCACTCTATTCACGTGCAACAGTGCATTTTTGTGCACACACTGCAATCGTCTGTATATTTTACAAATTGTTAAGAAAATATTTCCGCAATTTACCATTTCTTCAAACTGATATGTTTATATGATATAGATAAGTTGAATTCAATATTAGGCGGGAAAACAAGTGTCGTTATTTGATAAACATCGTTTTTTATGAGTGACTTTTGGAATTTACTATTCGCACTGAATTGAATGTGATATACATATGGTAAGTTGTTATTATAAGTAGTGTTAGAGATAGGTTACTCTGATAACATAAATAGCATGCATATCTCGTATACGCCTGTATTCGTCACTTGAGATTTTTCGCTACATATTTCTATTAAAAAATACATGTCTAAATTTTTTTGTGGGATCAATTTATGTTGGATTTTAATCAATTTGGTACCCTAGAAAGTGAATTGGTGCATCTTTTTTGCACATGTTTATTAATTTGTTTAAAGCATTTTGATACTTTGGTGATTTTAATTCAATTTTTTTAGGAAATTTGTTTTTATTTTAACTATTAAGAACACATTCTAAATTTGAAAATAGCAATGCAATCACAAAACCTTGTTGACTGCATTGTTCCCTCTTCACTCCCCATTTTTGTTGATTTATTTTTCACTTGGTACTTGGAACGTGAACCATCTTTTACATGTTTACTCACTTTTCATAATATATTCATAATAAATATATATTTAACCAAAACTTTATTTTAGCAGACTGTGTGATAAAAAAAATGGAAAAAAGAGGGGTTAAATGATTAAACACACACCAATATTACATCAACTTTTGATGTATGACTTTTTACATTTATATGTTTTTATTCACAATTCAGTCGTCATAAAGTATGTTCAGATATATAAATGTTAATTTATCAAAATTGTCACAAAACTTTGAGAAACGAAGGTGTCAGTACAAAATTAAGCAAAGGTTATACCTACATGTACATGTATCATGCCTTTTACACAAAACAAATGCCTACAAGGGACGGATCAAAGTTTGTTGAAAAACTATGCTATTATCTTATATTCATTGGCATTAAATAAAGTCTTCATAGTTTCTTTTAGAAATTTCTAAATGGTTAATTTCACCACTAGTAGCAATGAAATGTACATCAATGGGCGTTTTTCTATTGTTTGATTTTATTTATGTTGAGAAGAGAGGGATATATTTCCACCTTTATGTTTCCTGTCACATTTGTCAAGAAATGCCCATTGGGTCCTTTCAAAAAAGATACATGTAGAATGTGGTCAAAAGATCATCCTTTGAAAAAACCTTTGTCATCATTTGTGTAGTCCGGTTTGATCCATACGACATAAATATCAATGATCTAAGACTTATAAATGTAGTATATAAATAAAAATTTACTTTTAACTGACATCTTCGTACATATCCAATGTATCATACGTTTTTGGTCAAAACTTTTTTTTATTAAACTAAAAGAGATAAAGGATATGGAAATTTATGCCATGTTGTCAAACATATCTTCCATTTCTAAGATACGATCGTTTTTCCCTTACCATGCGACAGACGCACACACAAAGGTCCAAAGTTTTTGAAATGTTTGACTGCCTAAAATTTGAAAGTCCGCGTTATAATGTCAGTCCAAATGTCTGACACAATCGAGTAATTTTTTCAATAGAACTATACGATTGGACAGATAAAAAATAAATATTTGGACTTAAAAATTTCAATCAGATTCTATCAAAATGACCTATGAAACAAACTTATTTTTCAGGACTTAATCAGTTAAGTTAAAATATCACATTTAGTATTGAAAGTACATGTATGTCGTTCTTAACGTTAAAATAAAATAATGTTATAAATAACCAGACTCAAGCTAAATACAATAATCGATATGGATATATGTTTATACATATTCTTTTATGTAACAGTTGCTACAATATGTACATGTCGTGGAAGTGTTTCACACGGTATGTAATTATTACGAATCTAAGAACAGCAATATAATTAATATTATCCCTTGCGAGATACATGCTGCTACCATGCTTTATAAACTGCAAAGTCCATTAGAACCAACTCCTAAACAAATATATAATTCCCGACTTTGGACCTCTTGAAAACAGACAGACGTAGCGTAATCGATCTGGAACTTCAATGTTGCAAACATCCAGCCGATCCGCATCACTGCATCTTATCAGTTCTACGTTCATTATGATATGTGCAGTTCGATAATTTAATTACGCATCGCTGATAACATTTTTACATGTCTCATATGGTTCGATGATGTCTAAATCAATATGTTGATAGTCTGTTATTATTTTGAATTCTTTATTGATTGTTACACTTTCTCGTTTTAAAGTCACAATTCAAGGACAGGTAGTCTTTATCACAGGTAAGAAATATGTTTGTCAAGTCGCCGGTATCTTATGTAATAAACATGTCATGGCGGACGTCTAGTCTTTTTAAAAAGTGTTTAACAAGCAATTTTAATAGTATTATGTTTTTAAAAGTTCAACCGTCAACAAAGTTTCTTTGTTTACTTGCGTATAGATTCAGAGTTCGTAACTGACAGTTAAACATCCCGTTTCACTTTGTCGCCGAGATGCTATTTCAAAAGTATCTGCAACGTCAAAAAAACATTCTGCGCGAGAAGGATTCAAACTGCTCTAGTTGAAAAACGTCGAATAAGGGTTTCATCCGTATATATTCAAAGACAAGTAATTTTCTATATATAGTCCCATCATGACTAATCTATAGTCGGTGGAGTATAAAGTATTGAGCACAGAAACTACTGGACTAAAAATACATCAAAGTAATCATGACAATAACCATAGTCTATGATAAGTATACATTCCTCTGCTTAAGACTGTCGTGTAAAAGTAACAGATGGACAGGTAAGGGTGATTATGATGATAATAATGATGATGATGAAAAAGAATTAGTGTTTTACGTCCAGTGAGAAATAGTTGATGCATATATCAATACCAGAACGTGTAAATGTGATATGAAATGAACCCTGCATGGTTTGTTCAAGATCGAGACCGGGGATCGGACACAAGATTTCTCTCACGCGATACTTGTATATTATGTACAACGCGACCAACGACTGTGCGTTAGCCTCTTCTAAACTGGTATGGTGGGTTTTTTTTTCATACTGTGTGTTGTCATTTCGAATTTGGAAATTATGATACCGTATTTAGGTGTAATACCATTAAACCATAGTACTTGATATGGATATTATCTCATATGCATTGAAATGATATGTGACATTTTGACTGCAGTACATGTAGTACTGGATAAGATAAAACTTTTTTACTAATGTCAAGATTTTTTTTCTATGAAACAAGAAATTCTGCACATTTTTTTTAAAAGAGAAAAATTAACAGGAAGTCAATGATGGTATTACACCTTAAGGCCGTAAATATTTGTTCTCATTTTGTATACAGATCTGTTTTCCCTTTTTAATTTGGATCTTCTTCTCCATTTTCCAGAAAGGGAAGATTAAGGTGCCTCGATACATGTGTATTTTAGATTATAAAACATGTGCCAGCATAAACTAGAACAGTTTTTCATCTAAGGTCATACTTGCTGTTGATTGATGGACCAGTGAAAGTTTATTTGAATTTTAGAGTACATTTTAATGTTAATTGTATTTATTTTACATGTGTAATCTACATAGCAAGTCATGTATAAATCCTGCTTACAAGCACAAAAATTCAAATATGCATTTATAATATAAATATACGAAGCGATACCAGAATGTTTTCTCTTGACAAATGCGTTATAACTTATCATTAAATGGTCAACTTTGGACAATTTTTTTACCTTCCAAACTATCAAATATAATAATTCACCTATCTTTTTTTTTTGGCTACATAATTTTGTACTAATGTTTGTCAACAGGGATTTAATATAAGTGTTCTCCTCTTTGCAAAATACTTGATTGAACCCTCTTTTCATACAAACTATGATAATGCCGTCTAAAGAGAGAGGGGAAATGGAAGTCTTAAAATTAGTTTTGTGTAGATTTTGCCGTTTTCATTTTAAACATATAAAAAGAAAACATGTGGTATGATTGACAATGAGACAACTCTCCACAAGAGATCAAATAACACAGAAATTTATTGTGTCCGTTTTGGGCAAACATTTCCTCAAGTTTTTAAGTATTTCTAACCCTTGGTCTGTTACCTCATACATTTCAGCGCTCCTGTATGGTGAAGGGAATTTAACATCTAGAAAAGAGCATCAGCACATAATTTATAATTCGTTACTTTCTTTTTCTATGAACTTCACGCCAAAATTTGCCTTTTTATTACCACCTTGCAAATGAATGAATGTAAAATCAAAACAAGAATCTGAAGAATTATTTATAACATAAATTGACAAAAAATAATATAATTACATAAATTTGCATAACAGTTCAAGTTGCTTGTTGTATTTACTTTGATACATGTATTTGTTAGTTATTTAATTCAGTGAATAATCATACACTTTTGTAATACACCTATAATATCAATCCCAATTTCTTTATAAAATCTTTTATCATGTCAAATCTTGTGATTTTAATAGACAATGCTGTCATCCTGCGGCGAAAATCAAAGGTTTTTTGTATTACATAAAACTCTAGACAAACAATTACCTTTCAGTGCATATGCATAATACACAACTACCGGCGTTTAAAACAAGGTAAGTAAAAAATCTATAATTGCACTACTATACGAATTTTATGGGCATTTAAACGCCATACCGTGACGGGTTTTTAAACATTTTAAAAAGTCAACCTTCTTTACCATTGAAATTTAAATTTCTGACTGTATTTCGTAGGTTAGACTACTCAGTGTATTGGGGAGAAGCTAGCGGAACGGATATCATTGCTTATCAATGGAGCATAACCCAAGAGGTACGTCCGAATAGTGTTTAGTGAGACCCACATTCCTGTTTTGATTGGTAAATACTGATTCATTCATACATAAACTATTGTACAGATTTATTTATTGAGAGATTTAACCACTTCTCACTACTGTGTATTACATATAGCGTGGGTGACATTTACAGAAGACCGGTGCATAAATTTACTTAACAGTGGCCTGGATTTATTATGTGAGGCTGGATTCATAGGATACCAGACTGCTGTATAAGAAATTCGGAATAATACCGTCAAGTGCAAACCAATTCAAATAAGAAACCTTGGAGTACATATGTGAAGCTAAAGTTAAAGGATACCAGACTGTAGTATAAGAATTTCGGAATAATACCGTTAAGTGCAAAACAATTCAAATAAGGAACCTTGGAGTACATATGCAAATTATCTAGTGAATTAAATCAAAGATTTTTACTACTATAAAAGGTAATAAATACTCAATTGGACAACTTGAGGTAACAAAGCCAAAACTTTTGAGATTACGTGATAAGAAAACTAGTTTATTTAATCTTTAGGCTTACACGTAAACATTTAAACTTCATTAAATTTGTTGTTTATGTAAACAATTCGATAGTCTGTAGCGATTTTTTTAATTGATCACTTGTGAAAGTTTCGTTTGTTTTTGATTATATAATGAAATCCATTTAAATAGAGAAATCCAAAACTTCATTGATTTTTTAAATATGGGTTTGTTCCTCTTTATTGTTTATTAGGGACACTGCTTTTTGCAGTCCCTTCGGACTCTTTCGGCATGAACGGTCAGAAAAACTCTTATACTCGATTCCCAAAATGGAATGCCTGTGTCAATGCTTCCATTGCTTTCGAATTCAGAACGGATCAAGCTGATTCCCTACTCATGTATACGGACGACAAAGGCGACAACGTAACAAATAATTTCTTTATGGTCGTATTAGAAGGGGGGAGTGTGGTATTAACGTACAAAATTGATGATAAGATGGACGGCAGTATTAACATCAAGCTCGGACCTGGGCTGAACGACAATCGTTGGCACACTGTTAAAGTTCAGAGAAACCGTCTTGAGACCATTCTGACCGTGGATCAGAACTCCGATAGTAGGATATCTTTAGACGAAGATATTCATTTTGCTCACATCCCTGAAAACAACGATGTATTCTTTGGTGGTCTTCCGCAGGATCACTTCCGAACGAAGCTTAGATACTTGGCACTGCCATCTGTTATGTTTAAAAATGTTTTCCGAGGTGACATCCGAAACGTTCTTTATTACAACTGCACCTGTAAGCCTGTTCGAGGAGAGATGCTCGACAGCCGAAACGTAGATAATCGTCGACCTGAAGCTTGTGCGGCCAGAAACCCGTGTGGTGAGGCTCTGTGCATTAGCTCTGATAGAGGGTCCCAGTGTAAAGTGGTAGATACCGGATGCGGAAGTGGTGAGTTCTATTTTTTTGGTTAGGCGATGTCGGGAGTAGAAGCAACCAATGTCTCCTCTTTGCGAACAAGAAGTTTTCCTTTTCTTTTCTGTTTCTATTCTTTTTTTATTTTCAGTATTGACAATTAGTGTTGCGTTAGGAGAAAGCTGAAAAAAATCAGGCTTCAGTAAATACATTTGAATAACCCAAAGACACAGACTAAAGAATATTGAATAAAACATACAGAATATAGGCCCATAATATGAAAAATAGACACAAACAAAGAAAAGAAAACAAAAGGGGGCTAAAACTCAATGGAAAGAGGTCATAAAATTAAGAATAGCAAGAGAAAAATGGCCCAAAACAATTAAAGATTACAGAACTAAGGACCCCTCATCAAGACTCTCATAACTTACTGTGGACACAAATTAGATTGAAAGTTACTTTGCATTTTATTTAAGATAGTATTTAAAATTGCAGATATTATACATTACTGTATTGTGTATGAGTTGGGTCCCTTTGGGGATTGTGGTATTCAGAGGTATCAACACCATGTGCCAGCGTATAATATTCACTTTCTTGAACATTTCTGACCAAAGATGTTTGATCTAATCATCTGCACCTTTCAATGATGTTTTTGCTTAGATGACAAAAACAAAATTTTCACTGTAAATTTATATCCCATTGAGGCTATTATATCACAAAAAAGATATTATATAACCAATATTGGGTAACTGACTCTAACCTCTTAATATTGAATTAACTGCTTGTTAAAAAAAAATAAGCATTGAAATATGAACTTGTTACACAAATCAGTGGACAAAAACTTTTAACTGTTCTTTAAACTGATAGAATAGCTCGTTAGGATCCGCTAATTGACCCTTTTGTAGTGCTTACAATTTGGGTGCTTTATTAAAGATAATTACGTAAGAGCTTTGGAAGTGTTGTGAACAAAATATCATATAGAATATACAAAATTTTCTCCTTAAAATGATTTATATAAACCGTCAAATGGTTATACAAGAACGCAACTATTCGTAATGCATTTTCCATACTAAGGGTATACCTGTGGTGTTCTGTTTTTATTTCTAAAAACTACACAAATTAGGATCAAACGGGTAGCAGTTCCTTTTACTAAAAATACCAGTTTTGCATAATAACCCCAAAATTATACATCGGGGCCTTTTATAGACGACTATGCGGTATGGGCTTTGCTCATTGTTGAAGGCCGTACGGTGACCTATAGTTGTTAATGTTTGTGTCATTTTGTTCTTGTGTGGATAGTTGTCTCATTGGCAATCATACCACATCTTCTTTTTTATATGATCATATTTTGTATTACTCCTACGTGCAAAAATGGAAGATATTTTCTAAACTTTATAAAATGTGAATTTGATTTTCTCAAGTTTTAAAACCTAAATGGATAGAAGTTTTGGGTTAAAAGTAATTCAAATCCTGTATCATTCAATTAGAAGCCGTACATTCTATTCTGAGTACCACAAAGTTATACTAATATCATTCACAAATTTCATCCAAGAAGTCATATACATTGTGCTATTGACTCAGTTCCAAAATCATTAGCGTCTTGACTGCCAACAGAAAACATTTAATATCTTTCTCTTACTGCACATTATATACATGTTCTTATTTAATAGTAGATAAAATTAATCAAATAAATGTGAAATGCTACATTTTCGCAAGTAGATGTAATCTTTTCTGTCAAAATAAACACCTACCGTCCTTTTTCAAAACAATAGTTAACACATTCTTACACTATGATGTCATTGGATATGACCATATATTAATAGGAATAATATCAGGTATAATTCAGATAAACCAAATCGGAATAACGGTTTAGAAGTATCACTTATATCCTCCGTTCAAAGAACTTAGCATGAATGATCACTATGCACTATACGATCTCTCTCAATTGAAATGAAAATCAAGCATACTCGAAATTAAAATGAAATATCTGCCAATGGACTTCAGATGTTCGATTAATTAATCTTAAATATAATCATGGTCACTTGATTATTTGCTCATAATTATCTGGTAATGGCTGGTTGTCAATACTGCAGGTAGGAAGGCGAATAAAAGAGGTGGTCCCGGGGTTGGACCCACCTTTTTTCAACGTTGTAGCATTTGAATTGGGACATATATTTTGACCCCCCTTTTATCCTTGGTTGAGGACCCCTTTTATGGCTGGATCCCCCTGGTATTCATTGTAAATATACGAACAAAAGAGAGACGAAATATACCACAAGGAAATTCAAAACTCACAAGTCGAAAATAAACTGACAACGCCAAGGCAAAAAAAATATTAAAAGAGTAACAGTAATTGCAGATAACTGAAAGGGTTAGATCCTGCTCCACATGTGGAACATAGTAACACGTGAAATTATTATAAGTGTGTGTTGTTGCCAAAAAACAATTGAATTAGGTTTGTGAAACAAAAAAAAATCAAGTACATACAACTAACATACGTATAATAAAGGAAACGTTTCTGATTTGAATGACTGTTCTAAACTAAGAAATATCATTTAATCATGTTTGGTGGTGATACACTCATGGCATATGAATTTTAATATTTTTTGTGTACAATTTCCGGTCCTCAATAATACCGTACTCGCCAAATAGCTATTTACAATTAAACACTTTTTATTTTGATTATGAAAGTTCATATAAACATATTTTTACAGCATATTTAAACCGCAGACATAATTTGTACGCTTAATTTTTCGGTTCAGAGATTATGTTTTATAGACATGATTCACACTTGTGTAGGTTTTACATAATATACATGTACCTATTTACACATCATACATGTAGGTGCAGTTCGAAATGAAAACAAACTTAAGAATTGCAGCATAGACGTGTGTAGGTTTTACATAAAATACATGTATATTTTTACACATCATACATGCAGGTGTAGTTCGAAATGACAATAAAGGATCACAGCCTACACGTGTATATATGAAGAATACAAGGGTAACACCGTTTAACTCGAAGATATTGCCAAATTATAAGTAGTTATTCAAAAACTCATAAGAAAAATTTAAACATGAAAAAGGCTTCAATAAAATCGAAACCCAAATCTTCTGTCATACGTAAGCTACCAATCTGAATATATGCATGAGGTCGTGGATGGGGTTTACTGAATAGAGAATAATGCACCAAAAAAGTTAAGGATTTAAAAATAATAATACAGTAACGAATCACCCACTTGAGTCCTCATGTATTGTCTTTCAGATATAAACAATTTCTTTAGATTGCGAAATTTTAAAAAGGAAAAATTGTTCAACAGTTCTGTAGATACATGTATACTTAGTGTAGAACGACATTTTAATTTTTAAATTTGATGCACCGAAAGTTGTTTTACTTCTACATGTTTAAGTTTAATAAGAGTAAATACAATGAACATGTATGAGGTCGTGATTAGGGTTATCAGAATGCATAGGGAATAATGGTCAAACACATAAAGAAAAGAAACTTATTGACAAAAACAGTTAATGCACACATTCAGAAATGAATCCCCACATTTAATGAATGGCTATTATTTATTTTGAATTTATCGAACCATAAAACTAATTTTTGACTCTTCACATTGAATAATCAAAATAAAGTATTGCCATTCATTATAAATAAATGTTCATCAAAAATAAGACTCAAAGAACTTTTGATATTATTTATATTAATAATAACAACATACACACATGTTGGCGTATGAATACACAACGTCAGAGTGGGCGTGTCGCCATAAAAATTGGCAACATTGAAAATAAAACTAATAATTTTAACCAATCAGAAGACAGCAAATACACCAAATTTATTTATATAAATATATTGCCAATCAGATACAAATGATTCTTTTGGATTGCAAAGTTGTACAAAAAAAACCTGTGATTTAGTTTTGTTCAACAGTTCAATAAAGAAATATGGTATTATAGTGTAAACAACGACAAATCTTTAAGACATAGATGCAAAGTTGTTGAAAATATTTCAAGTTTAATGTAGATTTATCAGTTTTCAATTTTCACATTCGGACTTTGTTGCAAAACAAAGTAAAGGGAAAATGTCAGAATTATAGTTCTTCAAATTGCATTTATCACTTACAAGTACTTGTTCAGTTCGTTGTGACAGTCGAACATATCAACATGCGATGTGTATCACCATAAATACATTATATTTACATGTTTTATGTATAATTAATGAAGTGTCGAACGGTCACACCTGTTTAATATCTACCTACCTGTAAAATTATCTTTACAAATATTAGGATCAACATAGATTTAGGTCTAAAGACATTGAAGGTCTTTACTTACTGGGTATTAAGTATGACAAGTGGATTTAAAATGATTAACGTTTAGGCACTGCCCATCTTTTTAACAATGAATACGGCTTTATTATACGGTGTGTCGTAGGCTTTATGTTTGTTTATTGTTTTGGCATAAGGCCTATGCAATTGGTTTTCTCGTTTCACTATTTGTCTCAAGTCTGCGCCTTTAATAGCTGATACGGTATTGGGTTTTGTCATTGTTGAAGGCCGAACGATGACATATACTTGCTTGTGTCCATGCAGGTCATTCGGAGTCGGATGAATATTTGTCATATCACATCTAATTTTTTTTTTGCTTTTATGGGAGATCGTCCTTTTGAAAGAAAATTGGAATAAAAATTACAGAACAAAAAAACAGCTTATAAAACTATATTTCACAAAGTATATAATGCAAATTCTTGTCAAAATTTGATGAATCAACAACATTGTGCTTCTGAATTATGCATATAAACAACCTCATCTTTTAAACAAGTCATGCTTATCGAAATTATAAGTAGTAAAACTAGATTTAACAGTAGATCTAAAACTTTATATCACAGTTAAATCTACTGAAGCATGTCACCAACAGAGATACGTTGTTATTTATCTAGTATGAAATTTTGTCCGAACTCTATTATATTAGTTAAACAGGTGTAAAACTCTACATAAAGTCTGTTATATAAGACCAATAGGTATCAAAAAGGTGGGATTAAAGTGTACTATCATTTTAATCATTTAAACTTGTTTGAATCTTCGTTTGGCCGTGGACTTACGGGATGAAATCTTTTAAAGGGGCGTATTTCTTTGCCTCAAATCAATGATTCGTACATAAAATAACATAAAATATAGCGTTCCTTAACATCCGATTGCAATAAAGACCTGTCTCTTGCCTCCTGTTTTTGCAAAATTGTGGCCATTTAACTGAAAAGAAGAAAAAAAGAAAAAGAAAAATCAACTTGTACATTTTAAACGGTCATAGTTTATTTCAAAACAGAAGCAATACAGCTTATAGGTATATCATAAATATAAACATGGTACGTTTAGTCATGAAAATGCATATACTATTTGCCACTGGACATTACTTATTTCTTCTATCCCCACTTTTCACATGTTAAGGTTTGTATAGGAGTTCCAAAATTCAGAATAATAGGCAAAAGCTGCAGAAAAAGGCAAAAAGTAAAGAAAAGACAAAAAGGCCAAAAATGGTCACACAAAATAAAGAATAGAAAATAATAAGGTGCTGAAATATAAAGAATAGAGAGTTGTGGTCAAAATAAATAAAGTTAGAATATTAAAAAATGGTCTAAACAGTAAAGAAATCAATTACCCTTACTAGACTTTTGCTAGTTTCATGACTCTGTAGAATGTAGAATTCCTTCATTATCATTCACATTTCTGCACTCGTCTTTATGTATGAATATTCTGCATCGTTTTACCTGCATCTTTTGATGATGTTATATATGAACCATGTTAATATCATTAACACTATGATGATGTAGTAGATTAGTATATCAAAATGATTCGCTCATCTTCTTGTTACTTGGTATGTATCTACATGGTGCCAAATGTAACATGTAACATTGTATTGTACTTAACCCTTTACCACCAACATGTATTTACTTAATTGCCATAGATGTAACAGAATGGTACAGGAAAATACACGTGTAATGTTTTTGTAAAATCATGTATCGTATAGTTTTTAATTTCCGTTTCATTTGGTCACTTGTGGAGAGTTGTCTCATGCATAGGCGATCGTACCTCATCTGTTTATATCTTATCTCAATTTGTTTTCATGCAATTTTGTATGTCTTTTTTTTTTTTTTTCCTGTTTCCTTCTTTGACTTTATAACTTTTGATTGTTCCCTTTCATTGTATCTTCTTATATACTTAATAAACACATTTGTGTCATTTGAATAACTATTGAAGGGGTCAATTGGACGTGTGTCAATACCGCAGAATAAGACAGAAATTTATTGTCAATCTAAAGTGTTATGTTTATATTAAATCATATATCCTACAATCGGCCTAAATGCTTAAATTGTACTTGAAAACTCGAACTTTTTATTTCTTAAAGACACACTATATGGTATGTGAATAACTACAAAATACAATGCACACGTATGACAAATTATAATGCATGGAGTGTTAATAAAATTCATGTAAGAGACAAACCTAAGAATATATGATTTTACAATAGTGCAACAGTTAAGTATAATGTACAGATAGTATGAAGTGTCCTGTTATCCTAAATATGAAAAGTTTTAGTTACTGTTAACGTCAAAGTTCATTTTCGGGGTTATCTCCGACCGCAGTCCGCATTTTTTCAAAGTCGACCCCTTTAAAAATCTCGTGTTGTCCTGTTTCTAAAGTTTAAAAAAAATATATATATATATACATATTTTTCGGCAACGTTCTCGCTTTGTATGTTAGTGCTAGTCCTAGAAGGCTGGATAATTATTGATTGATTGATTGTTGGAACACATAGGATTTGTCGCGGTGAGATATTTTTCATGGAATTGTGTTTCGAAACCATTTCGAAGCCTACATGTATACAATAAAACGAATACAGGCTGAAAGCGAATGGAAGTACATTCATCTTTGATAGTTTGCTTTTTTTCCAAAAGCTACAGATATATTTCCTGTATGCAGAAGTTTGTATTGTCTTAATGTTTTGTTTCAGATACAATTAGTATCCATCATATAGTACTATAACTTGTACTAGCTCTTGTTCATACATCTGTTAATCAACCTATTTCAGAGGCTCTAATATATTATAAAGAAGGAAAGGAAGAAGGAATACGATTGAAAACTCTTCGTAAAATGAAAGAAAATAGGAAATTTTCATAGCATATTGCTAGTGGTTTTTTTTTCTTTTGAAAAGGCATTTATACATTGATAAAAAAAAGAAGATGTGGATATAGGAAGATGTGGTGTGAGTGCCAATGAGACAACTCTCCATCCAAATAACAATTAATAAAAGTAAACCATTATAGGTCAATGTACGGCCTTCAACACGGAGCCTTGGCTCACACCGAACACCAAGCTATAAAGGGCTCCAAATTACTAGTGTAAAACCATTCAAACGGGAAAACCAACCGATCTAATTTGTACTCCACAAGAGAACAAAATAACACAGAAATTAACAACTATAGGTCATCGTACGGTCTTCAACAATGAACAAAGCCCATACCGCATAGTCAGCTATAAAAGGCCCCAAAATGACAATGTAAAACAATTCAAACGCCCAGAGTCCCTATTCAAATAAAACAATTTTAAACACCAAGGTAAAGGATTTTTTTCGACTTCGGCGCGAAATAATGTCAATTTAAGGAGTCGATCCCATTGGGTCACCATAAACATACGATATCAGAGACGGATTTAGAGGATGCAGCGGCCCGGCTCCCCACGCATTATTGAGCTACACATCTGATTAATGTGGAGTTTGTTCCAAGTCCAGCATCTTACTCCTGAAAAGCTAAATATGTAAGCTCTTAACCAAACATTCCAAAATTTGAAATTCATTTTATTTTTTAAATTAAAGGAAGCCACCCAAAAATCTGAAGGTGAAAATTCTTCTTGACTCTTGATTCTTCTTCACTATGCATTAACCTTGTCTGAAAACAGTATTAAGTAGGCCATTGTGTCTTTGGCACTAACTCCACTCTCTACCTTGATGTTAGATCTACAAGTATACTATCATATCTTCTCTTTTCCATTAGTTTTAACGATCATTGATTGTGTTCAGTGATTAAAGTAGCACGCCAAGTCATCATATATTATGATGTACAAAGTATATACTTATATCTTTGAAGTTTTAGGTGCTTATTATTTATTTTTATGTTCAATATGAATTATTTTAAAAAAAAAACTGAAGACAGAATCTAAGACAAATGTTTGTACACTCTAAAAATTGTGTTTAGAGCCTAAACACTTTCCTAAACACATTTGTGAAACCGATTTTTGACATGTTTTAAATCTAAACATGTTTAATATTTAATGTGCTAACAGCCTAAACGTGTCAAGCTATAAAGTGCTTAGACTGTAAACATGTTTAGATGTAAAGTGTTTAGACTAGAAACGTGTTTTGCTTAAATGTGCTTAGACTGTAAACATGTTTAGTTGTAAAGTGTTGTATCTGGAAACATGTTAAGTTCTGAAGTGTTTTGTCAGGAAACACGTTTAGCTGTGAAGTGTTTTGAATGTAAACATGTTTAGACCATGAAGGGTCGTGAAGAAACATGTTTATCGTTTTAGTGCGATAAGCCGTTACTTCATTAGACCCCAAATAAACTAATATTCCGGAAGACTAGACTGTAAAACGTATGATAGCTTTCAATACTACATGTGTTCATACCATCACAAAAGGAGCCAAACGCATCAAACTAAGAAACTTGAATTTCCAATTCAAATTGATTGTGACTAATACCTTTTCAATCTGAATGAGTATTTTCTTTAATTCAATTGTCAACATTCGACTATTGCATTTTTTCTTCATTTAAAATATTCATTAAACAGTCTAGAACTTTTGAAATGAAATTATTATTATACTAATTCTAGGATTAAAAACAAAATTACAAGATATGAAACAAAGGAATTTATGTAATTGTTTATTTCCAGTTAATCATTGAACACAATCAAATATAAACTCATAAAATCATAAATTCATAGCAACGTACATATACATAATATTGACAATCAAAACAATTTGAAAATGTCCTGTTTTCATTTTACAAGTCAATAAGAGCTTCTCCTTTCTTTTACCCAACTGCTGGTCACTGGCCTGAAAGATAGAAAAATATTGATAAGCAACTAAGTAGATTTAATCTAAAAATATAAGTATACGAACTACAACACCAAATAGTAAATGCATGATTTAAGATCAAGATAACAACATTAGAACCGTGGTATAAAAGCATAAATGTACTGATGAGTAAATTGATATTTTTAATATAAAACTTCTTTTCATGCTTAATATCATTCATTTGATCAAATATATATTGACATTTTGAAAATCAAATACACTTCGGATTCTTACCTAGCAATATAGTTGCTACTGTGCAGTATCTCCTCTTTTAGCATGTCAAGACTGCACTTCTGAGGGCCCTCATGGGGTTTTTGATTATGTGATTACTTGGCCGTTTTTTTAATGATTATTTGATTATTAAGCCAAATATTTCATGATTATTTGATTACCTAGGACTGTATTTTTAGTTAATGATTATTTGATTACTAAAGATAAGCAAATATTTAATGATTATGTGATTATATTGGCAAACAAATGGTGATTATGTGATTACTAGGACCCCCCTCCCCCCATGAGGGGCCTCACTTCTCTCATCTAGAATAAAACAATACATATCAATAAAAATATAAGAAAGCACAACGGCTTATAACTATTGAAGAAAAACAAGCATCTTTTTATTTATTTTGAGCAAATGTTGATTGTGCATTTAGGAAGTGTTTACTAAAACAATGAACTCGATATGACACTGGTTTTACGAATGATGCACTCGGCAGATTCCGCTTCCCTTCATGTTCCATTATAATCTGCCGAGGAGTACCAAATGAAAATTGTCCTCACGAACTCCTTTCCAAGAACATATATATATATATATATAATAATAAGTGCTAGCTTGCATGATAGAACATTAAACAACTCTTATCTTTACACAAGATAGTTTGAACACTAAAATCTCTTACAAGCACTTGTTTCGTGGGATGGTTCCCCCTTTTTCTTCTCCTGTATTGACTATACGGTAGTGTACTTGTACATAATACTTATAACTGTCAATAATCATTTAAAATTGGCAGTACAAAATAAAAATCAGTATAATTATAACTCCTTACCTTTCTGAAACAGTTATGTTACGGTCAGTTATGGTCAGAAGTAAACAGCGTGGCCTTTGACTTCGGGTTCTTTGTTTCTTCTTCCCGCTCAAAAATTAGCACGTGGTATGCATGCCGTCTTCGGCCTAAATGTGTTGTAATTCTAAACGTGTTTAGGAAAGTGTCTAAATATTGAAAGTGCTTAGAATTTAAACACGTTTAGCTTCATATACTTGACGATGTAGCTAAACATGTTTAGCACAACAACATGTTTATTGCAAAGTGCTGAGAGCCAAAACATGTTTAGTGCGAAGTGCTGAGAGCCAAAACATGTTTAGTTTTTAATGCTTAGAAATTAAACACTTTCCTAAGCACATAAGTCTTGCAACATGTTTAAATTCTAAGCACTATTTTTACAGTGTATATTGTATGGATTCTAATATATTTTCTTGAGCATAGTTCAAAAATTACTGAAATTATAAACTAAATTTCAAAGAATAAGTCGCTCACTACCATACCTACACAGCTAATTTTGCATAGGTACTGTTTCTGTACTAAAATATGTAGTACTGGAAGTTTACTTTTAATATATTCAGTACTATTTTGTTACATTAAAATTGTTGTAATATTTAGGTACCTGCTTTTTAAAGGACTTAATTTGTACTTGAAATTTAGGTACTGCAGATTTTTGGTTACTACCGTTACATTTTCAGCATTTTTAAAGTTTTTCTATTTCAAATATCTTAAAATTTTGATTTTCAAACATGGTATATTGTATTATTTCTGTACCAAAATATTTATTACAAATTAAGTAGTGTAAAATACAAGTACCTAAATATTACAATAGTTTTAAAGTAAAGAAATAGTACTAAATATTAAAAGTAAATTTCCAGTACTGCATTTTTTTAGTACAGAAATAGTACCTATGCAAAAGTAGCTGTGTACTTACAAAAGACACTTGTATTTATTATATACTTTTAAAATGTAATAAATACTTGAGTGTATTGTATGATGATTTTTATCTTATTGCATGTTTCCAAAGCGAACCATTTACTACGTCTCGGTGATAAAGAAAAAGAAAGAAAATGTGAAAATTTGTTAATGCAACCCCAGTATTAAACTGCGACTGAATATATGATTTCGTTTAGAAAAGTTTGTTCAGAGCGTACACTGTAAGGGTTATCTTTCCAGTAAGACGATATTGTTCGTATTAACTGATTTTTCTAATCGATATCAACTTTGGACTATACAAAGTTATTTTCATTCCTTCCTTCAAAATGCAGGCTTTTTGGGGGTCAAACTAGGACAGAACGGACTACATACAATCGAGAAATGTGAACCTTTAGAACAAGATTAACACTTCAAATCTTGGTGTATCTTGGAAATAACATTTATCTAAGGTTTGAGAATTATCCCAATTTTTGAAATTCAACAGCAAATCATGATTTCGCACTAATGCTCAAGTTAAAGCAAAACAAATCCAATTCGTAATCCAAATGTACAAAATGAAATTGGCATGTTATGTAAACAATATGCACAACAAGTGACATATTATCTGCATAAATTATTATGACCATTTGATAACCAATATTATTCTATACTATTTTTATTATTAACTATCGACATCTTGACATGAAATTTTAATTCAAAAATTTAAGTTTCACAGACACATGCATCTTTGTTGTGTTGTGATTTTTTTTAATTTTAAACGGCTTTTGACAAATTTCAATCAATTTTGTCACGAAAACTTGATTAAGCTTTCCCACACAGTATCAAAATCATTTACAGTGCATTGGCGATTATGCACCCAACGAATCTGTACACCTTTTACGACATTCTTATGGCTAAAACACTTAATACATTTGTACAATCTTGATGCATCTCAAGTATAGGAAACAACAAATAAGGACTTTATCCGAGATTGTTATTTCCCTCGCATATTTTCCTCATTTAAGAGGTTGAAGTGATTAACCTTTGAAATATTTGCCACTGTATATTAAAAAACTCAATATAAGTGCGATCTAGTAATATGTAAAAGGGTTCCTTAGGAAGTTCAACCTGCATGAAAAAGACGTTCCTATCAACGTTTTGTTGATTTCTACTTTATTAAAAGAAAATCGAAAGAAAATGATATTCTAACCTCCTTGTAACGCCCCTCTTGTAATTGCTTTAAAAATTCATAATCCTCCATTTTGTTAAGGACCTGTTGTTTAATTCTACTACAGAAGTTTAGTTTTGACTATAATATATCCGTGATTCTAATCATGATACTTTATTGAAAAACAAACAATAATAATAACATAGGATCGAGTAAGACATGTTTTATCCGCTCGCTCTGTAGTTTCTTTCTTCGGAAATCAGTCGGTTGACAGTGTTTTGGAATATATAAATCCTGCAATTAACCGATTACATCGTCCTTGTCTGCATGTCTTTCAAGTGAAAATTGAGATACATATTTTGCTGACAAGGCAAGAAAAAAATTATTATGTATGATTTAATTGCAAACTAATGACAAATACTTGGCAGCATTTTGCTATAGACAGACAAAAACCCGTTGTATTGGTATGTTCACATCACATACCTATCTGTGCAGCAATCAAGTACACACTGCTAAACACGAATTACTAAGGAGATACAAGAAAATAAAACATTTGATTCTAAACTTCCTAAATTTTTCACATATATTAATGATAAACATTTGGCTGACGTATTTTTACAACATAGTTTTACCTACAAACATGATTTTGCGCCAAAACTATCAACTGTCTCGTATTTAGATGTGTCGAATCTATAAGTGTATCTTGTGCACAGAGATATAATGTCGATAAAACTGATATTTCTGTTGCACTTCATTATACCTTGAGGATTGCAGTATTTAAGCTAGCTTGCTGGGCTAAAAAGCATTGCTTCGGATATGAAAACTTTAACCTAATTCTTCCGTCAGACCGTTGATGTCTCCCACAAGAGAGAGGCGAACGATACCAAAGACACACCAAACTCAATATATAATTCACTACAAAATCAAATGAAGTTTTTAAAGCAGGATATATATGCACACCTTTCTGGAGCATTTGAGATCCCCAAGGATTTCATGTGGTTTATTTTGTCTAGTTATTTATGTTTCGTCTTTTGGTCGTTTCCGTTTTTGGTCAAGGCGTTGCCATTTTGATTTCAACTATCTTTATACATCTTCCGTATCTCCTTAATTTTCCATATAATCACTAGCTGCACGTTATACTTCAAAGCATGTTTCTTTTCCTGATTTATTTTGTCGGGAGCATAATGATCACAAGCATGTCTGAGTGTAATTTCTCAGGCTTCGACTGGAATTACATTCTGATTACCCTCGTTAATTACAAAGTTACATGGAATGTATACATGTTTTTTTTTTTGTCAATTAGGGTAAAATGTTAAAAAATCGATGAACTGCACATAGACATATATGACATACTAGTACCGTGTGTACGCTAGTCAATTACTGCATTTCAACGAATCATATATTACACTCGTTTATTGCAAAAGTTACATGGAATTTACCTGTTTTTTTGTCAATTAGGGTAAAATGTTAAAAAATAAGGTATGCACGCTAGAGGACGCTAGACAATTACTGCATTTCAACGAAGCACATTATCAACTACATCTTGCGATTCTTAATGATAAGCAACACATTGTTTGCCGTTAAGAACATGTAACTGGTAATTTATGTTCCTCAAATTCCGATAAACACTTGTTAACACGATTCACATAACAACGCATGTTTTGACGCTAATAAATTGTAGCCCAATATTATGTTTTCGTTCTTCTTTTTTTATGTTGTATGTTGTTTTCTTTCTCAATAAACTTTTGTTGGAGCAATTGTATGCAGACAAAACAAAATAAAAGAAATAACTGCAAGACAAACAAAGGCAAGAAAACGAAAATAAGCTAAATATAAAAAAAAAGAAGATTAGGTATGATTGCCAATGAGACAACTATCCACAAGAGACCAAAATGACACAGACATTAACAACTATAGGTCACCGTACGGCCTTCAACAATGAGCAAAGCCCATACCGCATAGTCAGCTATAAAAGGCCCCGATATGACAATGTAAAACAATTCAAACGAGAAACTTGCTTTGAAGTTTTGGTTACACATGTGATTGTCTCATGCTGATTGTCTCGTGATCTCTTGATATCTTTTATGTATTTTTGGACTGGTCAGCTCGGGGTCATAATAATGTTTAGGGTGACATTACTAGTAAAAATAACATGATAAAAAATTCACTTATGAAGACGAAACGCGCGTCTAGAAAACCAAAAGATGAGCCATGAGTGTTTGTCCAGTACATATACTATATATTTATTTTACATTATGAATGTTTTCGTCCATAAAATGCGTTACTGAACAACAATCCATCCATATACTATGTTTTGTTTACTTTGTCATAAATCATATTAGATTTACTTGACAATACAGTTTTTAACTACGATAGATTCATTATCATTCGTGGTATACCAATTTTCGTTGATTTCGTGCATTACAGCTGAACCACGAATTTAAATGTTCAACGAAGCACAAATTTTATATAGACTTGTAAGCAACCTTAGTTAAACCACAAAATCAAATAACAACGTAAATACAAAATTTTCTCAATCCACGAAAATCAACAAATTCCCATTAATTTCATTTCATTGTAATTTGGTAAATGTGTTTACAGTTTCTTTACAAATTATTTCAGATTATGGAGTCTCATTTTACTATCTTCCTATGGACAGCATCAAGAACAACATTCTCCAAAATCCGTCTGGTCTAGACTCAACTATCACTGGACAACCACTACTTATAAAAGGCGCCAAAAATAACGCTTTGCAGATAAATGGACAAACACAGTACCTCAAAGTCAGCGGTAGGAGACACCGTAAAGAATGTCTTGGTGACCTTGAGCTGTGCTATGAAGGTGAGAATGAATTTCTGAACTAGTTTATAGAACCTACAATTCCAATACTTTTAATGCTTGTACAATCCATTCAACCGTTTTGACAGGACATAATTCACGTTTATGCGTAGAAGACCAAATTTAGATCTGAACAAACATGCTTTAACCATTGTTATATTCTGTAATTGCCAATGGTCTCTATTTAGTAAACTTATATAGTCATTATTGCTTATATCAAATTTATTTGAATTTTCTGGATAGAGTCTCATTGGCAACCATAAAACAGATCCATATCTTCTGTTCCGTCGGTATGGTAATCGAATTTGTGCTTTTATTATTCCTTGACATGTCTTTCAAAACATATAGTTACAACACTTTTCTAATTCAATGCATTAAACAAATGTTTGGAAAAACTAAAGGTTGTAAACTTATCACGTAACGAACCACTCACCTTTAAGGTTGCACTTTGTAAATACAGCTGTTTCTGAAAACACGCCTCTTTTGGGGAGATCTTGAATATTCATAGAAAATTAATTTTGTTTACATACTGGTTCCCAGTTATGTATGCTCTATGTGTTCCATCTCACAGAGACATAACTTGGGAATGTTACCAGGAAATAAACATGTGCACATTGTTTATATTGAAATCTGTGGTAACCTTCATTCGAGGTAGGGGTAGTTAAGAAAATTAGTGTTAGTTTAAACTCTGAGATGTTCAGGGCATATAAACGTAGAAAATATGCCGCACAGCCCTATATTTTGACCTTTGAAAAAAAATGTGATGCATATGAACTTTCAATTCTAGGATAAGATTTTTTTCAAAACTTCATAGTAAAAGTGGTACAGTTTAAGCCGTAATAGGAGTTCCTATGGGAAATTGCATTGTCAAAATATTTACAGAAATGCAACCTTAAGTATTTTGTCAACAAAGACAAATTTATTAAGCCAACCAAATTCATAAAATCCTAAGAGGGGATTGTGCCATCATTTCATTAAAATATGAGGTCATACTGTACAATCAGTTATTCTCGCGTCTGATTTTGTAAATTTTATGATTTGGACCTGACATGACACAGTTAAATCCTCCCTGAGCTCATTTTCGGTATTCCTCGTATCGTACGTACAATGCATTCGTGTAGGACTATTACGCGGTAAAATGTCCAGCGGACAAATTGAGAACATAAGAAGCTCAAATTGAACCATATACAGTATTAAAGTGCAATACATATGTTATATCGAAGTTTAAATGATTTTTGTGTGATTTGTTTTTAGGTTACACCGTGGGAATGTGGTTGAAGTTTTCAAACCCAGGACGCAACGAGGGAATTTACCTGTCCAATGGCGGTCATGACGCAATGTCACATGGAATTGCAATGACCTATCACAACGGACGAATCAAATTCATCTTCAGAAGTAAAAACGGAAACTATTGGACAGTATCTAATGACAATTTATTGGCTGATAAATGGTACCACGTGGCTGTGTCCTGGAAACAGAATAGGGGACTACATCTTTATATTAATGGGAATCTTGTTAATACAATGAACTTGCCACAAAGAAGGTATTTAAACTATACCCTGATAACAGTCATTATCATTCCTTATTTCACAATAGTTCATTTGCAATATGCTTAGATTCTGTTATTAGTTATTACACTCTTTTAAAACAAATTACTTCCCTTTGTCAAACGTATACTGGTTCTATACAAGACAAAATCAGCTCTTTCCCACTCTAAAATAAGCATTATAAATTGAAAGTGATATTTCGACCTTTAAAAAAGGTTTAGTAAAAATATTCTTGTATTTCAAAAGCAGTTAACTGAACAAAAAAATAAAAGTTAGTAAAAGATTTTAAATAACTTAAAGGTAACACATATTATGCACAGATAAATTGGCTTTTTTCACTAGCTCTCCATTGTCAATACATATTTATGGCCCTCCTAAGGAGAAAACGAACGAAGGGATTTCTAATTACAAAGTAAAGTACGGTAATTGGCTAACAGACTATAGTGACAAAACATATAATCCTTTATCACCATTTATCTATCTAGTGAAAGGTTCGTACAAATATGTGAATGTGATCAATTTAAGTATTTAGTTAGAAGAAGTCAGCTCTCTATCATATGGCAACTTATCTGTCCAATGGTGGATATGATCAAATGTCACATAGTACTGCAAATACTTTTTAGATACTGGGTCACAATTTAAATATAAGAAAAATCAAATATCAGCATTAAGCATATTTACAATGAAGCGTGTAATTTTTAGTTGAAAACAAACCAGAAGATATTTACATTGGTAATGTTGGGGTAAAACAAAACCAATGGAGGAAGGAAAAACAAAATCGACAAAAATGGAAGACGCGTTAATCAGTCTACGCATTATACTGCACAGAAAGAACCACACGAGCCCTACAATAACTGGATGGATCTTATGTGATCTGAAAGGGTTGGCAGTTCGTATTCTGCTTATAATATCAATCATATAAAAAAGAAGATGTGGTATGATTGCCAATGAGACAACTATCCACAAAAGACCAAAATATGACACAAACATTAACAACTATAGGTCACCGTACGGCCTTCAACAATGAGCAAAGCCCATACCGCATAGTCAGCTATAATAGGCCCCGATAAGACAATGTAAACCAATTCAAACGAGAATGTTTATAATGTATGAACAATTTGATAAAGCATTACTTTTTCATTAGAAACAAGCGTGTGTTATAATCATGTTTTTTTTCCATTTGGTTTAAAGTGCAATATCCGTTTGTACCCAAAAGAAGATAACCCCAGTTGCTTTGATTTTGGTGTGGTCAATTGTAGAATCTCTGCACTATATCTTTTTTTATGATTCAGTGTTTTCTTAATTAGAATAAAAAGAGAGGATTCCATTACCGTAGAAAAGTAATGTGTTACTTGCGACACAATCAATATATTATCATGATTATACTGGCACTAAAGATCTTTATCAATTTTGCCAGTTACAAATACTTTATTTCAATATGCAGTATTCTCAGTGTGTGGGATTGATATAAATTGATACTCGTATATAGAATATTGTCAATTGAACTCTTCTAGAGCTGAGGAATACACTCATCATATATAACACGATTATAACTCTATACGCCAGGGTCGCGTTTCGTCTTTAAAAGACTTATAAGTCATTTTTCAGTGATTTGGATAAAAATAAAATAAAAAGGAAAAAAAACACAGTACGAAGTTGAAAAGCAATGAGGACCCAAAATTCCCTAAGATTTTTGCAAATACAGTTAGGTGATCTATTCCTTGTGATAAAAACTTTAGTATTTCGAAAATTTCAAGGTTTTGTAAACAGCTATTTTATTATAACGACCAAACCAATGGTAATTTATGTCAATACAAAAGTGCTGACTACATATTATGCTTTGTTTATAGAGGGAGTATTCTAACTGACTGCAGGCCGATGTTATATTTTTTAAGTTTATCATCTTTACGTAAGATAAATAGTTTTGATAACTTTAAAAGCGATGTTTTATTTTCAGTTTATCACATTTATGTAAGATAAATAACTTTGATATCTTTAAACATGTACACATTTTTGTTTCAAGTTATGTGTCAGTCTGGGTTAGCATTACAATAAAATAAGGTTACTACCACAAAATAATAAGCATTTTTAGTAACGTAAGATTAAGCATTATTTAAGAATACATTGCTTAAAGCATAAAATTTACACATCTATCACGAGACCTGTAACATCAATGAACAAAATAATTATTATATACCAGCACCTTTCTTCAATACAATTTTAATCAAATGAAAATCTTTGACTATAGGCTACAAGTTGAATGTCTCTAGATTTTATTTATAAATGGATAAACTAAAGGTCATCGCGATGAAAATAAACTCATCATAGATACCAGGACTATACTTTATGTATACGCCAGACGCGCGTTTCGTCTACAAAAGACTCATCAGTGACACTCGAATCCAAAAAAGTTGAAAAAAAAACCAAATAAAGTACGAAGTTGAAGAGCATTGAGGACCAAAATTCCTAAAAGTGTTACCAAATACAGCTAAGGTAATCTATGCCTGAGGTAAAAAAGCCTTAGTATTTAAAAAAAATCAAAATTTTGTAAACAGTTAATTTATAAATATAACAATATTGAAATAGCAATCATTGAGGATACGGTGTTACTTCTACACTACCAAGTAGGTGATTGATCTAGATATCCTTATCATGTTCAAGTCTGGATTACTACTGGCATCAGATTTGTCCTTGTTTGGGTCGTCGGTTTTGGCTAATGTATCCAATATCTTAGTTAATAGTCTGCTAGTTCGACTTTTGTATCCGACATACCGGTATCCTTTTATAATATTTTCAAGTTTTATCCTAGGTTTTATGTCTCTCTCGGGATTGGTTAAGATATCTGGGATGTCCTTTCTGTAACAGTATAGGGATGAGTTTAGGGTCCGCTTTCTCCGTTATGTTTGGACTAGGTATCCGATCACGAGTCCTGGCTCTATCAGGATTTGGTTTAGTATTCTATATAACCCTTCACGACATAGTCTTTTATGTTTATGTTGGTCTAGGTACTTGATGTGTTCTTTTATAGCCTCTATTTTAAATTACTTTTGTATCTATCATTTCATTTCACTGTCTCTATCTAAAACAACTTTTGTATTTCATGTATTTTAACTGTCTCTTTCAGGATTAGCTTTGAAGTCCCTCATGTCCTTTAATAATGTATGTATTTGCTTGGATTAATATTAAGGTATCCAACATGTCATTTGACTGTTCTGCTATGGTAGGGTATGGTTATTGTTGTGTCATATACTCATCATATATACCAGGCTTAATACCTTCAGTTAAACACCAAATGCGCGTTTCGTCTTCAAAAGAATCATCAGTTTCGAATCAAAAAAGTTAAAAAGACAAAAAGTATGTCAGGACCGAACATTCCGAAAGGTTTCGTCAAATACAGCTCCCAGTGATGAAAATCCTAAGTACTTCCAAAGATTCAAACGTTTATAAACATTTTATTATTATGAACATATCAAATTACCAATGATAATTCATGTCAACACAGAAATACTGACTATTTTTAAGTTTCAAATGGGTTCTGTCATGTGGTTTTCAATATGTAAATATTTTGTCTAAGACTATATTGTTTCAGTGGCAATTCTAAAAGGGTAACGGGAATTAACATAAAGTGACTATCGTTTAAATTTATCTATCCTTAAAAGTGTTTGAAAGGAAATCATTAGTATGAACACATGACTAATTAATCTTATACAGAATTTTTAAATATAAGCATAAAGACATTTAGAAGGTGTTTTGTAGGCGATAATTTGAACTCTGCCAGTTTGAGTAGCCAAAAATAATGGGAAAGAATCATATTGATCATATGCATATCATGAATTATTCATATAAACCACTCAAAGGAGTGTTTAAATTTCAAAATTTTGAATTATAAAGTATTAAAAACGACTTATTATTTAACATGTACATTAAAGTTTGAATATAAGTGGGTGTATCGATATAAAAAGTTAAAGATCTGTCGTCTTCGTTCTTTGTAAACAAAACGCACTGCAATATAAAAATTTACAGATGTGTATCTCAAACGAAATATTTAACGATCACTGTTATGTAACAGTTTGAACTGATGTAGACGAAAAGGGAATCTGATTATAATAATACTTTATTCTGATTGACTTACTGCACATCACGTGTTATTCCTGAACTGGTATTACAAATTATAAGCCTGATGCGTTTTTACAACCAGCGGCACAATGCAACTGCTTGTGAACGTTTCTTACATCTATTATCTCAAGCCCTCTATGTTGACATACAATATCCTTGATTAAACCATCTTTTTTTAATTTCCTTTTTATTTAAATTTGTAAAACAGCGATTTTTCATCCCCAAGTATTTATGGTAAAAAGCCGTATTTGCCACATTTTTTTTTTTGGGGGGGGGGGCTGGGGTAGGCTTGCAAAGCACTTGAAAGAATTTGATTTTGCTTTAAACTTTTTTATTCGAGTGCCGCTGATGAGTCTTATGTAGACGCTACTTGTGTCTGGCGTAACAAATTTTATGATTGGTATCTGATTAGTTTTTAAAACCACCGGGTCATTGAAACTGCTGTGAACGTTTCTACCGAGTGTATCACCAGTCCATTAGTCATCAATTTATGTTGACTTGTTGCATCATCAATGTGTAAGATCGTTGCGTATTTGGCATAACTGAACATAACTTTTCGAATCTGGTTTTTGTCTTGCAATTCTCTTCATTTCATGTTTTATTTTGCATCCGCAACTTTTATTGCTTTCGAGCTCCATCAGTGGGTCTTGTGTAGACAAAACGCACACCTGGTGTAGCAAACTATGAACCTTGTATGTTTGAGGAGTATTGATTATTAACATGACTAAGAATTTCAAAATTGTTCTAAACCAAAACATGCCTCCGGTTACATATACTGAATAAACGTATAGAGGTTCTGTGTTGATCATATGGAAGCATATGAAATCAAAAATGTCTGCATTCAAATTAGTGATGGGTAGTTTATTTTTGAAGGATAGTTCTTGAATTTAATCTTTTCCAGAGTTGCAGTAAGGGGAACAGTCAGATATAATGATTTCATCATTGGTAGATCGAACGACAGACAAGGATTAAGTAACCTGGGACAAATAACAGTTGACGAATTCCGCTTCTGGCCTAAGATGTTGTCACAAAAACAAATACAAGAAAATGGTAGGCTTTAGGTTTTGTATTGATTTCTAATCGATGAATAGTGTAAAACAAATGTCTGATACCTTTGACTTCTAAAAACATCTTTTTTATCAGGTTAAAAAAAAGGATTTTCAGTTAAAGCAATTTTAAGTTGCCAAATTCTATGTCTTCACTTGTTAAAGTTATGAACTTACTGATATTAATCATAGTAATTGCTTTGCGAATCCCTTTAAAACGTCATATTGTTGTATTATTTAAGGTCCTATGTACAGATACTACCTCAATATGGATGAAGTTGCTGGACAAGAGTTAATTGTAGACAATGCTGAGACCGAAATAGTAGGAGATGTTTCTTTGGTGAAAGGGAAAATCGGGAAAGCTGTTGCATTCACCGGTCGTGGTGATTACATCGATATTGGAAACTTACAAGACACATGTCTTGGGGATCCAATACGCTGTCTCTATGGTTTTACCATATCATTTTGGATCAAACCAACTACTCTTCCAACCAAAACATACTACTTTTCAAGTAGCTCGACTGGTTTTAATATTTTCTCCGAGCAGTATACAATGTATGCAGAGGTAAAAAGTGACAATAAAGTTTGGAGAGACAGTTTTTATGGTATGGAAGTTGGAAAATGGCATTATGTAGAATTAACTTGGACTCCAGAAAAGGGTACGGAAATGTTCCTGGATTTAAAAAGAGCATCTTTTCAACGTCGTAGCACTTCTGAACGTCTCCAATCTTCAAATGAGAGGAACTTTTTCATAGGTCGTTCCCATGGCGATAGAAAACGAGAAATGAATCCTTCAGCTGTCATAGATGAAGTAGACATGTATTATGGAGATCGACAGACTCTCCTGGATTTAGATTTAATTCAGAGAGGTGAGAAGAGTATTAAGAATACTATAGTATGTGATGGGAAAACGTCATATATAATTCACACTATTGGTTAAAATTTATCTGAAAACTTATGAAAAATAACTGTAAATAAGTGTCATTTAACACTTACCAATAACATGTATGAAGATGAATATTTGCAAAACTATATTTTTTCTGTTAAAAAAATCTGAAAAAAAGATACCAGGTGTATAAGAAATATTACATACACATTTTATTAAAGCTTTTTACATATGAACCTGACTCATAAATTTGATTGAAACTTATTTTTCTGAAATAGATACAACAACAGGTTCCATAAAACACGCATGCTAAAATTATGCTACACGGGCAAAACAAAGTAATTCCACATCTTTTTTCTGTTTTAGTTCAATCAAATAAATACTAGATTGCATTAGACAATATGAGAGACGCCGATAAATCAAAGGAATTATACCTCTCCTTTCTGTTTTAGGTAAACCAAACAAATACCAATTTGCATTAGACAATATGAGGGGAGATATCATAGACCATCCATCATTGTTAATTGATACATACAATAAACCTAAAATTGTCCGTGGAAAAATAGGAAAAGCACTGAAGTTAAATGGTCAGTCACAGGTAGTAGATATAGGAGAACAGTCTGACAGTTGTCTAGGAAACCTTGACCTTTGTCATCATGGCGCTCTGATGGCATTATGGCTCAAACCAACAAATCTTGGAAATGACATGCACTTTTTATCCAATGGACATAATGGTATAAGCATTTCAAACCAAGGAAACGAATTTATTATAACTGCTGCCACGTCTACACAGAAATGGCAGGTCACGACTAACAAACTGCACGTCCATAAATGGCATTTTGTCGAGATTGACTGGGATCCTGAAATTGGATTGAAACTTTACATCAACAATAAGTTAATTGGCAATGACTTTAAATCCGATAAAAGGAATGATCAAATTCCTTCAGATCTTGTTGGTAGATCAGTTGCAGATAAGTTTTATTTAGGACGTGGTAATATAAACATGGAACGTGGAACCTACGCGAAAGGTGTATTCGATGAGCTTGAGTACTGGTATGGACCACGCGACTATTTGGAAGCATTTGGATATTTAAATCGAGGCAAGATTTTAATTTTAAATCAGACATAAGGTCAAGTATAAAATAATTATTTAAGGGTTAAAAGATAATGAAGAAAAATTTACACTATTTATATTTTAGTGTACAAACATTGCAATTACAAGAATTCCTTTGATTATCAATAGTATTATTACATAAAGGTCCCACTTCATGAAAAGTCGGTCAGAAATTTCAAAATAAATAAAAATATCAATTTGCTTTGGAAAATTTTGCTTATCTTTTCACTTTTCATCATAATCCTCTCTAGTTTTCTTGGTGTAAGTTTATTAAGAAAACACGGGAACGCAGAGAAATCTGATTTAATATGTTTATTTTTTTTTGTCATTGCTAAATCTTTAAGGTATCAACCATCCAGTAATCGCATGTTTGAGGTAATCAGTTTGATGAAATTATTTATAAGCAAAAGATTTTAACGTGGTTTTTTTTTACAATTTAACGTAGTTGCATCAATTGCTAAACTAGCTTTATTAAATGTTTCCAAAAATATTCTTTATATCCTTTTATCTGCAGATAAACCAAAAAGTTACATCATTCCTTTTGAATCTATGGATGGTACAACAATACCTCACTCAAGACTGACTTTAACAACATTCCGTAACCCAATATTAGTCCAAGGACGAATTGGAAATGGACTTTCCCTAAGTGGAAGAGGTCAATATTTAGATCTAGGAGAACACCCAGAGGAATGTATAGGGAATCTTGCACTTTGTCACAATGGAATCACTGTGTCGACATGGCTGAACTTTCAAAGCCTTCAAGACAACTCGTATATTTTCTCAACTGGAAGTAATGGAATACGTATGTATATAAAAGATGACTATTTGAATGTCAAGGTAAACCAAAATAGGAAAGAATGGCATGTACGTATACCAGAGTTCGACATTTCAACTTGGAATTATGTTGAAGTGTCGTGGCACCCTGATTTTGGTCTTGGTTTGTATTTGAACAACTCATTGGTGGCCAAATCCACGCATACAGAAACAACTGTAGCTCCACTGGTACAAACAAGACCACATGTGCTACTAGGCAAGGCTAACACAGGTGATACAACAGAACCCACCCAGGATGCAAACATGGTGGTTGACGAGATGGAAATTTGGTATGGTAGGCGGGAGGAATTGATGGCATTCGACTACATTCTCCGAGGTAAATATCAAGTATGCAGAAGAGAATTAATTTTTGTAAGACTGTTTCTAAAGAAATTAAGAAAAAACTCAGCTGAACCAGAAAACAAAGTCATCTTTTGTCATTGCAGCAAGGGTTGAGGTTGTTAAGTTTTCTAATTTACATAAATATGGATAGAGTTGTCTAAAGAAGTTAAATAAACAAACTAAGATAAGTTACATAAATATGAATAGATTTACAGTGCAGCAATGTTTACTGATCTCATTTGATTATCAAAACTAGTAATTTAGATGGGAAAGTAAACTGGTGCCAATCATGTGCCAATCATATCTAAATTAACCACTAAACATGGTTAAGCAACAAAAGATATTTAAATTTGGCTACAATACGGCATTACCAAAGAAAAAAATCTGTAATTCTCAGCGTATAAAATCATAAATATTCACTGCATAATTAAGAAGATGGCAATGTTTTACTGAGTAGCAAAAGTTACAATGTCTTTTATTTCAAAACGATCATTTTCAATTCTATTTCTCGTATATGTTATAAATAAGAATATGTTTTATCATATATTTAATTCTTTCATTCGTTGTTTTTATTTTTTTGATTTGTAAAGAATTCTGTTATTTAACATTAATGTCATAAGTTTGAACTTTAATTGTATTTCATAACTTTATTATATTTGACTACTTATGTGTAGATAGTGGGTTTCACGCTTTTAATAAAACTTGCACACCTCTCCAAAAGTAGATAATAGACGCTTATAATTATTAAACCATATGCAAGCTTGTCGCATGCTAAATCAGTATTGTGATAATGATATAAAGGAGGAACACAATATGTTAAAAATTGATTGAATGAAAAACATATGAAAAGCATTTGAAAAGTTAATCCTCTTGTTATTATGGCTTATTTTTAATAGCATGAGATTGAAATGACTTCATTGATTTAACCTAAAAGAAAAATCACAAAAATTAAGAAACTCGATGAAAATTCAAAACGGAAGTTCCTTAACAAATGGAAAAATCAAACATCAAACGAATGAATAACAACTGTCATATTCCTGACTTTTTATAGGCATTTTCTAATGCAGAGGGTGGTATTAAAAGATCAAAACATTCTTTCGAATGATACGAAGTTTTTCGTTAATAAATATTTTGTTTGTAATTTATCAAAACTTTTTCATTGCTTTAGTTTTCAGAGAAAAACAAATAACCCAACTGTTGTGTTCCTCCATACCATATGAATGACAAAACACTACTATGTATTTATCTTGTCCTTTTCTTATATTTCTGTTGTACCAAAGCGCATGCGTTTTTATGTTTATAACTTCGAGTCAGAGAGGTGAATGTACCAAGAAGAATAACTCTTAACTACAAAAATTATTTGCAATATTAACGAATTTTGTAACATCAGTCGATTTTAACGTCAATTTGAACAGAGAAAAAGTTTATAATTACGTTAGACGCATCGTCTGTCATTAGTTTACCGCTAAATTGAAACAAAACCTTTCTGACTTAACTTATTTTTATTATACAAGATAGAACTGTTTCTTTAGTAACAAATGTTATCTATGTTGCTCACTTTGTGGTTTAGACACATGACATGCTAAAATCTTTTCTGCGTGTGTTGTTTCTGTGGATTAGTAAAATTAATCTGTACTTTCGATTTAACAAAAGGTTGACTTTGGTCAGCGCACATGTGGTCAAGTGTTTAATGAGCATGGTCATGTCTCTTTTTGATTTTTGTAGTCTATAAGAGGTTATAGTTTGATATTTCTACTACTTTAAGGGGGTAGACCTTGGTTCAGGGAGATAACTCTTTAAATCAGTTAAGCGTTTGTAAAAGTCAAGTTCATCAATGTATTTTAAGCATTACCTGAAACAGATTGAAATAATCTATGTAACCTAGAAGTTAGAATATATTTTGAAAATGGTTGACACAAACGTACTAATGATTTTAAGAGTTATTTCCCTTAACCTAGGTCTACCTCCTTAAAATGTATCTTGTTTTCTTTCTACTATTTAATAAGTAAGTTTGTCAAAGGCATGTGCACTCTATATGTAGTATTTTATCTCGTTAAACAGTTGTATCTAGATGGAATCATAACTTATATAAATATATACTAAAGTATAGTTAGCAGAATAAGGTGTTAGTATTTAGAATGGCTGTAATTAAAAAGAAAACGTGTTCTGACCGGAGATAAGTTTTTATGTCAAGATTACGTCATATATTAAACATATTTTTCTGAAGTTTTCTCTAATAATTTTATGGTTAAATTTATGTTATCATCGCAAGCATCTGTTTAGTTAACAATTTAAGGGTGTTTTTATATGTCGAAAATTTTAAATTGACGCCCTAACATCACAATTATTAAAAAAAAGGAAGGACCGTAAACTTGAGGTTGGCAATATATTTATTTGATAAATAATGTTTTTTTTTAGTTTTTTTTTTTCTCGAATATAAAAAAAAATATAAGGGATTCTATTAAAATTTCTTTGAAAGATTTAAAGATAAGAAAAACATCCATTGAAACAACTTGAAACTCTTTTCTGTGTAACATTGACCTATCTGTGTGTATCTCCACTTCAGAATTAGTGTGCATGCTCCATATTCCCACAATTTGCATGCAGACTAAGTAAAAATATTATAATTCTGTAGATGAAGTTATCAATTATAAATTTTGATTATTGTATATGTGGAACAATTTCAGACACCGTGTGAGAAAGTCTTTCAGTCGAATGTCTGTATATACACGCACGTGCGTATCAGAGCGCACACTAATCTACTTCCGATACATGCTGTAACCATAGCAGGTTGCTAAGGAGGATTTCAATCAAAGGTTTTATTGTAGTCTTCAATGGACTTGTATTCGTTTTCTGGTGTTCAGATTTATTTTTGTATTTTATATTCCGCTTTTACGCTTTCCTTCCTTTTTAAACAGTAATTCCAGAAAGTTCATAATTTTGCAGCTTTAACGTTATCTCAAAACCCAAATATAAGCAGTAATTTAAGTCCTTTTTATATTTCACATTGAATATTCCTACATATACTTTCTGGTTTAACTGTTGTTTGGATTTGCAGTGTTTTATCCTTTTCAGCTTCTCGTCCATGCTAGACATATTGCTTTCTTTTAACACCAAGGCAGATATTTAAACTTAATACTAACTATATTTGATAGGCCTATACGTATATATTCTGCTACTTTGAGATGTTCATACTTTACACTGTGTATGAACATTTTCATGTATTATTTAGTTTCTAAAGTAAATTTAGAATACATTAGTGATTTACCTTTCGGAAAGTTTGTCTTAGATTTTTTTATGTATCATTTCATTAAATATGAATTCGATGTTCGGCTTTAATGTTTAATACGAAAAATATTAAAAAAGAATGGATTCAAGGAACAATTAGTACATCTTTTTAAACTAATTCAGAGTTCTCGAAACTATTTTCCCTGGTAATCCTAGTAGAAAATACGCTGATCTCCACTATTATTTCTAATGCTAAATACCAAAAACTTGTGTCCACCACTTTTTGGGAACTCTGTCATAGGCTTCAAATATATAGACGTGTGTTCCTGGACCCTAAATACATGTAATGATAAGTCATTTTTCTCGATTTTTACATCTCTTTAAAAGTCGATTGTTTTAGTGAGAAATATTCCTTTCATGTTTATAGAAAATCAACAGATTTCGGACAGTATAATTCATTTTTGAGATAGGTGGATAATCTGTTTTCAAAAAAATAAAATAACAAAAATACCGAAGAGGAAATGCTCATCCACATCAACGAATGGAAAACAACAGTCACAAACCTGGCTTGGTACAGGCATTTTCTTATGTAGATGATATTTTTCAGCAATTATTTGGGAAAAGTATTTTTCAAACTTCAATGAATTTGAATAATAACGTCAATACCACGTTGTAGTATTTTAAAAGCATATGTCAATGTCTAGCTTTAGTATATATGATACTTTGTTTACGTATATCCTATTTACATTAGTGTCAGGTTATATATGTTTTATAATTGTATGTTATCATTATATTATCATTTGCCTAGAATATATCATATGGTACTAGTATAATCGTAAAATATAATTCCGTAAAAGTTTGACCAAATACAGCTAAGATGATCTTTTCTTTTCTGGGTTGAAAATTCGTAGTTTTTCAACAATTCAAAGTTTAACGAAAAAAGACGGAAGATACCAAAATAACATTTAAACTCAATAGTCGAAAATATTCAACAACATAGTCAATTTATAATTATAATGCAATTATTTTGTAACAATTGTTCTGATTGGATAACAGCAAGCGTAAAATTCTCTATCTCCTTGTCTGTAACTAAGGAAGCCGACATTTTGAATTTCGGAATGTATTGACATGTTATTTCTACAATAATAAACAAAAAACTCACTTGTTGCGCCTAAAAATCTTCTTTTTATCAAATTTTATTACATTCTGAAGCGGCACAGAAGCCAGAAAACGGCCGGTGTTTATGTTTGACGCCGGAAGCATACCTATGACGTCACCTAGTGTAGGGACCAAAGAACATAACATCTTTTCGCGGAATTTTCTTTAATGAACATTTTACACTGAAATAATGATTGAAATTTAATTATAAACTTGTTTTGCATTAGAATAGAGATAACTGTATTGTATTTGAAGCTTTGCGGACGCCCATCGGTAGTTTTACTGTCGCAAATACCCGTTTACCTGTCTCCGCTCCGCGTCGCCAGGTAAACTAAATTTGTGACAGTAAAAATACCGATGGACGTCCTTAAAGCTTCAAATACAATACAGTTATCTCTTAAGTATCATTTTGAGTTATAAGCCTGGTATTACCAATACTATTTCAACTGATCGGGCGGAGCTTACGTTTTAATTTACATAAGGACAGTCTATTTGAAGATGTGTGTGATAAGGATGATTGCCGTTATAATTATCACTGATTTCTAATCACCTCTCAGTGTCACCAAACGAATTAACAATGACCATAACTGGACACTTCATTGATGAGTTTATCCCAAAACACCTATCAGTTGATGGACTGGTCAATGATGAGCGAACCGTTTTAACTCCGCCCAGTCAAGTGAAATAAATCAAGTAATATATCTTTGATAAAGATATTTAAACATATAGTAAGTAATCTCTAACGATGGATTCAGGTCAAATGGTCGTTTCAGATCAAAATCTCTTTGGTTAAAAGTCTATAAAGATGACAACAAAAACTAAAGACAAACTTTACAAGCCTATACAGTTGTGTTCAAATTAATGTATTTATCGGTCTCATCCGAGGACTCGTAAATGAAGGAATTACGAAAGAAAAAGAAGTATCCTTCATATGTACATGTTAAAGAAATTGATTCATTATGTGTACACCTTCTATTACCGGCTATCGGTACTGCTAATGCAACAAGTAACACATATCTGTTGTTCACGATTGCAACATGCATTGTAATATAATGCCAATCAGGACGGCAGTCAAACATCTGCTGTTCATGATAGCAAAGACGATAATTTCGAACGGCAATCCAAGTTTAATATTCAAATCTATATTATAAGTATATCAGCCTTTGTTGTTTCTAACCTTCCATCTGTTTTCGTCTCAAAACTTACCTCTTATTTTTATGCTCTGCTATTCTTAAGTTCTACTTTTGCATGTGTTTATATTGACTGTCCTGTAATGAAGAGACAAAACTGTTGTATTATGGAAAAATCTGTATCTTTGAAAGCATTGGTCAGATTAAATTTCCTACAATTCCTATGTTTTGTCACGTCATAACGGATACATGAGATAGACCTTGCAAAGTTTATTTTTTATACATTCTAATTTTAGTTAACTACCACAAAGCATGTTTCCTTTTTGTTTGAACTCTTTATTTCTAATTTCATTGTATTGGGGTCATTAAATACAACAGCGATAATTAGTTGTGAGTTCTATTGTACACGTTTTCAAAGATGTTTTTTTAATTATGATTTTTTTCTGTTTAAGGACGTAAGAAAACTGGTCTTTTGCCTTTTTTTGTATCAAGTACTGTTGTATTTTCTGATTTCATATGAATTGTAGTCCGTTGATACCAATTTACTCTGTTCTTCATCATTTCTGCTGTTTTATAGGCACATTAAACAAACAATTATAATAAATGATCATGTCCTCTCAATCATATTTAAGATAACATTCAACAATAGAACAGTAAAAGACCTCAAATGTTAAAAGAAAAGTAAAATTACAATGCCGATTTGATGATTAATAACTTTTTTTTCTCTGTGGCTGAATTCAAAGGTGATGAAATTGGTATCAACTTATACCCTATACCTTGTACCCAATGTTTACCTTATTCATGCATGACATGCCATTGAAGACTTTTATTTCATTTTTTCAATTCCAACAGACAACATTCGACACGAGATTTTCTCCATGGAAACGCAAACAAATGACATAGTTGATCATCCAAAATTTACTGTTACTCTAGAAAATGGCGCTCGTCTAGTTCCGGGAAAGATCGGAAATGCAGTTTCACTTAATGGATATGGACAGTTTGTTGATATTGGCTCCCACGATGACAAATGCTTAGCTAACCTTGAAAAGTGTAAGCACGGTCTTACCGTTTCTATGTGGCTGAAAGCCCGTCGCCTAGAAGATGATACATACTTTCTATCAACTCCATCATATTCACTCTTCTACCGTGATGGTCGCCTGCAAGGAAAATTTAATCGCGGAGGTAAGATATGGGAGGTATTTACACCTAACTTCAAACCGGATCATTGGCACAATGTGGATCTGAGTTGGACACCGGAAACTGGACTTCGTCTATATATAGACGGCAACTTGGAAGCAGTAACAAAAAGATTCAGAGAGCAAATGCAAGGAGATCAGCCAGCATCAAACTCGGTTAAAATAGGGAGGTCTGACAGAACTTCTACCACAGCTGCAGCAGACATTGACGAAGTGCAGTTCTGGTATGGACCACGTGATCAAGTAATGGCTTCCGGTCAGTTGGGAGGTGTGTAAATTATTATATGGGGACGAAGTCCCCTATTACAGTAGAAAATTCAATAAAAAAAAAAAAAAAAAAATCGGGAAAATTTCCCGAATTTTTCATTGTACTAATGAACTCAAAATCGGGAAAAAAATTTTTTGTCGTGTTTTTTAATTTCCGGATCTGCGCAGAACACATAACACTACTTCCTTCTTCCGGTCTTGTTGTCGTGAGACTTTGATTAGTCTAGTAAAATATAGGAACTCAAGGAACACAATACCAATATTTCATTTTTAATCATTCTTTGTCTTTGGTATGAATAAACGTTAGGCCTACCTGATGCATTGCGTTTCTTTGTTTACATTGAACATGACGTCATAACTTAAATAACGTCACAAGTAAAATCCCTAACAACAGAACCAAAATCGGAAACGTTACGGTATTTCCGTATCTTTTTTTTTAACAAATATTTAAAATACAAAAAAAATAATTTAAACAAACTTCGTCCCCATTCACAGGTAATGCCTGCCTCATATTAGTAAAAAACATTATGTTTTCATTGCAAAAACTTAAAATATGCATACTGTATGTAATTTTAATTGATGTTAATGAAAAACGATCATTCTATTGGTCTATTTTATTTACTTAAGGATATTCGCTACTGTGCTTAAAAATAACAAGCTTTTTGAAAGACTGTTATAAATTGAAAGTATATGAATAAAAGTACTAAAAAAACCAGAAAAAAGTAAGGGTCTATTCGCTTGTTCTCAAGATATTAGCTTTTAAAAATTAGACAGGAACTGATTCTCTCTAGATTTTTCATATATTTAACATTGACATAATTTTTTTTGAAAATCTATGAAAAATAACAAGGTATTTATAACTTTTTCAAATATTGCTTTTTAAACTATATGTTATAAGAATAGAATAGAAAATTAAGGATTTGCAGGCAAAAATTTTAATGACACTACATGGACCAAACCAGAGGATTTTGAATATCTGACAAAATATCAAAAACAAGAAAAGTGAACATCCTTAACCATAAAGTAAGGGAATTTGTTAAGACTACTTGTAATTCTATGCTCAGACGTCTGTCCATTCTTATATTTTCTCAAAAAATCGTATACATCGTGCCATTTTCATATTTGACTGTCTATACAAATCATTAGTTGTTTATATTGAAACGGATGACTTTTTATATTCTTGAAGTTAATAGGCATAGCAATATATAGAAATGGAAATTCATGGCTGTACGAATAAAAAAAATTATCATGATTGATATTGGATTTGATTACGTCATTGAACTTAAACACTAAAACAAGTCTTGTAGAGGGGCAGTTTTAACTTCGGTCTTGTTACAAATTTCATTTGATATAACATACAACTTGTCCTTATTCGGGTTTCATTTCTTTATTTGTGATATTTTCTCTCATGCAGGATCCGTAAACCATCGACCAGTACTATTTGATCGAACTCCAAGACAATACGGTAATGGAACAGCAGCCATTGTTGGTCCGTCTGGAACAATTTACCTCATCAATGGACCTTCACGTGCCCAAGGTGATCAACATCCGGCCATCAGGGTCAATGGCAAATCACAGTACATCTATGTAGGGGATGACGTCATATGTACTGGTAACCTTGACAACTGTCCACAGGGATTCACACTGCGAATGGCAATGAAACCGGAAAACCTTCTGAACAATATGTACTTCCTGGATAGCTTCCCTTTGTCGATTTACTACAGAGACGGGAAGTTGTTTGCCACTGCCAGAACTCCCACTAAAGCATGGACAGTATCCACTCCTGGTATCAGACAAAACGAGTGGCAAGATATTGAAATTACCTGGCATCCACAAGCAGGTAATAATATTAGGAGCCTTATTCACTATTTATGCCACAATCTATGGTCATTATGTTTTTTAGTCTGTGCGTCCGTCTGTCTGTTTGTCCCGCTTCAGGTTAAAGTTTTTGCTCAAGGTAGATTTTGATGAAGTTGAATTCCAATCAACTTGAAACTTAGTACACAGGTTCCGTATGATATGATCTTTCTAATTTTAATGCCAAATTACAGTTTGGCCACATTTTCACGGTCTCTGATTTTAATACCAAATTACAGTTTGACCACATTTTCACGGTCAACTGAACATAAAAAATGATAGTGCGAGTGAGGCATCTGTATACTATGGACACATTCCTATTTTTCTTTATTTCAATTGCACATATATGAATCCTGTATGGTTGATGACATACAATCAACAAACAAGAACGAAATATTAATAGAATGAAATCAAAAGGATTGGGATAACATATTTTACAAACAGAATGAAACACAATATAAATATAGAATGAAATACAATATAAATACAATGAAATACAATATAAATACAATGAAATACAATGAAATACAATGAAATACAATATAAATACAATGAAATACAATATAAATACAATGAAGGCACTGGCTACGGTTACATGGAAATGTAACAATAATAAAAATATTATTGTTACATTGGAGTCTAATTGCCGGAATGGAAAGTTGGGTAAGGAACCGATTAATTACGAATGTAACAATAATTATTGAGGCTACGGTTACATAGAGTTATTGTTACATGAAAAACAGCAATGTACGTACGCTAGATTAATTAAACTTAAATCTATAGTTTTATTGCTTAATTCTTTCATATGTACTAAATAATGCTGGTAATAATGATCAATAATAGATATTATTATTCAACAAATGGTGTGTAAATAGTTTTACGTATTCATGGTTTTGATGTTCTTAAAGATACTACTCCAGATTAGGACTGAGTACTCCAAAGGCGAAAAATATAGTTCAATTGTTTCACTTTTTTAAGTATTAACTGCACACATACTCTTATTACTGTCATTATACTTTTAACAATGAATGAAGAGATTCCTATTACCAATTTTGTTTAGGGTGAACAATTTAAAACTTGGGATGCGTTTGAAACGAAACTAAAACAATACCATGACACAAACTTCTCACAGCTATACAAAGGCAGTTCTAAAAAAATATATATCAAAAGCAAAGTTTGCTAACTGTGAACTTAATACTGGGAACTTCTGTATACATATATCCATGGAGGACGTAAGTTCGTTCATCAAAAATGCGTAGGACTTAAACATGCTTCAAAAACCACTTACTGGATACATATGTAGAAACTGTCATTGTAAATAAATCAAAGCGCGAAAGCGCTGTAAAGGCAGTTAATTACAGGTTGTGTGTATTTCTAGTCCAGTTATATCATTATCTTCCATGGATAGAACAGAGGTGGTTTGTAGAATTTAAGATTTAGAGTTCTTTTGTACCTAGTTCACCTATATCTAGTCTACTGTTTACAGTATATTTTCTGTGCCTCCCATGAAATGCATTTTTAGCCATGGCCTTGTCAGTTTGCTTTAAATTTATGAGTTTGACTGTCCCTTTGGTGTCTTCCGTCCCTTTTCTTTAGACATATAAGAACTTTTCCTTTTCAATATAAATAGACTATTTTTAATTATTGATTGTATACACATATTCTATGACTTCCATAAAAAAAAGTTCACAAAGATTGACTAGTCTCTGTACTGTGTGTATAGCAAGGACATCAAGTAACATAATGGTAAATGTACATAGTAACATGTCAACTTTTTTGATGACCATACCTGTCAACTGTCAGTTTTTGCAGAGTATTTCCCCAATCGAGCTCAAGGCTCCCAAATGAAAATTTTGTAAGAGCAATTTTGTCGACTATTTTAAAGAAAACAATTAATTTAACAATGGCTATAAACTTGCTAATGCACGAAGAAGCCAAAATCCACATTAGAATATATTTGAAGGGAATCCATGACAAATCGCCCCACTTTTCACTAACTCGCCCCACTTTAAAAACAAGGGTGCACACACTGAAATGTCTATTCTTCTTTACTAATCATTGATATTATGTTGATAGTCCTAATAATAAAGCGTTATTACAACTGTCACATAATCTTAACATAAACCAAGAAAACTAAACATTGACCTTTGAACCATGAAAATGAGGTCAAGGTCAGATAAACCATGCCAGGTAGACATGTACAGCTTACAATTCTTCCATACAACAAATAAAATTGACTTATTGCTTATAGTTTAAGAAAAACAGACCAAAACACAAAAGCTTAACACTGAGCAATGAACCGTAAAAAATGAGATCAAGGTCAAATAAAACCTGTGCGACTGACATATAGATCATGAAATATTTCCATACACCAAATATAGTTGACCTATTGCATATAGTATTAGAAAAAAAGGCCAAATCTCAAAAACTTAACTTTGACCACTGAACCATGAAAATGAGGTCAAGGTCATATGACACCGGCCAGGTAGACCTGTACACCTTACAACCATTCCATACACAATATATAGAAGACCTATTGCAAACAGTATAAGAAAAACAGACCAAAACACAAAACTTAACTATAACCACTAAACCATGAAAATGAGGTCAAGGTCAGATGACACCTGCCAGTTGGACATGTACACCTTACAGTGCTTCCATACACCGAATATACTAGACCTATTGCTTATAGTATTTCAGATATGGACTTGACCACCAAAACTTAACCTTGTTCGCTGATCCATGAAATGAGGTCGAGGTCAAGTGAAAACTGTCTGACGGGCAAGAGGACCTTGCAAGGTACGCACATACCAAATATAATTATCCTATTACTTATAATAAGAGAGAATTTAACATTACAAAAATTTGTAACTTTTTTTTCAAGTAGTAACTGAACCATGAAAATGAGGTCAAGGACATTGGACATGTGACCGACGGAATCTTCATAACATGAGGCAACCATATACAAAGTATGAAGCATCCAGGTCTCGGACCTTCTAAAATATAAACCTATTAAGAACTGAGCTAACATCGCCGCCGCCGTATCACTATCCCTACAATGTATGTTGAGCTTTCTGCGACAAAAGTCGCAGGCTCGACAAAAAAACTGCCCCAACCTGAATTACCAAATCGCCCCACTTGTGAACTGTGATAAATCCTGTTAATATTTCTCCTGCCAACTGGTCCCACCTAATGGAAATGGGTGAAATCTAGATAAATATATTATTAACCAGGATGAATTTAGTAATGCCAACTCGCCCCACTTATGGAAAAAGATGTTATTCCATTAAATATAAGTTAAATTCCTTATATTGCATTTTGATACATTTAACTGGTTTCTTTTCAACTGTTATGCAAATAACTAAGCTTCAAAACTTACAGTTATTCTTCAACAATCAGTTTTATTTTTAGAATTATAATTTCAGTATATATCAATAATACATGTAGTAATTAAATTAATTTTTGGTTTGTTTGTATTCTGTGTAGATTAGTTTTCGTTAAAGTGGTGCGAGTTTTTATTTTTAATTGTATATATTAATCTAAATATTACCGTTTTTTTATAAGTAGGGCGAGTTGACAGGAGTAATATTAAACATGATTTAACCAATTTCACATGTGGGGCGATTTGATAAATCAGTTTGTGGCAGTTTTTAAAAAAGTGGGGCGATTAGCCAGTGGGGCAACTTGTCCTGCTTCCATTTGAAGGCTCCCTTGAAGGTTTTGTATGACTATATTGACCATCTTTCACGTAAAACCCCCATGTGCAATATGAAAAGTTGGCAGATATGTTTCTAACTCCAGGCAAAATCTACCGGTATGAATGAAAAAGAAGTTTTCAATTAAAGCTCTGTGGCCATAACAGCTGTCTCATTAGCATTTAACCACTTCCCATATTTGCAATTAAAACAATAGAAGAAAATTATTCAACACAAAAACAAAACTTACTTGTAAATATGAAATTCTCTTTACGGTATGAGTTTTTCTCATAGTTTGAGATTGTACAGTAGTACATGTACCTGTAACTGCTTATACCTATTTCTTATTCACTTTTGCTTGATAAACTCACTAAATATCATATACATTGTACCACATCTCCTTATTTTTATAAGCATTCCAATAACATGAACAATTGTAATTCAATTCTATATACCAAAGCAAAATGAACTGCACCACTTTCATTCACTAGTATGCATTTTTTGGCAAAATACAAGTTCTTAAATGACACAATATATATTTATTGATAAAAAAATTAAATTTAGTATACAACTCTTTAACAGGTATAAAAAAAAGCACAGCTTTGTCATAACTTGTGAAATCTGTGCTGAAAACATAGACATTGATGGTATTTGAGTAATTCCATATGTGAAGCTCAACATTAGCTCGTCAGTTGGTGGTGGACAGTTATAGTTCCTTTCTGCAGGCTAGGATGAATGACTTTTCAGGAAAACCAATTTCACAAATCAAAACTTTCCTCTAGATTTCTCCTACAATATTCATCCAGTTTAGTTCTTTTGTTTTAATTGGACACCGTCCTGATTTTTAATTTTGCAAACCATTCAGTCTCTTGCTTGCAAATGGAGCATGAAAATAGGATGGGTATGGCAGTAGACAAGTCTCTTTAAAGTGGGTTTGTGCCCTGAAAAAAAGTTGTATAACTTAAGTTTTTTTTAAACTTGTGCAACACACATACCTAAATAACTATAACATAGAAGAGAGCATCATTCGTGTCAATGTTTTGTTCTTTTTTACATTGTCATTGATATTTTTTCAGAAAGCCTGAGGCATAACTCGTGAATTCCTGTCATTACATCCTAAATTAACATAATTACTGCTAGAATAATTATCAGTATGATATACGTACACTATCATTTTACAGCCCAAGTCTTCAGTATATATAATTGTTGCATTCATTCACTCCTGTGTTCAGTCGTTCAAAAATATTTAAACATCAACAAATGAACTTTAATAAGGACAAGAAAACACTAGAAAATATACGTACATTCAGTCCGTGTTAAAGAGTATTTGAAAGAGAAATATATCTGGTTAAACGATGTATAAAGGAGGAAAAATTGTAGACATTGCATTACGATGCTTTCTACCTAATAGCACGTGGAGATGTTTACATATTTAGACTTGACCCAGTATGACCCGTACCTTGTAGGTCACCGCCGTCGTTTAAACACTCGACTACAGTCGTGTAAGACAGTAAAAAGCTTAAGCCTGTACTATTTGCGTGAAGTAAATGTTTTGTTCTGTACATTTAAATTGTTTTACCTGATAGCAAGGACGTATATCTATCCGTTTCCTTCTCAATTCACTTTGTCAAATCCTTCGAGCTTCTTCAAAACATACGTATTACTGCGCCGGAAGTGAGAAAAATATGAGAAATCCTCGTAAAATAATGTTATTTTCAATTTTGTGGAATCCATTTTGTTATATTTATTATACAAAGATAAAAAAAAGTTACGATTAATCATGAATTTGCATATCATTATACGGAACGTTTATGGACTATTTTTTTAGCTGTAAATCGGCCATTTTGGCGGGAAATCATATACACATACACACGTAGATTGGCTGGTACCCGATCGTAATGTTACACATCACATATATCAAATAGCTAATACCCGGAACGTAGTACCGGGAACCAGGATAATACGTAGACAACATACATAACTAGAAACGCTTTTACGGTTTCTCGTTCATAAACCGAATTCCGCTTTGAATTATAGAAGATGCAATATTAATCATGTTCAGTCGACTTTTCATTGTTATATCAACGTCTGAACTAATTAAAGAATCTTTAGATGTCAGATAACACTCGAAATTGACCCGACCTCTTTCCACACGGAATACACATAATGATAGTTTGTAGTCAGGTTGACTGCTTATAATGCAAAATACACACTAATAACAATTTCTATAAAACGAACAATACACACTGATCGTTTCTTTAGTCCCCAATGTAAATGAAAGAAACAAAAACCATATTATACCATAAAAAGAAGAGGAGAAATTCGAACATTTCCGGGTCTATTTCTGGCCAAAAGACCCCCAGCAAAGATTGCGTATGAAAAGATGAACCTCATGACTTAAAAGTCAGGCCTTAAAGCACTGCCTTTAAAAATTAAAGAAATTATATTTATAATTGTATGTCTTGTAAATATAAAATAAATGTCTTAAACTTTTATTATTTAGTACATATTACTAGTCCCATCGTACATTGCTGTTTTTCATGTAACAATAACGCAGTGTAACCGTAGCCTCAATAGTTATTGTTACATTCGTAGTTAATCAGGTCCTTACCCAACCATGCATTTCGGCAATTAGTCTCCAGTGTAACAATAATATTTTTATTACTGTTACATTTCCATGTAACCGTAGCCAGTGCCTACAATGAAATACAATATATAATTGCAACAATTTCATACATATAACAATTTTTCAACTGCGTTAATTTTTTGTTCATATTTGTTTTAAAAATGCCAAAATTCAATCAATTGACTTTCAGGTCTGACAATGACACTGAATGGGGCTGATGCTGCTCATCAAACGTTTGGTACACCCCAGGATGAGGTTCGTGATTGGAGCAGCAAACTGTACTTGGGGAGATCTTTATCGGATATGGTTAGGGAAAGATATGCTGATGCTGTTTTTGAACGTCTTGACATTTGGAATGCTAGAAAAGAGTATCTGGTAACTCACAAAATCATTCGCACAGTAATAAATGGTGGAGGACCAAGACCACCTGTTGTTGTACAGCCACAACCACCAGTTATTCGGCCACAACCACCAGTTATTCGGCCACAACCTCCAACACAACCTCCAGTGATTATTGATCCTGGTTCAATTAATGTTGTCGGTGGGCCTAATGGATTTTACTTGGTAAATGGTTCTTTTGGAATTCTTCCTACACGACAGACGACACCAAGACCAGGTAAGTTAACACATATTTGTGGGACTCAGTCACTTTTATCTATGGTGGGTTCCAGATCGATGGCAAATCCCTAATCTATGGTAAATATGACGTTATGCCATTCCAAATATATGGTAAATATGACGTTATGCCATCCCAAATCTATAATAAATATGACGTGATGTTATTCCAAAGCTATGGTAAATATGACGTTATGCCATCCCAAATCTATGGTAAATTTGACGTAATGCCATCCCAAATATATGGTTAATATGACGTTATGCCATCCCAAATCTATGATAAATATGACGTGATGTAATTCCAAATCTATTTAAGGAACGACTGTAATATTTTTTCTGTCGTAGCGTGTTATTTAACAGTGTGCACCACATTTTGTATGTCATTTCGAATAGACAGAAAAAAATATTACAGTCATTTCTTATAATTTAATTCTAAATTCCATTTTAAACCGTAGAAAACCATGAAAAAACGTTGATGACGTCACAGTCACATGACTAAATTATGTCTATAGGCTGATAACAAAATAATGTCAGCCAATCAGAAGACGCGTTACATCCAAAATTAAATTATTGTAAGATGACGTTATGCCATTCCAAATCTATGGTAAATATGACACCCGAATGGCAAATCCATGGTAAATATGACGTTATGCCTTCCAAATGGCAAACCTATGGTAAATGTGACTTAATGACATTCCTAATCTATGGCAGATTGTTTAGAATCCTAATTATCTACAATTTATAACAATTTTTTCGTTCCCTAGTCTATGCCTGATTGCTAGTTTTCAAATCTATATGGCAGATTTTCTATAATCAATGGACCAGTCAGTACATATTTGACCAATGTTTCAAAGTTGACTTCAACAAGTAAAGATGTTTAAAGGTAGCAAAACAGTTGCTTTTAAGTAAAAGCCAGTAAAAGACAAACAGATAAGATGTACTACTAGGAAGCATATCCATAACCATTTGTGAAATAAACATTGACTTTAAGAGTGTAATGAGGTGTCCTGATAGATTAAGCATCTCCTACTCTGTGATATAAGTCCTGCATATGTACATCGATCCATCAGAGATTTTTGTTTGTTTGTTTTATTTTGTCTTTCCTATTTAAATACTAGAATATATTGTTTTTAAACGTTTTCATCCTTGGAAGTAGGATCGAATTCCCCGGCCTAAATTTATATCATACCAGGTTCCATCAATGCCTTAATTTGAAAATTCACAGTGACAAATGGTGTTTTACTTAACATGTTAATTAATGTACACATATTAATATGTAAATTTTTACCTACATTTTGGTATATTTTCGATCTTATGACCAAAATATAAAATACGCGTAAAGATGGATCAAAGCTATAATTTCGACAGATTTTGGCAAATTTTGAGTAATTGCACTAAACATATATAGATAGAAGAGATCCTTAAACAACAATTTTGTGGAAAATAAGTCTATAAATTGTCTTTCAAATACAAACTAACTAATGTCTGGTCTGTGTTTTTGTGAGATATTTTTCTGCTTTGATTCTCTCGGATGCGTTAATATAAAGAAGAAGATGTGGTATGATTGCCAATGAGACAACTGTCTACAAGAGACCAAAATGACACAGACATTAACAACTATAGGTCACCGTACGGCCTTCAACAATGATCAAAGCCCATACCGCATAGTCAGCTATAAAAGGACCCGATAAGACAATGTAAAACAATTCAAACGAGAAAACTAACGGCCTTATTTATATATTAAGCCCTTTTCAAATGATTTGTATGTCCTACATACTAGTAGTTGTATTGTGTTTTTCGGTTATTGCGTTCGTTCATCCGTCTTTCTGCTTCAGGTTAAAGTGTTTGGTCAAGATAGGCGCAGAGGCGGATTTAAGAGGGGGGCAGGGGGCACGCCCCCTCCCCCCTTTTGAGAAAAAATTTTGTTGCTTATATAGGGAATCACTGAAGCGTGACAAGATCGGGCCTTAGGCAGCCAGTGGGCCCCCACTTATGAAAATTTCTGGATCCGCCACTGAGGCTTCAATAAAGTTGAAGTCTAATCGACTTAAAACTTAGTACACATGTTCGCTATGATATGATCTGTCTAAATTTAATGCCAAAGTATAGTTCTTATCCCAATTTCATGGTCAACTGAACATAGAAAATGATAGGGTGAGTGGGGTATCCGTGTACTATAGACACATTTTTGTTGTAGTCTGTTCCTATGTTTTACCTTTACACCAGTTTCCGAATTGAAGGGAGGGTTGAGCGCTCTCAAACATATTTAACCCCGCCACATTCTTTATGTTCCTGTCCCAAATCCATAGCCTGTATTTTAGTGATTATTGTTGTTGTATTTATCATATTTGTTTTTCATTCATTATTTTGTACATAAATTAGTGTTCTCGTCATATGAGCTCTAAAGAACTCTTACAGCCAACTTAAAACATACATTCAACCATAATCAAACATTTGATCCACTTTTCCGATTTATACATTTCTCCGTTGAAATATAATTAAAAGTACGTTAATTGAATATGAAATGCACATATACAACAAATACTTCACATAAGAAACACCAGACATTGAAGAAGATCGTTCGGGACGACTTCCTTGTGCACTAAACCAGACTGAAAATCAAGGGAGATAATCCAAATTGATATTTATCAAACTTACAATTTACTGTTTTTAGAAAAAAGGCGTCATGTGAATTTTGGATCTGTTGAGGTCTCAATTAATTACATCTTGGTAGAGATTCGTTGTTATTGACGATAGGACTGCATTGGCAGATACATATTTATTAAAAGTGTTCGCGCGTTTCAGTTAAGACCTTTAATTGGTATCGGGATCGTTCGCCCTGATTACATGTTCGCCCTAGGTTCGTTCGCACTGAGTTTGTTCGCTCTGGTAATCCGTTCGCCCTGGGTTCGTTCGCCCTATTTTCATTTATGATATGTACAATGTACATGATGTATACGTTACATTAATGAAAGAAATATATATTTATATATATAAAAATTTATGTATATCTATTAAAAGTTTTAAAATACAGAATATTAATGAAATAAAATTCTTGGCTGCATTGTTACACTTTATTTTATAATTACTTTTAATTACTGTTGATTGAATTTTGATTGCTGATAATTTGAAATCTTTGATATTACTGATTGTTATATTAATTGTCTTTGATGGATTTATAATGAAAATAACATAATTCATTTTTCTCAAATAAAATTTTTACGAAGTTATTGCCAAACTGTACAAGCCGTCCGACAACCCACTAGACAACGTTCAGCCGCTGCAGTCAAGAATTTTAGATCAATTAACACTTTGAACTTTGAACACTTTCTTATGTATAACTTTAATTTAGTGCTCCTAATGTATCATTTTTATTGATCAAATCATGTGTGGAAATGTAAAGTAAAAGGATGTGTGATAGTGATTTCCGAGGCCCCTCATGGGGGGGTCCTAGTAATCACATAATCACCATTTTTTTGCCAATATAATCACATAATCATTAAATATTTGCTTATCTTTAGTAATCAAATAATCATAAACTAAAAATACAGTCCTAGGTAATCAAATAATCATGAAATATTTGGCTTAATAATCAAATAATCATTAAAAAAACGGCCAAGTAATCACATAATCAAAAACCCCATGAGGGCCCTCATTTCCTAGTAACGTAATTACATACAGATGACGTTACGCTCGATGTTGGAGTCACTTTTGGTAACATCGTAACGTCAAAATCATGTTATATGATTGACGTTTTGTAATATTGACGTCCATTATATTTTAAAACAACTTAACCACAAGTTTAACACTTGGTTTTCTGTTAATAAAAGGAGATACGGGTGTATGCCAGGGGACCTCTAGACAACGGGTGTATGCCAGGGGACCTCTAGACAAATGGAAATATATATAGGAATACGTATGGTGTTTTGTGAAAACAGAAATTGTGGGATTTACGCTACATTCAAGTCCACGCGTATGCATTCATGCACAATTTGTTTTAAAATAATGTTTACCGATCGAAAAAACAAGATTTTTTTTATTATGAAAATCGCACTGAAGAGGAGAAACCCTTACAATTTTCAGATTTTTTCAGATAAAAATCAGGGAGAACAGGTATCAGGGCGAACGGTCTCAGGGCGAAACGGAACTAGGGCGAACAGTAACTAGGGCGAACCGAAATCAGGGCGGACGGACCCGGATTCCCTTTAATTCGCCACGGTCGGACACTAGAAAAATCAGAGAATTTTATTTTCCCTCATATTTCGTACATGTAGGTATTGATTTTTTATCGTCACATCCGTATAATCGGTATATTCTGGTAAATCAAAAGTGTTACGTTTCTTAATAGTTTTACTGCATCTCGCCAGTTCGAACCCCGGCTGGGTCACTTTTACTGCTTGTACGCCTATTGCGCGGCATTTAAGAGTTAGAGCAAAGACATTTCGTATCATAGTCTGCAAATAATCTGTCTGGGTATGATCACATGTCAAGCCTGGCGGTGTCCGTATAAGGTAAATGTTAAAGGTTTTATATCATTTTATTCCGACTGAATAGTTAAGAGACGACCATTTGATTGACTGAAGGGGAGAATGATTTTTTTTCAGTTGCTGATACGAAATCTTTATTTCCGCCTGTTGCTAACACAGCTTATTGATTTTCACTCTAGTGCACAACTAATAACCCAATGCACCCCAAGAGCAACTGGGAAATACAAATATAGTCACTTTGATCTTCTTCTAACCGATAGCTGCATTCGACGTCAATTCGATCGTTATGGATTTACAAGCAGTCAGGTCCGGTCAGAATAGAGACATTAATTCCTATGCCAGTCAGTACTCACGCCTAGACTGTAATCGCAGACGACCGCTATTACAGGACCTACCTTTTGTATTAATTGTTAATTTGTTCTAGTCCTGAATAATCGTTAAATATTTGCCACTGCACGTTACGAAAAAAACTATCAATCAATCAATCACAGCTAGCTATTACCTGCATTGTTCTGTATTTGTTTCGGTAGAATATTTATTATAATCCTGTCATGTGCAAAGCTTTTTACCAGGCCAAAATATAGTCCTCCCCAGAACATTCATTTTCCCAAATCACCACCTTTATAATTCACCTTCCAATAATTTCCAATGGTCACCCTCTTGCTTTACAAATATCTTCATAAAACATCTTATTCGGTTGCAATGGAACTATACTACTTTCAATTTGCAATCCCATCGATCAATTCAATCATCATCATCATCATCCCACCGGAACCTTTGGTTATCAGTATATTACCCCATTGGAGCCTCAAGTTGTATTGACTTCACCTGTTTGCTGCACAGTAATATTACTATGTGTAGTGTACTACTACCTGTATAAATACCAAATGATTCATCTTTAAGATTAATTTCTGAAGTCATATTCCTTTCTCCCTGGAGACACAAAAGAAACAGTTTTCCTCTCCCATGGAGCGTGTAGTATAAATGTTAGTATATAAAAAGGAAAGAGGCACTTTTTAGTCACAAACTTTAATATTTTTACGGATGCTTATTTAAAATCATTTAGCATCTTATCATTGGGGAACCTTTTAGCCATAAATCTTAAACAAGTTTGCTTTAAGGTGGCTTATTTACGCCTTTTACCTACTAATCATTTACGATGGTTATCTGAACTGGACATTTTTATTCATCGTTAGTTTATAATATATTTCATTTATTAGCTTCTGATCTCTTCCCTTAAATGAAAAATTAACTTCAAATTATTATTTTTATTTATTCTTTCTATGTCTTCTCCTTGATTGGCTGAGTATTCGGTTTGTTGGTTTTCGGAATTTATTTTTCAGCGGCAAATATTTGATGTGCAAATCCAATGGTATAAAATTGGGTAAATTAAATGATATTTATAGATTATTGTTGATCATCTCAACGAGATTGGTTTTCTCGCTTGAGCTGGTACAGCGAAAGTGAGAAAAGCAATCGAGTTGAGATGACCAATGATAATCTGTTTATCGCAATTTTACCTATGACGACGTTGTCAATTTCATGTCAATTTCGTTAGCAACGCCACGTGGCCTCCTTAGTTTCTAGCGATATTTTTTCCATCTCAAGCAAGAAGCATGATATGAAAATTATCACAAAATAAGATCAAAAGAAAAATGCACAAAATAGCGATAATAACCTGTTATTCGAAAAATAAAGAGAGTTAGGTTTTCATTTTAGTGCCAAGGCTTCGCCTAAATTTCAACGCAGGACACATGATATATCATGATAACATCACTTTTAAATATGAGTGTGCCGCTTATCTTTTTTTCACACAGTATTTACCCATAGGCATATACTATGCATTTAAAATAAATGTGTATATCAAGGTAATTTAGAATTAAAAAGTAATTTGTAAATTAATAGAATTTTCATATTTCTCTACAAAATAAAATGTATTAGCGAGTGAAATGTCCCAGATGCTCGTTTTCAATTTAATTTAAATTTAAAAATTGAAAATAAGCGAGTTCATTTTAATTATTATTTACTGTTTACATATCAAAATCATTAATAAATTCATCAATGAATATGATAACTTTAAATGATAAAATAAAAACACTTTAAAATCGCCCAACTGTGGGAATAAGTTGTAAAAAAAAGTTTACGACAGGTGTAAATATAAAATGGTTCTAAATTTTAATACGTTTTTTCTTTAATTATATTCTTATAACTTTAGTGTGTAATGAACATGTCTATTTATTCAACAGATATATAATAAATATACGTAATTAAAATATAAATAAATTTTCTGTTTCTACATGGTAATTAAATATTGAAATGTATTGAGAAAAAAATCTCAAGGTAGATTGAAATAATTGAAAACATATTGATCTATCCCACTTTATACCTCTGAAATCAATGAATGAATGAGCAATAAGAAATTTAACTGACTATTTTTGGCTACCAGCAATGTATTTAACAGTAGCTAAGACTTTTTCATCACCTCTAGATTGCCGGGGGCCAAAAGGAGGGGTGTCATTTTTATATACAAACCATTAATTATATACAAGTAAAATGCCTTTAAGTCAGATCGGAGTGATCGCCTTTGATTAACTAAGGGATGAAAAACATTAACCACCATACCAATGAACTTAGACACACTTTCCATAGCAACATTGGTTTAGTGTACTGGGATGAGTATAGATAGCATCTATATCACATTTCGTTTCGTAGAGAGGCTAGCTGAAGGGAAGTGACGTCATTCAGACAGCTTCTGTATCTTTGGTGCAACACTTATCTTTTATATACCAAGTGGACTTATCAAAAAAGAATTTATAATTGAAGTGTAACGGAAATATTTGAAATATTAGTGACATAATTTGTGAAATAGTTTAGTGAACTGAGAGAAGTAAAGAAAAGTTTTTAAAGAGACTGAAGTATGAATGTATAACATTATAAACATGAAGATTTTAATAGAAATACTTGTTAGCGTTGCCTTTCTGATAGGTAAGTGAACTTTAAATATGTTTGTTGTGATATATTTTACTTTAAAAACACTGCTCGCCTGTTTTATTATAAAATTTTATGAATGTAAAAAAGATAGCTGAAATGTGTGAATTTTTACGTATATATATGAGAAATATTTGGCGAAGTTTTTATAATTAACGGTCAGTCCACGAAATATTACCGCACCGCCCTATTTCTTGGTCTAGATTTAGATTATAGACACCTTAAATCAAATAAAGAACCTTTGTTTTAACTGACATCAAAATGGGAACAAATAGAAAAAACACTTTCACAATCGTTTTCCCCTCCCCCTTTTTCAATGATCTATCCCATACAGAATAAATAAGACCGCCAAAAAGGTAAATTTTCCTGCTATTGTGGTGGTAGAAACAAAAATTGAAAACTGTATACATATATCCAGCATTAGTAATATTTAAGGAGTAAAGACAGAAATATTTTCATGTCATTTGTTTTTAAGAATCCCTAGCTGTCTATAAAACAGCAGGCAAAACATGTTTAGAAAATGACATGTACTTTTTTTAAAACATCAGTAATTGCAGTTAATTATAGATTCTATTTCATTGCTGAATTTTATTCGAACTAAGACTGTCCATGGAATTCTGCTCGCTGTGGTAGGCCATCTTATCTTGATTAAAACTGACCATTACACGGATTTTCTACTTCTGAGATAACAGATTAATAATTATAAACAGACAACAATGTAATTAAAATCAACATCCTCCCCCGCATCATCCATGAGCATTAAAATAGATTGACTAAAACCAGTCCTTCCTTTTAGTCAGGATATCTATAGCAGCCCAAGGGTTGGAATAAAGGTCACCTGGACGAATGTCTCCCCTGTAAGGCAATTGAAATAATACATGTAATGCTTGAATTTACAGTTAATCTACTGTAAGAATTTCTGAAATTATGAAGTTAACCCTTCTGGAAGTTCAGAGATTTTTTCCAGTACCTAAAACTTTTAGATAATAGAGGCATGTAGACCAATCTTCCAAAATACATATTTTATGTGATTGGTTATTAGAATTTTTACCCGTTTTTCTAAATACATTTATATGCCTCAAAACCTGGATTTGAAGCAATTGAAATTATTAAACCTTGTCCTGAATATGCTTGAAGTATTTGTCACTGGACTATAGCAACAATTACTCAACTGATTACAACCGTTATACACACTACAATCCCATTACAGCTGAAGCGATGATGATTTGTGTTTGATCTGATACAGAATGTTTTTTAGATGAGTAATGTTTTAGACAGGAGATAGGAGATTGGGTAATCTTCTTTCTAATAATAACAAACCATCTGTATTTTGTCTGTATTAATTACTTCTGCACCTTTAGAGGGGGTACAGTAGGAGGATACTTTTTAATGTTTGTGTGGATTAGTAAAAACTAAAGATTTCAACTGAAACGTAAAAAATAAAAAAAAGTATTTTTCTTGAGGAATAGAAAGAGGGGGAAAAAGCATTTAACTGACGCCTTTAAATTTAGTTTTGGAATAAAATTTCTTAAATTAAAAAGATTTTTTAATTTATTCAACAAACCTGTGCAGATAACAACACGAAGGGCGGACCAAGGCTTCAATTATTGGGGGTTTTGCTTTCCAAAATGGTAAAACTACTGCCAATTCTATTCCAAAGAGTGGTATCTTTCAATCAAAAGGAGGGTATGCCTTCTACAGCCCTGAATTCAAAACTGCTCAAAGTATCACTCATCGAGTCACCTTATCAGCACCGCAGTCACGCTTTGTAGCAGGAATAAAACATTGCAACATCGTGTCACTCCCCTTCAGTGTTATGTTCTTGTGAGAGATCAGAGGATAAGGGACGGATACCATGAGAAGATCTGAAGCACTCTCAGTTGATTTTTTAACTGTTCGATATTTTTCCAGTTTTGATATTCTGGGTTGTTTTTATATCCCACTTAATTAGGATCATAGTGTGTTTCGGTCTGTGAGGTCCGTCCGTCTGTACCGTTTCAGATAACAGTTTTTGGTCGTGGTAGTTTTTTGATGAAGTTGAAGCCCTATCAACTTGCAACTTAGTACACAAGCTCCCTTTGATATAATTTTTCTAATTTTTATACCAAAGTAGAGTTTTTGATCCCAATTTCACGGAGAAATGGTAATACTTGCACTTCCAAACGGTATACGGACAGAAAGTCATAGGACAAAAAGTCACAGGACATAAAGTCACAAATTTGGTAGGACAAAAAGTCACAAATAATATGTTGACAATTGTCTGAATATGTAGGATTCAACAGTGTTCAAAGATCCTTTGGATAAATGTAAATATTTTTTATCAGGTGCAATAAAAGACAAACAAATAATGAACATGACTAACTTGGTATCTATATTCCAAACCTATACACATTGTACTCCCTTTAGAGAAAACGACATTGACAAGTATTTTATTGTATGTCCATGAACCCACAGGGTTCATTTGACATCACTGACAATCTTGTTTGATCTATATATTTGTTTTTGTGTGTTAGGGACACTGTTAAGTATATATGTTGCTCAGTGTGAGCATGGAAGTATCATATTGAGTCAATATTATAATGCTTCCATGGTCTGAGTGTGTGAATGGAATAATTCTGTTCCAGTTGACCATTCAATAAATTAAAGTTTTTTCTTAATTTTAATTTGCTAAAATTTTACCTGAAGATAATCAGGGCCAGATCAAGGGGTTTAGGAAAAGGGGATATAATTGTTTTTAGTGGTAATAAAAGTGACAGGCAAAATAGTCTGTTGTATATTATTTTTTTATCAAAAGAGGAGCTGATACCTCTACCTAAATCTTTCTGTACATAATTAGGAAGACTTATACGTTACCATGGTAACATTCAATACAAAAAAAATACTAGTCAAAATTTGAAGATCGTATGGTAGGAAAATCCTAATTTAAATATGATTAAAAAAAAATGTGGGGTATACGACTTTGAGAAAAGGACTTACATTTAGAGGTCACAATACTGACCAACTATTTTTCTTATTTTAAACCTTAAATATTTTTTTATTGACTTTTCAGCCCAGGCAACAACCCAGAGGACAGTTATTAACCCTGGAATTAATGTGGGTTCAGGATCTAGAACATACTTCAGCGGCTACGATGTCACAGACTTCGACAAGTACTTCTCAAATATTGTCCGTTTCTATGGCAACGCATATATCCATTATGATTTTGACAAAGTTGGATTTGAACAGCAGGATATCCTGGCCAGGGTCCAGAATGAGACCTTCACCTTCCAGTTTATTACCAGTGAGCAAAATGGACTGATTTGGTTGGATGATAGACAGGAGGAAGATTTGAGAATGTACTTGGCAGTTAAGGTGAGGTTATACACAGTACATATAGATATTTTTAATCAGAATGTTTTATTTAAAAATTATGAAGTTATATGATAAAATATTTTGTTCTTTTTCTTCAATTAATAATTCAAATTGTTGATAGAATCTAAGAAGATGTTGTTTTCAATGTCAAACTAAGAAATCATGAATAATACATGAATTTTATTGTTTCTATGTATATTTTACAAATAAATGCAACATTTAGAAAACACAGACCAAGGCTGGGAAGAGCCTCCAGTTACCGTAAAAGACAGACAAATCTTATTTATTTTAGTTGTATTTTGTTTTGTAGTAACTCCTATTGATCATGTTTTTTTTATGTAGGTGGAGTGTTGAAATATATGTTGTATGCTGTACCAAGAACCAAGAAAGTTAGACATAAATCTAATTATATAACTTAATTTCAGTACATTAAAGAGAGAAGAGATAATTGAGGACATGGCTTTGGTCTTCATTTATGTATTGTTTGTTTATTAATTAGTATATTGACATTAAACTGTCTGACAGATGTAGGATTGTGTCTAAAAGGGTGTTGGTATCTTTTGCCTTTCTTCTTAAAACAAGCTTAAGGCTTCCCAGGTTCAGATAATGTCCATGTATTTAAGAACTTTTGCTCATTATTGACATGGGGATAGGAAATTGTTTTCGTTCTATTAAATATGAATAAAAATGAAAAGCTGGATATATGTTTTTGTCTACAAGAAGTTACGTACATGTCAATAAGACAACAACCCAAGGACAATTTCCAAAAGATTGAGCTGAAGGGAACATGCAATATTCAATAATAGATTGTTCTCCATACAAAATGAACAACCAGTCTTGTTTCCAGTATTATTCAAATCTGTTTTTTTACGCCCCACTTAGGGGTCTTTTTTTATTTGGTCTGTGGGTCTGTTAATCGCTAGTTTGTTTGTCGGTCTGTCTGTCTGTCCTGCTTCAGGTTAAAGTTTTTGATTAAGTTGAAGACCAATCAACTTGAAACTAAGTATATATGTTCCCTATGATATGATCTTTATAATTTTAATGCTAAAAGAGTTTTGATCCCAATTTCACGGTCCACTGAGTATAGAAAATGAAAGTGGGAGTGGGGCATCCGTGTGCTATGCACACATTCTTGTTAATCAAGTATTTTGATTGATACTGGTTTGACTTTTCCAGAGTATTTATAGTATGTTGTAAGTAACTAAGATTTTGATTTTTAAATAGAATATACTTGACAAAAAAGAATGTGTAAGTACAAAGTTCAAGGAAGTGCTGAAGGTGAAGGTCAATTGGCATGATGAATATGAAAGTAGAAAAATATTTATTTTCAGTGAGGAAAAGTGACAGAATGGATTAGGAGGCATGTTGATATATTTCAAATTTATACATATATTTTTATTATAGCTGATCTGCACACTGTGAATATACATAGTTATTAGGCCACCATTACGAAAGAATATGTTCTTATAGTCCAAGCCAGTTTTTATCCTTTCTGGAATTTCAAAAATATCTGTGGGTTTTCAAATTGTTTGCCTTCTATATTCCATATTAATAATATTTTATTCTTTTTTCTATTGTCTCAAGTTTTGTTGAAATAATTATAATTTATTTGTAAATCTAAAAAAGATTTTTTTGTCTGCAAAGAAATATTAAACTTTCTGTTAATTTGATAACCTAAGAGAGATAACTCTAAAATTTTTTTTTGAATTTTCCTCTTTTCATATCATAATTAAAAAAAAAGGTCAGTTTTGTGTTCATTATGAAAAGAATTTTTGTTCCTTCCATTAATTTGAATTAATAGCAATTTGCTTTTTTTTTTAAACACAATTCAGACTGGGTGTATATAGGTTAGTTTATGTGTATAATTGATGTGGGTTAAATATGACTTATTAATATCTACAGAATATAGAACATGGGAAGGAATGTGTAAGTCCAAACATGTATTGCATGTGTTTGTCAAAATCTGTTTCTTTTCTCATGAAATAGGGATAGAATTTACAAAAATAGAGAGAAAACTGACGAGAAGAGGTCTTTAAACACAGTGGGACAAAAATCGTAGTAAGCTTGGGAATCCACCAGATTTTTTAATAAAATTGAACTAAAAAATGAAACACAATCTAAATATGGTTAATTATTGAAGCCTGCTTCTATTTAGGTTTGGCTGTTTGTGATTTAAATACTTTAATTAAAACATTTGAGAAAAGAAACACCTTTTTTGACTGATATTTGTAGTGTTATGAATATTCATACTCATATACTTATCTTTTTTTCAGAATGTTAAGATTAAAACATGGAATGAAAATCTTTCTGGAAAAATCTGAAACTCAAGGGAGATAACTACAATGTGTATACAAAAACTGTCTAAAATTAATGACAAACAGCATTTTTTTCTAAATGAACTATAATACACCATATCGCTATTTAGTCCATTCCAGGAAAAACAGTCATTTATACAACTTCCTGTTTTGGGTCACCGGCCGAAAAATGGAGGTCATCAGTAGTGAGCTGAGGGAGAAAAAACTTTAGAAAGTGATCATCAAGAAACTTTGATATAGTATGATCCTTTTTTTTCGAAATTAAAATTGAAGTAAAAAAATATTTTGTTTGAAGTATTTACGGTAGTTTAAACAGGTTTCATTAAAAAGTATCATGCATGGTGAATTGTTTAAACAGGGTCCTAGATAGCTTCAACTGGATGAAAAAGTTGTGTAATTTTAGAACTTATCCGGAATGGAATAAATAGCGATTAGGTGTATTGGTCTAGATGAAAATAAATATATCCACTGTCAGTGTAGAGTATTTTGCGGTCATAGATTGTGAATAACCAGTACTAAGTCCAGATTTTAACTGAATTATTAAATTTTAAACAAATCTATGAATGAATGCCAAAAAGAGCATATTTTCTAGAAAGATTTTTATGAATTTGTATTCTTCTGATTGCAGTTAGAAACAGTACATGTAGATGCTTTTGATGAATGATTCCTTTTATCACATGATCTTATCACATGACCTTGTCACATGATATGTTATCATTCATCATTGATTTCATACATGTTCCACTGCTTGAATCATATCATAGATTTTAAGTGTCGTCATGGTACTGGAATGTAATTCAAAGTCTTAATAGCATCTGGTTTCACCCAGTCAGAGAGTAAACTCTTGTTCAAGGTGGGAACCAGTAGAGTGATAAAACAATGAGAGAAGGATTTACCGCTTAGCATCCTCGATGACATGCATTGAGGGAACATATCTCAATTCTTTATGAATTAATTTAATTATGATCAGTGGTCAAGTTTAACAGGCAACATTTCAGGGCCAGAAAAAAATATTTGATGTTGTCAAATATTTTATGAATAGGTTGAATTTGAACATACAAACATTTTTCTTGGTTTTATTTCTTGTAAAGTTTTTGTTTTTAATAAACTAGATTAATTATGCAACCCATTGCTTTTTTTATTTGATATTTTTCGCACATCCCATTGTCTATTTTATTCTGCCTAAAAATATACATTTTTGTTGCCTATTTTTGTTACAAGGTTTTTACATTTTTAGTTATCACACTAAATTCATTTGTATTGTTTTGTATTGTTTTGTTTTGTTTTATTTATTAATTGTTCCATGTTAAATCACAGTGTCTTTCATTGCATTAGCTTGCATTGTTTGAATACATGTCCTGCTTTTGTTGTGTGCTTTTAAAAAATCCAATATCAACCTCTCTTTTTCTTTCCTCTCTCTACAATTTTGTTTTGATATTCTTTTTGATTTGATATATTTTCTGTTTAATTACTGGTAGTGAATGCATCAGTTGTATCACACAAACTAACTGAAGAAAATATTCATTTTAAATGTTCATTTTATGTTTTGTTGGCCTGGAAAACAAATGTATAAATAACAGTTATTTCCCTTTATCCAAAGGTTTAGGTATTTTTTGACAGAATAAAGTCGGGACCCACATCTGAGTGAATATAATTATCCTGATTTAGAGTAATTTCTCGCAATTTGATTGGCTGATATTGTCCTAATAAATTTCAGTACAATTTTTTATTACGTCAATTGGAATTATCTCCCTTATACCACTGACCTAATAAAAAAATAAAATTTGAGTTGCTTTATAATTCTATAATTTTTCACAGTTTTAGATTCAATATCTAAAATATATTTGGTTGATTTTGTCCATATATTGAATTAAAATATAATAATATGTAATATAACAAAATCAGGATAAATTCATTACACAGTGTTCAATTGTCCTAATACGGAATTTATCGGGTCAATAAAATTCATATCAGATTTGGCTTCGCCTCACTCGATTTAAATTTTATTGACCCGATAAATTTTCGTATTAGGACAATTGAACACTGTGTAACTGATAATATATTCTTCTGATTTTGGAACCCAAATAATGGTGCGGGTGTATGAATCCAGTAAATGACTTGAATGTAAGCAGGGATGATAATCTTGACAATAAATATTTTTATTCAGTTTATTTTTGTTTTAAATCCATGTAAATTGTAATAGTCTTTCCCTGTCCACAATAGATACATTTGAAAAGTGCAACTTCTACATCGTTCATATTCATGTAATTGATATGTTGTAGTCATATTTCAAAGCTGCTTATTACATTGAGAAAAAACATATTCAGCATGAAAAGCCAATTAAGATTCTAAAAAAGTTTTGTATATATTAAGTTACAAAATATAATACGAAATATAAAAAATGAAATATACCTTTTATTAGAATTAGATAAAAGTTATTGCTATAAAAGCATGTATTTAATATATAACGAATCTTAGTCATTGTAGGAACAATGTATATGTTAGCGGCAATAAGTGAAATTAGGCATTAAGCTTAAATCCTAGGCAATAAGCTAACGCCTAGGCAGTAAGTCTATTGCCTAAATGATGTTAGGCATTAGTCTTAAATCCTAGGATTTAAGCTTAAATCCTGAAAAATATGTGCAGGCATTAAGCTTAATGCCTAAAACATAAATGCGAGTAAATAAAAGACATTTATTCATTTAAATAACAATATGTTTGTAAAATAATAACATTATGAGAACTGGGGCCTGTTTATCGAAACTGTCCTAAGATCGATTTTATAAGATATTCCTAGGACAGAAATTATGATAAAATAAGAACCGACTTACGACATGTCTCAGCATGCACATTGAAGCTATCTGAGGATTATCTTAGCTAGGATATCCTAACCGCGAATTGACGTAAAAAATAGCAAATGAAAAAAAATTATATTGTATCAAATTTAACCAACAACTTTAATTTAAAAACCGACTAATTATTAGAAAATAAATATTAGTTTTAAATTATAATAATTTGTACATTGTAAACTATATGAAACAAAACATAAGTAAAAAATATAACTAGAGTGGGGTGCTCATTTTCGCCATATCTTTCCATGTTTTCTTCAGTTTAAGTTCAGGTCTTTATGTTTTTGAAGTATACTGATATTTCTATATGAAGATAATTTCAAATGCAAAATACTCTTAGCTATAAAAATTGTTTGTTTTGAGAAAAATCATATGAAATGTTGGATTAAAGGGTGTTTGAAATTTGCTGATGTTTTGTCAACGGGGGACACATATTCGCCGTTGTTACACATCTATTTAAAACCAAATAACTTCAGCTTTAAATAATATTTATCAAATAAATTTCATTATAGATGAAAAGCAGACATTTGAAAGGTGCAAAAAACGAAATTTAGGGCAATCAGTCAAAGAATTGCTAAAGAATTAATACTTCTTTGAAATCGTTTTTTGCATTCAGGAATCTCTACGTTATATTTTAATTAAATTATAACAATCACTTTTTTAAATCTTTTTAATATTTTGTAATATCACAAAAACATGAAAAAAGTATGTGTAAATTCTGTTTTTTAACTGCTAAAATTACTAAATAAACTTACTAAATTTGAAGATCTGTCAAATGAATGTATATTTACACATGTTATATTAGAAATAAATTAAGTAACTCCTTTATATCAAGAATAAATCACCAAATATGCATTAATTCCAGATTTCACTTATTGCCTAAAATTATGTTCGGCAATAGGATGAATAATCATCATAAGATTTCAGGTAATAAGCTTAATGCCTGAAAATTTCAGGCAATAATTAATGCCTAGGCGTTAGCTTATTGCTAGGATTTAAGCTTAATGCCTAATTTCAACTTATTGCGTAACATATATAACTATGTATTTAAATTAGCCTTTGGTATTATAATATTTGATTTTTTACTGACAGTAAAATTCACTTAACAAAAGTTAATGCTTTTGTATTTGTATTGTTTATTAATAATTATTATATGTTTTTGCTATTTGTTACTTTAACATTACATTTTTTATCTCCAGCTGAACATTATAAAAAAAATTGGTGTCTAGTTTAAGATGAAAAAAAACATTTTGTGCTTAATTTTGTATGATAAATGATTTTGGGAAAGGAGCTGGCATTTTGGTTTAGTAGGGGTTGGGTGGGGTGGGGGGGGTGAGGTAAGAATTAAGGAAAGGAACTTGGACAGTCGATATGATTTGAAATCGGAGAGATATAGGAGGTTGAGAGAAGTGGAGAAGGGATTCGTAATTACTATACCACCCTTTTGTATAACCCTTGATTTGTACAAGATAACAATTTGATGTATTTTTTATTTCCGTATCCAATGTATTTAAATATTTCTTATAGTTTCAAGTTCTCAGTGGTTATGGAAGATACATTGTAATATGTTTTATAACTTAGAATAAACAATGATGTCTAAAGGTCACATGTACTTTTAACAATGATGTTAAAGGTACATGTACTTTTAACAATGAGTCTAAAGGTCACATGTACTTTTAACAATGATTCTAAGGTCACATGTACTTTTATCCATAGGATGGGTACCTGTTGTTCCATATTGATGAAGGAAATGGCCGTATCCAGGAAATAAAGCTGACGTCCAGAAAAATCAAAGAATTAAATGACTGGGATTGGCATACCTTTAGAGTGGACAGGGTTGGACGAGAGGTAACTGTTTGAACCATTTACATGCTATTTAATTTTGCATTATATTGATATTAATATACCTAGTTTTAAAAAAAGGGGGGGGGGGTTGCCATTTGTTAAAAAATATTTTATTATTTTTGTACATGTATTCCATTGTAGTTGTCAGAGGGAAAGTTAGCTTGTGTCTAAACTACAACTTTTTTCAGTTCTAACTGGGAAAAGGGGGAAAATTTGACTATAACACTGTAACACATGACATTGGACATTGTTATTTTTTCATGATAACACTATCAGTATCAGAAGTTGTTCTTAATATTTCATATATATGTTGTCTCAAAATTCTAAGGCTAACTGGTTCTCTTCATGTGGCATGAAATATTTGCCAATGGGAGCTCACTATCATTCAATCGATCAGATTTTGTTCATCCTTTATTTCATTCATTACATGTTCAATTCTGTTTAAATTTCGAGATAATAGGCAACATTATCACTAAATAGTATATTCGGGGCAGTTAAGTTGGGGATTTTTCGTACATACTGGTATTAGTTTGTTGTCTTTATTCCCCATTCTCATTTCATTTGTTTTAATTTCAAATAATTTAGGCAATAATTATAATATGCTTTATATCAGTTTTTCAGCATTTAATAGATCTAGTCTGCTATCATCTATCGTTAATTGTTTTTTCTCTTTTCTTTTGTTTTTATTTCAAATGCACAAAATTTATAATGTTATATCTATTTTTCAGCTGAAATTCTATATTGACGAAGAATATATTGGAACTATAACTACTGTAAGAGAGATTCAGCTGATTGGACGAGGAGATGTTTACCTCGGTGGTACACCAATAGATTATACTGATTCTGTTGTTACCCAGGGCTATAGTGGTGGAATAACAAAGGTAAGTCTTTGGAAAGTTTAACATGTATTTCTTAAAGAGCATGGCAGAATCAGGAGGAAAAAAATTTGTTTGATTATACAAGGAATCACTGAAGCAAGACTGAAGCGCCCCTTATGTCAGTCAGTGCCCCCCCCCCCCCCCCCCCCTAAAAAATGTTCTAGATCATCCACAGCAAGTGACCACATAAATTTATTTAGAAACAACTACATGCTTTTTAGAGATTCTTTCCTTTTAAGACCATGAATGCAGCAGAAACAACATTGATGAAATCTATTTACTGTGATAAACTAAATTTTGTAAAAAAAAAAAAAAATGTGGAAATTATGAATATTATCATATAACCCTTAGATTTTTTCTACCTTATAAGATAATATAAAGGTAATTGATATACTACATGACATCTAATTAATACTTTTTCAGATATTATATGTGAAGAATTTACCAAATTTACTTCTCCGTGTCAGCTTGATGCAGTATATAACCCAAATGCATAGTGGGAATGGTGGGAATGGTCATAATGGTATTGATATCATAGTACCCGGACAAGCAATTACACCAAGACCGAGACCAAGAACTACGCCAAGACCTTATACACCAAGGACCAACACCAAGCTTACAGCCAAGACCAACCGACAATTGAACCAGTAAGGCCAACAACTATCACTCTTCTCAATACCATTTCCTTCCTTAAATCTTTCATTTTACATATCAATGAGAATGCATATGTGGATGTAAGATCGGCGGAACAATTACATTCCGATTTAGAACACTTGAGTCAAAAGGTGTCTTATTTTTTACCCGTCGTAAAGGTTCTTCTAATCAGTTATTTTTAGCTTTTGAGATATACGATGGTAAATTATACTTCATTTCTGACCTTGGCGCAAGAACTCGACGACTTGTGGTTTCCGATGTAATTGTCAATGACGGAACATGGCAGAACATTAAACTTGAAATTCAGGACTCAAGATTATTTATTTCACTCAACGGAATTCAGAAAACTTTGGACCTGACTACAGAAGAGAGAACACAAGCATATTTCAATGATGGTATATATATAGGTGGTTTTCCAAAAGATTTCAAGTCGTGGTATATCTGGGGTTCATCTAACAGTAAATTCCTTGGCTGTTTCAGTGATCTACAGCTCATAAACACAAGTAAGTGTGATTACTGACTACTGTGGATTCATTTATTTTCTTGGGTGCCAATTTTTGTGGATTAAGGTGGTACCCAACACTTTCACTAAAATTAATTAGGCTCTTTTAATTTCATGAAACTTTGACAAAGTATTTACTTTGACCCTTTGAAAAAAATATAAAAAATTCAAAATATTTGAACCAACCAATTTACCAGAAAAAATACACTGGTTACATAGCAGTTTGACAAAAAACTAATTTTGAACATTGAGAAGCTTAATATTCCCTTAATAACTCGACGTAATTAAAATGTTTAGCTGATTTTACAGAGTTATCTCCCTGTAGTGTTAGGTACCACCTTAAGGAAAAAGTACATGGATATTAAATTTCATGGTTTTGCTGATGTCTACATACAAACCTGTAGAAAATTTGATATTCATTGATCATCTGAATTTTTGTATATCTGTATCCACGAAATCCATGAAAATCTGTATTCAACGAATAATAATGAATCCACTACTATATTAGTTTTTCTCATTATTGATACAGTGACCTACAATTAAAGATTTTTATTGATCATCTTAACGAGAATTTGTAGCTTAAGTACGGCGAAAGTAAGAGAAGCAATCGAGTTGAGATGACCAATAATTAGAAAGTAAATTAATTGCCTAATCCAGTAAAACCTGGCTAAACCAAATCCTGTATAAACTGAAAACCTTATTATATAAACCAAACATGTTCTTAAGTACTGTCATATCAAATTATATGCGTTCTGATAAAACCGAACATCAGCCAAAACTGAACAAAATCTTTAGTCCTGAAGAGGTTCTGTTTAAACCAAGTTTCACAGTACATCTAAATATTCCAAGTTTGGAATTTAACAGCAGCTATGACACTTGGCCACCTTTTTTTTCAACCAATAACCAAGGGAAATATTCCATCATTAAAAATACGGTAAAACTGACCCATCGAAAATGTGACAACAGCAAGATGGAGTGCATGACTCAAAATCATGTCGCAAAATGTAAAATAAAACAGAAATAAAGACCTACCTTCACAATTTTTAATAATGTAACTTCATTTAAATTTTATCAACTGATCTGCTCTTTGTTATTTTAGTGAAGCCAATTCTGTCATAATTTTTTGCAATAATTAAAACATCACATGAATTTCCGATTTAAAAGCAATTCACTTTTATGAATTTCTGTTTTACTTTTTCAGACACAAATATGAATGGACCTATTAAAGCAATTCACTTTTATGAATTTTTGTTTACTTTTTCAGACACAAATATGAATGGACCTGTGAGGAATATACCCAGTGACAATTTTATAAGTCTTGGTTGTATGGATATGAACAAACAGTGTACGTCTACCAACCCATGTAATAATGGAATATGCTATGATGGAGTTAGACAATACTACTGCGATTGTGCAGGCACTGGATGGGCCGGTACAAGATGTAATGAATGTAAGTTGTCACATGATTAAGTCACATGATATTGCTCAAGTGTAAGTTGTCACATGACAATATTACTGTGATTGAGCAGGAACTGGATGGGCGGGTACAAGATGTAATGTATGTAAGTTGTCACATGGTATTGATCAAGTGTAAGTTGTCACATGACAATATTACTGTGATTGAGCAGGAACTGGATGGGCCGGTACAAGATGTAATGAATGTAAGTTGTCACATGATTAAGTCACATGGTATTGATCAAGTGTAAGTTGTCACATGACAATATTACTGCGATTGTGCAGGAACTGGATGGGCCGGTACAAGATGTAATGAATGTAAGTTGTCACATGATTAAGTCACATGGTATTGATCAAGTGTTAGTTGTCACATGACAATATTACTGCGATTGTGCAGGAACTGGATGGGCCGGTACAAGATGTAATGAATGTAAGTTGTCACATGATTAAGTCACATGGTATTGCTCAAGTGTAAGTTGTCACATGATATTATTGTGCAGGCATTGGATGGGCTGGTACAAAATGTAATGATTGTTAGATGTCACATGATTATGTCACCTGAAAGTGTTAGTGAAATGTGTCACCTGACAAGATCAGGGTCTCAAAGGCCATTAGTAATTTACAGTATCTTTCCAAAAGACATTTATTTTTAATTTGTTGATATATTTTAAATACTCCAAAAATAGACACAAATTGATGGACTATATCAAATCAGAAAAAAAGAAACCTGCAACAAAAGACAATTACAGTAACACATTTAAATATCAAAGCAGTTTATCATTGTTTTAGCTAAATGTAATGTTTTCAAGGTAATGCATCTGTGATTTTTTTCCTTTTTAGTTGCAATGATTGGTGGTTTCCAAGGAAATGACTACCTTACATACTTTTACAGCACCAGACAGGAATCTCATACAAATGACATATCTCTCCGATTCAAATCCTTCTTAAGAAATGCGTTCCTCTTCCAAACAATATCCAGCATTAGTGATGATTACCTTCGTGCTGAACTTGATAATGGAAGGGTCAAGGTCACCATCAAAGTTGAAGGTCAATCTCCTCAGGTAATGATTCTGATAGAATATTATTTTTACAAATGTATTGTAGTGTCACTAACTTTAACCTAAAAAATAATTTCTAATATTTATGTACAGATATATACTGATATCAGTAGTTTATAGTTTAGAAGGTAAAGTGTTAATTAGTTAAAGGTGGTACCCAACACTTTCACTAAAATTAAATTGGCTCGTTTTATTTTCATAAAATTTTGTCAAAGAATCTTCTTTGACCCTTTAACAACAATATTAAAATATAAAAAAATTTGAACAAACCGTTTTGTCAGAAAAATTACACTGGTTATATAGCAATTTGACAAACACCAATTTTTATCATTGAGAAGCTGTTAAATATTCCTTTTATAACGCAACATAATTAAAGTGTTTAGCTGACTTTACAGAGTTATCTCCCTGTAGTGGTAGGTACCACCTTAAGGGCATACAATACAGTTTCGATCCCATGATGAATGTTATATGAAAATTTACGTACAAGCTATTTTAAAAAAAATTCACCTCATCTATTCAAATATGTAATACATAATTGAACCTTATGTCATTTTAAAAGAGAGGGGTCCATGTACTTATTTTCAAGTTAAATCAGTTTAAATCATAAAAAAACAGTTGAAAAAATTTCTTTTCCCGATATGTCATTGTTTGACTTTGCAAATATAACATTGTACATTAGCAACATCTGTAACTGTTTCTTATGCCCTTAACTTAGAAAATAGTTTCTAATATAGATGTACAAATATATACAGACATCAGTAGTATATAATTTAGAAGGTAAATCGTTAATTAGGTCTAAAATAAAATATTGTTTGTTTCCCCAATCCCGATTGACCCTGCAAAAACAGTACTACTCATAATTTTTTTTTGTCAAAACTAAGTCAAATATTATTATATTCATTTCCAACATGTCTAATTTCCTGGCTTACCGGAGTGTACGATATTGTTCAAGCTTTTTGGAAAAATAAAATTATTTCCCTACCTACCTACCAACACCTGGCTTGGCAGGGTCGGGATTTGGGAAACAAACAATATAGTAATTTAGGCCTTAGTTAAACCAAAAGTATTTTCCAATTCTTATGTACATATATTACATGGTTTTTTTCTAAGACATCAAAAACAAAAATTATGTTGAAAAAGAATATAATATACAGTGATTCTGAAAGATATTTCAATGAAGAAAATCTACAAAACTTCAATAAAGGGTTCAGATATAAAAAAAAATTAAATGTAAACCCATTAAAAGGAAAGGATATTTAATATCAGAGATAAAACTTGGCCCAATTTTCACCTGCAGCTTTTATTTTTTCTTTGTTGTACAGCTGCCAATTAAGGTAAGAAAAAGTTAATCCAGGTAAAGAATATTTACATTTCAAATCTGGCGAATGTTGAACAAACACCCTTAGCTACCATGGGAACAAGGTTACTGATGATTATTGCATGTAAATTTTAAAAAAGTAAAAAAAGTAAAAAATCATATTTTATTATATATGTGCATGATGGTGATATGTTCAATCCATCAATTATACAAATTTCTAAATATAGACTGAAAAAGATTATGCCTTTTGTACTTTAGATTTTATCATATACTCGTAACATTATAGCATTATTCACTATACTTCTGAATCCTTTTACACATATCATTTTTTAAATACTTGATAAAAAAAAATTGAGTTGTGCTTTTATTTAATTTTATCAATTTAAAAAAAATATTTTAAAGAGATTTTTTTTACATATTTGGTTCAGGTTTTTCCAGTCTTAGAATCATAATATTCTTTGATATATGTTAAATTATATAGAAATTGTGCTTAAAGGGGCATATGCTGTCAAATTCATTTTCACCGATTTTTTTATTATTTTTGTATATATCTTGAAGCTAATGCCCCTTCAATAATGACATTTATAGCATTTCATATAATCTGTATTATAAAATATTTTGTATTTCTTATTAATGCATTCAGAGGATTATAAAGAGGGCAGAACCTCTTTATTACATGTATTACATTAGTGTGAGTATACCCATCTCTGTTAGTTTATAACGTGACGAGTAGAGATAACTCTTAAAATCATCTCATGAATATTCATGTATTACATTAGTGTGAGTATACCCATCTCTGTTAGTGTATAACTATGACCAGGGGAGATAACTCTTAACATTCATCTCATCAATATTCATGTATTGCATTAGTGTGAGTATACCCATCTCTGTTAGTTTATAACCATGACCAGAGGAGATAAATCTTATCATTCATCTCATGAATATTCATGTATTACATTAGTGTGAGTATACCAATCAGGCATCTCTGTTAGTTAATAACCTGACCAGGGGAGATAACTCTTCACATTCATCTCATGAATATTCATGCATTACATTAGTGTGAGTATACCCATCTCTGACAGTTTACCCATGACCAGGGGAGATAATTCTTAACATTCATTTCATGAATATTCAAGTATTACAGTAATTTGCCCTCTAATGACATAAATTTCTAGTATTGATATATATTATATGACAGTTTATAACCATGACCAGGGGAGATAACTCTCAAAATTTCATCTCATGAATATTACCGTAATTTGCCACGAAAGGGATGAATTTCTTGTATTGATTTGAAATCAAAACAAAAATTTGGGGCTCTTTATGGCTTGCTGTTCGGTGTAAGCCAACGGTCAATATGGAAGACCGTACTTTGACCTATAATGGTTTACTATTACTAATTGTGAATTTGATGGAGAGAAGTCCCATTGGCACTCATACCACATCTTCCTATATCTATGTATCTATCCATCACTAGAAATAAAATATCTCTTAATGATTTTATCTCATGAATATTCAAGTATTATGGTAGTTTTCTACTAAAGAGATAAACTTTCTAGTATTATTTTTGAAATGTAAAATTGACAGTTGACAGTTGTGAACAAAATTAACAAGATTGGCACATTAAAGAAAAAGGCTTCCAAGGTATTGAATTGAATACAGCAAAAATGGTGTGTAATATATTGAACAAACATTATTATGTTTTTTTTTTGTCAATATGCCACCTTTTATACTTTCTTGTATTATTTCAGGTGTTTTATGTTGGTTCTAATTTGGATGACAATAGATGGCATAATCTGTTTATCAAACGACGAGGCAGCTATCTTGAATTATTTGTGGATTCAGAACAACCAGTAATGAGTGAGTATAAACAATGTTGACTGGCAGCTTATTGAACAATAAAATGTCACATAGAATTAAGTAGATATACTGGAGGTATAGGGGGAGGGTTGATATCTCACAAAACATGTTTAACCCAGCACATTTTTTGGCCTGTCCCAAGTCAGGACTTTGTCATCTTTGTATAAATTTTAATTTTAGTGCATTTATATGTTTTGGAGTTTAGTGTGACGTCCATTTTCACTGAACTAGTACACAATTTTATTTAGGGGCCAGCTGAGGACCACCTCTGGATGTGGGATTTTCTTGCTGCATTTGAATGAAATCAGCCAAGCACCTCCACTGCCTTCTTAAAATGAAACTTTAACTTATAGTGATGCCTTTCAATTATATTGCAATGCATGGAAATTTCATGAATTTGCCGCTTTTCCAGATTTTGCAATTCAAGATTTTTCTCCACCTTCTTAAAATGAAAAAAAGAGTGCTATAGAATATAAAAATTGGAATTCAGATTTTAGTATGACTATGAAATTATTGTTTAATTTGTTTGCTTATTTCCAGAATTGGGTTTTGAACTTTTCGTTTTAAATTGAAAAGGTTAGTGAAGCCTTTCATTTGTATTAAAATCCATTGAAATTTCATGAATTTGCTGCTTTTCCAGAATTTGTCATTTTTGCCACTCATATATTCCTAGTAGCAATTCTAGATTTTTTCCTGATTTTGGCACATTCCTTACTTTCACCAATGTATTGATCATGTTGATCCGTATATTTAAAAAACATTTCATACTTTCACTGATATAATAAAATAAATGTATCATCATAATCAACTAGATATTATATTCTTTTTGTAGAAACTATCCAGGGTGAAAACTTCTATCTACGATACGACAAGATTTACTTTGGTGGAGTTGGCGACTCTGGTGTTTCTGTAGAAAACCATCCAAATTATCTGGGTCTGATGCAGAATGTTTACTGGGATAGGTTAGACTTGTTCAGTGAACTTAGGGGCAGGTTACCAGATTCTGCTTTCAAAATTGTATGGATCTCAAACGAAGGACAATTGAATAAATTTATATATCGTCCAATCACATTCGCCACCGAGAAGTCCATTCTGTGCTTGACCAAATGCATATGGGTCTTAGCTTTAGAATGATGTTTAATTTCAAAACAAAAGACGATTCCGGTGTCATTTTATATAGCCAGGGACCCCAAGGTCGATTTGTTGCTGTTGAATTAGTCGATGGGTTTTTAAACTTCCACTTTAATAACGGTTTGTCGAAACAATCAGTGGTCATCAGAACTCCAGAAAGAGTAAACAACAACCAGTGGCACATGTTTGAAGTGAGACAGTTCGTCCAAGGTGGTCAGCAATACTACAGAGTGACTGTGGACGGGACGACTCGGGACATACAGATTCCAGGGAACCAGAATCTACAGCTAACTGGTAACATGTATATTGGTGGATTACCAACGACCTACTTTAAGGATAGCGCCATAACATCCAGTATAGTATCTCGTCATGGATTTATGGGATGTCTGGCCTCTGTAGATCTGAATGGATTTTCACCAAACCTCTTTAATTTTGCCAGTGATAAGGCAGCTGTTATGTCTGCATGTACAGGTATGTATATTACTGTTGAAGATGATGAGCAAATTTTTACTAACCAACACACCAGATGTAGTAAGGGGAATCCATTTTTGTTTTCTTTAAAAGTTTGAAACCTTACATTTGAACCAGCCCCTAAGGGAGATAAAAAAAGATCCCCCTATTTTACCCTGACTCATCATTTGAGTTGTTTAGAGTATTTTCTGTGATTGATGCCTCTTTTAAGGTGAACGAAAAAATTAAGGGCATTGAGTTTCTTTCACATCCATATTCTGCGAACAAACTTCATAGATAAATTACTGACAACTTATATTACTCCTTAGGAATTTAAGATCTGAGTTGAAAACACAATACTTCTGATACATTTTTCGCAATTATAAAAACATTTAAAAATTTCTTGATCCACAATACCTAAACAATAATACAGTTCTATTATATATGCCTTAGGAATTTTAAATTTTAGTTGATAACAGTGCTTCTGCTACATTTTTCATGATTATAAAAACATCTCTATAAGTTTTTGATTCACAGTACCTAAATAATTATACAGTTCTATTTGATGAATTTCAGATATTAAAGCCTGTGCTGCTGACTATTGTTCTAATGGTGGAATATGTATTCCTGGTATAGCTTCATCACGTTGTATGTGTGATCTGACTGGATATTACGGACCTACTTGTCAGGATTGTAAGTAACCAACCAATCAGAAACAAATATAGGACCCGTTTTTGTTTAACAAACTTTCCATAGTACATTTGGTAACTTTTTAACTAGGAATCAGGTTTTTTGAACTTTTGAAAGGTTATTTCATTATAACTATGATTGAGGTTTTAAGACCAGAGAACATCAATTGGCTGGACAAGTCCGTTTTTTTCTGAAAATTTTGCATTAAAGGCTTAAAAGCATTGTATACTATACTTAAAACCAAAGGAACACTGACGAAACAAGAAAAATTGAAAATTTGTTTCTTGAGTTACTTCCCTTTTCACTTTGCTCTAATGAAAAAGCATTACTTATTTTCGAGCTTACATTATTTTATGCATTGTATTACAATACCATATTTTATATTTTACTCTAGAATGTTATGGCTTAACCTTCAATTTTTTTTTATCAAAATTTAAAAAGATATATTGTGTACAAGTGTTACATATACTTATAAAAGAATCATATTTAATTCCAGATCCAGTTGGTGTTTATTTCAATAAATACCTTGAAAATAAACAGTATGGTGTAATCAAATTTGACCTAATTAATCCACAAAACTCTCGAGAAGACAAACTTGCGTTTGGATTCATGACTGAAGAGAAAGACGGCATTATTATGAGGATTGATAGTGGTGGCGCCAACGAATACATTGAACTCAGACTGGAAAATGGTTACTTGGTTGCTCAGTACAATACAGGAAATGGCGAGCAGACGATAACCTTTGACCAGAATAAATTGAATGATGGGAAATATCATGTGGTACAGTTCACACGTACTGCCGATGGTGGATTTTTAATCGTTGATAATGTGCAAAAAACTCTTGCCCATCAAGGTATGTACTTTTGTTTAGAGATTTAAACTAATTCAAAATATTATTTCATGACAAAACTTATTTTAGATGGGATGTTTAACTTTTCTGTAGAAGTGGCTGTCTTGTGATTATCTAATATAGGATATTTTAAAACATGAAAAGAAAGGATCTCAGCAGATATAACAAAAAACCTTAAAAAAATTGCATCTAAAGCACACCTGTGTTGAAAAATAAAACAAAACAGAATTATTCCTGGATAAGGTCCACAGAATAAAAAACAATTGACTAAAAACTTAATGATCAGAAATAGAAAAAGAGGAAAATTGGATACCCAAATACAAAGAAAACTTGGTTAAAAGAAAGAAATATGTCAATATGGCCTAAAAAAACTGAAAGAATAAAGCAATGAAGTCCACCAATCAAAATCTTTCTATTTTGTTCTGTGATTTACATTTTTAATTATTTTAAAGTGTTCTGTATTACTTTTCAAATGGATAGTTCACTTTACTGGAGGTAAGGTTATAGAATTTAACTGAAGTTGAAGGTCATTGGGGAAAAATTGATTTGTGAAGGTCACTGGTGATTTGTCGGAAATTAATTAATGTTCAGATGTATTCCAAATTATGTGACTGTTGTGTATTCCTACATGTGGCTTTTGTGTATTTCTACATGTGACTATTGTGTATATCTACATGTTGTCAATTTCTAGCTTGGATTATTGGTAAGTGGGTATTGGTGATATATATTTTGCCAGAGACTATTTCTTGTTCCCGAAAAAGAACTGAAAGAATTCTCAATAATTTCACACAAATTTATTTCAAACATGAGAACTCTTTTGCAATGATAGAAAAGATCAAATATGTTAATCTGTTCATTCATACATTTTCACATAAGTTAGTTGAATACACAAACATGCAGTTAAAGAAAAAGCTGAAAAGCAACCTGTTCCAACAAGTTACATCAATTTTTTGGGTTTTAGAAAATTTATAATGCAAGAATAAGATTTTTTTCAGTTCTTTTTATGTACAATATCATATCTTGATCTATACAACTGGTTGTTATTATTGTCATGATTTGCATATATAACTTGATATTTCATTAAAAAAAAAATGACTAATTATCTCCCTTGACACAATAATAAATGGATTTGGCTTAATATTAAAATAATACAAAATAATCAGAAACAAAATGAGAATTGGAATTTAAAGAAAACATTCCAACAAGAATAATTTGTTGAATTTATTTTAAAGTAAAGATGATCACCATTTATTCAAAGTACTATGATAAAACTGTACAGCATGTATTATAAGTCAAGGGGAGGTAACTACAAAGCTTAAGTTATGCATTCTTAAATCTTTCATCTTTTTGTATCAGGCATACTTTTTCTTAATCAAGAATTTCAAAGGCTGATCAATTGTAAAATGAACTTTGCCTTTCTATAAAAATTTATATCACTATATGCAGGAAGTCCAAAGTTATTGAAATGCAGTGCATGGTTAGAACAAGTATTGTGATGAAACTTTAAATGGAGAATGAGGGATCAGTTATTTAAAATTTTAAAAGTAAAATTATATGTTTATCAATTGCAAATTTTTCTTATAGTATATAATAGCATGAATGCAATAATTATTTTTTGGTTTTTATGAGACTAAACAAATATACTATAATTAAAAGATATAGTATTGTCAGTTAGGTTTTTTTTTTATGGTTTCAAAACAAATAAAATCAAATACCAAAAAACATACTTTAGAATGAGGTATTTTACTTTTTTGTAATATTGAAATGATAAATCTAAAGAACTTTAAGGCATTTTATTTTCACATGTTATTGAAATTAGCAGGGTTAATTTCCAACATGATAACTATATTAGTTGTAGAAAAAATATTAAGTTCTTGAACTATGCTGATTTTTTTCCTAACTGAAAAAAAAGACCATGATGCAGATTTTGAGAAGATGAGGGAGGAACTTACATTCTTAATAAAAAAAAATATTAAGCTTAACTTATTTATTTCAGTGGGTCATTTCACAGTTCAAATAGTGATATAGTAAATGTTTTGTATTTTACATGAGCCATTCAATAAATTTAATGATGTATTTATATTTTCAGTGAGCCACTCTGTATTTGATGAAGTAAAGTATGTATACATTGGAGGCAGATTGGATGCTAGCGGTAATGTGATGAATCCATTTACTGGCATCATTGGAGGTAAGAAAGAGATTTTTTTCTGGTATAAAAATTTCTTGACTGCTATTGTTTAAAAGAGGGGCGAAAGAGACCAGAGAGACAGTCAAACTCATAAATCAAAAATAAACTGACAACGTCATTGTTAAAAAGAAAAAGATAAACAGACAAATAATAGTGCACAAGACACACTATAGAAAACTTAAGGCTAAGCGACAAATTCCCACCAAAAACTTGGATGATCTCAGGTGCTCTTTGTCTAATATTAATCCAGTCGCTAGAATAGACATAACACACATATAAAATTTGGGTTAAAATAATTGGTTATCAGTATTTTAGATTTTGTTTGTAGTGTTCATGTAATATAATTTTTCAACCTTTCTTTTTTCCTAGGTGCTTTTTACAAGAACTACCGGTTTATAGACCTTGGAGAGTCAGCTACTGGTGCTAACTGGAAGGGTACTTACTATGTTATCACCAATGGAAGACCAGGATACATTCTTGTTAGAACACCGTAAGTGAACTCATCATAAAAACAAGGAATAAAATTTGTGTCAGACTCTCTTCTATTGTTTTCATCAGTGAAGCTTGAGTTAAAAAAGTTATAAAAAAAAAGCCAAATAAAGTAAGAAATGCATTGAAGACAAAATACAGGATAAAATGTCCTCTCATTGTATGTACTGTGGATTTACATTTTTGGTAGGTACCACAATTCATAAAGTAATATGGTTGGAACTGTGCAACTAACATAACCAATCATCTTATGAAATAATTTATCTGATCATTTCATTTCATGTGCTGAATTTCAAGATGTTTATATAAAAAAGAAGATGTGGTATGATTGCCAACAACTATAGGTCACCGTACGGCCTTCAACAATGACCAAAGCAGATACCACATAGTCAGATATAAAAGGCCCCAAAATGTCAATGTAAAACAATTCAAACAAGAAAACTAACAGCCTTATTTATGTGCAAAAAATGAACAAAAAACAAATATGTAACACACAAACAAACAACAACCACTGAATTACAGGCTCCTGACTTGGGACAGGCACATACATTATGTATACTGCAAATTTAATAATTAAGAAGAGGGGTATATGCAAGAAACTGTGATAATAAACAAAAACATGACCTCTAAAAGTCACCATTAACCATTTTCTGAAATTTAAAAAATTATCATGCAGTATTTTTTCAACCATATCAATAATAAATGTATGTACAAATTTCGGAATTTATAGAGCATATTTAATAAAATCAATTTTATTATTTTCAGGAGACCTACAGCTCCCCCTAGAGTCCCACTTCCTCCTAAAACTGGACCCTACCCAATACCAGGAGATCTAGGAGGAGGAGGAGTAGTTGCACCAGGAGCCTCAGGTGGTGGTCCTGGAGGAGGAGTCAATGTAGGTGTTGGTAATCCAGGATCTATTTCTGTTGGAGGTGGTTCAGGAAGTGTTGGTCCATCAGGAAGCGGAGGACCTATAACTGGTGCCCTGACAGGAGGTGGTGCTGGTCCCATACCACTTGCAGGAGGTGGAGCTGCTGGAGGAGCTAGAGCAGGAGCTGTAATGGGAGCAATTTTGGGAACGATGGCATTTTTGGCTAGTCTGATGTGGGCTTTCTGGGGTTTGAAACCAGGAGTGATTCCATTGGGAGGAGGAGGAGGTGGTGGTGGAGGCGGGCCACCCTCAATGTCAATCTCACCACCAACTGCAACCAATCTACCAGTTGCCCAGGCTTTAGGAGGAGGGGCCGGAGGTGGTGGCGCAGGAGGAGCCAAGGTAATTACTTAGTGTTATATGGTTTACATTATTATAGAAATTGTTTACTGTATATGCACCTGATTGGAAGTAAAAATAGCTGGGATACTGTGTAACGAAAAAGTGATGAAGAAAAGTGCTATTTGGTAAAAGTAGGAGTCAAGTGAAATTTTAAAGAAAAATTGAATCTCTATGACTTTTAATTTGTATGATTTATTTTCTCACCGGAATTGTTGCATTTTGTTGAATGTCTGTTGTTTGCATAGTTGCTAATTAGATTTAATTTTAGTTATAATTAATTTACCAATCATTCTATATTTTCCTGCTGCTTAATTAGCTGGATGAAGAAGTAAGTCATTTTTTGTGGTTTATGTATCATTTAAATAATTATTATACATTTTAATTTTTGTGCATTGCAATTTTTATTTTGTTTTCTGTTGGATGCTAAAATATTGCTGATTTTGCTTGTGAGAATTGACATTTTATTGATATTATCTTTTTGAGAAGTTTGTTTTAGTGATGACATATGTGCACTTGCAAAAACTTCATGAAATTTCAAAGTTCAATGAAATACAGATTTTCTAATCTATTTTGTTGGTATGCAGACTTTGGCAAAACCACAAATCAACAAGAAGTAATTGTAACAGGATGCTGTTACGAAGTCTCCCAAACAAAGCTCCCATAACTCGCCATTCATATGGTCCCATGTTCATTTGATTTGATTTTTTGTCCCATACAGGAATATATATGGCTTACGAGTAGGGATCTCCACCATTTACAAGTATTCAAACAGGAGGGGGTGGTGGTGACGCCCAGGGAATTTACCTACATTTCATTTCATTTGTTTTATTGTCCCCTACAAGAATGTATATGGTTTAAGGGTGGGATCTGGACCGTTTACAAGATAATAGCACATTCTCAAATTGAACGGGGTGGGGCAACCCCCAGGAACTTCCCTTTAATTTCATTTGATTAGCTTTATTGTCCCATACAAGAATATATATGGTTTAGGGGTGGGGATGTTGACCGTTTACAAGTTTTCAAACAAGAGGGGGTGGGTGGACCCCCTAGGAACTTCCCTCTTATTACATTTCATTTGTTTTATTGTCCCCTACAAGAATATATATGGTTTAGGGGTGGGGATGTTGACCGTTTACAAGTTTTCAAATAAGAGGGGGTGGGGTGACCCCCTAGGAACTTCCCTTTTATTTCATTTCATTTGTTTTATTGTCCCCTACAAGAATATATATGGTTTAGGGGTGGGGATGTTGACCGTTTACAAGTTTTCAAATAAGAGGGGGTGGGGTGACCCCCTAGGAACTTCCCTTTAATTTCATTTCATTTGTTTTGTTGTCCCCTACAAGAATATATATGGTTTAGGGGTGGGGATGTTGACCGTTTACAAGTTTTCAAACAAGAGGGGGTGGGGATGACCCCCTAGTGACTTACCTTTAATTTCATTTCATTTGTTTTATTGTCCCCTACAAGAATATATGTAGTTTAGGGGTGGGGATCTGGACCGTTTACAAGATAATAGCACATTCTCAAATTGACTGGGGTGGGGATGACCCCCTGGGACCTCCCATTAATTTCATTTGATTTGTTTTATCGTCCCATTCAAGAATATATATGGTTTAGGGGTGGGGATCTGGACCGTTTACAAAATATAAGCATATTCTCAAATTGAAGGGGGTGGGGATGAACTCCCAGGGACTCCCCCTATATTTCATGTGATTTGTTTTATTGTCCTATAATCAATTCTGAAGACTGCATGTATCTATCACTTACAGTTTTCAAGTTATATTCATTTGAAAATTTTAGAAAATAAAATCCCATAGGGTTCTATAGTAAACCCCTTCCTCCTTTCTACCCCCCAAAATACCCCTTAATAGACCCCAATGCACAAACGAAAGATTGATGGCTCACCTAGACATATTAGTCTACCATTTTATGAAATTCTAAGTCAATCTGACAAGCGGTTTTGGAGAAACGCTGCGGACAAGTTCATTTTTTAAAGTGGCGGAAGAAGAGGAAGAAGAAGAATAATAAAAATAATAAGAACTGAGCAAAAACAATAAGTCTCCAAACTTTGTTTGGGAGACTTAATAATAAGAACTGAGCAAAAACAATAAGTCTCCAAACTTTGTTTGGGAGACTTAATTATCCATGAAAAATACAATGTTTCCTTAATCAATGAAATTAGTGTAGACGAAAATGAATTAATCCACCGTATACATGCTCTTTAGGATCAAACCACAACTTTCAATTTTAAAGTTGCATTGTAAATTCTAAAATTAGTGTAATGGAAAAGAAGGGAAGCATTTCAAAATACAGCTTTTTTTGTCATTTACCAGAAAGGCCATTTATCATGATTAATGTTTTAATTAATGCTATAAAATGTGACAGTTGTTTTTTAACCTTTTATTAATTCTATTAAATATCATTATATATATATATTATTTTCAATTCTGGAATGAAAAGATGCATTCATAATATTTTTATTTACATTATTTATACATTTATTTTGGACTTTTGTTTTATGAATTTTATCAAAAATCTTTTAATTTTGATGCATGTTATGTTTGGCTTTTTTTTCACTAGTCGTTCAACTTTTTTCAATACCCAGAGGTATGTGTATACTGAACTCTTTGTACTAGAATTTCAAGGGACACTACATACACTAATGGAACAAACAAATCTTGCTGCTTTGTAACACTAACAGGAAGTAATATTTACACATAATTTCAACTTTGCTGTTGGAAGTAAAGCAACTATCAATCGATCAGTTTAACATGTCTTATAAATTTTAAGGTAGATTAAAGTTTATTTGCAGATTGTCATAATCAGATGAGGATATTATCTATGAAAGATCTCATTTCTTTGTCAATTTGGCACATACACAGTTTAAGGGAGTTTGTAGTTCTTTGATTTTGCTTTCTATGACTTGGGATGGTTATGACTGAATTTTATAGGACACAAAATAATTGTATGCATCAAATTTAGCCAATCAATCAGTCAGTGTAGCTGCGGAACCGTAGCTCTTTGGTCCTTATGTTATTTTTTGCCTATTTGTGGACCATATGGTCCATATGGTCCGCAAATAGTCAAAAAATAACATAAGGACCTAAAAGCTACGGTTCCGCAGCTATCAGTCAGTGGTGTTAGTCACACTTTTGGGAGTTTGGTCTTAGGTGGTTTCTGATTAATATTTGGCTCAATTAATAATGTACTTTATAATCATGTTTGAAAGACTGGCCTTGAATATATTTTTTGTTATTCAAGACTTTTTTAACCAGTATATAACTAGGACTGTTTTATCCACAGCTAATCCACTTTGATAAAGATACAACAAAGATTTTGTTTTAAGCATTATGAAAATTCTAAATATTGATTGAAAAGGTACAATTTGCTAGTTGAAGTATTTTGAAATTAGTATTGTCCCTTAATTAACATCAAAGCTTCTTACTGATATTGTTTTCTTCTAACTAATCAGCTTATGTTGATTAAAAAAACATTGAGTTTTTTTGTACTAAATATATATCTTAAATGGTGCTATGGTCTGATTTTGTAGTTTGTGGGTTACTTAAAATTACTGTAGGAAACAATGTTGACATTCTTTTTAACTGAACAGGATTAACACATACATAACCAAGGTCAAATTATAAGGATCAAATAATATGTATAATTGACATCAGTAATGTTTTTTAGCTATTTTTGAAAAAATTGTGACAGCCAATGGAACATATTATTCATATATGCCTCTTTTATAAATCTTTTGCACTTTTGTGAGTGGGGAAGGATTTAATTGCAGTTTGTTACGTAATGGCGAATATTATCTAATTTTTCTTTGTTTTTGTTTTTGTCAAAATATGACTGAGTAGCACAATATTCCTATGCAGCGAAATATGTCCATAACACTGATCAAATGCATATAATGCCTCAAATGAATATTTGACTTATATCATGAGAACCACTAACAATGACAGATTTTACATTTTTTAAATTTAAAAAATTGATTAATTCAAAATACCTTTTTAAGGAACTGAACACCAAGATGATAAATACAAATTTAACATGTTTACAGATCAGAATTTTGCTGAAAAAACAATACTAGAAAATTAAAGTAATTTATCGGAAACTATCTGATAAATAGGATGACATTTCTTAACACTGCATTTCTTTTTCTCTATAGGTAACAGTTGTGAATGGCGGTGGTGGAGCTGGAGGCGGTGGAATGGGTGGAGGTGCAGGCGGAGGATCTGCATTTTCATCATATTATACAAGTAATGCTGCAACAGCAGGTGGCGGTGGCGGAGCTGGAGGTGGATATGGTGTGGCTGGAGGTGAAGGATATGGCGGAGGTGGAGGTTATGGCGGTGGAGGCGGAGGTGGATATGGTGTGACAACTGGCGAATACTCAACCACAACTTCACGAACCATTGGTGGCGGCGGCGGCGGTGGTGGTGGTTACGGAACTGGAACTCTTACTGGCGGCGGTGGAAGTGCAGGATATGGTACTGGAGCTAGCAACTACTCTGCATCTAAAATGTACAGTTCTAATACAATGGGTGGTCAGTCTCTTGGTGGTCATTCTGCTATGGATGCAGGGGAATCTACAACAGCTGATTATGACTTGGCCTCTGGAACCGGAACCATGATGGGTGGTGGAGGCGGCGGTGGTGGCTCTAATACAATGAATAAATACAGCACAATGCAGTCTTCTTATCAGGTAATGTGGTGGTGGCTCTAATACAATGAATAAATACAGTACAATGCAGTCTTCTTATCAGGTAATGTGGTGGATGATCAAATATTTATAGAATAACTCATCCAATAATTAGAATTTCATGGAAATACTCAACCATCATGACTCCAAAAAATAAAATTTATGAATGCAACTGGTGCTTTATATCAGTGTTATTTGACCAACAGTAGCACATAGTGCTGACAGAGGCATTAAACATCAAGAAACAATCAATTGATAAAAAAATTGAATATTTTATTACAATGACTTATATTATAAAGTACAAAATACCTAGAACTAAATCCATTTCTGTCAGTTCTCACTGTGTTTTGTGATTGACAATGTTTTAAGCCCAATTTGCTGCAGTAGAGTAAAATTTCAGTTATATCACTTGTGAAAAAAATATCTGGAGTTGAGTTGGAAATCACAGTATGTCATTGTTACCTATGTGTAGAAAGAAATATTAGAACAATCTTATTTAATGAAAATATAATCCTGTCATTTACTTTTGCATTTATATATGCATTTTATTCTTTAAGGTTCAAAATGTAAGAACAGTACTCATCAACAACCAAGGAACACAACAACTTGTTACATATCATTCTGCCAGTGGTGCTGTGACCCCAGGAGCTGCTGGAGATGAAGTACGTGTAGACTGTTGTCTGATGAATGAAGATGGCCGTACAGTAGTAACAGGATCAACACTAGGACCACCACAAGTGTGGAACATGCAGGTAGGTCTAAATACTGACACTGGGATTGCCGCAATATAAAAAAGGTGCCTATAAAAAATGTGGTGTGATTGTCAATGAAACAACTCCCGACCAGAGACCAAATGACTTAGAATTTACACAAACAACTATAGTTAACAGTATGGTCTTCAACAATGAGCAAAACCCATACTGCAAAGTAAGCTTTAAAAGCCCAGAATTGATAAGGTAAATCAATTCAAACAAGAAACTAAAGGCCTAATTTATGTACATAACAATAAATAAAAAACAAGTATATATGGAATATGCAGGTAGCTATAGATATGGACACTGGAAAATTGAGATAAATGGAACTTGCATACCTGTCAACCTCTGAAAATGAAAAGTCAGGTCATGACCTGCATTGAGAAAAAAAATCTCAGGTCATAACGCGTACGACATTTTGCGGGCTCAATTGAAGAACAAAAATATGTTTACATATATAATTTATATAGTCAATATGTATATGAAACAGTTAGAACATGTATACAAGTTTATTTCAGACTATTGTTATATTCCATAGTAGCAGACTTGGCATTCTTTAAAAGAACTGCACTTGGTTTCAGTTCATAGCAATGCAAATGTGTATTCATTTTACAAGAAAGAAGAGCACACAGTGTATCCTTATTAAGATCAGCCCTAAACTCTGTAGCTATTTTCTTTACTAAAGAAAATGCCCTCTCACTGTCTGCATTGCTGTTTGGCAAAACCAGTAATGTTTTAGAAAGTTTTGACAAAACAAAAAATCTTGGCTTGTTAAGAAAAATGTCATGCAACTTGGACATTTCTCCCCAAAATGTACCAATGTCAGTTTCAGGGGAAGTGCAAAGTGGAAGTTCATCTAATGGGGTCAACTGATAGTCACTGAACTCATCTTGTAGCTGTGTTGTCTCTTCATATCGTTACGTAGCTCAGGTAAACAGTCCTCATTTTGACTTTTGGTTACATTGAAAAAGACCGATAAAACCGAAGGTCGTATTACTTCTAAATACCGGAAACAATTCGGTCAGAAATCCGGGTGAAACGGGTAATGTTAGAAATTCCCGGGACCCGCCGGGTAAAGAAAAACTCCCGGTTGAGAGGTGAAAATAACGGGTGTCACCCGCAAAAAACGGGTGAGTTGACAGGTATGAACTTGACATAAAAATTAATGGAACATTGTTTTTTTCATCCACTATATCTACCTTAAGTTTTTTAAAACAATAATGTATTTAGTATATATTAACTATGTTAAATCTTGGTTTTCACTGAACTTGAAAATGTTAAACCAAAAAAATGTTTTCATAGTCTATATGTATATTTCTATCTTCAGACAGGAGAATTACTTAGAATAATGAAAGGAGACACAGTGGGATCAACCAATTTACATCTGGCTTGTAATGAGCGTTTGTTAGTGGGAGCAGTCCATGCTGATTTAGAAATAAATGAATTTTCTGCAAGAAAAGGTGTCACAGTTAAAAAATTACAGGTATGTTTATAGCTGAATCATTAAAAAAGAATAATAAAAGAGAGGCGAAAGATACCTAAGATACATTCAAACTTATAAGTCGAAAATAAAAGAGGGACGAAAGATACCAAAGGGACAGTCAAACTCATAAATCGAAAATAAACTGACAACACCATGGCTAAAAATGAAAAAGACAAACAGACAAACAATAGTACACATGACACAACATAGAAAACTAAAGAATAAACAACACGAACCCCACCAAAAACTAGGGGTGATCACAGGTGCTCCTGAAGGTTAAGCAGATCCTGCTCCACATGTGGCACCCGTCGTGTTGCTTATGTGATAACAAATCCGGTAAATAGTCTAATTCGGTAGGTCACATTCATGAAAGAGAAGGGGATTGTAGTTACGACGTAAGGAACGTATCCAATATCATTTGTGAAACGGTTATTCCATAACGGTCAACCAACTCATGATTGCGTCTGATAATAAACTGATAGGACCATGGCTAATAAAGAAAAAGACAAACAGACAAATAATAGTTCAGTACTCAAAACACAACAGAAAAAACTAAAATTTCAATATTCATCAGATAATTTATGAAATGAGTAAAGCAACAGATGTTGAAATTTCAATATGAAAGTGTGACAATTAAGTTCATCAATAAATAAAAATCTACAGCTCTCTGATTATTGATGTTATTTATATGTGTACCTTTCTGATTTCAGATCTGGGACTTTGTAACAGGAAAGCCATTAGATATGGGAGTAGAAGAAACATGCTCTGCTTTATGTGTAATGTCAGACCCTGACAAAGTCGTATTTGGACGTTCAGACAAATTCGGCAATGCTTCAAGTATAGTAGTGTGGGACTTATTAGGTAACCAACCAATCAAAGAAATGCGTTATGATGCACCGGTAGGAAACAATGACTATATAAATTTCTTAGCTTTATCACAGAATGACCGCTACTGTGTGGCGGGATTTACGAACTCATTCGATAATTACGCAGAATTTGTAGTGTTTGATATGACATTAACAAGTTATAATATAAACGATGCTAGTATTTTACGATTGGATGCTAATCCTGAGTGTACCGCCATATTACCACACGAGGAAGCTTGTACAGGTTTACGTAATGGTGATCTTGTTATTTGGAAATTACGTTCTGGTCAAGCTGATCGTCAGTTATTATCATCTGGCGGACATGCCCACAGTAAAGAGGTTAAAGCAGTGTCGTTATCACAGGACAATAAATTCTTAGTCTCTTGTTCGGCAGACAACACAATGAAATTATGGGATTTGACAACAGAAAAGCCAGTACAGACAATGTCAGGACATACAGATGAGGTAAGTCTATATCTTACAATGTAACACTTTGAACTTGGTACACCAGCACGTAATATCATTTCTACTTGCCTGTCATGCGCATTCTGCTCTTCCTTACTTAAATTTAACCCCTGATTCTGTAAATTATACAAATGCCCAACTTATTTTGCCAAGTATATAGTTTAAGTATAGGTTTCGCTAAGTATTTTCATTCCCACTGTGATATCATGAGTGAAAATGGCAAATTAACCTAAGCAGCAGTTGCAAGAATTAATATTTTGAAATTTTTATTTTCATACTGATGTTTGTCAATGATTATCTCCCTGGTTGTGATAAAAAAAATTAGGGAAAAATAGAACATCAATTCATTAAAATAAATGAATTATTAAATTGAGAAACTAAGGAATATATGAATAAAATGTTTCATTTATGATACTGGATTAGATAAAAATTGCCTGCAAAGTTATTTGGGATCTATTTGATTTTTTAGTGAAAACTTAAAAAAACCTGGTTGGTTTTTTGTTAATAAAAAATGAAAACAGAACGGATGATTTTAGTTGCTATCTTGATTGAAAGAAAACATTAAAAGAATAAAATTTTATGCAGAATGGGATTTGATAAAGTTTCCTTCTGAGTAAAATTTCCAAAGAGACATTTTAGTGGTAAAAAACAAATATGATGATTATCTCCCCTGGTATGTATTCTGTTTTAAAAAAAAAGAACACAAAATTCTATTAGTTGAATGTCATCTTGGAGAAAGGATTAAGTCTAAAGAAAACGTTAAATAACATGAAATTTTATACAGAATTGGATATGATAAAATTTCTTTTATAACTTCCCAACTGTCTATCCCACAGTATAGTTCACTTGTAAATCAAATTCATCTTAAATTGATTTGTTTTCTAACTATCTTTCCCTTTATATTTTTAGGTTTGGTGCTCAGCCATATCAGTTGATAATGAGATCATTGTATCAGGTTCTAAAGACGGTACCATTCGTCTCTGGCGTACCAAAAATGGGAGTGAGATATGTGCCTTCAATACCGGTGTCGATGTCTTTAATGTAACCATGAGCCAGGACAAAGGAACAATTGTTGCCCTTGGAGACAAGTTTGGAGCTCGTAAACTTATCATGTTACAAGTTGTCAGGACAAAGATCCGTCGCCAGACAACATCGTAATTCTTCAAAAACCTACGCCATTTCAATGAACAATGCACACAATACTTCTCTGAAATTAGTTTATTAGCAATTTTTTTGCCTGACTATGAAGATTTTTTTAAATTTTGTTTGCTTTATATAATTTTTTTTTTATACAAGCAGATGTTTTGGTCAAAGTTTGTTTCGATATATTTTAGCTTTAAATATTTTTTTGCCTTAAAAAGAGCTTTAAATGTAATTAATGGTGTTTTTTTATATATTTTTCTGTCACAAATTTCTAACCAATGTTAAGAAAACACGCAAATTATAAAAATATGATGTCTTGCCAGATCACAAAGTCTTATATATTTTTTCACATATCTTATATATAACAAGTAAAATTTATTATCTTTGCATATTTTTGTATATTGCCATATGAAATAAGAAAAATTACTATTTAAGCCATAATAAAAAGTAAATTCTCATACAACTATTTGTTAGCAATTATGAGTTTGGTTGAATTATATTTTTCTTTTTTTAATAGAAAATATCTACTAAAACAACGAAAATAGAAGAAATATAATTATCTTTTTAATTTGCTCTGAAATTAATATGGAATGCAAACCTATAAACATTTTTATTATGGCCTTTTGCTATATAAGTAGAACTTTTAGAAAAGAAATCATGAAATAAATTTCCTATAAATGTGAGGACTATTTTTTTTTATTGGAAAAGTGAAAAATTGAAATAAATTGAATAAATTCTTTACTTCCTTGAGGTAGTATTGGGGTTTTCAATCATCTTGGATCAAAATTTGAGTAGTGAGAAAACTGTCTAGATCTTTAATGATATAAGGAAATATTGAGGCAGGAATGCAGTTCAATTGTAACATTTAACATTTAAATGAAAAAAATTGTGTGGTTTCATCATATTATAGTTTTTTAAATACACCAAATATATCTTGATTGATTTTTTTGAAAATTTTTAAAGGGAGATTATTCTGCTTATTTCAGTTTTTCACAATCTGAATCTTTAATAAAAACAAGTTTGGTGACAAAGTATCTATTATATTTTTGAAAAAAAAACAATATGAACTAAATTTTGGCAAGATATATGTGAAATTTCTGTGATTTATTTTTTTATACCCCCATACCTCCATAAGAACAAAATGTATATGATGTTACAAGATTTTCATGTAATTAAAAAATGTGTAGATGTCTTCCAGACATACAGCTGTTTGTAATGCCAATATGTATGCAGCTGTACATGACCTAATACGGTAACACAACAGGGTTGTCAATTTATATTTATAAAAAAAATGTTGAAGAATACTCTTTTGTTTTTAAGATTTGATAAGATTTTTATGAATTATTTATTGAATATTATTGCTTTAATAAATGTTTATGCCTAAATGTTGGGTTTTTTTTCATGCATTCATAACATTATTCCTAAATATTGCCATTCATGGATGAGAGGAATATTACAAATAAACAATACATTGTATTCAATGAGTTATCATATGGATGTAAGATGTGTTGGCTGGAAGGTGCAGAAATACAAAAAATATCAAAAATAATGTGTTTAATATGTCACATAATGCAAAAATCCTTTCATCTGAAACACTTGAGATCTAGTCTTGCATTCATACTTCATAAGATCTTATCCAATGCTTGTCAATTTATGTGCTTGAATAGTATTTAATGTTTAGGTCAAGGTCAAATGTACATGATGTAGCTGATTAAGCCTCTCTGTCTCAGCTCTGTAAAGCATCATCTTGCAATGAGGTGTCACGAAGCTGTTATAAGGCACTGGCTTTAAAGACTCATGTTCAGATATACATATTTATTTTTAACAAGTTCAAAAATATACACTTCAATTAATTTACATTGTTTGATATATAGACACATCCATTCACTCCAATTAACTATCCTCAACTCTCCTGCATCTCAACATTTACCAACTTTTTTTTTTTATCGTGAAGGCCTTCACTACCTTCATCACTTTCTCACACATAAAATCGTCATTCATTCCCAGACCACACAACAATAGGGACAGAATATAAACAAACAAGAGACATAAATTATACGGCTTCTAATTATAAATGATTACAGTTAAAACACAGCTGCATCAGACATTAAATTTAACAGTCAATACGACAGTCTGCTAATGTTCATTAAAGCAATAAATTTACAAATACTTAACACTCTTTACTATAGAAAATTAATGTGGGCAATTAAATACCGATCTTGGATAAGATATAAATGTGCAAAGTTTCACCCTATCGCCTATGACAGGTTTTCATTGAACAGCATATATAGATTAAAACAAAGAAGAAGAAGATACCAAATGGACAATCACACTTAATATGTTGAAGAAAACCCTACAAAAACATAGGAAAAAATGAAAAAAAAACTAGTCTTCAAAACCCTCAACAAAATCAAAAATTAGGGGATAAACAATGTGAACCCTACTTAAGACCAGGAGTGATCTAAGTTTCTTTAACACAGGCAACAAATCCCACTTCACATGTGGCACCTGACATGTTTCTCTTTGTTATTATAATTGATAACTCTCATACAACAATAAATACATAAATATGTGTCATTAATAGGGACAAGGATAGCAAGTGGCTGCCTCTGTGCTCTATGGTAGTTGCATGCATCAAGCATGGCATGTCACATGTATGTATCCACAATCAATTCAAAGATTTAAAAATAAGCTTTTTCAGCTCCCCTTAGCAAGTAGCATTAATGAGTAAAAGGGACCTAGGATGCCTGAGTAGTTGACTTACTAACATTAGCCTGTCAATACTGAGATTTCTATAATCCCATACATGGCAGGTGCACTCGAATCCAATCTTAATTGACTAGGATTGTCAGTTTTCCTACTGAAGATCGTGGTTCCCTCCAGGCACTGTGGGATGATTCCTCCATCAATAAAAATAAACAGCCACAAAACAGCACAATAGTCCTGAAAGTGGCTTTAGACACCAATCAATAAATTAAGGAGTAAGAACAGAGACCGGTCATTCTTAATCCAGAAAACATGTCCAGATGAGGCAACTTGTTAACCAATGATTAAAAGTTGGATCAGCTAGGGAGTGAAGTAAAAAGCAGGGTTTAGATTCAACATATATAAAGATGTTCTCCTGGAATGCATGTAATATTCGCCACTGGTCATTGAATACAATTCATTTAACATGCAAGTTAAACCGTACATTGACCTATAATGGTTTACTTTGATACAATTGTGAGTTGGATGGAGAGTTGTCTTATTGGCACTCATACCACATCTTCCTATATCTATGTTAATGGTTTCCCTTGCTACTAATTTGAACTAAATATAACATTTCAATATAAAAAGGCTGTAAGTTTGCCCTTTCTCTATCTTTTCGGGCAATAATTACATGTCCAAATCCACCACTGGCTTTATCTACGTGTACAAAGCCAAGAGCCGGTGTCAAATGGATGTTGCCCGGTCAGTGCTACCGTGTGCCACTATTTTTTTACATGAATTATGTTTTGTATTACAAATCCGGTCGTTGTTTTCTCTTTTGGATTGTTCCATAAATTGGTTTCATCACAAATACAGAAAAATGTTATGGAATGATTCTATACCTGTAAGCAATGCGTGTCATACATTCACGATTCAATATTTATACAGAAATACAGAAAGAAAAATTAAGAATACAAATTGTGAATGTGTTAGAAAGACAACCCGACCAAAAACCAGAAAACAGCCCAAGGCAACCAATGGGTCTTCAGAAAGAAAATAAAAAAAAGACAAAGTCTAAAAGAAGGGAAACACCAGTAAAAAAATGATTTCGATCGTGCAGCCGAAACAGGAAACTTTAACTGCATGGCATATGTTAATCGGAACAGTCTGCATCAAACTTCCGAAACGAAAATGTACTTGAAAGAATACAATACTTGACTTAGAAATTCCAATAGTTGCTTGTACAGAACTACGTTATGATACTACTGAGCAACTTATTAAATATCAGACCATTAATCTGACTTTTCAAGGGATGACTGAATCCCTGTCTCTGTCCTATATTTTCTCCCGTTTATTTGTATTGTAATCCTGTCATTCATGTAATGTTGCCATTTTAATGTTATATTTAAAAGAGGGAGGTTTGGCATGCCACAAAACCAGGTTCAAGCCACCATTTTTTTCTTACAATGTCCTGTACCAAGTCAGGAAAATGGCAATTGTTATATTATAATTCGTTTCTGTGTGTGTTACATTTTAATGTTGTGTTTCTGTTGTCACGGTCCGACGTAGTTTTCCTCTTATTGTGATGTGTTCACTCAGTTTTAGTTTGTAACACGGATTTGGGTTTTTTCTCAATCGATTTATGAATTTCGAACAGCGGTTGCCTTTATGAATCCAAACGGATAACATGAACTCTATCGCAGTCTCTTAATCACGGTTAACACTATTATGTACTAACTGAAAGAATATTATGAAAAAGGGAGATCTTCCAATGACCTCACTGAGAAAGGAACTATGCAATCGACGCAAACAATACTAAGATCTGATATATAAACTCACCATAGATACCAGGATTGAAATTTTATTTGCGCCAAACGCGCGTTTTGTCTACAAAAGACTCGATCACCAGTGACGCTCGAATAAAAATAAATTGAAAGTTTAAATGAAGTACGAAGTTGAAGAGCATTGGGGACCAAAAATTCCAAAATACAACTTCTCGTCTGACTGAACTTTTCAACTGAAGCGTATTATTCATAAAAAATAGTAAACATTACTTTTTTTCTTCAGATACGCGCATACAATATGTTATATATCATATCCTAAATATATAAACCATGGCAACAGTTGTGAAAAAAGTGTAAGTTAACAAATGATGTGAAAATGAAAAAAAAATCTTATAAATACTCATTGTCGCGGAAGAAATGGGGTTCTCATTCATGTAATGCCTCTCGATCGCTTGCCTATTTGTTATATCATGCAAAACTAAAAATCTAGTTTATTTTTTCATCCCATGGATATAATACGTACATGTTTTGATAATATATGTTTAAGTTTACCAACCTATCCTTACCACGTTTATTGGTTTTTTTGGTCGAGTAAAATTTCAATTTTCCCTAATTTATTTTGAGAATAAAACGAGATGACCTATACCTTTAATTTACTAAGTGTATAAGCGTTGCATTCATTGAATCGATTTAAGGGTAAACACTGATTTATTGATAAATTATGCAACATTGGCCCATTTATTTACACAATTCAATGTAAAGTGAAGTTAAAATATACTTCATGACTTCAGGGCATCACATAATTATCGGGAATTATAGGGGTGGATCAATAATAAGAATTTCCTGTGATTTCAGTGGTGGCTGTAGTTTAAAAATAATAAAACTTTGAAAGTGACCCAAAAAAACAATTTAATTTTAATTTTAAAAAGGCAAAAACTTATTTCTCCTTTTTTGGCGAACGGAGGACAGCAAACCTAACTAAAATTTACAATACACCGTTTGAACTTTAATCAGAAAAAAGCATAGACACACTTCATGAAAATAGGTCAACAACATTAACACTTGGCTTACTTATCTTAACCTAATCATTAAAACAATTGCAGTACTATACATGCACCTACTCAAAGCAATGATTAACATTCAGATCTCGGGTCTACCTTGACTGGAGCTTTCTTGTGTATATGAAAGAAGCATATAAGCCATATTTGTGAAAGAAGAAAATTATAACTCTGTTGTAATGGAATTTGCTATTTCAAAAGTTCGGTACTTGGAAGTTGCTTAATTATGGTACATATTTGCTGTTTCTCAGATGGTTAAAAATTTCATGAGAGGCGGATTTATAGGGTTTTACAGTCCCCCCCCCCCCCCCCCCTTTTCTGGAAAAAAAATTGCTTGATTATATTGGGAATCACTGAAGCATGACTAGAGTGATCCCCCTCTTAGGCAGTCAATGGACCCCACTTATGAAAAATTCTGGATCCGCCACTGAATGTGGTATATATGTAACACTCCCAAACGTGTCCTTCCCCCCAAACGTGTCCGATTCTCCCAAACGTGTCTTTTCTCCCTAAACGTGTCCGAAATGTACAATATTTCCCAAACGTGTCCGATTTGATAACCCCCAAACGTGTCCGATAATTGTTATTCGCCAAATCGTGTCCAATATTTAACGCCAAAACGTTACACGTCTTTTAGCGCTTTTACATGTATCTCTTAAATAAAATCGCTGATAACGTTTACGGCAATTCTATGATGGGAGACACACGTGATGAAGATGTCATTTATCAGATTAAGTTAGTTCGATGTAGGTTTTTAATGATTATAATAATTGCAAAATTAATCTGTTATTATTAAGTAACTTTGACTGCAGATGTTTATTGTCCAGTTGCAAGTATTTCATATTCGTTTAGAGCGAACATACACATAGTTCTGGAGTTGAATTAATCGTTAACTTTGATAATTATTTTGTACTTATAAACTCCGATGATGCCTTTTATATTTATCCGAATATTGCATGGCGGGGTTTTAACAGTATTTTTTTTTTTTTACTTTTGTCAATAGTTTGTGTGTATTTCAAAAGCCCATCAAATCATAAACTTGTTTTCCTGGTTTTTAATAAATTTTAGGTTTCCATCATCACTAAGACACACGATAAGAAACATAACGTCCAGTGTCAAATATTTAATACATAAGTTTTAAAGATTCTTTTTTTTATGAATATTACTGTTATGTGATCAACGCCGGTTTTAAATGCAAATTTATTTTGTAGTGTATAAATAATCTTTAGAATGTTGATTACGTATTGTCCAGTTGCAAGTACTTTATGCATATTTAGAGCGCACAATAGTTTTGCAAGTTTTAATGTTTTTACAGTTGTACTGTACACATTAACTTTAAACTAAACTTTAAACTGATGATCGCGTATTGTCCAGTTGCAAGTATGTCATGCATATTTAGAGAGAACATACAAGTTTTAATGTTTTTGCAGTTCTATTTAGAGAGAGCATAGGCTACCTGTTTTTTTTTTTTTTTTTTTTTTTTACATTTTAACATACATGTTTTAATGTTTTTTCAGTTCTACTGAATAAATTAACTTTAGACTGTTGATTGCGAATTGTCCAGTTGTCAGTATTTCATGCATAATTAGAGAGAACATTAAAGTTTTAACGCGCAGAGAAAGGGACACTTTGACCCGTTAACTGTACTGTTTAACTCAAAATGTTTGCTTACAATTTACAAACGAAATAGCCGAAATGACGCCCCCCCCCCCCCCCCCCCCCCTTTAAGCCAGTTTAATTCTTCCGTTTTGAAAAAGTACTAACGTGCTTTTGTATATTTTTAATGAAATGGTAAAATTAGTATACGTTAATGAAATAGCAATAACCAAATAACGCTTGATATGGACACGTTTTGGGGATTGGACACGTTTGGGGGTTAGTTGAGAAATGGACACGTTTGGGCGTTTATACAAATGACACGCTTTGGCGCAGTTTTCAACTAGACATGTTTGGGGGAATCGGACACGTTTGGGGGGAAGGACACGTTTCTGAGTGTTACATATATAATAGTAAAACTATAAGAGCAAAGATTAGTTTGTTTAGAATGAGTAAAAATAAAATGTAGGGTAGTCTTACTGCGGCGTGTCTGTCACTGTTACCTTGAGAACTATATAGCTTGCGTGCTTAAAATACTGCTCAGTGTGTCGGTCTAGGACAAAGAATGTTGTCTGCTCTTTTGTCGGGCTGTTGTCTCTTTGGTGCACTCTCCATTTCCATTCTCAATTTTATTCATACTCATATATGACTGCAAAATTTTAACCACAGAATGAACCTAATTATGGTCTTAGTTTTAAAAAAGAATCATCTATTATGCCCTCTATATAAAAACCATAACTAAAATAAATTCACGATTCTATAATTATTGTAGGTAAATGGTCGATATAAATACACCAGAAAACTTGTTAAATTCCATCATTGATAAGTTTTGTGCATGTAGTGGATTTACTGTCTTATAGACATTAAACCAAACTAGTTTTACTCATATAATAAATAATTATCTTATCTCATATATGTTATACATTATTACTGAATAACAGTTTATGAAAGAGAGCTGTGTGCATATTTTTTCATAAATATGGCAATGTCCCTCCTACAAGGACAATGTCCCTCCTACAATTAAGGACAATGTCCCGTACAATGTCAGTTATGTGAAGGAAATCCTAAAGTAAAATGGAAGTGTCTCGACTGTGACTTATTGATGTGTAGTAAATGTACAGATAAAGTACATTCTAAATTCAAGTCAGAAAAGAACCATAGAATCATAGATATAAAGGATGTAGGTCAACAAAGCAAGGGTGTAGACCAACAGGACAAAGAAATATCTGGTCAACCACAAGCAGGAGAACCCAGTTCTCAAACTAATGTTGAACTAATAAACATTAAAGAATACAAGACCAAAATGATGGACATAAGTTTGTTGGCAGTATCTATAGATAGTTCATTATGGATTGGTGATGGAGATGAAGAGAAAGGCTTCCATCCCTTTACATCGCCATCAGCACTACAGAATGTTAAACTGGTAGGAGACAAGATAAAGGTCATATCAAGTTTTAATATGAGGGTGTATGATATAGCTGTTACCCCTACCAATGATATTCTACTGGCTACAGGCATGGCAGGGGGGCCAAGACTGAAGCAGATCAAGGCTGGATCTAATAAAGTGTCTGATTCTATATACTTTGTAGAACTGTCTTATATCAAAAGTGTTCATGTGACAAAAGATGGCAGGGGTAATGTGGTTGCTGTTATGGATAAAGATGGTAAACATCTAACAAGGTATGAAAGAGATAAGAACAATAAACTTATATTTGATGGAACTATTTGGTCTATAACCAGTACCATTAATGGAAATATTTTTGTGGTCCAGACACATTCTAATCCAAGAGTGGCTGTGCTGGGTGAAGAAGATGTCATCTATAATTACACAGGACATCCTTCCATCAATAGTCACAGCGCGTTCGATCCACAGTCAGTAATAACCACACCAATGGACAATATTATTGTAGCTGACTTATGTTATGATACACTACATATACTAGACAACACTGGTCATCAACTGACCACCTACAATACCAAAGACATAGGTATAGAGTATCCAGTATCTCTAACCATTACTATGGAAGGGCCCTTTGCAGTGTTGTATATAGGATGTTATAAAATGTCATATGAAGACAGTTCTGACACTGGAAGGCTGTACAAAATGAATATTATGGGATGTTAAATAAGTTTTCTTTAAATATTTTAACATTTAACATACAAAACAAGACAATATAAAATCATTCTGATGTTGATGTTAAATGTTAGCTGCATGTAACTGACAAATTACATAAACGTATATATAAGTTGTTTTTTTTTAATTTTTTTAATCATTATAAACAATATCAATTACCCTTTACAGTACATTCTATATAAAAATAAGAGATGTGGTACGATTACCAATGAGTCAACTGTCCACCAGTGACCAAATGACGTACAAATTTACAACTAACAGTCACCATACAACCTTCAACAATGAGCAAAACCAATACAGCATCCCAAGCTATATAAGAGGCCGAGAAATGACAAATGTAAAACAATTCAACAGCTGGTTAAAATAATGGAACACTGTTGACCGGCTTGTAAATGTGCCAGAGCATGACTGATTTTTTTCTGAGACTTTGAAACTTTGATTTTTTTTCTGTATACTATGACCTTCTGCTGTTGTTTTTTCTATGGTCGGGTCGTTGTCTCTTTGACACATTCCCCATTTCCATTCTCAATTTTATTTCATTAGAGATTGCTCAATGGTTTTGAGTGCGCTCATTGTTCAATAACAAACAGTAATAGGGGTAACTAGAAAACTTTTAAAGTATTATTATTCAAACTTGATCTTTGTTTGGTCCACATGGTAATAAGCATTGTGTATGATTTTCGTAAAATTTGATTAAAGCAAATTAAAGTCTTTATACAAATTTGATATTTGTTTTCAAACATTTGGTTGAAGAAAAGTAATGTTAGAGCACAGAAATGGCAAATTTTGACAATTTTTACATTTATAAAGGGACATAACTTATGAATGGTAAACATGATGCAACCAAAATTCATATCTTTCATAAATTTCTAAATGACTTTATAGTTGAAGGTGAATTATTTCAATAGGTGTGCAACAATGCATGGTCTTGATGGCTGCAGCTGATTACACAAAAAGGAGTTTTCTTTCAATAATTTTGCAGAAAATGTTTGGAAAAATGAAGAGAAAAATCTTAAACAATTCTATTTAAGGGCATTGAAACAGCTATATTAAACTACTATAAAAGTTACCTTTAAACAGAATTTAAAACTACAATGTACATCTCTACACCTGGATGACTTCTCTACAGTGTCTGATGTTATTCTGGGTTGTATCACTGAAATAAAGTGAAACAAATTAAGAACAGAGCCAGCAAACCAACATCATAATGTTATCAAAAGTTATACCGGTACATCTTTATGACTTAATGGCTGTACAAAATGGACGGGTATCTAACCTCTACCTAGTATCATAAGTATAACAAGCCCCTTGGTATTTCCAAGGAATTGTATATTTAAATATGCAATTCCTTGGTATTTCCCATTTTTTTCAATTTCAATTTCAATTGAACCATGTTTTGGATTTTTTACAAATATAAAAAAGAAGGAGTGGTGTGATTGCCTACGAGACAACTCTTCACACATGTCACAGGAGACCAAATGATTCTTTTGTAGCCATGGCATTGTAAGTTTATTACCGATTAATGAGGTTTTTCTCGCCCCTCTTATATAATCTATTACCACCAGATCTATACAAATCAATCTTCAACTTTAAATATGGTACGAGATAATTTAAGCTTAAGAAAACAGCCACTTTGATCTTCAACCCGAATCTTATATATTATGAAGTCGTTTATTTTTCACCAACTAACATGACTAAGATAATCACTAATCACTTTGTGTTAAACATATTTATTTATAGTGGATTGGGAAACAAGTTTTTCAACTTATATTAATCCCTTTCCACTTTACGGGTGCGAGTGCTGCCTTGTAGCGGCATTAACCTGCTCTTTTTCGAAATCTACAAGGGTGTCTTTAACATGCAAGAGATATGGCTCTCTCTTAACACGGGTCAGCCATTTATCGTCCCCTTCCGACGGACTATCATTGTTTCCTCAAGACCATACTCGCAAATGGTGTCAAGGGAGAGCCGAAAATTCAGTCCCTGAAATTTTCATCCCGGTACGGGAATCGAACCAGGAACCTTTGTGTTAGTTAAGTCTGATGCACTAACCACAACACCACAGCTCTCTACAAATCACTAAGACTTATCACTTTTATCAGATCTTATAAATTTAGAGCTATTTCAATTCTGCTTCTGGTAAAACATGCTGACAAGAAACTGTTATAAATTAACAACTTAAGGTCACTGTAAAGCCATTAGGATTTTTTTTTAAGTTACGGTTTTGTTGTATCTGAATGTGAAATATCAGATTTTTTACTGGTCAGGAGGAGTATGAACAATGAAAACGTGGAGCTTGATCTGTTTACTAATCCTGACACTCAGGTTTAATATGGAGTTCATGTTGCTCATTTTAAACCTTATGGTAACTGAGTAACGTTTTGACAGTGTTAAACTTTGCTGAGTTGTGGAGTATCCATAAACATGTTTCACCCCTCCACATTCTGTATGAGCCTGTCCCAACTCAGGAGGCTGTAATTCAGTGGTTTTTGTTTGTTGCTGTATACCATGTATATCATTTGTTTTTTTGTTTATTGTGTTGTACATAAATAAGACTGTCCCGTACGAAAAACATGACACGTACTCCAGCCGGACAGTAGCCGTACTGAGAACCGTACTTATAATATTCATTTGGACTTTTCTTTGAATTGCTTATAATGGATAACACGGCTAGACTTTCAGCGAAATTAGCCGTAAACCGGCTCGAAATATTTAAATTAGCAGGAGTCCGGTTCAGAAAGCCCAGCTGGACTTTCATAAAAGTACGTCTGAAAAAAATCCAGCCGGCATATCTGGCAAAAATATGGCCTCTAAAAAGTTCAACCGGACTTTACACAGTCCGGCTGAACTTAAAGAAGTCCAGCTGAACTCTTAAAAGTCCAGCTGGACTACAATAAGTTCCGTTTGACCTACAGAGATGATCTCAGCAGGGGCTGATCCACAAAAAATGGGGGGGGGGGATCCACCTCCACAGAACCCTCCCTCTTGATCCACTACTGCTTAGTTTTTTTTCAGATGGTGGATTCTTCTGATTTGATATGCATCATGCATCCCTTGTTATAATCTAAAAATTAAAAAAAAGATGGCATTTAATATGCATATATATATATATATATACTGCTTATTTCTTTTTTCTACTGTCTTACTGGCAAAACCAAGAAATGGGGAATTGTGAAGCTAAATACTTACTCCTAAAAATTTGTGGTTATAATTATCATGATAATATATTGAGCCTAAATAACTTTAAAGTGCATAAAGTAAAGCTTTTAAAATCACTCAAACTGAATGTTTTTGCATGAATAACTATTTAATGTAGGTTTTTTTTAAATTCTTTTTACTCTTCAAAAATAAAAATTCAGCTATTTATAATGTTGTAATTATTTCATCAATATGTTGAAACTAGAGGCTCTAAAGAGCCTGTGTCGCTCACCTTGGTCTATGTGAATATTAAACAAAGGAAGCAGATGGATTCATGACAAAATTGTGTTTTGGTGATGGTGATGTGTTTGTACATCTTACTTTACTGAACATTCTTGCTGCTTACAATTATCTCTATCTATAATGAACTTGTAGTTTCAGTGGAAAATGTTCGTTAAAATTTACAAATTTTATGAAAATTGTTAAAAATTGACTATAAAGGACAATAACTCCTTAGGGGTCAATTGACCATTTCCGTCATGTTGACTTATTTGTAAATCTTACTTTGCTTAACATTATTGATGTTTACAGTTTATCTCTATCTATAATAATATTCAAGATAATAACCAAAAACAGCAAAATTTCCTTAAAATTACCAATTCAGGGAGAGCAACCCAACAACAGGTTGTCAGATTCATCTGAAAATTTTAGGGCAGATAGATCTTGACCTGATAAACAATTTTACCCCATGTCAGATTTGCTCTAAAGGCTGCGGTTTCAGAGTTATAAGCCAAAATCTACATTTATCACCCTTATGTTCTATGTTTAGCCATGGTGGCCATCTTGGTTGGTTGGCCGGGTCACCGGACACAATTTTTAAACTAGATACCCCAATGATGATTGTGGCCAAGTTTGGTTGAATTTGGCCTGGTAGTTTCAGAGGAGAAGATTTTTGTAAAAGATAACTAAGATTTACGAAAAATGGTTAAAAATTGACTATAAAGGGCAATAACTCCTAAAGGGATACTTATTTGTTGATCTTACTTTGCTGAACATTTTTGCTGTTTACAGTTTATCTCTATCTATAATAATATTCAAGATAATAACCAACTAGAGGCTCTCAAGAGCCTGTGTCGCTCACCTTGGTCTATGTGCATATTATCAATGGACACAGATAAATTCATGACAAAATGGTGTTTTTGTGATGGTGATGTGTTTGTAGATCTTTCTTTACTGAACATTCTTGTTGCTATACAAATATTTCTCTCTATAATGAACTTGGCCCAGTAATTACAGTGGAAAATATTTCCTAAAAACATGACGAAAAAGTTGTTAACAATTGACTATAAAGGGCAATAACTCCTTAAGGGGTCAATTGAAAATTTTGGTCATGTTGACTTATTTGTAGATCTTATTTTGCTGAACATTATTGCTGTTTACAGTTTATCTCTATCTATAATAATATTCAAGATAATAACTAAAATCTACAAAATTTCCTTAAAATAACTAATTCGGGGGCAGCAACCCAACAACAGGTTGTCTGATTTGTCTGAAAATTTCAGGGCAGACAGATCTTGACCTGATAAACAATTTTACCCAGTCAGATTTGCTCTAAATGCTTTGGTGTCAGAGATATAAGCCAAAATCTACATTTCCCCTCTATGTTCTATTTTTAGCCATGGCAGCCATCTTGGTTGGTTGGACGGGTCAAGCCACACAATTTTAAAACTAAATACCCTAATAATGATTGTGACCAAGTTTGGTTAAATTTGGCCCAGGAGTTTCAGAGGAGAAGATTTTTGTAAAAGATTACAAAAATTTACGAAAATTGGTCAAAATTGACTATAAAGGGCAATAACTCCTTAAGGGGTCAACTGATAATTTTGGTAATGTTGACTTACTTGTAGATCTTACTTTGCTGAACATTATTGCTGTTTACAGTTTATCTCTTTCTATAATGATATTCAAGATAATAACCAAAATCTGCAAAATTTCCTTCAAATTACTTATTTCGGGGCAGCAACCCAATAACCTTTGTCCTATTCATTTGAAAATTTCAGGACAGATAGATCTTGACCTGATAAACACTTTTACCGCATGTCAGATTTGCTCTAAATGCTTTGGTTTTTGAGTTATAAGCCAAAAACTGCATTTTACCCCTATGTTCTATTTTTAGCCATGGCGGCCATCTTGGTTGGTTGACCAGGTCACGCCACACATTTTTTAAACAAGATATCCCGAATATGATTGTGGCCAAGTTTGGATTAATTTGGCCCAGTAGTTTCAGAGGAGAAGATTTTTGTAAAAGATTACTAAGATTTAGGAAAAATGGTCAAAAATTGACTATAAAGGTCAAAAACTCCTAAAGGGGTAAACTGACCATTTTGGTCATGTTGACTTATTTGTAAATCTTACTTTGCTGAACATTATTGCAGTTTACAGTTTATCTCTATCTATAATAATATTCAAGATAATAGCCAAAAACAGCAAAAATTACCTAAAATTACCAGTTCAGGGGCAGCAACCCAATAACGGGTTGTCGGATTCATCTGAAAATTTAAGGGCAGATAGATCTTGACCTGATAAACAATTTTACCTAGTCAGATTTGCTCTAAATGCTTTGGTTTTTGAGTTATAAGCCAAAAACTGCATTTTACCCCTATGTTCTATTTTTAGCCATGGCGGCCATCTTGGTTGGTTGACCGGGTCACGCCACACATTTTTTAAACAAGATATCCCAATGATGATTGTGGCCAAGTTTGGTTTAATTTGGCCCAGTAGTTTCAGAGGAGAATATTTTTGTAAAAGTTAACGACGACGGACAACAACGGACGCAAAGTGATGGAAAAGCTCACTTGGCCCTTCGGGCCAGGTGAGCTAAAAATGAAGTGCACTTTCCATTATATACTGTTTTATATATATAGTTAGATAATACAATGAACAATTGATTGTTGGTGGCTTAACATCCAGTGGCAAGTATTGCATGCATATATAGGACAATACTAAGATTTTTTTTTCCACTATAGTCTTGTACTCCTGACAGTCAGATTTACAGCTTTACATGTTGTATTTAGAAACATGCACACTTCTCTATTGTTGAAGATCATATTTTTAAGTTTTGCACAAGATTGATTGACTTTTTGAGTATAACACCACTTTCAGCACTCTTTAGTATTGGATATTTCATGGCAGCCAATTTTTCTTGGTGGATGAAGTTGTTGTGCCCAGAGAACCACAACTTTTGAAAACTGACAGTTCTAGTAATAGACCACTTTCGAGTTCGTCATTCACCAGAAAAAGATGGGCCTTTATGACGTCATTTACCAGATAGAGGGGATCGCCTGTATCTACTGAGGTTCATCAAGTGTCTTAGTGCAGGATAAACTAGAAACAATGTTTGTTCTGTTGGTACTTAATCACAATTCCCTAATGACAGCAGTGCAGATTGTCAATTATGAGAATTTAATTTGCAAAATTATGAATAATTCATGCAATATAGCATCACAGTTTTTCAACAACTCACTCAACATAAGAATGGATGTGATGATGCCCCTAAACTCACAAATGATGTTACCTAAACAAAGTATTTTGACGGAAATGCATCCAACTCTAAACTTTTCCATTCAATTGATTCAAACTCAAAACCCGTTAACAGCCTAGTAAACTATTGAATGGTTTTACACTTGTCATTTTTGAGGCTCTTTATTTCTTGCTGTATATTGTGAGCCAAGGCTCTGTGATGAAGACCGTACTTGGACCTAAAATTGTTTACTGTGACTTGGACGGAAAGTTGTCACAATGGCACTCATACCATATCTTCTTATATCTATTAAGATAACTTGGGCACAAAACCCCTTTGTTTCTCACAAGATGTTTTTTTTTATTTTGTCATTTTCTCTCATGTGTGTTTTTTTAGCAACTATCCTATTGTTTGCATTTTTAACTTATTTAATTCTTATTAGTATGTTGACCTGTATGTACAATGTACCCCACACAACCTTTTATTGGTAAAATACATGAAACTAGTGTCTACATGTAGGTATCTAATCTCTGACCTAAGACTTCATTACCAAATCTTTAAAAGATCTTTAAAGATTCTTTCATACATGTGCAACATTTTTTTTACTAACAGTTACATTAAAATCTAGGCCATTGATTGGAAAACTTAAAATAATCATTTTGTACATGATGAAAACTGTGCTTGATTTGATATTTCCAATCCAACCAGAAAATTGTTAACATCTGTTGACCTTCAGCACTGCAAAGAAACAAACTTTCTGATCAACAATATACCATTCGTTTTTGATGTGTTTTGTCATTTGATTTTGCCATGTGATTAGGACTTTCCGATTTGATTTTCCTCTGAGCTCAGTATTTTTGTGATTTTACTTTATACCAAATATATTAACAAAGTTTCAACTTCATTGATAAGAAACTTTGTAAGAATGAATTGATCATTCCATGTGAGATTAAGAGATCTCTCGACTTCACACATAAAGTAATACATTTTTAACAACTAACTTGGGTGACGGTGTTTCATCCCTGTGATGTTAACAATGCCAACATTTAAACAAGATGTAGCAAGCTGTTACCCCTATTGTTGTCAGTTCAATAAATAGGATCAATTTACAACAAATTGTGAAATCAAGTGTCAGTCTTAATAATGGGCTTTGACAAAAATATATTTTACATGAATGCAACAGGAAACTTTTTCTATACTGTGAATAGATTGACTGATGAAAAAAGGTTTCGAGAAACCATTTAAAATTTATCAGCTGACAGTAGTTTTCTCAAACCATTGATCAGTAACAAATTACAATAACATGGACATTTCTATATATGCAATTTAAAAATAAACTAGTATTAATGTATTATATATTTTAATTTCATCAACAGTTTTTCACTTTAATATATATATATACGAGTAAACACTAGACTAGAATTGCTAAATTGATGCTAAACTTTTATATAACTATTTTTTATTTTTGTAGACTTTAAAAATAATTTCTATTTCTGATACATTAAAAATGAAGGCAAATTAAAGAGATCATTAAAATAAGAAAATATTTTGATTCATAAAATGAACAATATTAGCATTATTTATTCATGCAGTTTAGTTTGGCACAGACATAAATAAGGTCATTTAAAGCACCATACACAAAATTATTATAAGTATAAGCATTTATCAATTTTACTTCACAATATTATTTAAAATGTTCATTCATGCATAAAAAGTATTTAACTGAAAATACCTAAAAACAAAAAATAATATCCTGTTTGGAAAAGCTAACATTAAAAATATAAAATAAGCAATTAAAAGTGGAAAAAAAATATGCAAACTACTATAAACACGATCTTTGATGGTAATGCATGTGTGTCTTATAAAATTAAAAATGTTAGACAAGAGTTACTTTAAAAACAAGTGCTTCAACAAAGTGAATCCTCTAGACAGCAAGTATGTTAAAATATACATTAAAAATGGCAGTTTTTTGGCAAGAAACACAAAATAACTTTTAAAACAAATTGACATGTAAAAAACACAATACAACCTTTTTTTTTAACAAAAATATAACAACCAACAAAAGTTCACAGGCTGAAAATGATGAAGAAATGTTAGGCACAGTTTTAAAATGATAATGCTGCTGAACCATTGAACAAAGATAATGTCAAGCTGTAGTATACAAAAGATGTTTCCCCAAGGCAATACACATTCATTTTCCACACAACGCATCATTCATGACGATCCGCCATTGATGGAACGCAACAGGTCGTCTGCTAAAGTAGAATACTTGGTCAATACGCTATCTCCTGGTCGATAATCATAAACTAACGGGAAAGTTATATGTTACAAATTATTTAAATTTAAAATGTAATAAAGTTTCCAACATTTTTTCTAACTAAGAATATTTATTCCCGCTCAATTGCCATCCCGCCGACGCGGATATCCTGAACTTCTTGAGCCTCTTGGACCAATGCACAAATTCCACAAAAACACCAAGTTAGTAAGTCACCAACACATCCTCCTTCTATTCCCTTTGAATCTCTAATCTTTCCTCTGAGTGTAATTGCAAGATAAATGTCCAACAAGGGAACAAACAGCCCAATTCCATAAAGTAAACAGCTCTCTCCCATTGCTTCGGCATTTTTTCCAAACTGGTAGCAAGGCACAAAATAAGAGATTATGCATAATCCTAAGTTATCAAAGCATCCAAAAAGTCCATGTTGCCATTGTCCTCCTGCCATTTTGACGATAAAATTACTGGGTTAACAAACTTTACGCTTAAAAACTGCAAAAAATATTACGATTATCTGCCACGCCTTTCTACCTCCACACATAAGCAGCCGATGATGCTCCTAAGTCATGCGCAAACTGTCAGTGATATAGTGGGCACCCTAAGGGGAAAAATATGACACGCAATCAGATAGATGTTACACAATAGAGAACGAAATACTATCGTGGGATCAAATTGTTCTCGTTAACCCCAGGGCTTGTTAATAGATAAAGGAAGAAAGAGATAAGCAATGATCAAATAACATTGAGTGTGTAATTATGTTCTTGAATGAACAATTATTACTTATCAGTTGACTATTGTAGCAAGTGTCAGAACTCCTAGAGCGAAAAATACAAATCTTTGTATTTTTTTGCAATTGCTTATTCGTTTTTATTACTGTCTCTATTAATGCTTTTAATCATTTGGAATTTACAAATTTGAAATATTTGTATTATCAGTTACATAATCTTATAACATTCATCTACAAATTATTTGCCCGACAAGGGCCCATGATTGGTTTAATAAAATAATGTCTAATGTCTAATGTACCGCGGGATGGCTTTAATCTAGAGTTTTCAAGCTGGACCAACCCAACGTGACCCTCTGATTGATACCTTGACCAACTGACCAAATGAATGCATGCCAGCTGCATTCTTACACCTGGTCTCTGTTCTACATATCTCAATCGACAATGTTTATTCTGTTAATAATATTCATTATAGCATTCGTTTAAAACTATTTCAATTTGGGTTATAGTGCACAAATCCAATAGTTGCCATATTTAATTCCACCTTCTCGGCTTATAAATAATAACCGTTCGATCCTTAATCAGCAAACGGCCCTTCTGAACAGAGAAGGTAACGGATAAGAGACAGAGCCAGAAGAATCCAAAGTTCAATGATTTTTCAGGGGGGGGGGGGACTCATTAATGCCCGTGATAGTAGATTCATAGTAAAATAAGCAATAGTACATATCGAAGTTTAAACACATAAACTGAATATGGTGACTCAGTGCATTTATAGTGTGATGGGCCTGCATCAAAACACACACACACACAGAGGAAGAGTACACAATAATATTGAGTCACCAACTCTTAAGTCTCTCGAGCGTAGTCTAACTCGTGCAACAAATGAGTGATATGACGACTTCATGGGTTCTGCGATGTATAATTTGAAAAATTAATCAGCATATGCATGGAATACAATAGTTTACATAGTTGGTACTGCATGCTCAGTGTAATACGTAATCTAAGCTGTCATATCGAAATCCTATAAAGCAGTTGAACTTAATTCGTATAACTGGAAAATAAAATTAATGGTTTGAACGAAAATAACAAACTTTTTCTTTACAAAAATATTAAAGTCAAACAAGACCAAGAATTTTATCTAAAATATCACAATTTTGAAACTAGACGTTTATTTACAAAAATTAGAATTAGTGACCATAATTTGCTCATTGAGAAGGGCAGATATCTAAAAATACCTCGAGACAATAGAACATGTCCAACTTGTAAAACCTTAGAAGATGAAAATCACTTTCTCCTCCACTGTCAAATTAATAATGTTTTACGTATAAAACTTTTTAATGACATGGCAATAGATAATCCTATGTTTCCAAATCTATCTGATACTGAAAAACTAGTAGTCCTACTAAATCCTTCTAATAAAAACCAAGTGAAAAAAACAGGTTCCTTTATAAAACAGTCTTTAGAGCTGAGGACAGGGACTCTTAGTTACTTTTACTTGTATATATATAGATATGTGTGTGTTTAACTCAGTTATTTCATTGTTGCTGTTACTTTTGTTTATGTCACAAGTATAATGTTACTTATATGACAAATAAAGATTATTATAACAAAACATAAAATACTTGACAACTCTAAGCTTGACAAGGTTTTTTCAAAATGAGTGACAAATACAACTAACGGATCATAGAAAACCAGAAAATTAGCACATAGCTAATACTTAACAATAGAAAACACATACATTTACTTATATCGAATTAAATAGATCATAGAATATTAGGTAAGTGTTAAGTGAAAGCCGCTATTAATAGAAAATCAAATTAACACATAGCTTTACATTAATCTTCACAACTGAACTTAAAACCTTTCACAATAAAAAAAAACAATAAGGAGAAAAATTACACAATCCATTAGTGAAGCATTGCAATAACAAAAAGAACAACGATTTGTCGAAATTCTTTTATAAAATCTATGATCTCTGCATGGTGGCTGAATAATGCATTGGCCTACATTAACCCACACTCAGGAACAAGGAACAATAATATTGAGTCACCGACTCTTAAATTTGGACTAACTCTTGCCGAACAAATGACGACTGGTTTCGGCAATTACGTATAAATAAAACAAATCTAGTCTGAATGGAAAACAATAGTTCAGTGCAAAAAATTGAAAACAACACATTTAATAATTTCTTGCGTCCGCAGCGCTTTTCTGGATTTACCTCCATCAGGAACGCTCAAAGCTAAACATTTGAAATCCGAAGATGTATAAGTACTGAAACCGTTGAAGAGCTACATGTTAAAAAGATCTAAAATGACTAGCCAAATTCATGTAAAGTCAACTTTGCCTGAGGGAGTTGAAACCTTATAGTTTCTTAATAATTTCAAAATTTATAAACTGGCAATTTTAGTAAAGTTTGTTAAATCATGTCAGTACCGAAATATACTGACTACTGAGCTGATGATACCCTCGAGGACTGATAGTCCACCAGCAGAGGTATCGACCCAGTGATGGTAAAAAAATTGAAAACAACACGTTTTAAAATAATTTCTTGCGTCCGAGGCGCTTTTCTGGATTTACCTTCATCAGGAACGCTCAAAGCTAAACATTTGAAATCCGAAGATGTATAAGTACCGAAACCGTTGAGCTATATGTCAAGAAGATCTAAAATAAATGAGACAAATTCATCTAAAGCCAACTTTGCCTGAGGGAGTTGAAACCTTAGTTTCTTAATAATTTATAAATTTATAAACGGTCAATTTTAGTAAAGTTTGCAATAGTTGGTTGGTATCGCTCAGTGCCAATAAGCCATATCGAAATCCTAAAACGTTAAACTTGCATAACAAGACAAAATATATTTGAATAGCGACTTTACAAGTGTTTCTCAAATGAGTGACAAATGCAACCAACGGATCATAGAAAACCATCTAACATTACAGAAGAGCTAATATACTTATACATGTAACAATAGAAAATCAGAACATTACCACAGAGCTAATATATACTTATACATGTAACAATAGAAAATCAGAACATTACCACAGAGCTAATATACTTATACATGTAACAATAGAAAACACAGATATTTACTTATATCAAATGAAATAGAATATTAGGTAAGTGTTAAGTAAATGTCGCTAATTGAAAAAACAAATTAACACATTAGCTTAATCCTCACAACTGGATCTTTCACAATAAAGAACAATATAAATACGTTAAAGTAGTAACAAAATCCATAAGTGAAACATTGCAATTACAAAAATAACAATGATTTTTCGAATGTCTTTTTTAAAAATCCTAAAAAGCTGATCCATTTTTTTTTACTACAGCTACTTTTTTTTCATATCATAGCGGGCTATCCCCAAATCTGCCAACGACAAATATGGTAATTTTCTCAGTGCTATTGAAACTTTTACTGACTTCCCTGTATATAAAGAGAACTTGACTATTGACCGTTGGTTTTCCTGTTTGAATGGTTTATACAAGTCATTCCGGGGCCCGTGTAGCTTTTAACAATAGCTTGTGTACGAGATTGTAACGAGATTGTAACTTGAACAACAAAATATAAATCCGATTGAAATTTCGTATTATGAGAAGAGCGAAATCAGGGATCTTATTTTTGAATTAGATTGAACAAAATCCGTTTTAGCATGCATGATTAATCTGTTCTCAGTCATGATTTTGCTTATGAATGAATCAGGGAACGGACAGCTGATAAGGTTTGACCGGATTTGACTTATATTTGTATTTGAAATACATGCCAAAACATTTCAATGACTAAATTTTATCATCGGTACAAGGACATCATTCGTAAATGTAACTCAATTTGTAGACATCTTATACGTTCAGGTATTTCACATCCAATCTTTATGGTAATTTCCTTAACAAAGCACAAAATATCAGTATTCACCTCGAAAGCTAACAAAACCTTTATACAGAATTATTAAGAAGGGATATAGTTACGATACTGTTGTCAGTTCATTAAAGATTGCATATTTTGGTTTTAATATTGATTCACTTATAGGGTCGTTGCATCGGAATTAAACATATTTATTCTAAAACCAGATGTTGGCATGACACAGGTTATGTTCTTCTCATATATCTTATGATGGTATAATACTAAACCCCTAACGGAAGGGATTGTGCTTGATATTCATTGGATGAAGACATATATTTCAATCAGTCTGGAGCTGGCGTGTCAGTAACTGCTAGTAGTCATTTGTTAATTTATGTATTATTGTATTATTGTCATTTTGTTCAGTTTCTGTTGTTGCCTGTTCTGACATCGGACTCGGAATTCTCTTAAACTATGTTTTACTAAGCGTATTGATGTGCGTTTCACGTTTTTTTTTTTACATTGGCTAGAGGTATAGGGGGACGGTTGAGATCTCAAAAAGCATGTGTAAACCCGCCGCATTTTTGCGGCTGTCCCAAGTCTGGCCTGTCAACGTTAGTCTTGAATGGTTTTTAATTTTAGTTTCTTGTGTATATATCGGAGTTTAGTATGGCGTTCATTATCACTGAATTAGTATACATATTTGTTTAGGGGCCAGCTAAATCACGCCTCTGGGTGCGGGAGTTTCTCGCTGCATTGAATACCCATTGGTGGCCCTCGGCTGTTGTCTGCTCTATGGTCGGGTTGTTGTCTCTTTGACACATTCCCAATTCCATTCTCAATGTTATCAGTGTTAAACTTTGTCATATCACAGTGGTTTACATAATGTCATTTGTTTCATAGATAAGTTCCACCGAGTGACTTCGGTATAGGGGATGAGTATTTGATATTCAGAAGGTTTCTGAACTTGACGTGTTGAAGGCAGTATTTTGACCTAAAATTGTCGACTTTTATACATTGTGACTTCGATGGAGTTCGAGTTGTATCATTGACACCCATACACCACATCCTCTTATTCCTATTGAATATAATATTCTGATCTGCATGAAAAAATAAGTTTGCTCCAGGCGGAATGAATATTATCATTCTGCCCGACAAAATGCAGGAAAATACCAAAAATGAATGTGAACGAGAGTGAATAAGCGATACTCAGATACTATCTGGAAATTAATATTCAACCAATCATCCTCCCCAATCACCTACCGACCCCGAAAATTAAATTTTTGCAACTTCAATATATTTAAGACAATGGTTCGACTTATTTTTGTAATTGTCCTTCTCAAACTAGTTACTAGCATATCAGAAATCGGATGGTATACATTAGATCATCATAGATTTTATCATTGAGCTCATCTGTCCAGCAACTCGGCCTCAACAAAGATTTTAATGGACCAAGAAAAAATAGAAAAGAAAAAGAAAGACCGTAAGAATGTGCGTAAATTTCATAGTAAAGACGTACTTAAGATAGTAAGTACCTAACATTAGAAGCATGAACTATTTATGTACGTATTCTTTATCAGTTACGTAAGGATAGACTGTAAATAAGGAACACGTTAGTCCATAGAATTGAGAATAGAAACGGGAAAGAGACAACAACTATGCCGTCCAAAGAGCAGAACACAGCCCTAGATCAACGTTGTTTTTCAGATTTATTACCATCGTATATAAATTTTCTTACTATGTAGGAACCAACAAATTAGACTTTGAAAAAAATCGATGTTTCAGACAACATGAAAAACAGAACTTTGAACGTCTTATACATGATGTTTGATTTGTTAAATTGATACCATGTGTGTTACTTTAAGTGACATGTTTCTTAACAGATATAAATAAAGTCAGCCACAAACTTTAGATTTATTTATATAAGCCGGTATACGAAGAGCTTTGTGTCTGTGTCAGGTAAATCCCCCTCCCCCTAAAAAAAGAAGAGATACAACACAAAACAAAAAATGCCGCTAGATGGAAATTAATTCAAGACCATAAAGTTATCGAAATCTTTCCCTGGTGGTCCTCAAGGAAAAAGTAGTGGTCCTTACTGCTATCTCTATCCAAAAGCTCGTCGGTCCTTTGCAAATTTTGGTGGTCCGAACAAAATCCTTTCGAACCACCACTTTTCGGGAATTCTGAGACCTCATTTACGCAGAGTGCCATGCTCTTTTCACTTTTCCTAAATCTTGCAACAACGTTTTCAGTGAACGGAATGCTTCACGACAGAACTTCTGCTCCCGTCTAAAATTCCGTTGCATGTCAAGTTGGTGTTAAAAACTCCAATCTTTCATTCTGTTCGACCCTTTCTGGAGAACCTATCTTATATCTACATGACTGTTAGTTTGTTTATGTCCTGAATATGCATGAAATATTTGTAACTGGACGTTCAATAATTAACATTCCAAAATAATCAAACCTGTTTAAAACTCTTCTTTTTGCATCTTTTTAATGCCAGTTCCATGCACCCTTTAATAGCATTTTTTTTAAAAGTCTGCACGTTCTCATGAAATGCACTGAATCATTGACGTTCTCACTACAGACCGTTTTTTTTTTTCACTCAGTGCCCTCAATGATAAACAAAGTGAGAATACATTTATTATCACATATTAATAATCTATTTCAATTTATAGTGTTTATTATATGGGTTAGCTAGACAAAAGAAGTCTTAACATTTTCATATCTATAAATGTATTTTTTTAATTCATTTTACCAGAGACATATAATACTTGTATTATATGTCTCTGATTTTACTGATCGTGACTTTTTAAGTGTCAATTATAAATATAGAGTTATCTCTCTTTATCCGACAAACAAAACCTTTCCTCTCCAATCAGTGATGGCAGGACTTAATTATGCGTGTTTTATTGAAATTCACCTTTTTTTCATTTATTCGGTAGTGTTTTCTTCACTTGGCAGTCATTTCGTGGTTTGAAAAAAGAAATTTTGATAGAAATACAAATCTAAAATAAATGTCCTCTAATTGTGATCACATTCCCGAACCGATGATATATTTTTAATTTAAGAGAGGTGATGGGTAAAAAAATACTAGATACCTGATTCATGCTTAAGGATATTAAAGGGTTATAAAATCTGAAACTATACTGTTATATAATCATTAATAATGATGCAGTTGCCGCGGAATCCTGGATTTTGAAAAAAAGGGTGGTAATGCTAGCCACTGTTTGGAGTCATACTTGTGTTTTTTTTTGTATGCATTTTATGATAAGGTATGGTAATTTGTAACAGAGTGAGAACTGAGGAGTCTTGAAAATTGGAAATGGGGTATTCAGCTTTTCAATATTTTAGATGGTGGCATCGAAATCAGTTTTACAAGAATTGAGAAATTACGGTACCTGATTATTCAAACAGAAGAGTCTAACACTTGACTCAGATGTCATATCTATATGAAAGACATCAATTTTACCACTCGCTCCACTCAGCTCAATTTTTGAGAAATATCTAGCCAAATTTCAACATATTTTCCAAGAAAGTATTATTGATAATATAATAACTTCTTTGGTGATTAAGGATAGGAAGTTGAACAGTGCGTTAAAATTGCGAATAAAGAAGTGATAAATGTTAACAAGCTTAAGATTTCAAGATTTTATTCATTACGGCCTCACACATACCTGCCACATACAGGACCATATCAGACATATCTAAATAATTAAGTATCCTGAAGTCAAAACTGTGTGACAACTTTCCAAAAAAAAAAGATTGAAGCTTTGTACCACTACTGATATACTATCTAATTGAATAAGTGATAACAAAATAGAAGTTTTATGCATGCATTTTTGTTAAAGATAATAAAAGTATTGAAAATTAAGTGTCTGCGACTACTGAATTGTATATTTAAATATACAATTCCTTGATTATACTAACCATAATATAGTCCCAGACTTGAAGTGCGTTTTGTTGTTTGATTTTGCCATGTGATTGTGGACTTTCCGAATTGATTTTCCTCTAGGTTCAGTATTTTTGTGATTTTACTTTTTGAAGGGGAAATTTGCTGCATGTCTTTGGAATAGGTGTTTTGCTTTTACTTGAAAAAATAAGAGAATTTAAATGCCCACCCCCTACAAAAATTTAAGAAAACGACAATTTTCCTCATATAATTAAGAAGCTCCATAAATGAGGGTCAGGATGGGGGGGGGGGGGGGGGCTGTTATTCTGTAAACATTTAATTTTCGCCCCTTTTTTCTCTAATCTTTAAAAAATTAACCCCTTTTTTCTCTAATCTTAAAAAAATTAACCCCTTTTTTCTTTAATCTTCATTTTTTTGCCCGTTATTCTCTAATTTTCATTTTTAAGGGCATTATTCTTTAATCATTTAATCCCATCCAAACCCTCATAAATGAGGACCCCCCCTCCCCCCAAAAAATAAAAATAAATCAGGCTCTGTTATATGTGCGAGTTAAAAAGAACTTCCAAACAGCAAATCACCTCAAAAATTGCGGATAAGGTCCTTCCTTCTCATTTTACCAACCCTTGTCCCCCCTCTTTGTAAAAAACAAGTGCAGTGATCTTTTGAAAAACCCGCGAATCTTTTCCCGCGGTTTAGTTCACGTGATAAATGTTATGTTATCGGAAGTGGGCGTGTCTGTTTAAAACATTGGATTGTCCGTGTCACGTGTGTTTGTTATGATATTAATGACCACGAGGGGATTAATTTTGCGGGAAATACACATCAAAGTCAACCAAATTCAAAGATTTCTGAATAAGTTGGATTTAAAGCAATGATTTCGTTTGAAGTGAACAATAACACGTGTGATCCATATATTTCTCGACCAAGAAGACAGCGACATGATTCAGGACGACATTTTGACTCGAATGGACCAACAGAAAGGCATTTGGACATCCGAGGGGTACTGGAAATCTTGAGGAAGAATGAAAACTATACCGGTGGTGTCAACTGTGCAGTTTGTGGTATGCTATACTTCATATACATAATTTCTAATCTAGCAATATATCGGACATTAGTATTTAGTTGTACAGTATTAAAGCATGTGAAAAAGGGGACGAAGCTGCCCAGCTAACAATGTTACGTCATAATTACGTCGTGACAATGTCATGTTTTCGTCGCATTGACGTCAGGTTATTACGTTGTATTTACGTAAAAGTGTATGGTTTTCTTGACGTTGTCACAACGTCGTACATCAACGTTGTGGTGACGTAAAATTACGTTTCTACAACGTTATTTCTGACATTACAACAACGTTTATATCACGTTATATCGATGTTGTCACAACGTCATACATCAACGTTGTGATGACGTAAAATTACGTTTCTACAACGTTATTCCTGACATAACAACAACGTTAATATCTCATTATGTCGACATAATATACTTGCACTTTTATATTATGCTATATAATTGGCCCAAAAATGATCATATATATATATGCATAGTATCAACTGTGTTTGGGACCATGAGGTGACCTCTAGATGATACATTGTACATGTTGGTGCTCTTCTCTGAACATGCTGAAGGAATTCGTATATTCTGCATCATCATCTTTTTTTTTGTAGCTTCAATCGAGTTACTGTTTCAGTAATTGTGATATAACAGAAATGAATCCTAGGGCCATCCTTAGCTAAGTCGCTGCCTATTCGTATGCAGTTCTTGATAGTTAGTGTTTGTAAAAATAATATGCACTTATCATATATGTTACTCTATAAGGAGGATGTTGCCCCTGTCTCTTTTAACCCATCTTTAACTGCTGCCTATACGATATGGAATTTGCCCATTGTTGAAGGCTGTACAGTGTGACCTCTATAGTTAATTTCTGTGACTGGTCTCTTGTGGAGAGTCTCATTGACAATCATACCACATCTTCTTTTTTTATACTAGTATTCAATTTATTTCATTGTAGTATACATTTTTCATTTAGCATGTTCACGTTCTGAATATAATATATGGCTAGCTAAATACCCACCCAGGCCATGAAAGTTTTATAAAAAAAAGTTTATGAAAGGTAAATAATGCCTGTATATCAAAAAGTGAAGATTTGATCATCGTTAACTTTGTTTATTTTAAATGTTCTCCTATGTAGTAGTATTTCCGGATCTGCTGGAATTACCCTCTTAGCAATTGGTTCCTGCAATGACAATACAAAAACTTTTTTGTAAAAAAAGTTAAATTCTAGGTCTAACATTATTGCAAATAAATACTAGATGTAGCTGTGTGTAAGACTGTTAGACCTGGCTTTCCAAATCTCCTTGAAAAACTCATTAACCACATAATTATATATTCAGTTAAATTTAATGTTACCCTTTATTGTCGCAAAAGAGTATCTTGATCTTCACAATGCTAGTTACAAATACATATCTATAATAACAATTTCGTACTGGATTAACTTGAAAAAAATAACCTACATAGAATACAAACAATAATAATTTTGGGAAATAATCCAAGATAGGTTGCACTATACGGTGGAAATAAGGGTATGCCTACCTTATCATGCTTATAGCGTGTTCCGCCTGGTTTTGAAGGTGCATGTTTTAGGGTTTCCCAATCAATTCTTCATGTAAGACTCTACAAAAATTGACATTAATAAAATTTGCATCGTGATATCTAATATAATTTAAAAGTAAACCTTAGACTGTCAGGGAGCAACAATTTAACTTCAAGGAGGGTCATGGTGTTTGCTTGAGTCAGATTTTTTTCGTGCAAATGGCAAACAATTTTATTTCATTTTTCAACAATATCAATCAAATCTAACATTATAAGGTATGGGAGGAATCTTGATTCAGAATATTTTTTTTCCTGTACTCGAACAGAATATTTTGTTTCATCAATTTGGAAATCAGAAGAAAAAAAAATTAAAGAAAAAAATCCATGACCCCCCCTTTTATTAAAGTTAAATGGTGGTTCCCTAATTTCAAAGGCAAATTCGGTATTTTCATTAAATATCTATGATTTTGAAGCTACAGTGGTCATTGGACAAAAGTGAGTTCCCAGTAAAAAAAAGATCTATCTTTTCAACTAAAATCGATATTTTTCAAAAAAATATTACGAAGTAACTGTATGAGTGATTTTCATAATATAGATACCTAAAGATGCGGAAATGTCTGAAGTTTTATTGTTTATTTGGTTATAATATTATTCATGCTCATTTAAATTTTCTGACGAGATGGACACAAAGAAAAATATTTCTTGAAAAGTTTGCTATTATTCTAACCAAATTAAAATCGTAAAAATTTGCATTTGTGTTTAACTCATCAAATGATGAAAACGAAACTCAAGAAAATTATGACTAAATAAACAATAAAATTTCAGACATTTTTACATCTTTTGGTATCTATTTTTAAAAAATCGCTTATACAGTGACTTGGTAATATTTTTTTTGAAAAATACCGATTTTAGTTGAAATGATAGGACATTTTTTGAGTGAGAACTCACTTTTGTCCCATGACTGTATATGATTGATTTTGTTAGATGGCATAATGATTTATCATTTATCAAATTTAAAAATACACAGCTCCTTATGTTTTATTATTAATTTTTACATTATGACATATTCCAATCTTCATTATGACTGATATATCTTTTTAAACTTCACAAAGAACCCGTAAAATAACAAATTCACAGTATTGCCAGCGCCGGAAAAATTATTTATACTAAGCTGGCTTTTAATTCAATTCAATTCAATTCAATATTTTATTTACGTCTCACCTTATGTATAATATTACATAATACATTTATAAAAGATACATTTTGTATACATAAGCCAATCTGTACAGATTTATGAGAGATATTTTAATCAGATCATAACTACGGCAAATTAGCCACTGCCAAAATAAAAAAAAAAAAAATATCATTGAAAATTATGATCAATAAATCTACGTTTTACATTTACAAATTTGACATATATATATATGTTCCAGACCATATGAGTATTTGGACCGCACGAGTACGGTCCGTACCGCATACGTATTTGATGTAGACTCGTACGGTCCGACCATCGTGCCGACCATACACGTGCGGTCGGACCGTATGAGTAAACGCGTATGGTCCAGTACGAGCTGACAATACATGTTGTTGGATCATATGAATTACATTTAGACCACCATTATCACAATCTTTATTTTTAGTATTACAAATTGTTATTATTACGTAATTTTCATGCTCTAAACACCAAATCTTGTATTTTGACATTTACCGGCCGCTTGCAACAACTTTTGACAATCACTTTTCTATTGTGGCGTCAGATATTTTGTTTTATGACGTCAAAATGTTACTGGAACATCATTCTGATTCTTTATAATAGAAACTCTATAAAAAGTAAAAAGAAAAAACAACAGTTATAAAGAATACAGATAAATGTACTTACATTGAATCTAACTTCTAAGTGGTGGCTTGGTGAATGTTGTCGACTTTGAATATGACGTCATCACTTAAATAGCGTCACAACTAAAAGCCCTAACAACAGAACCAAAATCGGAAACGTTACGGTATTTCCGTATCTTTTTTTAACATGTTTGAATCAAAAGACTTCGTTCCCTTTCACAGGTAATGCCTGCCTCATATCAAATATCGTTCATTAGTTCTATCAATAGAAACAAGAAAAATTAAAATTAAATTTAGTGCATAATAAAAGAAGAAATCTTGCTATTGTTAATTTAAGAGATATTGATAAATTACGTTGCAACAACGTTTTAATTACGTGATTTATTTGATCGATGTACAGTACATATGGCAATTATTTATTTTTTATGTTTTTTATTATCACGATACTATTATTGATGACAAAAACATAAAGTTCCTCTTTTTTAAAAGCTTAAAAATCAACTTAATACTTTATCGACCAAAAATCTGAAGACGTTGCTATAACGTCACAGATACGTGACAGATGCGTCGCAATATGACATTGCAACAACGTAATATAAACGTTATTAAAAACAATAATAACGTTGTCCTGACGTCGGTTCTACGTCGTATCTGACGTGACGTAAAATTACTTTCTCACAACGTTGCAACAACGTCGTACTTACGTAACGTCAGTCATGACCTTCCAGCGACCAATACATAACGTCGCAAGGACGTCATGTGTTTCCTGGGTGACTGAAGCCCAGTGAAGGAAAATGACAAGTAACTTAAATATAATTATTTAAATAGAATTTTGTGAATATTAGGCTAGTGAAGTGGGAGCAGAGCTGCAGCTTTATTAGTTCTATGTTGATTAAATGGTCAGTCTTTACATGATGATCAGGGGCGGATCCAGCAAATTAAAAAGAAGGGGGGGGGGGTTCCAACTACAATGTATAGATGTATATGTCCCCATTCAAATCATCAGTTTATTGAATGTTTTACATGAACTGTAGAAAATGAATCCATGTATATGTACAAAAATGAAGCTGTGTTAATTCACTAAAAATGTAGGTGTATTTTGTTGCTTTTCTTACAGGAAAATTATACAAAAGCAGGGTGTGTTTTATAAAGCATATCTGGGAACACACTGTCTATTGGGATGAGTTTGATGGAGCCAAGAATCACGAGAGAGTGTTGTCAATACAAGCAGCTTTGATTTTACATACAGGATTCCAAGTGCTGACGCTGGAAGAAAGCAATCAGTTGGAAAATTTGTTGGTGACATCGCCTAATGAGAAAAAAGAATCAGAGTATGGGTCTCCTGATTTCAAGAAGAGGCCAAGAACACCAAAGAAGTCACCATGGAAACGAAAGAAATCCTTTGAGTTATGAAATTTGGAACTGTACAGGATTTGTGTACATTTGTAACTAAAAGTATAACATTTTAATATTGTTATTGATGTAAAATTTCTTATGTGCAATATTTTTTTTGTGTTAACAGGGCACCTCATATATGGAGTATATCTGGTAGATATCAATTCAAATATTATTTACAATGATTTGAAAGTTTAATTTGTTTGTTGTGATTTTTTTTCAGGGGGTTAGAAAATGTATCATTTAAAGTTTAAAGATGCATATATATATGTTTGAAGATTCTGCATAGAATTGAAATATACCAGGCCTCTACAATAACTTTTTTTTCAACTTGTCTTGTAGGACAAGTACATACCAAAATTTACTTGTCCAAAAAAATTCTATTAAAAACAATCTTTTTACATTTTTAGTTGATTAAAGGAGCAAAACGAATTTAAACAATATAACAGAATTTGATTTATTTCTTTTGAAATACTTTTCAAAATATGAGTCAAGTACAACTGCGAAACTAGTCATGCCACAGGAATTAGGTTCTAGTTTTCATCAATGCCAGTCTCATCAGACTCTAAATATGAGACACCATCTGATAGGCCAATATGAATGTACACTCATTGGGTTCGTATCCTGTTTTTTTTAAGTTGAAAAAAGCTTATTCAAATGCAATCAATAACAAGAAGAAGATAGGCCATCATAAGGTCTGATTACCAATGAGACAACTCTCTGCAAGAGACCAAATGACACAGAAATTAACAACTACAGGTCACCATATTGGAAGTATTGTTTTTTTCTACTGATGATCAAATATGATTTTAAATAGTATGGTATTTATTATAAGGAACAGAATAAGGTAGCAAAATGAGGTACTGTTTTGTCTTGGTCCGGAAATGTCTCCTGCCCTGTCAAACTGTCTATCAATCATGTCTACTAAATATGTCTCCTACGGTGCCAAACTGTCTATTAAACTTAAAGCTGAATCTTTCGAGGTGACGAACTGTCCTGTAAAGTTACCTTATCTACAAAGCGCATCATTGATTCAGATCAATAAGACTGGTTTCCGAGAATAGTATACCTTTTAACTGTTAAAAAGTACCTGACAAAGAACCAGTTAAAAATTATCGATTCCAAGTAAACATGTTGAAGAAAAAAACTTTGCATTTGAATAAACAGAATACAGAAACTTGTCAAATTAATATTTGTTTTCTTGTTTTTGTTTTCAATTACTTTGTTCATCAAAGTTCAATTAAATTTATTTTCTGCAGAATAATAATGTACTTGTCCCGACGGACAAGCTTGATACAGCTTTTACTTGTCAGACCTTTTTTCCCTCTGGTATCGGACAAGCGTTATTGTCGAGGCCTGTATACACATTTTTATTTTTGGATTGTTAAACATTACATGCATGGTTGCGTTCTTACTGGTCCTTAATATTAAATGACTGAAAATAAAAAAGCATCAACTTGCACGTAAAAACATTCTACAGTATGGCATTTTTTTAAAGACATTAAATTTTGGCAAATACTGTCATATTGGAGTTATTTCCCTTTTATATAAAAAAAGAATGTTCATTTGTTTATTTGTCTGTATATCTATCCATACAAGACTAAGAAGTTGTGGATCATGATCTTGAAACTTGATGCATGTGTTCATTAAGATATACATAATTTAAAGATGTGTGCCAAATTTTTGACTTGACACAACATGGAAATGGAAGTGTAAAAAGGGGGCATGGTATACCAGAGAGATATATTCTTGTTACAGATGATGATTTTTTTCATTCATTGCTTTGACACTGTGATTTATATATTATTATGAAGTAGTTAGTATAATGCATGAATTTAGTATTTGTTAGAATCATATATAGGGCAATACTTGTTTTGAAATAATGATTTAATGTTGAGAAAATCTTTAAGATGTTTTATATTCAAACTGAAGTAAGAATTCAGGGAGGTTTTGTTCATGCAGTTTTCTGTGTTTTTAAGGAATAATTTATTTTATTAATATGATTTTGTAACTGAAGTGTAATCCATTATTTTCTTGGGTACCAATTTTCTTTAATAAATAAAGATGATGTATTTTAGAGGTACAAAAACGTACTTGATTTTGTGCACATGCTTGCAACCAATTGTAAACAAATATTAGAAAATTTTAAGTCTTTGTTGAATAGTTGAATATATATGGTTAACCTTTTTATCAAATATGTGCAATCAAGTTATCCACCGATAATACTGAATCCATTTATAATTGCTGGGCTACTTAGGTGGATTCTGCATTTTTCCATCTCCTTGTCTCAGAATTTTTTTTCTGTGTTATATAAAGGTATATAGGGGAAATAAATTCTGAGACGAGTGTCTGTGTCTCCCTGCTATATTTGGAAAGCTCACACCTGTCCACCAATATTAAACATTAGATTTATTCAAATGAATGAGGACGAAAGATTTGTTAAATTTTTATGATAAAAGAAAAAGATATTTAGTGTCCATTTAGAGGGTGGGCTATCTAAGAGTTTTGGAGGTAAAGCCATTCCTAAAGTTAGGTTTTGGGATGGAAATGTCAAAATCGACACAACTACAATTTAGAACATTAATGACTTGAAGGTTGATTTATTTCCGTGTTTTGTTTTGACAAAGAAAGAGACAAATGTGATATAACTGAAGTATGTGATTTACTTTGTTTTTGTTATAGATATTTCTGTTTGTTAATGTACATAATTTTACATACGTTGATGAAAGTGCTTACATATATAGATATAAAGACATATATGTCGGTTAATATGTGATTTGTTTTGTCAGATTCTTAAACATGTTAAATTGAAATTATTTCATGCAGACCACAACAATTTATTTTTTACAGTTTTTTGGTAATATTTTTGTTCTATTCATTTAAAGTGGTACCCAACACCTTCACTTGAATCAATTTGGCTCAATTTTCATAAATTTTGACAAAGTGTTTGCTTTGACCCTTTGACAAAAATATAAAAATTTCAAAGTATTTGAACCAACCATTTTATCAGAAAAATTACACTTGTTATATAGCAGTTTGACAAACACTTATTTTGATCATTGGGAAGCTTTCTATTTCCTGAAAACACAACGTAATTAAAACGTTTAAGCTGATTTTACAGAGTTATCTCCCTGTAGTGTTAGGTACCACTTTAAATGAGGATCCAATTGTTTCCTGAAGAATAATTTTCTCAAACTCCTACTCCTGAAAGTCAGGAAAATAAATTATCAATAAAAAATAGTTGGCTTATGGTATTTTTTATGCGAAATAATTTACATTTTAAATTTCATGTATTTGGTCATTTTATATTAAATTCCAAGTTTTACAAGTGCTTTTAAAAAAAACTGTTAGGTTGTTCTAAGTCTAAAGAAGAAGAAAACGGTCTGACCATCTTCATGAAAGGTTTTACAGTAACAATTGATTTGTTCATTGCTTTAGAAATGTGATAAAGATTTTTGATTTTGTTTATATGTAAATATATACCAACTTTTATTGTTATTAAGTATCAAAGAACATAAGGTGCTACTGGATAGATCTGTTATAAACTGTATATACATAAGTTTAAAAACTATAGAAACATTTTACTTAATATATTTGGTTATTTGTTATTTATACCCCAGTCTGTTGTGGAGGGTATACGATTTGACCTGCCTTCCAGTCTATAGATATGTTAAAGAAGATGTGGTATGAGTGCCAATGAGACAACTCTCCATCAAAGTCACAATTTGTAAATGACTGTAATTCTGTTTATTGTCGAGCCTGCAACTTTAGTTGCAGAAAGCTCGACATAGGGATAGTGATCCGGCGGCGGCTACGGCGGCGGCGGCGGCTACGGCGGCGGCGTTAGCTAACTTCTTAAAATGTTTATATTTTAGAAGGTGAAAGACCTGGATGCTTCATACTTTGTATATAGATGCCTCATGTTACGAAGTTTCCGTCAGTCACATGTCCAATGTCCTTGACCTCATTTTCATGGTTCAGTGACCACTTGAAAAAAAAGTTCAGAATTTTTGTAATGTTGAATTCTCTCTTATTATAAGTAATAGGATAACTATATTTGGTATGTGCGTACCTTGCAAGGTCCTCATGCCCGTCAGACAGTTTTCACTTGACCTCGACCTCATTTCATGGATCAGTGAACAAGGTTAAGTTTTGGTGGTCAAGTCCATATCTCAGATACTATAAGCAATAGGGCTAGTATATTTGGTGTATGGAAGGACTGGAAGGTGTACATGTCCAACTGGCAGGTGTCATCTGACCTTGACCTCATTTTCATGGTTCAGTGGTTATAGTTAAGTTTTTGTGTTTTGGTCTGTTTTTCTCATACTTTATGCAATAGGTCTACTATATTTGTTGTATGGAATGATTGTAAGGTGTACATGTCTAGCGGGCAGATGTCATCTGACTTTGACCTCATTTTCATGGTTCAGTGGTCAAAGTTAAGTTTTTAAGTTTTGGTCTTTTTATGTAATTTTATATGCCAAAGGTCAGCTATTTGGTGTATGGAAATATATTATCATCTATATGTCAGTCCCGCAGATTTATTTGACCATGACCTCAATTGCACGGTTCATTGCACAGTGTTAAGTTTTTGTGTTTTGGTCTATTTTTCTAAAACTATAATAAGTAATAGGTCAACTATATTTGTTGTATGGAAGCTTTGTTAGCTGTACATGTCTGCCTGGCATGGTTCATCTGACCTTGACCTCATTTTCATGGTTCATTGGTCTTTGTTTAGCTACTTGGTTAATGTTAAGTTTATGTGACAGTTGTAATAAAGCTTTATACTTAGGACTATCAACATAATATCAATGAATAGTAAAGAAGGCGAGACATTTCAGTGTGTGCACTCTTGTCATCATGTATCACCATGTTATCTATTGTGTGATCCTTTTTGAATTTGATTGACTTTACTTGTCAAAACCTTGGATCACTTTTATTATTGAAAATAATTAAAATTGTGCACCATTTTTTGGGAAGGGTAAATAATTCTTGATGACACTAAGGAAAACACATTTATTTTTTAACAGATCCTCTTCAAGATTGTATGAAGGTTTCCACTTGTCACAGTCTTTGGTGAATAAATCACAGTTAACCAGAGCCTGAAAAAATCTGTAATATCCAACCAGCCAGTTACTTGGTCCCATTTAACCAGTCTAAGATAAGATCTTTCACATTAAAATCTGTTAGTGGGTGAAACTGTTGCATTCAACCAATCAAATTATTTATCTATTGATTTCAAACACTCAGAAAGTGTCACAAGCTGTCACATTCAACCAGTCCCTGAGCAAATCCCTGGCATTCAACTTGATGGCATATCATTCATATTCAACAAGTCAATGAGTATATCCATCACATTCAACAAGTCAATGAGTATATCCATCATATTCAACAAGTCAATGAGTATATCAATCACATTCAACAAGTCAATGAGTATATCCATCACATTCAACAAGTCCATGAGTACATCCATCACATTCAACAAGTCAATGAGTATATCCTTCACATTCAACAAGTCAATGAGTATATCCATCACATTCAACAAGTCAATGAGTATATCCATCACATTCAACAAGTCGATGAGTATATCCATCATATTTAACAAGTCAATGAGTATATCTCTCACATTCAACAAGTCAATAAGTTGATCCATCACATTCAACTAGTCAAAGAGTATATCCATCAAATTCAACAAGTCAATGAGTATATTCTTCCCACTCAACTAGTCACTGAGTATACGCATCACATTCAATAGTCAATGAGTATATCCATCACATTCAACTAGTCGAGTATATCATCATATTCAATTAGTCAATGAATTCATAACATTTAACTAGTCAAAGGGTATATCTGTCTCATTCAACTTGTCAAAGGGTATATCTGACGCATTCAACTAGTCAATTGGTATACTGTCACATTCAACTAGTCAATGGGTATACCTGTCACATTCAACTAGCCAATGAATATTTCGGTCGCATTCAACTAGTTGATGGGTATATCGGTCACATTCAACTAGTCGATGGAAAATTAATCACATTCAACTTGTCAATTGGTGTATCGATCACATTCAACTAGTCAATGGGTATATCCATCACTTTCAACTAGTTTATGGGTATTACAATTGACTTTCAACTAGTCAATGGGTATAACAATTCACTTTCAATAGTCAATGGGTACTTCAATCACATTTAACTTTTCAATGGATATATCGGTCACATTCAACTAGTCAATGGGTAAAGTAGGTCACATTCAACTAGTCCAAGGCAATATCCATCACATTCAACTAGTCAATGGGTATTTCGGTCACATTCAATGGGTATAATATCCATCACTTTCAACTAGTCAATGGGTATTACAATTCACATTCAACTAGTCAATGGGTATTACAATTCACATTCAACTAGTCAATGGGTATACTGTCACATTCAACTAGCCAATGAATACTTCGGTCACATTCAACTTGTCAATGAGTATTTCGGTCACAATAAACTAGTTGATGGGTATATCGGTCACATTCAACTAGTCAATGGGTAAATCCGTTACATTCAACTTGTCGATGGGTATATCGGTCACATTCAATGGGTATTATCATCACTTTCAACTAGTCAATGGGTATTACAATTCACTTTCAACTAGTCAATGGGTATAACAATTCACTTTCAACTAGTCAATGGGTATTTCGATCACATTCAACTGTCAATGGATATATCGGTCACATTCAACTAGTCAATGGGTATACATTGACCTATAATGGTTTAGTTTTATAAATTGTTATTTAGATGGAGAGTTATCATTGGCAATCACACAACATTTCCTATATCTATATAGTATGTTCATTCAACTAGTCAAAGGGAATATCATCACATTCAACTAGTTAATTGGTATATCGGTCACATTTAACTAGTAAATGGGTAGAGTAGGTCACATTCAACTTGTCAAAAGGGAATATCCATCACATTCAACTAATCAATCGGTATATCGGTCAAATTCAACTGTAATAGGTATAACAGGTCACATTCAACTAGTCAATGGGTATATAGGTCTCAGTCAATCGTCAATGGGTATAACAGGTCACTCTATTCAAAAGTACATGGGTACAGTTGTCAAATTCAACTATGTATAGTAAGTTGGTATATCGTCACACGTAGCCAGTTATTATGTATACTTGTCTCATTCAACAAGTCAGTAGAAATATTCGTCACATTCAACCAGTCCTTTGGTACCTATTCGTCATATTCAACCAGTCAGTCGCTTTATTCGTTACATTCAACCAGCCAGTAAGTATATTCGACACATTCAAACAATCAGTGGGCATATTCGTCACATCCAGCCATTCAGTGGGTATAAACGTCATATTCAACTAGTCAGTGGTATGTACGTCACATTCTACGAAGACAGTAGGTATTTTACGTCACATTCAACCAATAAGTAAGTTTATTCGTCACATTCAAACAATCAGTGGATACATTTGCCACATCCAACCAGTCCGTGTGTTTATTCGCCACATTCAGCTAGACAGTAGATATATTCGTCTCATTCAACTAGTCAGTAGGTATATTCGTCTCATTCAACTAGTCCGTAGGTATATTCGTCTCATTCATCTAGTCAGTAGGTATATTCGTCTCATTCATCTAGTCAGTAGGTATATTCGTCTCATTCATCTAGTCAGTAGGTATATTCGTCTCATTCAAGTAGTCAGTAGGTATATTCGTCTCATTCAACTAGTCAGTAGGTATATTCGTCTCATTTAACTAGTCGTAGGTATATTCGTCTCATTCATCTAGTCAGTAGGTATATTCGACTCATTCATCTAGTCAGTAGGTATATTCGTCTCATTCATTTAGTCAGTAGGTATATTCGTCTCATTCAAGTAGTCAGTAGGTATATTCGTCTCATTCAACTAGTCAGTAGGTATATTAGTCTCATTCATCTAGTCTGTAGGTATATTCGTCTCATTCAACTAGTCCGTAGGTATTTTCGTCTCATTCAAGTAGTCAGTAGGTATATTCGTCTCATTCAACTAGTCAGTAGGTATATTCGTCACATTCAACCATTCCGTATTCGGAGGTAAATCTTCTCATTCAACGGTCTGTGGGTATAATCGTCCTTCTCAACCAGTTAGTGGAATTTTTGTCACATGCAATTATTCGATTGTCACAGTATCCTCTTCACATGCTTGATATCACTTTTTGACTATTGAAACACATGCCTGTGGGACTGACAGTTGTAATAAAAAAAATAGTGCTTTCATGCATAATATTGGTGGTGGGATTTATAATGTTTTATATCTGTTTAGGCTGTTGTGAAACAAGTATCCTGAATGGAGCCTATGCATTGTGAACTTTATCGTACTTCACCGAAGACCTTGTAACGATTCTGTGGTTCATTATATCTTTAGAACATTATTTTGAATTTTTTTACTTGCCTAACATCCAGTGGCAAATATTAGATAGACCCTTTACCTTTGGCCGTATTCACTCCAAAATGCATGGATTTTTTTTCTGAATGACTTTTTGGAGGAATTTAACAAAATTTCCAGAAGGGATGTGAACTTAACATATTTTGAGTTAAAATTGTATCTGTTAAAATAAAATTCAACAACGTTTGATTCCATTGAAATACAGTATTCCTTATAATGGCTGGTAATGGTAGTGTGTCAGCTAATATTCCAAAACCACATACTAATGTGTACTACGGCCGAGGTGCGTTTGCTTTTCTAAAATACATGTAAGGATTGTAAAATATCTGTGAGGGGTCAGTGGGGATCCAGGCGGAGTCCCCCCCTTTTTTTTTTTTTAAAGATAAATGATTTTGAATTGGACACGGTTGATACCCCCCTTTTTTCTGAATTGGACCTCCACCGTATGGTCGCAGGTTCTTCTTGTCTCACGTCATCCTCCTGCTTTTATCTTTTATATATTTTCATAGACGGCCTGCCAATAATATGTCACTAATTTCGGTGGATTGAAAGTTGATGAACAAGAAATATGAAATTAATGGCATTTATACATTGGTACGTATGATCATCATCACAGATTATGATTTAGGAGATAATGATGATTATATGCAAATGCAATTAGGTTTATCATAAATTTTCATCTATTGATAGTGACATATTCATTGCAGAAATCATTGCATGTACAAGTATCAAATTTATTATAAGGCTGTTACTCTTGATTAACTCTACAGCAGCTAAATTCTGTTTCGTGATACAAATATTTCGAATTGGCATGTGAAGCATAAACAAATTGTAGTTTATATAATAAATGAATGGTCAACAAGATGACAGTCTTTAATTGTAGAAAAACATGTCAATATAGTACTCATATAATAGTTATCATAAAATATTGCGTAAAATTTCAATTTATTAAATCCGTATTCGAATAGTAAAAATATCATATTGGACGCCCTCCTCTAAAAGAATAATCGATTATACTTTTATATAGATAAATATGCGAGAAATTTTAATCTATTAAAGCCGCAAAGTAAAAATAGCCCCACCCCCTTAATAAAAAAGCCGGATAGAAGATTCTAACTTAATCAAAATCGTCCCATTCGTAAATTAAACACATATGGAAAAGTATTACGATTGCTCAAACTTATTGACTACATTTATAACTTAGAGCAAGGACGTATAACTAACATCTAATATACGTCCTTGCTTAGAGGTTAGAATTATTGTAAACTGTAAATTAACGAATCCTGCTGACACAAGTGAAAGTCAATTACTATTTTCACACGGACAGGAACATCTATGAACATATTAACACAGAGATTTCATTGATAAGTATACAAATATACTAGTAACAAAACAGCATGTTCATGCTGTGATACTCAGTACAAAAGTAACATAAATAGTATACGTTTATCTGATCCAGTTGATAGAGGGGAGGGTTAATTACTTTCTTAAGTAGACCCATCAGACTGATATGACATAATGTCAAAGTTCATTGGGTTACTATTTAAATAAATCCACATTATCATTATTCTTGTGTGGTAATTGAATGATTTTTATGTGCTGACTTTGTGAAGTTTCAAACACTCTTGCATAACATACAAATCATGGCCTATAATTGAGATGTCAGGTTGGATAAAAAATATCGAGTCAGCATAATCATAACAATTCTATTTTTTTAAATCACGTACCTTTTTATATCTTTGAAAATTGATATTCTGGTCTCTTATACCATGGTATGCATGAATGGTACCATGGTATGGTATGATGGTATGGTACAAATTACTATACCATGGTATAAATTACTAATTCATGGTGGTATTTCTTGGCAATAGATGTAGACAGAATATATAAAAAATATAATAAAACAGATACATAATGTCAACAAATTAATAAAAAATCATATTTCAGATTGCCTTAATCAATTTTTCAAAACATACCATGCTTCATACCATCAAGTTATACCATGGTATAATAGTTTGTACCATGGTATAGTAATTCGTACCAGGTTATAGTAATTCGTACCATGCCATCATACCATAACACATACCATACCATCGTACCATACCATGTTTTACAGTATGCCAGAAAGAAATAGAAGGGAAAAAAAAACTCGCCCAAAGCAAAATGAAAATAAATATTTCTGCCCATTTGAAAAAAAATATTTTGTCACTTTATTTCGGTGATGATAAAAATAAAAGGGAGGAGTATGGTGGCCGGTTAAGGCCATTTCGCGTTTTCGCCTTTTATATTCTATAGGGCGAAGTCGAAAACGCGAAGTCGAAAACGCGAAAACGGGAAGTTGAAAATGCGAAAACGCGAAATCGAAAAATCGAAAACGCGTTTTCGCATTTTCTACTTCGCGTTTTTGCCCTATATAATATGAAAGGCAAAAACGCGAAAACGCGAAATGGCCTTAATGGCCACCATGACTATCAAATTATAAACAAATTTATCCAGTTTTCAAATAAATAGGACCTCCGGCTTTTCCTTGAAGATAAGTCCTGGTTCATGAGTGGCACCCACCATGAGGCTCATAGTAAATCCTACACTATTAGTGGCATCCATCATGTAGCTCATGGCAAATCCTACCGTCCATTAGTGCCGACCATCATGAGACTCATGGCAAATCCTACTCCATTAGTGGCACCCATAATGAGGTTCATGGAAAGTCCTTCTCATTTAGTGGTTCATTGCAAATCCTACTTCATTAGTGACACCAGGTGACTTCTGGCAAGTCCTGCTCCTTTATTGGCACCTATTATGTAATGCATTGCATATCCTACTCCATAAGTGGCACCCATCATGTGGCTCAAGGCAGTAAGTGATTGTTTGTTTGCACATTATAATTATGATCCTTATTTTGATGCCCATTAGGGATATTAAGTCAATCATTGTTTTATGTTTGCAATACATTGTTCTAGGTCAAATAGAGTATGAACAAGAATGTGTCCATAGTACAAGGATGCCCCATTCGCACTATAATTTTCAATGTTCAGTGGACCGTGAAATCAGGGTAGAAACTTTAATTTGGCATTTTAAATTAGAAAGATCATATCAAAGGGAACATTTGTACTAAGTTTCAAGTTGATTGGACTGCAACATCATCAAAAACTTTAACCTGAACTTCGCACTATCATTTTCTATGTTCAGTGAACCCTGAAATCGGGATCAAAACTTTAATTTGGCATTAAAATTAGAAAGATCATATCATGGGGAACATGACTTTTTTGTGTACTTGACTTCAACTTCATCAAAAACTACCTTGACCAAAAACTTTAACCTGAAGCGGGACAAACGGACGAAAGACCATAGGACGGAGGAATGGATGCAAAGACCAGAAAACATAATGCCCCTCTACTATCGTAGGTGGGGCATAAAAATAAATTTGGTAGGTCAGAATAAAGTGGAGAGAATGAAGAATCAAATACGAGCCAAGATTGAAGTTCAATTTGTCTCTGAAAAAGAAATCATTTTCAATGACGCTTTTTACTTAAGTTTCAGTTGGGAATTTTTCAAGACCCTGCATGTAAAGCATAAGAAGAAACTTTTTTTCATGTTTCAAGGGTGAAAAAGGGTACTATGCATGAGTACCTTTTATACACACCAAAAGATCATACTGGTCAGCTATTATAATCTGTTAACATTCTATTCAAGTCAAATAAAGTCAAAAGACACCAGAGGTACCGTACATTGAATCTCACAAGTTGAAATTAACTGACAAAAAAAATGCAATGGCAAAAAAAAAGATGAAAAAACAAACAACAAACAAACAGTTTACAAAACACAACATAGAAAACTAGACTGAGCTACACGAACACCACCAAAACCTTACCTCAGGTGCTCCATAAGGATAAGCAGATCCTGCTCCACATGTGACATCAGTTGTGTTGCTCTTGTAAATTAAACTCCAGTGATAAATATGATTCAGTAAACATCTGTTTAAAGTCTGAAAGGTTTGTTTGAATCAACGAATGTCAGGAACCTATTGTTCTGTGGTTGTCATTTGCTGATGTGGTTCATAAGTATTTTTTCATTTCTTGTTTTTAAAAAGATTAGACAGTTGGTTTTCCAGTTCGAAGTCATTTTGAGGCCCTTATAGCTAGCTCTTTGATGTGAAAAAAGGCTCCATGTTAAAGGCCGTACTTTGACCTACAATTGTTTACTTTTTACAAACTGTGACTTGGTTAGAGAGTTGCCTCATTTGAACTCATACCACATCTTCTTATTTCTATAAACCAAAGGATTGGCAAATGTCAGAATCAACATGCTTGATATAAATTAACACAATTAATAAGTATGCTCTATATTTATTTAGCTAAAAAAAAGTAAGCCAAAAAGAAAACAAAATAATAAGTGATGAAATTACAAAATATGTTATTAGTTCATGATGTACAACATACATATACCGGTATATGAGAAAAAGGATGTACAACAAAGAAAAAATTAATGGACCAGCCATTTTGACAATATAAATATATGTATAAACAATTTTAGTCATTAAACAAAATATGGATGGAATGTCAAACAAGTGGACGGAAAATATCTACAATTCCGATAATCTACAAAAAATGTGTTTTCCATTTGGTCAAAAATAACATATCATCAAACAGTGCCATTTATAGGGGCAGTAAAGTGTGTTCACACCTTTAATAGTGGAAACAAATACTACTGTTTCTAACAATTTATTTGAATTTTTTTTTGGCATAACATCTTTAATTTTTTTTATATCTATATTACAAATACTGAAATAACCCCTCCCCCCTTTTTTTTAAAATCCAGGATCTGCCCTGGTTAAATTACAAAATTGTTATCTCTAGCAACTTATTAATAATTACATATAAATTCTTATTCAATTGTAAAGACATAAAATATAAATCTTAAAATGTGTAAAAATCTCTGAAATTACAATAACTATAGGTTTGGGGTTCTTTTAACGTTATTTGTAACAAATGTTCTTTGATTATTTTTGGTTTTGATTTGATTTAAATTGTCCAAATGAAAATCACATATAAACATATATATTGCAAGAGAAGTATAAATATTGCAGATTTATTATTATTATTATTAGTTATGATTGCACATTATTGGAGGCTAATTTTAACCTTTGTCATCGTAAAAATCATTAAAAAAAATATGTTAGTAAAAGTACTTTTTGATTGAAGCTTAAAATTGGCAGCAATATTTGATAATTTTACTACAGAATATTGAAACATGATATTTTTGCAGCAAATAAAAGAAGATTATCAACTTTAGGTTTTTAGTAATTCTATAAATAACTTGAATGTTTTTGGTGTATAAATATAAAAATATAAATCTATCTGTAAATTCAACAATTTAACAATTTTAACCAAAATATTTGTAATGTAACCTTCCCCACAAAGGTTAACATTAAAATATTTTTCCTAACATCATTGCATAAATATATAAAAAAAAAATTTGAACAAAAGTAACCTAAGAAATAACATTCATTTGGGAAAAAGGTCAAAGATTAACAAGGGACATAACTGTGGACGGAAAATATTCATTGCAACATTTGTAATGTAACTCTCCCCACAAAAGTTAACATTAAAAATATTTTTCCTAACATCTTTGCATAAATATATAAAAAAATTGTCATTGGAAAAAAGTTAAATACATAAAAAAATCAACTATCATTAAAAAAATTAAGTGAACTAGAAAGGACGGGAATAGATATCATCTATTAACAAGGGACATAACTTGGGATGGAAAATATTCATTAATATCACAGAATGCTTTTTTTTTTCGTTTTAACAAATATTCTCCTTATTTCCAGGAGAGCTGCATAAAGTTGATGAATATAACATTCAACATGTTCAACATTTCAAAATATGATTAAAATTAACACTCAAAAATCATTATTTAGTACAAATGTATTACAATTATGATATAAATCTCTTGTATTTTGAATCATAAAAATATTCTAAGTTTCTCAACAGTTCATGTAAAAGTCAAATTTGAAAATCTGAAATTATCGCTTTTTTGATTTGAGTTCTTTCTCCTTCTTTGTGATATCTGCTTCAGTATAAGCGATTCTCTTCATCAGATCTTCCTTTTTGGCGAGGAGGGAGACAAGTTTTTCTTGTTCTGTGGGAAGACGACTATCGTGAGAGTTTGTCATGCTTTTGATACCTTCACGAAGCTCTGCTTCATTTTTCATTGTCTGCAATAGATTTTAATAAAGAGTTATAGATTTTTTTAATAGAAACGAGTTTCAATTAACAATCAAGAAGGCCTTTGTAGAAAAAATCTAACAAAACATGTATAAGCTAAATAAATGTAAAAATGTATCACTATAAACTTCTCATTTCTAAAAATATCTCTATCCCTGTATACAATTTCAAGGGAGATAACATATGGAATGATATATTTATTGAAATAATAGATACTATCATGACTATGATGAGAAGTTCTTGAAGCCTTCAAAATGAATTTTTATTTTACTTTTTTAGATTTCAGTTGGTGGAAAACTTTAAGACTACACTAATATGAACAGAATCACAAATTATTATGTCATTCTTCAGCCATCACCAACTCTATCATTCAAACCTTTGAAGGATAAATAAAATCAAGATCTCAGTTGGTACAGACTCTATAGTGCCAGGATTGAAGATAAAAAGGATTGATAGGTACCAGAGCCCCTTTTTTGTCATTACAATTATTGTACTGTACTGTTTTGTTTACTATCTTGAACATTTTGAAATACTGTAAACCAACTTATTTCCGCGGATACTTTATTTCGCGATTTACCAATTCTAGTCCATTTCGCGCCTTTTAAAATTCTCGATTTTCTTATTTACTTGATGTAGATTAATAACGATTTACTTATTCGCGACGATTTATATTCGCTTTATTTTTCTCCTTGCGAAAGTCGCGAAAACAAATTGCTAGCTAAAAATAAGTTGGTTTACAGTATCAACTTCAATTTTTGTTTTATAGTTTAAACATTATTTTTTTTTGGCTAAACAATGCAAAAGCAATGAGACACAAGTGTAAGTTAATTTTCAATGAGAGGAACTACTGATTATAAACCAGCTATACTGCCAAAGGCACTGAGGGGAGGGAGATAAATACAGGATACTCAGGAGCAAAAACAATAGTTGGGCTCATAGTTGTATAGTATATATACCTGGGCTAATTCTTCATTTAGACTGTCATTTTTTGTTTCAAGGTCCATCAACTTTGAGTCCAGTAGATCTCGTGTAGACCCAACAGGTGGTGGAGCTATCTGCTTCTTTGGACTGAAATACAAATTTAAATTTATTAAACATTTTAATATAACCTAAGGGAGATAATTTCATTTCACAGTTTATCCACACACAAAAAAAAGATGAGACATGAAATTCACAGAGACAACATCTTTTCAAATATGTTTAAATTATTCAAGTTTATACTCATTAGAATAAAAACCAGTATGAAGAAAAAAGTGTATTTAGGTGAATTTTCTAAGTCCAAGGACCATAACTCTGCACAAAATTATCAGACCAGATCTTTATCCTGTTAATATAAAACTATAAAATAATTATCAAATCAATAACTTAAAGCATGATGTAAAAAAATGTGGAAAACTGATTATTCAAGTGAAAGGAGAATAATTGCGACAACATCATCAGACCAGAAAAATATCAGAACTTGATTTGTAACTTGTCATGATAGAAATATATGCCAACTATCAAATCAATATCTTCAAGCATGATGATGAAAAGTGTGCAAAACTGACAGACAGACAGACAGACAGAGTGCAAACCTAAAGTCCTCTTAGATTTTGTCAGTAGGGGACTAATAAAAAGAAAGGATGTGATTACACTTTTGTCATGATAACCTACCTGGATTTGGGAGAAGTCAGTGGACTTTTGAGTCCACGTAGTTCAGCCATTCTGACACTGACAAAATCACTGGTGGTCATGATTCCTCCCTTAGCCATTAAGTACTGTCGTAATCTGGCATTACTGGCAAGACTTTCTGCACCATACAGTCTCTGTGACATCCTCTGTACAAACAAACAAAATATAATGTAAAAATTTGGTATTTTTTTACTAAACTAACTTGACAAAAAATAATTAAAACAACTTTTAACAAACAATTACAATGAACTAAACGAAATCAAATAAACAACATATTTAAATTTTAAATACTTCATTGATGTGTATTCAAGGTGAGAAGGAAGGTACTTCACTTAATATCATACCTTAAAAATATAGGACAATATCAGACTTATCACCAATTATTTTTTTTAAACATTTAAGCAAAATAAAGTTCCCAAAATGTTGACAAAATTGTGATTTTATATTATTTTTTATTCAACAGAAATTTTAGAATATCCCTGCACAGATTTTTAGTGCATGAAAACTTTTAGTAGAGAAACTTGAACTTTACCTGTTCAGAGAAATCAAGTTGTGTTGGTCCTTCAACTTTCATATCTACAAGATCTCCTATCACATTCATCTTCTCATCAGCACTTCTGGTCTGACCCAGGGCTGATTCCAGTGCAGTACGGGAACCAACAGAGGGTGCTCCCATCATGGATGATGCTGCAGATGAGCTATTAGTTCTGGAGAAGAACATATCTTGGCAGACTACTCGTAATGCCTGAAAAATTAAAAAACAAAAAATGAAGTAGATCTATGATAAGAAGTTAACCTGTGTTCATTTTTGTCTAATATTTGACCAAATGTTTGTCAGATATTCAGTAAATAATATAATGATGGCAAAATTCTTACTTCATTGTTCAACAATCATAATAATGAATGCATGTAAAATTATAATTTATAGTATTTGTTTTTATAGGTGAGCATTTTAATTGACATATACATCACATCTTTTTAAAAACTTTACTTCAATCTGTTAGTTCAACTGAAAATTGTGCATTTCCCTTTCCCTTTTATAAATAAAGCCCAAAAAAATATGTACTTATTTCCTGCTTCCTAGTAGAAAAATATGGTACCAGTAGTTGTAAATTTCTGTCATTTTATCTCTGGTAGGAAGTTGTCTCATTGTAGGGCATACCACGTCTTCTTATTTTTATAGGCATGATAGGTATGGTCACCAACTTGTATTTTTAATAATATTTTACATAGACTATCTATGGAAATAATGACTCCTTACTATAAATGTCTTGACTTTAACACTGCTTAACCAAAAATTTATGAAATATGCTATCATGGTCGTGATAATGAGGAGAAAGTATAAAGTAAAGAAACATTTATAAGTATATTGTGTTTGCCTTACCTTGTAGAATTCTCTCAAGAACAATGTGTTGGAATCATCAGTCATATCACCAACTTTAATATGAGCAAGTGTGTGTAAAATCACTACAACAAATTCACCAATGGAATCCATCCTCTCACGACGAACAAATATAATCCTACGACCATTTTCATAAAAGACAGAGTTCCTGAATGCATTCTTTCCGTAGTTGTTTGGTGGAAGATTTGATGCCAGAAGGAGGCTGACATCAGGTGTACCGATACTTTGATGGAGTAAGCGGATGACAAACACACCGTAACGATAGATGACGAACTGACTTGGTGTGATGTTGTTGATGTCGACTGGGACAAGGTCACCTTTACATTGCCATTGTGCGTCCTTGACATCCATGTAAGCCTGGCTGTAATCACCTCCTGTAAATAGAAATAGATTGAAATTAGTCTTTTATTCATTACTAGCCTTTTATGAATGAATATACAGATATGGTTTTGCTAATTGTTAAAGTTTGTACAATCCCCTATAGTTTATAACATTTATGAAAAGTAAAATCACAAAAATACTTAACTCCAAGGAAAATTCAAAAAGGAAAGTCCCCAATCAAATGGCAAAATAAAAAGTTCAAACACATCAAACGAATGGATAACAACTGCCATATTCCTGACTTGGTACAGGCATTTTCTTATGTAGAAAATGGTGGATTGAACCTGGTTTTATAGCTAGCTAAACCTCTTACTTGTATGACAGTCGATGTCATTTAAACTCTGGTGGATAGTTTATATCTCATTGGTGATTATAGAATATCTCTGTATTTTCATATGTGGTTTAAATTATTTTAACTAATCTGGCTGAGCCTAGTTTAAAAGTTATCATGAATGATAAACTATGAATTCATTCAAGATCGCTAAACTTTACTCATAAAATTACTGAAATAAAAAGACATTTCTGTTTCTATAAGCAGTTGCAAAAATTTGAATATCAAAGCTACTTACCCATTATTTTATCACTGGTGGCTCCACCTTCTGGTGTTTTATCTAACATCTCTGCAAGGTCATTAATCTGTTTAAATAGAGGAGACATCATTAACATATTGACCCAGTCTTGTTCCTGGTTTCCTGTTGACACAAAGGAGCCAGGGGCACCAGCACCACTAGGTCCACCTGGAGTGGAGTCAGAGCTGCCACCTACTGGAGGCAATCTACTTGTGAGGTCATCTTCTGCTTGTAATCTGGCTAAATCTTCACGATGTTCAGCATCCATGTCTAACAATGATTCTTTCTCTAACTTAGCCTTATTGGAATCAATACGATTTTTCTTCCTGGCATCCAATCTAGCTTGGAGGTTAGCTTTGCTGCGAGCCTGTTCTTCCTCCATGTTTGATTTCATTTTGTTGATATGTTCTTGATGTTCCCTTAGCAACCGTTCCTTCTCATCTCCATTGACATTCATCTTTTTGATCTCATCTTGTTGACGCCTATCACGTTCCTCAATTTGTTGTTTACGTAATCTTTCTTTCTCTGCCTCTCGATCTTTCTGTCTCTGCATTTCTCTACGATGTTCTTCTTCCATCTCTCTTTCCATATTCCTTTAAAAGATACATATTTGGATATAGATGTAATGAACAATATTAACTTTTTGTTCCTAATTCTTACTGAATAATCATTGAAATTTTAGATTAATTAAGGAATGACTAGCGTAGAGGGTTATTTAACAGTGTGCACCACATTTTTTATGTTATTTCGAATAGACAGAAAAAATATTAGTCATTTCTTATAATTTAATTCTAAATTCCATTCTAAACCATAGAAAACCATGAAAAAACTTTGATGACGTCACGGTCACATGACTAAATTATGTCTATGGGCTAATAACAAAATAACTTCAGCCAATCAGAAGACGCGTTGCATCCAAAATTAAATTATGAATCTATAATTGTTGATAGAAAGAAAGGAATCATCAAGTTAGATGAATTGAGCAAATTAATAAAATAAAGAAATAATTAAAAATGCAAATTTTCATATTTCCAATACAGTTAAAAGAGGATTCATGGAAAATCTGATAACAAGAAGTTGACAAGTGTATATAAAATCTTCCAAAGGAGATCCACCGAGGTCAACTGCAAACAAATAATCATTTAACATTCATACAAATACCATTAAGGTGGTACCCAACACTTTAACTAAAATTAATTTGGCCCGTTTTAATTTCTTAAAATTTTGACAAAGTATTCACTTTGACCCTTTTACAAAAATATAAAAATTTGAACCAACCGTTTTATTAGAAAAATTACACTGGTTATATAGTAGTTTGACAAACACTTATTTTGATCATTCAGAAGCTTGATATTCCCTTAACAACACAACGTAATTAAAACGTTAAGCTGATTTTACAGAGTTATCTCCATGTAGTGTTAGGTACCACCTTAATGCACAATTTTTCAGATGTTTTTACTTTTGTAAATATTTTGACAATTTGATAAAATTATTTGCATGTAGAATTTCCTGAAATATAAACATTTTGAGATCTCACATTTGGTCCTCTGTTGTATAATCACATTAGTAAAGCACAAAGAATTTTTTCATTTTTTTTAATTTCAATTAAATATGAACCTTGTCAGAACAAAACAAGAATGTGTCCACAGTACACAAATGCCCCACTCGCACTATCATTTTCTTTGTTCAGTGGACCCTGAAATTGGATTTAAAAATATAATTTGGCATTGAAATTAAAAAGATCCTGTCATAGGGAACATGTAAACTAAGTTTCAAGTTGATTGGACTTTAGCTTCATCAAAAACTATCTTGACCAAAAACTTTAAACTGAAACATGACAGATGAATGAACGCAGACCAGAAAACATGCCTCTACTATCGTAGGTGGGGCATAAAAACTCACTTAAATTGCTCCATCAGTTTCCTTTGTTTTTCTTCCTCTCGTTGTTTCTGTTCAGCTTTACGTCTTTCGTACTCATCTTGCATCTTTTTCCATACATCATCTTTATAACGCTTAGCCTCATCAGTTGCTGATCGTGCATCCTCCTGATATTTTTTATACAGAGCGTCTTTAGGTGAGTACTGTTTCATGGCATCAGCCAGTTCGTTGAGTTGTTTTTCTTTAAGTTGTAATCGTGCATGAGTTTCCTGGATTTTCTGTTGTGGTGTTGTTTCCTTCTCAGCTTGTTCAAGAAGTTTTGTTGTAACATTGTCAAAGTCCTTTAGTTGTTTCTGTAAAAATTATAAGATTTTTTTTATAAGATTTTCCTATGTACCAGATTTTGAAGCTATTAATAAAGTATGATGATCTTTTCTAGTGGTTCTGTAACACCAAATGACTTATGAAAATTTGAAGTACACTACAGTAAGCTTAATTATGGTCTTTCTAAATCAATGAAAGTTACACTGATTCAGAATTGTTCACAAGACTAATCTCTTAGATCACCCCCTATCTAAGGTGGGGTTCCTGTTGTTCAGTCTTTAGTTTTCCTCGTTCGTTTTTTTTTTTTTTTGCAATGGCATTTTCAGTATTATTTCCGACTTACATGAGTTTAAATATCCTTTAGTATCTTTCGTCCTTCTCCTATAATCTCAAAATCTAAGATTTATGCTGAGAAAATCAAAAGGTTCAATAAATCAAAAGGAGTGACTAAAAAACGTTCAAGGGTGGTGCTCCTGACCATATTTAACTTTGTGGAACATACAGAATATATATATCTTACCTCTTGTTGTTTCCTCAGCTGTTCTTTACGAAGAGCCAATTCTTCAGGTGAAAGGTCACTGCTGTCAGCAATCAGATCCTTCATTTCCTAAAATATCAAATGCAAAACTATTTATAGCTTCATTTAGGTCATTTTTACATTTTTTTTTAATTTGCTATTTAACCAGTCAGCAACAAATGCAATTATTCAATGATTAAAAAAATAGATACCACATTGGACACAGATGATGCCATAGCTTGTATACAACTTTATAAAGGGGCATAACTCAAGAACAGTAAAAGTGACATCACCCAAATTTTGACCTAGATCTGTGTTTTTTGGTAATATGAATTTTGATCAAATTAGTTTCCAAATATTTGGTAGAGGCAAACTCAAGTTAGAGAACAGAAACCAGTTTTGTGAAGTGAGTACGGACAAGGTTAACACTTAATGACCCATCCAGTGATGGCTAAGTCATAAAAATAAATGAAAACCAACCTCCATATTATTCTAAACCTATTTCCTCTCAATACATACCTCTACTGATCACTAACAATTTAATCAGTTATGAAAATATATAACAGGTTTGCATACAAGCCCCATTGTAACTTTATTGGAGCAGTTGCCTCTTCAATTTCTGTACCAGTACATACCTGTTCAAATACAGCTAATAATCTGTCTCTTTCTTCATTTCTTCGTGATTCAATGTCTGCACGAGCCCTACGACGTGCTGCTGCCAGTTCACGTGCGAGTTGGTCTTCCAGGTGAATAGCTTCCTTCAAATGTCTCTGTCTGAGGACTGAGTATATCATGTTTTCTGCTGTGTCATCATCTTTTCCCTACAAAACATATTTTCCATTATATCATAACATGTAATAAAATTGAGAATGGAAATGTGGAAAGTGTCAAAGAGACAACTACTTGACTAAGGAACAGATAACCGCAGAAGGCCACAAATGGGTCTTTAACACAGCAAAAAATATCTCACTACCGGTTCAGCGAGCCCTAAACAAAAATGTTCATTTGTTCAGTGAAAATGGACTTCATACTAAACTTCTGCGCTTCATACAAAATGTACTTCGGTCAATGCTTTTACACCCCAATGAAGTTACAAAAAGAAGCATTCTTCATTAAAACTTTTGCTTAAAAGGGGAGATAATCATATAATTAAGTTTTATAAAGGATTGTGTAGTACAGGATCAATAATTTTAGTTTCTACCAATTGTTCCATTATATTTATATTTGTATGCAACGTTTCCTGAAATGGTAATTATTTATCTCCCATTTTTGGCCATTGTTCAACAACTGCAATAACATACAAGGGTCTGAATGAAGATCCTTCAATTCTGTATTCTTATTTATTTAGCTACATTTCTCTTTTCTTTTAAAAATTTTCCTCATATTCTCTAATTCTTTATATTTGAGCACCCCATTATTCTCTTTTCTTACATTTATGGAAATTTTCAGCTATTCTTTATAAGTTGTCCTTTGTTCTGCACGATTTGTCTACCATATTAATCTCTACTCTGTAAACCCCATCCAGACACACATTAATGAATTTACCGGATACATGTATATGTGTAATTAAAGCATTAAAACTCAAGTACTAATAAAAATCTGTAGTTTAAAATGTATATTCCTCCTATATCTACTGGATAACCTCAAACACTAACCTTGACATTCTCAACAAGTGCTGACTTCTCAATAATTCTGGCTAGTTTCTCATTCAGTCTGTCTCTCTCTTGTTGTTGGCGAGCCAGTTCTTGTTCTCTTTCTATCCTGTGTTTATCCTCCAATGTCTCTGCTCTCTTTTTCTGTCTCTGTTTTATCTATTTAAAATATATTCTTATGTAATTAATATAATCTTGAGTGTAATTAAAATATTTATCAATTATAGAAAGCTCTTTACCTCATAGCTTAAAGTCCTCTGAATCGTGGAAACTCTCATCATAACATTTTCAAGTTTCAATTCAAATTAGTTGACAGATAGTGGTTTCTGTACATTGTTTGTGAAAGTAATTCTTACTCAATTTATCTCTTTCTTGACTTGATAATTTTTATTTACTCAACATGTGGCTCGTTTGATCTCAGTTCTTCATTGGTTGAAATACAATTATGATGTTGAAATTTTCTTGCTTTCCTCTGAACTTCCTGTTGTGACAGCATGAAAAAAAGGTGAGGATACCTAATGACTTCACATAGAAAGAACAGATCTTTTTGCAGGTTTTTGAAGGTTAAGATTGTCTGAAAATCAGCTGAGAAACAGATTACACCACCAAATCTTGTGCAGTAATAATAATTATCCACTCTTGATAGTAAAATTTGAAATATTAAAAACACTCAGTAAGCCTTGCGTTTTATTTTGAAAATTCAACTTTCTCGAGTGGACAAATACTGTGGATTCATTATTTTTCGTTGGATACCAATTTTCGTGGATTTCTTGGGAACAGTTGATCCACGAAATAAAATGTTCCAACGAATTCAAAATTTTCTATAGGCTTGTATGCAGACTTCGGCAAAACCACGAAATTAAATATCCACGAACATGTAAGTTTTCCTCAATCCACAAAAATTGGTACCCACGAAAATAAATGAATCCACAGTATTGTATCACACTAGATAGTGATATAATCTATATGTAAAGAAATTATAACAGACCAATCACATGCATATATTTGTAGACATGTGAATCTATAAGATTCATTACCTTTGCTTTTAGTACATTGTTTTGTCTTTCTCTCTCTTCATCAAGATTTCTCTCAAGGGCAGCTAACTCTGCTTTATGTTTGGCCAAGAGTTTCTGGTATTCTGCATCAGTGATATTAGGATGATGCAGTGCAATGTCTCTCTCAAATTTAGACGTGTGGGCCTCTAAAGACTAAAAAATAAATAAAACAAAATTAAAATCAGTTTTGAAAGATTTTATCTTTTAATTTAATAAAAATTGTCTTTTAAATTATAAATATACCTTATTACACAATAAAAAAAAAAATAATGCATTTCAAATTCAATATTGTTTGTCCCCAATGGTTTTTGCAAATTTAAAACTGTTTGTGTGGTTATCATTTTCCATGATCTTTGTTGGTAAAGGAGAACCTTGAATATGTTTCATTTAAGGTGGTACCCAACACCTTAACTAAAATTAATTTGGCTCTTTTAATTTTCTTAAAATTTTGACAAAGTATTATAACTTTGACCCTTTGACAAAAATATAAAAAAATTAAAAAATTTGAACCAACCGTTTAATCAGAAAAATTACACTGGTTATATAGCAGTTTGACAAACACTTATTTTGATCATTGAGAAGCTCAATATTCCCTTAACAACACAACGTCATTAAAACGTTCTGCTGATTTTACAGAGTAATCTCCCTGTAGTGTTAGGTACCACCTTAATTAAAGAATCTTAAATTATATCAACTAAGAATAACATCTTTTTTCCACAAATACAGATTTTTTTATTGATTTTTTTATTGATTGAACCTTTGCTTTAAAAGGGGAGATAACCATATAATTGAAGTGTATAGCCAGTCAAGGTCGTTAAAGATTTCCATTTGTTGAATTGAAGTGTAGTACATTTATCTGTTTTGTTGTGGATGACCATTTCTTTTTTTTGGTTCTTAATTTAGAGCTGTTTTCTTATATTTTATCTAAAATTTCAATCATTCATTTTACTTCCTATTTACAATTTTTTGAATAACCTGTACCCTTGAAAGAAAAAAATTGATGACCAATATTTTGTTAAATGTATTTTTGAAATTAGCATGATATAAACTTTGTCTATGCAATGAATACTCCATACTCCATTAAAATATGTTAATAAAACATGTCATACCATTTTCATTAATAAATCCCACTATTGCCAAGTGTAATAAGTAAGTATAGTAAATTTCACCATGCAAATAACAAAAACATTATGATATGTGATAATTAACCAATTATTTCAAATATTAGATATCAATGACGGATACAGATAATAGGGAGGAATGTGGAATTTGTGAACGGGAAAAGATATGTGAGTGTAATCTGTGTGTGTGATTTCAGGTAATTTGGCACATGTAAATAAAACATGTTTCTTGTTATCTTTGTCCTTGTAACAATGTGAATAAATTCAGGTATGGATGTATCAAAATAATTAGATGATTTTAAAAACCATGCATGCACATCATTTACATTAGAGATTTTAATGTAGGATTAGGATTAATACCAACAATAATGAAACAAAAACCACCATGCACCAATTTTACTTACCACCTGATTATGTCAAATAAAAATATAAAAAGTTGATTAATTATGAAAAACATTTTTGTTATCCAGTCATTTATAAAGCAATTGCAATTTTTGGGTGAAAATATAAGTATAGTCGGGATTGGGATATGAAAGTAAATTAATTCATTTAAGAAATCAAACCATATTTTCAGATTGAATTATAGATAGCAGGCATGCAACATACAAAGGTATAATTATTGGTCTTTTACTCTGATCATCTCTACCTGAAATTGCTTTGCGACGTCAAATTTGTTGGAGCCTGCATAATAACTTAGAAATAGACTTATATCATGTCAAACATTTAAAATAGCTTTCTATATGGTATGGATTTTGATCATTGTTGAAGGCTCAGCATGGTTACCTATATTTGCCTATATCCACTTCATTTTGGTTTTTGTGGGCGTGTCTCATTGGTGTCATACAACATACCCTTATTACAAAATTTAAGCATGGAAAATTCGTGAAGAACTAAAAATACATGTCATAATACTAAACGTTTTCATGTACTTGTCTGAACAACATACCAATTTCTTCTGACTGGCCATGTTTCCATCAATGCTCTGTCGTTCAGCATCAAATTCATCCTCAATGTTTCGGTTCATTTTCCTGGCTTCGTCTAACTGTTTCTTCTCTATTTCTTCCTGTTTAGCCATCTGTTCGCGGAGAAGTTTTTCTTGATCTGCAGTCATCTTTTCGCCATTGACCTTATCATTAATTTGCATAATGACTTTAGCTGTGTCAGCATCACCCTTAGCAACCTATAAACAAGTTTTATCTTGATGTAATGACAAAATACATTTTCAGATTAAAACAACGAACTTTAGCTCAAAGTCTTTTCACCTCAGTATAGTCAAATCTTATACACAATAAAAAATAAATGATGTATTTAATGTTAAGCTAATGAAATGCAGTTAACATTGAGGCAGTATAATGGAATATTACAAAATTTCGTCAAAATCGTAGGATTTACACATATGAGAATTCTTACATATTTCTATCTATTAAACTCCTACTTTCATAAGTTTTAGTTATGCTATCTGATATGCAATTATAATCAAAGCTATAGTTATTGAATTTAACACTAAATTACGTCTGTTTTTGTTATTCTATCTAAAAGAGGGACGAAAGATATCAGAGGGAGAGTCAAACTCATAGATAGAAAATAAACTGACAATAACTGGTATTTTCATGTGTCTTAGTTATTCTATTTAACACCAACTTACAACAGTTTAAGTTTTCGTTGTAATGCCCACTTAAGAGAGTTTTAGTTATTCTATTTCACCCCCACTGACATATGTTCTAGTTATTCCCGCTAACATCCACTTTTTTATATGTGTTTTGGTTATTCTATTTAACTCCCACTAATGAAAGTTTTGGTTATTCTATCTAACTCCCACTTACATGTGTTTTGGTTATCCTATCTAACTCCCACTTACATGTCTTTTGGTTATTCTATCTAACTCTTACTTACATGTGTTTTGGTTATTCTATTAAACTCCCACTTACATGTGTTTTGGTTATTCTATCTAATTCCCACTTACATGTGTTTTGGTTATTCTATCTAACTCCAACTTGCATGTGTTTTGGTTATTCTATCTAACCCTTACTTACATGTGTTTTGGTTATTCTATTTTACTCCCACTTACATGTGTTTTGGTTATCCTATCTAACTCCTTGGAAACTGCCTTTTCCTTCTCAAGTTCATCTTTTAGACGTTTTTTGGCTGCTAGTTTGGCCTTGACCTTGTCCTCCATTTCTGATCTTTCATCGTCAAAACGATTATTCATCTTCCTCATCTGTTGATGGAACTGACCCATAATACGATCTCTCTCCTGGGCAGACTCATTTTTCAATATTTCCCTTAAAGCATCTTCTTCTGCTTTTCTCTTTTGTTCCTATAATAAAAAGTTAGTGAATTGCAATTAAGTTATTCAAGTTATCCCACATTTATTTTAATAAATTCTTGATTTTTTTTTTTCTGACTGTAAATATATTTATTACTTATTGTAAATTTTGAAAAAAAATTATGGTTTTTAAATCCTATGTTATTCAAAATTTCTTCTTCAAAAGGGAGGAAATCATGCATAAACAAGGAGACGTTATTATTGATCGAGGTTAACATTGACTAACCTGTTCCATGAGTTTCATTGTATCCAGGATAGCTTGTTCTTCCATCATTCTATCAGCATCATTCTGCATTTCTCTGGCTTCCATCAGTTTTCTCTTTTCCTCTTCACTGAGATTCTGATCTTCATCTGCCGTTAAACTTCCTGCCTTCTTTCTTTCCTTCCTTTCTCTCAGTTTCCTCTTCATTTCTTCAACCTGCTTGCTCAGTTCATGTGACTTTTTATTAGCCAATTGAATCATTTGTTCTTTCTGTGCTTTGGATAAGTCCATGGCTCTGATTTGCTGTTCTAGTTCTTTGTCAATATCAGCAGGTTTGACCTTGTCTCCTTCATCTGCACTCTTCTTCCTCATTTCTGCCATCATTTCCTCTTGTTGTTTTTGTAATCGTAACAGATCCTTCATCAATTCTTCATAAGATTGGTTTTGGACGCTAGGAACTGAATCAGCAGGAAGTCCCTGGGCCTGTGCTTCACCGATGTGTTTCCTGTGTAAATCTTTCTTTCCCTGTCTACGGTGCTCTAGAAGTTTCTGTCGAAGTGTGTCCAATTGTTTCTGTTTATTTTTCTCGAATGATTCGTTCAACTTTTGCATATTAGTAGCATAGTCCATCATGACCTTCTCTTGTTCTTGTTCAGTTTTAACCTTTGCTAACTTTCTCTCTAAATCAGCCTTGGCCTCGTCTATAGCTCTCTGTTTGTTTTTCTCACATTCATCAAGAGTGTCATTAATTGTATCCAGTTCACTACGTTTTAAGTCATTTTCTAGTTTTGCAGCCTCATAAGCTTGCTTTTCAAACATAGCTCTCTGTAATTCTGCTTGAGTGCCTTGATTCTTTCCACCGAAAATATTTCCATCATCTACAGATGAATGTTGTCCTCCTGTTCCAATCACAGTACCGCCCATACTTGAAGTCACATGTTTAACTTCTTCTTTGTCCTTCTTTTTAGATTTTTTGTCCAAATCTTTTCCGTTCTTATCCTTATCTTGATTGTTACTTCCCCTGTCCCCATCTTGACCTTGACCCTGTCCCATATTAGTAATGTTTGTAGTGTTTTGAGAACCAGCAATGTTCTTGCCTGAATTAATCAGGTTCAATAACTCTGACGACAAAGTGAATGGTCCACCTGATTCCAACATGGCTATCAATTGTTTAAGTAATGGTATTAGTTCAGAGTCTTTTTCACCAGTATTTTCAACATCGCCATAAACACCAGATAATTGACAGTCAAAATCGCCAGCCAATAGAGCCTCATGTGTCAACACCATCTTGGCTTCTGTAGCACACAATTCAGATCTCTCTCTAGCATACTCTAGAGCTGAATGTGCCTCGTCAAGGCCATGCATTCTGGTGATAATATGATCCTGAAGTTCTGCTTGAAGTCTATTCTTAGCTTGACGATATCGTTTCATAGCAGTGTTTTCTGCATCTGGATTCATGGCCCCATCAAGGTCACCTAATTTGTCCTTGAACTGTTTCTCTTCTTGTTGAAGTTTGGTGTAGAATTTTCTAAGAACATCACACAACTTAACATGGGCAGCTATATGAACTTCTTCATGGCTGTGTTCATTGGCATCTCCTTGTGTCAAGACAGCAACGACATCTGGTGGGACAACCAATGAATATTCCTGTTCTGCGCCACCACGTCTCTGGAACTCTCGCTTCTCACTTTCAGACATATTGTGCACTTCAACATCAATATCTTCCAAGAATTTCTGAATTGTCTTAGATGTAACTGAATCCATGTCAAATAATAATTGTTGTGCTGTCTGGTGTTCTTTGTATGTGACTTCTTTCTCGTGTTGTCTTTGACGTCTCCAGTATGTACGACGAGCAACTAACTCCTCCTCTAACATAGCGAGGGCACCTGGTGGTGGTTTTTTCTTCCTAGCTCCACCTGTTGATAGAGTTACTGGTATTGCCAGACCATTATCTGGGTTGCTACGGACACTGATGACAGGGGACATAACTCCTGTTACTGGATCTACTGCTTTCTTACCAATTGAAATTGGCACCAAACCTATGAATAAGAGATTAAAAAGAAAATTACCAGTAATGCAAAGAATATATGCAAGTAACATGTTCTTAATCATTTTTTGAGACTTTACACAAAATATTATTGATGTTTATCTTTAATCAATATTATTCTGAAAACTGACAATTGATTATCTCGTTGGATTACTTAACCACCTGTTATGAGGCCCCTCATGGGGGGGTCCTAGTAATCACATAATCACCATTTTTTTGCCAATATAATCACATAATCATTAAATATTTGCTTATCTTTAGTAATCAAATAATCATAAACTAAAAATACAGTCCTAGGTAATCAAATAATCATGAAATATTTGGCTTAATAATCAAATAATCATTAAAAAAACGGCCAAGTAATCACATAATCAAAAACCCCATGAGGGCCCTCTGTTATTGGATTATAATCATCAGAACATCACTAACAAAAAATATGAAAGATCTACCACAAATATTATATTCCATGACTAAAAATATGAAAGATCTACCACAAATATTATATTCCATAACTAAAAATATTAAGATACAACAAAAGAAACCACTGATAAAGTTTTTAAGGTGGTAATCAACACTTTAACTAAAATTAATTTGGCTCGTTTAATTTTCTTAAAATTTTGACAAAGTATTTACTTTGACCCTTTTACAAAAATATAAAAATTTCAAAAAATTTGACCAACCGTTTTATCAGAAAAATTACACTGGTTATATAGCAGTTTGACAAACACTTATTTTGTTCATTGAGAAGCTTAATATTCCCTTAAAAACACATCGTCATTAAAACGTTCTGCTGATTTTACAGAGTTGTCTCCCTGTAGTGTTAGGTACCACCTTAACTTAAGTTAAAGCCAATGTAGTTTACTGATGTTCAATTCTCATAGGTTCATTTAGGATGCAAATCAAGAGGAGACAACATGGACACCATATCCTCCTATGCATCATAAGCAAAGCACATACACACTCAGTCAAAATGTCACAATCAGGAATAAGACGCAATCTATAAATTTACAGATGGGATGACTACTCTAGTAATTTTATTAATTTAAAATATTCAAGATTTACCTCCTCCTTCAGGATCCTCCATTGTGCCACCTAGTGGTACTGTGTTACCAGTCTTTTTGTCTGTGGCAGCACCAAGAATTGGTACTTCTTGTCCACTACCTGCAGGGTCCATCATGGTCGTTCCAACAAGAATGGGTAGTAATTGTCCAGTCTTTGAAAACTCATACATGCCTGAAAATTAATTGGGAGTTTTATGGTCCCTAGAACCTGATTTTGTTAATCATTAATTTAAACCATTTGTGCTGTATTTTCAGCTATATGAACTATATTTGTGTAAATGAAAACAAAATTCAAATGTAGCAAATAGATATTTTTTTTTCAACAAATTTTCTGCTACCTTAAAATTAACAAATATAGATAACAAACAGCTGTTTCATATATTGTTTTGTCATTAATCAGGGTGTGCTTGAGTTGGTATACATTTTGTCATTCCTGGACATTTTATAGCACTCTATATGGTATGATTTTTGCTCATAGTTGAAGGCTGTACAGTTACCTTTAATCTAACAACATCGTTTGGACTTTGGTAGGGAGTTGTCTCATTGGCAATCATGCTAGTCTCACCTTTTCATTTATATCTTCATACAATTCTAACAAATCTTACCTGGACAGCCTCCTGTGACAGCTAGTACTGAGGCCCTCTCAAGTCTTTTCTCAGTATCATGTTGATTTCTCAGTAGATGTGACTTCATACGAGCTCTAGCCTTTTCTAGCTCGGCAATGGCAGCCATCATGTTACTCTCTTCCAGTCTGACATTGATATTAGTACCAGTTTGGTTAAACACGGCCTTTGTGTAATGATCCATGACATCGTTAACTCTTGCTTCACATGCCAATACACTGGAATCCAACAGGGCTTGGAATCCTCCAGATGATGGCAAGACAGTTGTATCTTGTAAGATTCCACTGTGGACTCTTACGACCTTGCCACTCAATGGTTCCACATAGAGGTCACCTGGAATTATGGGTATTGGTCTTCTGTCACCTTGTTTGACTCCTCCTACTGGAACAACATCACCTGAACAGAGAAAATAGATAAAAATGAATAATTATTTCAGGGTAAAGTATACAGTATGTTTTTTTTTTTTTAGAAAGCTTCACTTTTTTACTCAGAAAGCACTTCTAAATGATGGCTTATGTTGATCAATCATCTTATCATTCATATTTAGACAGTTTGCTTCAAGTGTACACAGCTATTTTTGCATAGGTACTATGTCTGTAATAAAAAAATACAGAACTGGAAATTTACTTTTTATATTTAGTACTATTACTTTACTTTAAAACTATTGTAATATTAAGGTACTTGTATTTTACAGTACTTGATTTGTACTAAATATTTTGGTACAGAAATAATACAATATTCCATGTTTGAAAATCGTAACTTTCAGAGATTTGAAATAGAAATTCTTTCAAAATGCTGAAAATTTAAAGGTAGTAACCAAAAATCTGTACTACCTAAATTGCAAGTACAAATAAAGTACTGTAAAATACAGGTACCTAAATATTACAATAATTTTAGAGTAACAAAATAGTACTGAATATTAAAAGTAGATTTCCAGTACTACATATTTTTAGTACAGAAATAGTACCTATGCAAAAGTAGCTGTGTATGAAGACATGTCTTAAGAGTTCAGTATAGTTCAAAGACAAAGTTCATATGTAAAAGGGTGGATTTTACATTCATTACCAATGAGATTTTGCTTCCTTAATTTTTTGACAAATATTACTTTTTTTTCAATTGATAAGAAGAAAGGTAAATAATTTCTCTAATCAATAAATGAATTTAACAGTTGATAGCACAATAGTTAAAATATAGTTTGGTCAAACTTGAAATTCAGAACTGTTGATTCAGAAGTTCTTGTCTGTATTTATCTTTTAAATAGTTGATTATGGAATAAAATGCGACTTTATTTTTTACCATTTTTGGAAATGATTTATACAATTAATGCCATCAAAAATTAAAATGCCAGTTTTTATTTTTGCGATTCCTATCCTCTAGCAAATTTCACTATAAATAAAAGAAAAAGCATACCAAACATTTGTGTATCTCACCTGAAGATGGATCCAAGGAGACAGCTAAGATAGGTACTGCTTGTCCTGAGTTAGGATCAACCATTACTGATCCAACTTCTACTGGTGTTGGTAAACCAGTCACAGGATCAACATGAGTACAACCAATTGGTAGAATAGCCCCAGTCTGGGGTGCATTGTAACAGCCATGATGGGTACATGAATACCTGTGACTGGATCAGAAATAGGAGCACCAAATTTCATATCACTCTTGTGCTCCATTGGTTTAAGCTTGGTTTTGATTGGTTGACCATCTCTGGTTGGGAATGGTACGAAAGGTATGAATGGTTCATCTGCCCTGGCTGCTTCACCTATTCAAAATCAAAATGATTTTTTAAAACATATTCAATGAGCAAATTTAATGCTTGTGAAGTTGAGAAATATTATTATATTTTCCTTCCCTGGGTTTAAGTGAATTCTTAGACATAAATATGTTTACATCTTGGAGGGTTTGGATGGGGTTAAATGAATGATTAAAGAATAATGCCCTCAAAAAATAAAGATTACAGAATAATGGGCAAAAAAATGCAGGTTAGAGAAATGTGTGGTCTAATTTTTTGAAGATTAGAGAAAAAAGGGGTGAAAATCAAACCCCCCATCCAGACCCCCATCTTGTAAATAAAATATAAAATATATGAGCGATAACCCATTATTTACTTAGTCTGACACCAAAGTGAAGATAGAAGAATCAAAAATAGTTTATCCTTTGCAACTTCGATACATATCACTTTGAGACAACAACAAAAAAGACTAAAATGTATGGAAAGTAACTCTTGCATGTTGCTGAGTCTACAACAAAGACGAGGCTAAAAGTTAAATGTAAGGGGAACTAACTCTTACCTGTTGCTGAGTCTACAACAAACACAAGTCTGGATGTGACAGGGTCGTATGCTACATTTCCTTGTATTGGTAGAACATGGCCCGTTTGTGGATGAACGAAATGATTGGGTGGAACATCTATTAAACTGCCGTCTGCTAAAACTATTTTAGTTCCTGGTTTGGGTCTGATTAATCCTGTGTTGTTGTCTATGGCAACAAGATCAGTGGCCTTGACACTCATATCAGGTCCTATAAATAAACATCAGATACAATGAATTCTTCGATCATACTATATGTTTTTTTTTCTGCCTATCCAAAATCAAAATGCATTACTCAGATACAAAACGTGTCACTAATGAACTTTATAAAAGAAAGAATAAACCTGGAAATTAGGAAAATCCCAATATTTTTCAAAGAAATTCTGAATTAAATTGATCTATATTTTTCAAAGCGGGGCCTTTTATAGCCAAACACACAAAATGTGTTTTCTAATTGTCCAAGGTGGTACAGTTGCCTATAATTACTTTTTGAACTTTAGTAAATACTTGTCTCATTGACAACTATACCACATCTCTTTATTTTTAAACTATGTCATAATAAGGAAATCAGGTAAATTTTGGCATATTTTCATGAACCAAATTGTCAATCTGATCCCCATAACTTACCAAATAGTTGTTCCCTCTTCATAGGCGAGGTATTTCCAGCCCTGACAAGACGGCCTCCTGTTCCTTCTCCAGTGATGCCCCATGCTCCAACACGCTGACATTCAGATTTACTCTCGTCCACCATGTTAGATACTAGCATTGTGACACGAGAGTTATTCGATGTGTGAGCTTCTAAGTCGATGTCTCCATCTTTATTTATTCCTCCTTCCTGTATGTGTTTGACATGCTCCTGTAATGTTCTCACTGCTTCTCTGAGAGAGGCTTGGTATTCAACCTGAAATACAACAAATTTTGTAATGTTTTAATTGTTGTCACATATCAAGGTACTAGATTTTGTAAAAACAAAAACTTCCATTAAATTTTTTTTAAATATCACATTAATTAATCCCACTTTTTTTTCAGTTGTCCAAAAAGCACAACAATAAATGCATATATAAGTTTTCAAATTCACAGTAGCAAACAACCTGTCAATCTGAGGTTTTTGTTATTGTGAATAATGCAACTGGATGAGAATCACAATAATAAGACCTTGTATTGTGAAGTCTGACACATATATTAGTATCCATCTTTTCTTGTAGTCACAATAATTATTCTCCCATTTGGTCTGTCATGTTCAAATTCCAATAATAAAAGCAAGCAGAAATTTCTAAACTTTACAGTAGTGACCAGAAATTTGCTATAAATTTTATACAAATCAAAGAACTTTTAGTGAGTAGGATTTACATCCTCCTATTAATGATATTTTCTTTATAAATATAGTACAGAATTCCCCATACCTGATGTTTTTCTCTGCATGTTTCATCATCTGTCATCAGCTCTTTCTGTCTGATGAGAATTTCTTCAAACTGTCTTCCTACATCCTTCCTTCTCTCAAGTTCATTTTCTAGAGCTCTTAACTTTTCATCATACACAGCAATGTCACCATCTGTAGCCAATACACCAGGTCCTTTCAAATTCATCTTGGCTGCCCAGAGTCCCTTCAGAGACTCATTTTGATTGGCTACCCTTTGATACATGTTTTTGACCTAAAATCATATTGATGATCAAAGTTAGTATCATTATATTCATGATATTAAGCAAATTTGTTACTGCTTTTCAAATTGGATTGAAAAATAAAATGATGACGATGATAAGTTGGTATTTAATGTCCAGTGGCAAGTATTACATGCTTTTCAAGTAAGATGATGTTAATGTTATATTAATATGAACCCATTTTGTACTTCAGCACAGAATTTAAGCATGCTGGTTCACAAAATAATAAACAGTAGGAAGACATGTCCACTTTACCTCATGACAGATTTTTAAAACTCTGAAGCGACCAGCCTTTTCTCCAATAAATGTTAAATAATTCACCATTTTAAACTAAAATCCTTCAAATATGACAGCATTACAAGCTAATTTTCCTACGAAAATATAGTTACAAACCTCATCTTTCTGTCTGCCGATGGTCTGTGTGAACTTTGTTGATTGTTTGGACAGGGTATCGTAAAGTCTTTGTGTTGAAAGCCTCCTAAGTCGCATTGTCTGTCATAATCCCAGAAGTCATCACTCTTTACTTCAACAGCATTGGCTAGAATTGAAAATATAATGCCATTAAATTACAAACACATGAATATATTGTTGTATATGGGATACATGTTGAACTGTCAACTATTGGTCATCAAAATACCTCCATCCTGCAATAAGTATTTTACAAAAGGAAGGTAAAGATAACGTATGTTATTTAAGAAAAATCTGAAGGAAACCAAACTCACAGGAAGCTTAAAATTCCAAATTTCAGAAGCCTAGCTTTGTATTTCCTGTGAAAAATGATCAAACATTTTTCATGTACCAAAATGTGTAAGAAGTATTTGGTTGACAGGAGGTTGTTGAGTAATAAATCTAAGAATTATCCCACCTAATATATTGTATATATATAATACCTGATATCAAATTCAAGGGGTTATACAAAGGAATATTGGGTGGGATGGTTCTCAACTTCTATTTTTCTATCATTTTTCCCTATTATTTTCTGTTTGCCGTTATTCTCTCCCAATTGTTAACCCAATTTCCTCTATTATTTTTTTTTGGAAAGGAGGGGGGGGGGGGGGGGTAAATAATTCTCTGTTCTTTCCTTCACCCTCATATAACAATTGCCAGCCTTACCATCCAGTATTGCCAGTCTATTATCATCTGGATTATCTCTACGTAGAGCAGCTGCCTCCATATTCCTGTGGAATTTCCTGGCCGGATGTACGGTGGATCCTTTACTGGAATAATCGTCAAAGTTATATTTTCTGGTTCTGGCTCGATAGAATGGGAATAAGTATGATGTCTTTGTCCACCCATATTTACGGAACAACACCTGAATAATGATAAGAATTGTTTCAAATACCTTGAATATTTAAAAAAAAAAAGAAATAGGAAATCAACATTATTGAAGATGTCTTGTTTTTTCAATCGAAATCTATCAGAAGAAGTAAATGTTGAACTTTTTAAGACAAGAATTTCTACATCTTATCAGTATTTGAGAGTTTAAATTTGATCAAAATATTGAACAATTTAAAATAGGTTGGCAATTTCTAAGGAAAGGGCAGAAGGGAAGGGTTATGAAATGATAAGAAAAAGTTGATAGAATGAACAACAAATCTTTTTCCATACATCAATACTACAAATCGGCGCTCTTGTTTTTTTTTTTACCTATCAATGCAATCAGCATTATAACCATGGCTTACAAATTTATACCTGTTGGTTATATACCTACCAATGCAATCAGCATTATAACCATGGCTAACAAAGCAGCTCCTAGAATGATGAAGATGATAGCCCAGTCTGGAGCTTGTAGAATGTCAGAAGCAAGTCCAATACCATTCTGTACAAAGTATCGTGATGTAGGTGGGAAGAAAGGTCCATCTTCAGAACACACTGAGTTCTGGGCCATTACTCGAATGTACTGAAAGATATCAAACTATTTTAAGTAACTTTTAACAAACTAATTCAAGTTTTGTTATCCATTACAAATTTTACATTGAAAGCAAATCTTTTAAATATCTCTATTAAATATATTCACAACTGGCCTAGAAAGCAATTTAAAGATTAGTATAAGGTGTGGAGATCTTGCCTTATGCTGAAGAGTTATATCCTTAAAATCCCGAAAATCACCTGCAAACTGTCTGTGTGTGGGGGATTTCTGCCATTAAATTGAAATTATGAAAGAGCAATTGGTCCACAATTTATAACAGTACAATCAATTTTACCATAGCTATGGGATTGTAAAAGTCTGAAGAAGCCAAAAAAACCCAACCCACACACATAAAAATAGAAGACCCCCTTGAAGGTTTTGTAGGTATAAAGAACTATCTTGCCCATAAAACCCCATGGCATTTAGAAATGTTGGCAGGTATGGAAAATTGATATCCTTAAAGGGTAGCCAAATCAGATATAGTATATTTATTACTTACCATTTTCTTGTTGACATCATTGCTGACATAAAAGACATAGACACCAGGGTCATTGAACTGGTAGAAGAAGAGAGTGGCTGATGAGGTGGACTGAACCATACTCTCCACTAACAATCTGAAGCCTCCATAGTCAAAGTTACCATTGTGTTGAACAAGTTGTTTCTGAAAATAAATAGTTGAACTATTAGCAATAATGATCACTTAATATACCCTGTTTGAGTATACAGAAAACAGGAAGTTGATAAGCGATGAATGTGAAAACATATTGCACAGTAAGAATACTTAATCTCTGTCCCAAGTCAGAAGCCTGTAATTCAGTGGTTGTCGTTTGTTGCTGTCAATTTTTTTTCGTTCATTATTTTTAACATAATTTAGTATGTTAGTTATCTTGTGTGAATTAGACACTTTCGATTCATGCCTTCACGGAAAAAAGTCGCAATTATACGCGTGCCTTTGTATGATCGTCATTTACCAGATAGAGGGGTTCGCTTATCACTGCAAAATTTTTACGTTATCAAGCGTTTGGTGATCGTCATTGTGCAGGATAAACTAGAAATAATGGTTGTTTTGTAGGTACATTAATGGACAATTACCTAATGACAGCAGTAACTAAATGTCAATTTTGAGAATTCAATTTGCTAGATTATTACGTACAATATAGAACTTATGTTTCCAACCACTCGCTCAACATTGGAATGGAAGTGACGACGCCCCTAAACGCACAAATGACGTTCACTAAAACCAGAGTTTTTGACGGAAATGCATCGAACTCGAAAGTTGTCTATTGTTAAACATTTGTAATTTCCTTGCCTTTTATAGCTTACTATTTGGTGTTGGTTTTGCTCATTGTTGCAGTGATCTATAGTTGTTAAATTCTGTGTCATTTCATCTTCTGTGGAAAGTTGACTTATTGGCAATCATACAACATCTTCTTATTCTTATATCACATGAAGTTTTATTCTTTGAATTGAATTTTTATGAAAAATGCAATAAAAATGACTTATATAGCCATGTTGTGTATAAAGAATATGTAAGTATTTGGTATACAGGAAATTGAATGAGAAATGAACGTAAAAAAGCATCACACAGTATAGCATAATGGTAGAAAGTATGCTACCAATATTCTGGAAGATCAACATTTTAAGCTTAGACCCTTTATCTAGACTCCAAGCAGATGATATAGTACTTACATGTCATAAACTGGATAATATGAGTTACTAACTGACCATGCCATTATTTCACCATACTCCAAACATGTGACTGGATTAGCTATTCCAGTGAATGTAGAATTTGCCAGAGATGATGTAGCCAGCAGACGACGCCTTCCTGTATATTGGTTACTATCTACTGATGCATTGTAGGTAATTGATGAGTCCTTGACATTGGATGTGAAAAGGGAGACAACATCACTAGTGGTGGGATTGTACACGCCCAAAAATCCTGACGGACCAGATTCAACAAGATGTATTGTGTTTTCTGTACCATCTAACAAGCTACACTGATCCTGAGTAATGGCCTCTCGGGAATTAATGGATGAAAGCATGTTGTCTGATGTTATTTCATGCTGAAAAATTAAATGAAAATCATGAAAACTAGTTATTAAGATTTAATAATCTATAAAATACTATGGATTAATTATTATTCCTGTGATACTAATTCTAATTCGTAGGTATAAGTAAAACACAAATTTAAATGTTAGATGAAGAACAAATTTACTAAAGGTTTGTATGCAGATTGTGGCAATACAATAAAATCCAATATTCATGAAATCCCAATTACCCTCTCAAATCACGAAAATTGGTATCCATGAGAATAAATGAATCCACAGTACCTATGTTAAAATATCAATCACCATGATCATGATCTTTTGAATAAGAACAAGTGAAACTGCGAGCTACTGCTCACTGATAATACCCCCGCCGCAAGTGGATAATATTAATAGTGTAAAAATATGCAAGTGTTCGGTAAACAGGAAGTTATCGAGTGATGAATCTGAAAACGCATCACACGGTATAGCTGACTTATAAAAATCCTGAAACCAAATTTCAGAAATCCTTGTGTTGTAGTTCCTGAGAAAAATGTGACGAAAATTTTTAACTTGGTTATCATGTGTAAAATCATACAAGTGTTCGGTAAACAGGAAGTAGTCGAGTGATGAATCTGAAAACGCATCACACAGTATAGCTGATTTATATAAATCCTGAAACCAAATTTCAGAAATCCTTGTATTGTAGTTCCTGAGAAAAATGTGACGAAAATTTTCAACTTGGCTATCATGTGTAAAATCATACAAGTGTTCGGTAAACAGGAAGTTGTCCAGTGATGAATCTGAAAACGCATCACACGGTATAGCTGACTTATATAAATCCTGAAACCAAATTTCAGAAATCCTTGTATTGTAGTTCCTGAGAAAAATGTGACGAAAATTTTCAACTTGGCTATCATGTGTAAAATCAGACAAGTGTTCGGTAAACAGGAAGTTGTCAAGTGATGAATCTGAAAACACATCACACGGTATGGCTGACATATATAAATGTTGATACCAAATCGCAGAAAGGGTGGATGTGTAGTTCCTGAGAAAAATGTGACGAAAGTTTCATGGGACGGACTGACTGACGGACGGACTGATGGACGGACAGACAGAGGTAAAACAGTATACCCCCCCTTTTTTAAAGCGGGGATATAATTAAAAATATACTGTAGTAGTTGTTAAAATAATCATGCTATTATCTGTCAAATCAATGGTTTTGCAAATATAATTTATACCAAATTTCTATTTACATTCCTGGTCATCCTTCAGTATTGAATTTCAAAATTTTACTTTGTTTTAAAATCATATTTTATACTAATCTAAACTGATCTGCAATTGAATGCCATAAAGCTTACAGAAACATTTTCAAATCGTATCCTCAATGTATAATGACAAGATTTAGATTTTCAAAACTTTTCTTACCGAAATTTATCATCTAATATACAAAGATATATACTGCTATAAAACTTACAGAAACTGAATCATTTGCATGTCTTATCACAACGTGTACTTCTAATGGAGGTTCAGCACAGACAAGACCAATTCTGTCACGCTGAGCTATTCGACATTCCAGGTTACAAACATCCTCCAAGTAATCTGACTGACATAGACACACTCCAATGTAACGATCGTATCCAACGTAAGTGTCACAGACCTTAATAAAGGAAATATAATAACGATATTTACGAAGAAAGAAAATATATATGCAAATACAAATTAATAATTTCTAAGGAAATAGGATTGGGGAGTTTATATCTCTTGAATTCAGCTAGCAAAAAATATAAATTAAAAAGATACATATGTAACAATCATTATAAGAAGCATTATTTTCTCTCTTGTATTTAGAGCCCAAGTTAATACAGGGTATTTATAAGAATGCTGGCATGAAACAGCAAGCAATAATTTATCAGTTCTGACTGAACAGAGCAAAACTTTGAAGATTTGTAAAGTTGCTTTAATCAAATACCTAGACAATAGGGCACTATGGAACTGTAGGTAAAATGTGATGTTGATATGACATTTCATCAAGAAGAACACTGCAAGAGAATTTTCCGTTGATTAGAAATTAGGCAACTAAGTCAGTGTGAGTGAATTGTGAAGTTAATTTGACATTTTGCCACTATGACACTGTGACTAAATTGTAAATTGTAAATTCATTTAAGCGTTCCTTACATAATTACTACAGTAGTCCTCCCATTCTCCGTCAGTTAGACACTCGCCATTCTGTGCTCTTGTTGTTCCTGACAAGCAGAGGTCATATACTTTCTTTGTACAGTCTATTATATCTGTATTCTCAATGAATCCTGCTCCACATGGACAAGTTCTATCACTCTCCTGTAAAAAGAAAAATCAAAGCACTGAAAGAACTTTTAGAATGTTCCTAACAGACAATAATTACAATATTTTTTTTTTTTACATTATAAATTAGGTAAACATGGTAAAGTCCATTATTCTCTAGACATTTCTGTCTCAAATTCAAAGCAAAATACTGAATCATACTTTAACAGTGAGTAGTTCTAAATTTCTGTAAATTTAGAAATTATTACTGTTATTTTTGTAATATGTAGAATTGCAATGGAAGTGTTTTGCAACTTAACCCTTTCGCCGATGAGTCCCGGTTTACCGGGATTCACGCTTCAGACAGCTGACGATGAGTCCCGTTTTACCGGGATCGGAATACATCTTTTATGTTTCCCGCTCAAAACAGTGCAAACATGAGTTATCTTTCTTTGATGAATACCCGGATGAAAGTATAAACATGGCGCTTCCGTTTGTTGAAAACCGTGTCAAAATCAAACCGAATTTACGGAATTTACGAGAATTTGAAATGAGGGAACATTTTTTTTGAAAGAATATGGAAGAATTGAAGCCAAACTAGTATACTTTTTTGACGTAAAATGTCGTTTTATGTACAAAACACTTGGAATGGACATCGTTCAGTGTGAGGAATTTGTACAACCTCATAAAAATTTACAAAATTTTGCTGTTTTGGGTTTAAAAATTACGATTTGGGGTCAAAGAGCAGAATTTTGAGAATTTCACCTAGATAATGCCGAAAATTTGAAAATTTGAATATTTTATGAATAAAAAATTATCAAAACATGAAAAAAACTGTGAACATGGTGTTAGTGAATGCAATAAATACACAAATAACTACAAACAAGTTTTTATTGACATTTATTGTGAAGATCTCCCACTTGAGTAATAGTAGCCAGGGAAGCCATCGTCTCAGAGTAGCTTCTCTCTGGGCAGCAATCGGTGAAAGGGTTAAAAACTGGCATGCATGCATTCTGAAAGCATAACTTGTATGAAGCAATTTCTGAAATCCCATTAATAAATCTCCCTTTGTCCGTTGTTCAACATTGTCAATAACAAATTCAAACATTAATTTCTGAATTAACATTATTCAAAACAAGTATTTATAATCACTAAAACTTTTAAGGTAAAATACTATTTAATAATACTGATATGACATAATAATCTGGAGGGTTAAGTAATATTTTTGGTATGTTTGTGTAAATTACCTGGAAATCTCTTCCAGATCCTGTGCAGTCACAAGTTGTCTGTCCTCTCTCAGATTGGAAGGCCTGACCTCCACAGAAATAACACCCTTCTTGTGCCTCCCATTTGTTAAAATGATTGACAGGGCAAAGTTCACAGTCATTTATACTCTTTCCTTCACTGTATGCATTGTAACGTCCTGCAGGGCACGGTGTGGGGGGAAGAACTATTCTGTGGACAGTAATATCCTGTAAACGAAAACAAAAATTACCTACTAGTACCATAATAACATTAAATCCCAAAAAGTTCTTCAAAGGAACTATATATTAAGTGCTATTTTCAGAAATTTGTATGCACAATCCCTACACCATCTTTGCAAAAACAAAGGCAAGATAATAGTGCTGTAGTTGGTTATTTTTATCTCAAAGTGAAATCAATATCTTCAATGGCAGCAATGCTTTGATATAAACTATTATTTATAAATATGCTCTTCAAATAGAGTTTTATGTACACTTACTGACTGACTAATCATGGAATAAAAAATAATCGAAATTCTAATATTTAAATGGTTAAATAAAATAAATTTCAATCAGTTGACTCAATCAAAACTAAATTAGTTAAATACAGATATATAATTGCAGATACTCTATTTCACGTTAAGTCCTTTTCAACCTAACACGTGGCGATTTAATTTCAAATTTACTTGATGAAAATGGCTTGTGACTTTTTGTTGATCAACAGTATATAAACTTACCAGCTGGACATAGGTAGGAGTTTGTAGCATTCGGTCCAAATATTTCCGCTATAGAACTGGCATTTGCCACAGGTTGATCTGTTGTTGCCATTGCCAGACATACAACTCCCGCTCGACACGCTTCACATACAGCTCTGCTCGTGTGTGCTCCAAATGTTCCTGGTTTGCATGGTTCACATGTGTCCTCGAAAGTGGCTCTGGGAGATCCATCATATTCCTTATAACCAAGGGGACACATGACAGGTTCAATGGCACCTGGGAAAAAAATGATCATATGGAATACACTTTATTAATTGTCATTGAGTATTTTCAAGAAACTCAGACAAATAGTGTGATTATACACATAAAAATTTATATTTTGTGATTAAAATTGCAGAGTGAATATCATAAACTAATTCTCGACATTGGCATGAACATGATTTAAAAATTGTTCATCTTGCTTCCCTTTATTAAATTTTACTTAAAATGCTAGAGATAAAACTTGGAAGATATTGCTATTAAGCAAGCAAATATTAGGTTATGATTGCATTTTTGCAAACTTGTTCCACCAAAACTTCCAATATATATATAGATAAAACATTACGTATCTGGCACTCAAACAGATAAAATGCTTCCAAAATATTGATTTTTTCACTTAAAAATACATAAATGGTTCAGTTAAAATAGCTTATGCTATGCTAATGATAAAACCTTACCTGCATCTGAAACATTACAACTGTCCAGTTTTCCACAGTAATGACCTTGTGGGCAGGGTATTGGATAAGCTGTTCCATTAGGGCAGTAATACCCAGGTGGACATGGGACTTGGGCCATAGAGAAGTTACAGTAATATCCTGCTGCACAAAGGACTTGGATCTGTGCGCCATCAGGACAATGGTATCCCTCGTCACACTGTATTCCTGAGTAGGTCATGCTTTCGTTTGGACATCTGTTTCCAGCAGGACAAAGATGGCAATCTGAGATATTACCAGCTGCTATTGTATCTCTATAAATAAAACAATTACAATCAGATATCAAAAGTGTACTTTATTTCTGTACAATTGAATTTTTTGGGCCATTTTCACTATTATTTTTTTGTTGTTGTACATTATTCTCTATACTTTATATTTTAGCACTCCCTAATTATTTTTTATTCATTTATTTAATATTAAAATAATTACATAATCAAAATCTATTATTACTATCAATAGGTAAAATTTCAAACTGAGAGTAAAACATTAATAAGCTATTAAAAATATATTGAATTTTTTTTCTTCTTCAAAATTACAAAACAATTTATTGCATTAGTATTTTTCAAGATTCCATGGAAAAAACTGGATTTACAAATGAGGCCCTCATGGGGTTTTTGATTATGTGATTACTTGGCCGTTTTTTTAAGATTATTTGATTATTAAGCCAAATATTCATGATTATTTGATTACCTAGGACTGTATTTTTAGTTTATGATTATTTGATTACTAAAGATAAGCAAATATTAATGATTATGTGATTATATTGGCAAAAAAATGGTGATTATGTGATTACTAGGACCCCCCCCCCCCCCCCCCCCCCCCCCCCCATGAGGGGCCTCACAAATGAAATGATTCAAACAGAAACTTTGTATCCTATTCATATTGCACAGTTACTCTACTGAGAGAGCAATTTACCTGTAGGTTCCAACAGGGCAGGGCAGTATATCCAAAGACCCATTTGGACAATAGGTCCCCACAGGACATGGATATATAGTGTAGTCTGCTATTCCAGTTTCATTACATCTATATCCAGACGGGCAAAGTTTTACACCAGGCAATGTCGTCTGCTTCTTGAAGGTCATTGTATGTCTCTACAGGACATGGGACAGGATTGGCAACTCCAAAGGGGCAATAATATCCACTGTAACATGGTTCTGACAATGTGGAATTGTGGGCACACACTCTTCCTCCTGGACATTCATTACAATCGGCAGAACTGTTGGCGCCCTCTATGGCGATAAACTTTCCAGCTGGACAAGTCAGCTTATCTGGTGTTCCTGTAAATAAATTATAATTAAATGCTTTTTAAGAATTGTTACAATGTGAACAAAAGTCTGGAAATAGTTTATACATGTATAAGAATGTTTCAGTAACTGTTATAATTATGAATATTTATGAATTGAACCGAATTTCATTTTTCAATTTTCAGTTGTGCTTAGAAATAACATTTAAATTGAATTTATCTAAAACTGTATAATGAATTTTCGAATTGGCTGAGAGGTTTTGATATGTTAAATAAATACCTAATAGAAGTTTATGGCTTAGAAAATATTCCCTATCATCAGGTAGTATTATCCATTGAGGCAGAAACCATTATCAAGTCAGGGGGGAGTTGTTAGGATAGAACTTGATATGTTAGTTCAATAAAATTGTCTAACCAATGCAATACCTACCTTCAGGGCAGTAATATCCATAGGGACAGAAACCACCATTAGGTCAGGGGGGGTGTTAGAATGGATCTTTTTATAATACCTTAATACAAGTTTTTAAAGTTTTCTAACCAATGTAATACCTACCTTCAGGGCAGTAATATCCATAGGGACAGAAACCACCATTATTAGGTCAGGGGGGAGTTGTTAGAATGGATCTTTTTATAATACCTTAATACAAGTTTTTAAAGTTTCCTAACTAATGTTAAACCTACCTTCAGGGCAGTAATATCCATATGGACAGAGGCCACCATCAGGGCGTAGGGAGTTGTCAGGGTTTGGGATAGTCATATTAGCCAGACAGAAGTAACCTGCAGCACAAGGACCTGTGATTTGGCCTCCTGTACAGTACTTTCCTGAAAAATATAAACAAATCAATTGTTATTATTATAAAAATATAAACAAATCAATTGTTATTATTATAAAAATAAGTGGAACTCTTTGCAGATCATTAGCAGCAAAATGGTTGTCAAATCTCAAGCATGAATTAGAGAATGTTATTATATAAAGAAAACAAATAATTTAAAATTACTTTATACTTTATCCTTTTAAATTTTTAAATTTCAGTTGGTACAAAGGAGTAGGTCCAGTAAGGGCCGATTATGGCCTCAAATTTCAGGTTCATCTAACGAAAGATTTTAGACACTTTTTAAACATTTAATTGTCTATTTCAATTGATTCGATTAGTGTATGTGACAGATTTTCACTTATTTAGTCATTAAAAACGCTCCGATTCAAGCTGAAATATGAAAAATCTATCAAATATGCCAAAAAAACATCACTTTTTCAGATGTTTTTTGTCAAAAATGAAAGTGCCCGCATCCGTGTTCATCCTCAACCTTTATATATGTTATGTATTATCATCAAATACAACTTATATTTCAATATTATGAATGAACGTGAATGCGGCCACTTTCATTTAAGACGGAAACCATCTAAAATCTAACTAAAATGCTAAAATTGTGAAGATTTCAGTAATTTAACATGACTTCATGATGCTAGTACCCGATATATGTGCATTGTATTGTCAAAAACAGTCCATATTTATGTAGCAGAAGCATTCTACTTTCCAATATATAGCTAAAAGATTACATTTTCACAATTTTCTAAAACTGCTATATTTTGGGGCCAAAAAGGGGTCTTACTGAACCTACTCCTTTTCATGGATTGAAGAAAAACTGTATTTGCTATGTTTGATTTGAACATAATTTTGCCTATGTACCCATGAAATTTGTACTTCATTGGACATATACATTTGTGGTTAACATATAGTTACTTAGCCTATACCAGCAAAATCCATGTAAATTTGTATCACAGGAATAATAATGAATCCACAGTATTTGAAATTTATAATTACCTGCTGGACAGTAAGGACAATCATCTGCTCTTTCTAATCCTGTTGTGGAGTTGTCTGTGTATTGACCGTCTGGACATTGTATTGGATTGATTGTTCCATTTGGACAGTAAGAGAATGGTGAACATGGCTCGGGATCACTGGAATTTAACATGCAATAAAAACCACTTGGACAGTCGATACATTCTATGGAACCATAGTTTGGCTGGTACTTTCCTAGAGAAATAAATTATATCCAATGTTTACAAATAATTCAGGTCATATTCAAACTAATACAAGAACAGGTTACCAAATCAAGAAGTTGTATGTGTTGTCCTTATACCCCTACTGTTATCCAAAGTATCTGAAGACAGGAAGTGTCTGACAGATCTGAAAGTGTTTCCATGGCACAACTTACCACTGTCAAGCTACTGACCAAATGTGAAATAATTCTGTTTTGGACAACGGGAGAAAAGGTGCAATGAAGACATTAACCTTAGTAAAGGAGTATGTTCGGTAAGGTCCTAATATGGCCCCCTTTTTTTGCGTAAATTTCAAATTCTGATTTATTGACCAATATCACAATAAGTTATAGCTAATGCAGTGACTAGATAGGAAATAAGCAATTTTGTTAAACAATTTACGTTTCTGCGTTTCATTATGACGTCAAAAGTTGTACGCATATTGATTTTTCACGAAAAAATCAATGAAAATGGGTAAATTTCCATAGATTATTGGACATGAAACATAGAGCGCATACGTCGACAACAAAGATCTTTTAAAATAATGTTTGTAAAGACATTTCACATGTCTTATTTGAATATTAAGTTTGTCGACGCCTGCGCTCTATGTTTCCTGGTCCTTAATTTGGTTGAAATCCAGCTGATTTTGTCAAATTTCACCAAAATCCCTTATCTTAACCTTTTTGGGATGTAAAAATCAACGTCTTAGAATTAAACTTTGAGAAAAACAGTTCTATTTAACTTTCTCACATGTATTTAAGGCAACTTAAAACATTTATTGTCTTGTAATTATGAACTTTATAATTGGGGCCATATATGGCCCTTACCGAACTTACCCCTTTAACATATCATAAATTAACAAATTATCTGCAAACTGGAAGTAGAATTCTGAAAGACTCATATGTTACAACCTATCACTTCCATGCTACTGACTGAAAATGTAACCATTCGATTACTAAATATTTGTTAAGCTGCTCCCTAAGAAAAACCTGGATAGATATTTTTGACAAAGTTCATTTATTCCTTTACCTGGTGGACAAGCTATTGGATTAGCTGTTCCTTGTGGACAATAAAATCCAGGTGGGCATTGGTAACCAGATGGTGCATCACTCTGGATCTTAGAAGTATCTGGACAGTAGTATCTTTCCTGACATACTCCGGATGGACCTAACATTCCTTCGTTGGCACAATAATATCCAGCATCACAAGGGAAACAATCACTCTCTGATGCTCCATTTGTCTGGTTACGTTGGGTTCCACGTGGACAGAGAGTGGCTGCTACTGTACCTGTAGAAATTCAAGAAAATATTAAATTTGCATCCATTTAAAATTGTTACATTGATGTGGCAATTGACTTTCTCATGTTAATTATATTTTATATTGTTCTTTTACTTGTCTTTGTAAATTATTAACCTTTAATGTTTAGTACATTTTTGGTTATATCATTTTTGGCAAATCAGTACTATATCTCCTGCACTTGTGCTATAGTGCTATGTTCTTTTTTTGTATTTTTGTTTTTCATTTTTGCTTATGTGCTTTGTCTATATGCCATAGTTTTTTCTTTGTTGACATATTTGTTAATCTGAATAAAAGGAAAACTTGCAAGAACAATATTTTTCTTACCTTCTTCACAGTAATATCCATGAGGACAAGGTCCATTGACTCCATCATTTGGTGCTGCGACTGTGGCATTTCCTAAACAGAGGAAACCAGCAGAACAGTTACCAGCAGGGGCAGATAATCCAGACTGGTCACAATACAAACCAGGTGGGCAGGCAAGACATTCATCTTCTGATGACAGGCCTTCATGTGGATTGTAGGTTCCTATAGAAAAGATATAACTTGTAATTAATAAAGCCATTTCAAAATTTGACCTATTTTTATTTGACAGCAATTTGAAAAAAAACAACCATATTTGATTGATTAAAAGATTTGAAATAAGTCTGCCATCTCCAAATAATTAAAGCAGAATGACAAAGCCTATGTTTTGGTACTTAGCTAAACGTTTTAAAGAGTTGTGTATAAATAAAGTGTGACAGCAACAAAGACACATATTATCTGGATTTTTCTCAATGAGTCTCGTCTATAATTACCTATAGAACAGGGTATTCCATCATTATAAGTGCCATTCAGACAGTAGTGACCTGACGGACAAGGTAGTGTTGCATTCATTCCCATAGTGGGACACGTTGTTCCCTCTAGACAATCCAAACAAGCACCTGTCAATAGAAACATAAATATGAAGACAATAGTTCTAAAAACTTGAATAATATTTATAATTATAGATTTCCGATATATAGGCAAACAATAAATTTAAACATTCAAAGAATTAGACATTTTTTGTTTTTTGCAGAATTTGCCAATTGAAAAAAAAGCAGTAAAGAAAATACAATTGTTTCTGAATCTGCAAATTGGTTCTAAAAAAATAAAAGATTCACGAAAAATGTGTTAAAAAGACAAAATTTATAAAATTTTGGCAATTACAATGCCAACTTTTTTTAATTTTACTGCTTACAGTTTTCTTTTCCATCATGAAAATTTTAATCTAATTCGCCTTTTCAGAATCTTAAGAACCGTAGAAAATCACATCATTGGTTAAATTTCCATTGTTTATGAAGTTAATAGCCAATCAAAATATTTTACACTTTTTAAAATTTTTACCCAGAATGCATCAGACTCTGAAATAGCAAATTACTACTGATCATCTTTGTACCCACCTAATCCAGTACTTGGAGCATATGTTCCAATATCACAAGGAGTTTCTGTGACAGCACCAGATAGACAGTAGTGTCCAGCAGGACATATGTAGCCGATTAATCCATCAGTAGGACTGGCAACATTGGATCCCGTCATACAGATGAAACCAGCATCACAGGGCAAGCTGTGGCCTAGAAAAGAAAAATTGTTAAATTACAAACCCATGCTCCCATGATTGACCTGTTTTAACAGTTTGGTTTGATCCAACCATTTTTAACAAGGGTTAAAAAGGACATTTTTTCCAGACACCATACCAATTGGTGTTTGAATCAAATCATTTCACAGTTTTGCAAATGTAACCTTGACACTATTTGAATTTCTATACACATATTTTCTGATTCATGACACAAAAAACACATTTCATTTAACCAAAATCTAACATTTTTTTAATTCATTATGTCTTTAACATAATATTTGAACTAATCTTTTTATGCCATTGTTTTATAACTTACAATTCAATATGCCATTGTTTTATAATTTAAAATTATCATTCAATATGCCATTGTTTTATAACTTAAAATTATCATTCAATATGCCATTGTTTTATAACTTAAAATTATCATTCGATATGCTATTGTTTTATAACTTAAAATTATCATTCAATATGCCATTGTTTTATAACTTAAAATTATCATTCGATATGCCATTGTTTTATAACTTAAAATTATCATTCAATATGCTATTGTTTTATAACTTAAAATTATCATTCGATATGCCATTGTTTTATAACATTGCATTTGTATGTCATTGTTGTTACAAGTTATAATTTTTCATGCCATTGTTTCATTATTCACCAAATTTTATAACTTACCATTTTTAGAACTAGCAGGAGTACAGTAATTTCCTGGTTTACATAGCTGACAGTCGGTAAGGTTGTCATTTCCTGTAGAGGCCGCTATAGTTCCATCGGGACAGGCGGTCGGTTGATAACTTCCTTCTGGGCAGTAATTACCAACTGGACAAAGACCGTCTGATGGATTAGGATCAATGGTGCTTCCATTACAATAGTAACTGAAAGTGGACAACAAAACGTTTATATGATTTTCATGGAAATACAATATACATTAATCTTTATCATGTTATTGTATCATTGCGTTTTGTTTTTTTTTAATCAAATTCCTTGAGGTACAGGGTAACCTAATAATAACAGATGACTATTTGATAATGGTTATCTTTGCTTATTTTGTTTTATATTGTTAAGCAAATATAGATTTATTAATGACATTTAAATGTTTGAAGTCAGTTATTTAAGTTTGATGTTTTTTTCTCGAAAAAAAAGGGTGAAATTAGGTACGTCCAAATTCATTGGGAATACAAAAATCACAAACTAAGTAAATGTAATTATCTCATGTATCCTAAGAAGTAGTACTGAAAATGAGAAAACAAACCCCCGAGGCTCTGTCAGAATAGTAATATAATACATACCCTGGAAAGCATAGTCCTTGAGGCTCTGGAAGACCCGTATTCTGACAATAATATCCTGGTGTACATTGCTGGCAGTCTGTCTCATTCACCATACCACTTCTGTTGTTAAAGGTACCAGATGGACAGGGATACTGGTTACCATATTCTGTCTGGCCTGGACAGTATTGACCCAGAGGACAAGTGTAGTTGGTCAGATCTCCTATAGCTTCTATGCTGTTATCACAATAATAACCTATAATATAACAAAGTACAATTGAACATTTATATGTAGAATTAAATTATATGAGCAAAACTCATGCCGTCTCTAGCTGTCTTATTTTAGCTTGCAAAAGATATTCCTACATGAAAATCATATCTTTAGTAGCATAAAGTTTGTACTTAACTTTTACGTCGAACTGTGAAAAAAACCAGTTCAAAGGTTATTTTTTCTGAGATGATTTTTCAACGTCGCTATTTGTTCTTAAAGTTACTGTGGAATCATTTTTATTCTTCGGGTTAAATATTTTGTGGATTTCAAAGCAAATTTTTATCCTCTAAAGTAAAAGAATCCAGAGTAATAATTATGAATCATAAGAAATGTTTTTTGTCATACCTTCAGTGCATGGTTTACACGAGTCCTTCTCTAACTCATTCTGGAAGAATCCATTATTACATCTGGTGGGCGTGGCAGTCTGTACCAGACAGTAATGTCCCAGGGTGCATCTGTAATCATAGGGGTTTGGTTGTGTCTGTCCAGGTGGGCAATAGAAACCTTAAATAGAAAGTATGTTCAATTACAGTATTATACAAACCTCCTAAAACATATGAACAAATCACCAATTTCATGTTGAAAATAGCATTTAAATTATTAAATATTAAATTTTGTGTAGTTTTTCTTTAGATTGTAAATTATAAAAATATTCAAGGTCATTTTAAATTTATTGTTTTCTCCAATAGAAAATAATCAAGGGTGCCATTGTGTCACTAAAAATTGTTACTTTTTGTTTAATGTGGTATGATTACCGATGAAACAACTATCCACCAGAGACAAAGCCAGTTCTTAAAAGGTATATTTCAAAAATAAGAATGTGTCCATAGTACACAGATGTCCCACTCGCACTATCATTTTCTATATTCTGTGGACCGTGAAATTGGGGTAAAAACTTTAATTTGGCATTACAATTAGAAAGATCATATCATCGGGAACATGTGTACTAAGTTTAAAGTTGATTGGACTTAAACTTCATCAAAAACTACCTTGACCAAAAACTTTAACCTGAAGTGGGACGAACGAACGGACGGACGAACGAACGCACCCACAGACCAGAAAACATAATGCCCCTCTACTATTGTAGGTAGTGCATAAAAACATAATGCCCACTATGGGGACTGAAAAATTTATTTTAGTTTCTGCTTCCAAAAATAAGTCCTACCTGCATCACATTGTCCACTAACTGCATTTAGTCCTGTTCCGTTACAATAATATCCTCCATCACATGGAGTACAATCACTAGGGACCTGGAGACGTATTACAGGTCCATAAGTTCCATTAGCACATGGGTCTGGGAGGTCACTTCCTGTTGGGCAATAATGACCGACTGGGCAGTCAATCTGTTGTGGAGAGGTTGAACTTGATGGGCAGTAGTAGCCAGCATCACAATCTGCCAGGGGTGCATCCAAGCCATTGGTGGGGCAGTATTTCCCTGCTGTGCAGTTCTGCATTTCGTATGATCCTTCAGGGCAGAAATTACCAGCAGTACATTCACCACCTGTTACTGTAGGCTGTAAAAGTTAAACAAGATAAATTATAAATAACGAGGAACTTTCTAATGCATTTCTCAATTGGATATAACTTTGAGCTAGCATGTAGGAAAAAAGGCCATATGACGTGTACAGCGGTATAGATCTTGCATTCATTTTATCTTGAAATTTTCGAACATGAATATTGAATATTTGAAGACTTGTGGGCATCAATTTGTGATTTGATGGTCACAAATTGAGTTTGCTAGTGATGCAATTTAGGAGACAGTTATGCAGTCTTTCCTGGAACTTTAAAATCATTCTTACATTTTCTTCTGTTTTCCTCAATACTTTCATGTTTTGATTTTAATTAGTGTTTGCATTTAATAAAGCTTCTGTCAGCCACATTTTAAATGTCAATATATAACAGGCATGATATTTGTACATCAGATGCACGATTCTTCTACACAAGAATAATGTGTGACACTCAAATAAAAAAAAGTTAAAGTCCAAATAAAGTACGAAGTGGAAAAGCATTGATGACCAAAAATGCTGAGAAGTTTTGCAAAATATAGCTACAACTGCATCTGCATCTTTTCAGGAATGTTTCTTTTAACTACAACAAATCACAACAGGTCAAGTTCTTGAAGGTTACTTTCAATAAATGCTGGCAATTTGACAAAGGTTAGTTTTTATAGTACAGTACATTTTGAAGAAGAAAATAGCAACTCCTAAATATCCTCCCTTCTTTACTCACCTGTGCTATACTTGATCCATTTGTACAATACCATCCCGCAGAGCAATTTCCTGTTGGGTAAGCATTTCCGTAACCTTGACAATACATTCCCTGTGTACACGATTCACATGCTGCTATACTGTGCTGTTGTGTCAAATTGTTGAAGGTACCAGGCGGCAGGGATACTCATAAATGTCTGTTGTATTGAGTTCGCAGTAATATCCACCAGGGCAGATATTTGGTGTGTAATCTGAAGTGTTGGCATAACAGTAGTGACCCAAAGGACAGGCCTTACAATAGTTCTGATTGGTTAGATCTTGGTAAGATCCAGCAGGACAGCCAATGGGATACTCTGTACCAATTGGACAATAGTGTCCTGCTGGACACTGGTGACCAATGATTGGATGGACAGTACCAGTTGGACATTGAGAATCATTCAGCATGAGTGGATTAGCTTTGTCCACACCAGAAACACAGTAATAACCTGCTAGACAATCTCCTGTTGGCTGGGTAAGGTTTGTTCCTGTAAGATGATATAAAAGGATGAAATACATGTATATCAAAATATGATTAAATTGACTTCAGTGAATTCATTAACATTTTTAGAGTACAAATTTTTGCAGATTTTGTGAGTACCGGTGTATTAAAGTAAACCACGAATGTAAACATACACAGAAATATATATTTCTACAGGCTTGTAAAATAAGTAAATTCACAGCACTTTCTTTGATATTTTTTTGTTTTAAAACAAGCTTTTCAATAGATGTTATTTTCATATCAGGGTGACAGTGGACATAAGAAGTTCATCTGTAGTGATTACTAGCCAAGAAATGTCAAGGGTTTAATAGGGAGTGAGGTCATACTCGTCTTTTGAACTAGGCAAGCATTTAAAAATGACAGTAAAGAAATTATACCTTCACAATACTGTCCTCCTGTACATGGTGTACAATCTTCAGCTTTTTTCAGTCCCTGACTTAGACCATAGGTTCCAGCCGGACATGGCTGCCAGTCGTGACCAGTTCCATTCGGACAGAAGAATCCCATCGGACAGATATTCTTGGCTGAGGCTGAATTTCCTTCAATCGAAAGTTCTGGTACACAGTAATAACCTGAAAAGCAATAATACAAACAATTATATATACATATATAAAAAAAACAATGTCAAATTGTATTGATCGTATAATCATTGGTGATATACAGTGACCATATAAAGCCTAGTTTGTAATGTTGATAATATTATTTATTCCATATTGATAAAATCATTTTAGTAGGTTTTTCTATATGAATTGGATTTTGAAAAAATAAGTATATTCACCTGCGGAAAAAGTATATTCACTGCGCAAAACGGTTGATGTGCAATTGGTTTTGGTAAATAATTGCCATTACATACATTTCTCTCAGAATATAGAACAAGAGTGCACACACTGAAATGTCTCGCCTTCTTTACCAATCATTGATATTATGTTGATACTCCTAAATATAAAGCTTTATTACGACTGTCACATAAACTTAACATTAACCAAGAAAACTAAACATTGATCAATGAACCATGAAAATGAGGTCAAGGTCAGATGAACCTTAAGCCAGGCAGACATGTACAGCTAACAATGCTTCCATACAACAAATATAGTTGACCTATTGCTTATAGTTTAAGAAAATAGAACAAACACAAAAACTTAACACTGAGCAATGAACCGTAAAAACCAGGTCAAGGTCAAATAAAACCTGCACAACTGACATATAGATCATAAAATATTTCCATACACCAAATATAATTGACCTATGACATATAGTATTAGATAAAAAGACCAAAACTCAAAAACTTAACTTTGACCACTGAACCATGAAAATGAGGTCAAGGTCAGATGACATCAGCCCGCTAGACATGTACACTTTACCATCATTCCATACAACAAATATAGTAAACCTATTGCATAAAGTATGAGAAAAACAGACCAAAACACAAAAACTTAACTATAACCACTGAACCATGAAAATGAGGTCAAGGTCAGATGACCCAGCCAGTTGGACATGTACACCTTACAGTCCTTCCATACACCGAATATACTAGACCTATTGCTTATAGTATCTGAGATATGGACTTGACCACCAAAACTTAACCTTGTTCACTGATCCATGAAATGAGGTTGAGGTCAAGTGAAAACTGTCTGACGGGCATGAGGACCTTGCAAGGTACGCACATACTAAATATAGTTATCCTATTACTTATAGTAAGAGAGAATTTAACATTACAAAAAATCTGAACCTTTTTTTCAAGTGGTCACTGAACCATGAAAATGAGGTCATGGACATGTGACTGACGGAAACTTTGTAACATGAGGCATCTATATACAAAATATGAAGCATCCAGGTCTTCCACCTTCTAAATATATAGCTTTTAAGAAGTGAGCTAACACTGACGCCGCCTGCTGATCACTATCCCTATGTCGAGCTTTCTGCAACAAAAGTTGCAGGCTCGACAATAAAACAATTACTGTCTTTTGTTTCGGTAAATATGTGGTTTAATTGACTTTTGAAAAAACTTTTGTAATTTCAACTGAATATCTTCTAATATGACTTAAAATAACTTTGTCTTACATCAAATCCTTGGACAAAATGAAAGAGTGTTGATTCAACAATATTGACTTAGGTGTAAGTAAATTTTCCTTTACCTTCTGGACACACTGAACATGCTGCAGCACCATCATAGTCCACAAACATTCCTGCTGGACATTCCTGTGGAGTGGCACTACCTGTAGGACAATGCATGGCTGCTGGACAGATTATCTGAGTCTCAACACTAGAGCCATTTGGACAATAATATCCTGAAAACAGGTAAAGGGAATTTGTTTAATTAAATTTTTTCGATGATTATTTTTTCTGTATTTGAGTAACAATTAAAAATCTTAATGAAAAGAAGAGTTGAAGCATAACAATATTATGCAAATTTTCTCATTCTTTGCCTAATTTTTTAATGAATTGTAGTTTTAATTCACAGTAACTATTCAACTCTTTCTTAAGATGAGGTCATAATTACTGGAAATCTGGATGATCAAAATCAAGACATCATTGTACATGTAGTTGTGATGTCAATATTTCAAACTCTATTTATGTACTTTTAAGCACCTTGATTTTTGGTGGGGTTCGTGTTTATCAATCTTTTGGTTATCATGAAGAAGAAATTTGTAGACAGTTATTTGTCTTTTGCCATGATTTTGTCATTCTCTCTTCAAAAAGGAGTTCTGATTCATCCTTTATTTTCATTCTTCTCTTTTTTTAACAAAAGCTCTAATTATTTTACTCACCTTCTTTACAAGGTCCTGTTACATTTGTCATTCCAGTTGTTTCACAGTAATATCCTTCGGTGCAGAGACTGCACTGTGATTCCATACTAAGTCCTCCCACATCGGAGTACTTTCCAGCCGGACATGGTACAGGATTTTCTGTTCCTATTGGACAGTAGGCTCCAGCAGTACATATGATCTCTGTTGATACTTTAGACCCTACTGGACAATAAAAGCCTGGCAGACATTGACCAACCACAGCTGTCAATCCTGTAATATAAAAGTACATATGACCTCTGTAAATATCTCAGACCCTAATGGACAATAAAAGCCTGGCAGACATTGGCCAAAAACTGCTGTCAATCCTGTTATATAAAAGTACATATGACCTCTGTAAATAAGAGCAATAAAAGCCTGGCAGACATTGGCCAACAACAGCTGTCAATCCGGTAATATAAAAGTACACATGATCTTCCTTATAAAACAAATCAGGCCTATACAAAACAAGTATGTACTATTGAAAAATAAAATTTGATATGACTTTTGTTGATCATAAATATACCTTTGTTGTAAAAAAATCAAGCTGACAAAGCCCGAATAGAACAGTTGATAGTGTAATATCAAAGTACATATAACTTTTGATTATAAAAGTGCTTTTAACCTTTGTTGTTATATATTAGGCCTAAAAGACATAAGCAATCCAGAACAGTTGAATGCGAAATATAAAGGTATATATGACCTGTAATTATAATAGAAACTGGTGTCTTATAAATTGGTCTGGAGTCAATTTTCCATACGGTATTTTGACAATAGTACAAAACAAATGATTATCTCTTATTGATTTAACACAGCCATTACAATGTCTTATTATATTGTGTAAAAATCCCAACCCATTCAACTATGAAATCTGCAAGCTAATTTTAAATTGCTCTCTTTGGTAAAATTTTCATATACTAAATTAAGGTGGTACCCAACACTTTCACTAAAATTAATTTGGCCCGTTTAATTTTCATAAAATTTTGTCAAAGTATTTACTTTTACCCTTTAACAAAAACATAAAAATTTCAAAAAGTTTTAACCAACCGTTTTGTCAGAAAAATTACACTGGTTATATAGCAGTTTGACAAATACCTATTTTCATCATTGAGAAGCTTAATATTCCTTTTACAACACAACGTAATTAAAACGTTTAGCTGACTTTACAGAGTTATCTCCCTGTAGTGTTAGGTACCACCTTAAATCATCAGAAGAAAATATGTTCTTACCTGTCTCATTACAGTAGTAACCTCCAGTACAGTTGATACACTGACTTTCCATCTGTAGTGCCATGGCAGAGCTGTAACTTCCCTCAGGACAACCTATTGGTTCTGCTGTCTCTACTGGACAATATGATCCTGCTGGACACTGGTCAGCCAATGATCCTATAAAAGTAAAAAAAGGAATGTGCATTTTAGACCTAAAGTAATGTTTAATGATCCTATTTTGGTTTAAGTTTACATTTTTTATACATTTAAACTTATTATTATTGTCCAGAAATGTTCAATCCCCTATTCATATTACAAGCATTCAAATAAATATCTCATTTCAGCACATCTTAAAAATAGAGAGAACATTTCTTTAAAGAAAATTCTAGAACCTTTGATGTATGGAGTACATTTTGCAATAAAAGATATAGTTTTTTAAAAGATTTATATTTTGTGGTATGGAATTTTTAACTATCAAGTCAAAGAAAAATTTCTGTTTTAAAAATATATACAATTTACAAATATTAATTCATGTAAAACCACCATTGAAAAACACTATAAGATTTACCTAAACTTGGTGTTGTTGAGTCAGCACTCTGTCGACAAAAGTATCCAGCAGAACATGGCCTTATGGGATAGGTCAATCCTTCAACATCACATGCCATACCTCCAACACACTCAGAACACTCAGATGTACTGTTCAAGCCTGTGTAAACACACATACAAATATATTAATACATTGTTTAAATAAAGATATCACAAAGGGTGTCCTAATTTCTTATTTCATCACCTTTCATTTATTAAATAACTAAGATATATTAATATTTGTCATCATTTTCAGCAGTCCATGCTACTGAACAAAATCATAAAATTCTTAATTGACATCTTTAAAAATATCAAAAAATACAGTTTCAAAATTGACCTTAGGTTGATCTGGAAATTCAGAAATATTTCGAGGTTTTTATTAATGCAAATAAATCAACTGGGTGAGTATCGCAATAATAAGAGCTCACAATTTGATATCTGATACTTTATTTGTAAGCAGATTTTCCTGCAATTGTAATTATTAATCTTGCATTTTTGTCAATTCTTTAAAAACTGCAATAATAAATGCAAGCAGTAATTCGTGAATTAACAGTATTCTTGCTCACACATGTTCAAATTCCTGGTTTTAGAAATTTTTCAATGAACTTTCCTGATAAAGGTACATTGTAAATCCAGTACAGCACTTCTAACACCAAGCCAAAATCTTGTCACTGTAACCTATATTCTGAATGCTTACATTTATTTGAAAGATTTATGTCTATAGTTATAATATAGACAGGAGCAGTTATGTAGAAGTTGCTGTACAATGTTTCTTATGTATGATTTTGGACAGAATTGTTAGATCATATTTTTCATTGTTATGCATTCACTCTTACTAAACTGTGTGCATTTTGAACACTGTTGAAGGTTGTACAATGACATTGAATTGCTTCAATCCATGTTATTTTGACTCTGCTGTAAAGTTGTCTCATTTAAAATCATAATTTTAAATTGTAATAGATTCATTTTGAATTTAGATTACAATGTTATTCAGCATCTCTGCTCACATTGGTGGTTTCTTGTATTGTTTCAGAACTTGCCATCTTGCATTCTTTTTCAAGTGTCCTGATCTAGAACAGAACACTTCCAATTGAAGAAATTTTTATTTTTTTTTTAAATTCATTTTTTATTGGATTATCTCCCTTTGTACCATGAACATGTTTACATACTTTGTACTAATTTATAAAATGCATTTTAAACTCTGTCACTGATCAAATCTGTTTATATTTTAAATGGACTGAGAACTTGAAATTTTAAAAATATGCAATTTTGAAATTTTAAGATTTAAAAAAATTCATCTTTCTGGATTATCTCCCTTTGTACCATAGAAAAAAATATTAACGCTTTCTCATGTAATGATGACAAATTGAGTAATATGGTAACCAGTAAGCAAGAAAAAAGTTGCCACATGTGTTAAGATTTTTTACATTTATTTAAAAAAAAAAGAAACCTTCAAAAATTGTCTTTGTGCAGCTCCCCCCCTTTTTTTAGCCTAATGATCATTATTGTTTGTGACCTAAAAATCTTTTTACTTGAAATTTTCAACTCAAGTTACCTAAATGGCATGTAATAATCTATATAATTCATCTCCTTATTTTATAATGCTTTTTTTCATGGAAATATGAGGGTTTCCATTATCTTATTGCTAAATTACAAAAAAGGGGGGGGGGGGGGGGGGGGGGGCTCTCTGAACGACCAAATTTACCTATAAAATTAATTTGCAACCGAATTCCCTTTAAGATATTTTGAACATAATACAATGTAATGCTCTTAAAAAATTTAGGACTAATTAAAGCGTCTTTTGGGCTGTAGTGTCTGTTTTAGTGCAACTAGGTGAAAAAGTCAGATTTTCAATCATTTTATGTGTTGGGCAACCCACTTAATTTCTATATTTATTGTTATGTTAAATGAAATTATGTGATTTATTCTTCATACACATGCTATCTATGCTATAAAAGTATATAAACACTCAGAAGTATTATAGTCTTTATTATTATTTGAGAAATCTATGAAGTCTCTGTATTTCATTAGGAGCATCTATATATGAACAAGAGAAAATAACAAATTCCTACCGTTACCATGGTTACCATTGATGTAAGGCCATCAAAATTGTTGGACTTTCATATGAAGTCAACCTGATCATTTAAGCAAAGTTTCATCAAAATCAAACAACCTTACATGGAGCACCATCTGCATGGTTTTCTCATAGATACCCATTTAAATCTATAAAGTGGATCTCATTGGGTTCTAAGCGTGACGCGGGATTGCCGATTTTTTGTAAGTGTGACACATGAAAGTCAAATTATTGTGGCGTGAAAACGGGAAATGAGGTCTCGCGGGACCCGGGAAATGACAAAAAAAAATGAGAATTGCTTACGTACATAGTGTAAGCGGGATACAGGAATCTGACAAAACAGTAAGCAGGATCCGAGATCGGAACTCCCCAATGAGACCCCTATAAAGTGTTATTTATCTTTTCCACAACTGGTTAAAAACAGGTTTTACGTAGTAATCTGACAATATCTCTAGTCTTAGGTATGTACCTGTTCTATTGTTGAATGTTCCTTCAGGACATGGGAATTCCTCTGGATATCTCGTTCCGTCTGGACAGAAAAATCCCTCTGGACAGATGTAGGTAGCATAGTTAATAACTGGACCAAATGTGGCATTACAGTAAAATCCTGCTGGACATGTCTTACATGTACTTTGAATTGGTTCATCCTAAAATACAGTAACATTATTATTACCCAATGAATGGAAGATATATGCCCACTTATTTAAAAAATAAATAAATTGGAGACTAACCTTAAGTGTACAGTTGACATTGTCTACCCATCATCTTAGAATGTAAAGATTATTTTATTTTAATTTCCTTTCCAGGATTATGGCACTTTGTTGTATGTAAAATTACTCAAAAAAATATGTTAACATTTCAACTGTGTCTTGCAGGAAAAACATACAATAATATAAGGGTCACACTTCAATCTTCTACAAAGATGAATTATTTGTAACTTCATTTTTTTCAATTGTGGATAAAATGACTTTAATCAGCCAATTTTGTATTGTCATTATAAATCACATTATCCTAAATTTATAAATATAAGATATGACTGCCAATAAGACATTGATCCACCAGAGTCCAAATAAGGTGGATTTAAGCATCTATAAGTCTCTGTACATCCTTCAACAATGAATACAACCTTTAGAGAATGTTTACTTTTTTAAGATAGATGCATACCTGATATGTTCCTGATGCACAGGGTTCTGGTAGCTCTTTCCTCCAACACAGAAGTAGCCTAATGGACAGCTATAGTTGGCAGGTGTGGCCACAGTTTGACCTTCAGGACAGTAGTAGCCAGGGTCACAGTCTCCAGTTTCTGCAGTAAGTCCATAGGATCCACAATATTTACCTACAGTGAAATCAGTATTTCTTAATATTATTCTGAAAAGTATGATTTGATTCACAAACTCTATAAGAATTAGTTTGGTCTTTATGACACAATCTTTGAATTTTTAATCTTTTATACTGAAATGCAGTCGAATTTAGCGTTTGATAGTTCATTGATAACATTCTGGCGTATCACAAACAAACAACTTGTTACGTCTCATTTCATTGGCCGAAAGATTTTAATAAGTGTGCACGTGAATTGACACAGGTGACCGACAATGGAATTTACTATGTTACTACGAACGTAAAAATAATGATTTGTATAGTTTACAAACCTTTGGTCAAAAGAAATAAATAAATGTTTTATTAACTTCAAAAAGTGGGGTCGAAATATTATACTGATAGTTATTAACTTCAAATAGTGGGGTGGAAATATTATACTGATAGTTTGTTTAAAGTAATATTCTATGTTCTTTGCATGCAGCAACTCAATTATCTTGTACCCGGCATGATGAGAAATATAAGGATAAAATAAAATACATGTGCCGTTTTTATACGGATGAATATATGAACCACTTTTAATTTCTTTCATACTGATGATAGGTTATAATCCTAACAATGTCGTAGTCACTTATAATAAGTATCTCATAATACTGATCCATTACAATCATTAATCAGTGGTTGCACTGACATTCCTCTTTTATTATTTTCATGCTATAAAACATACACACAGTACAAAAATGTAGCTATAAGCGTACCATAAACGGAGGAAATTGTCCCCCAAAGATAGAAACAAAATAACTTTAATCGTATCATTGGTGCACCTGAATGAATTCAGTGAAGGCATGTTGTTGTAATAAATTGAAATGTTACATCGACGAAGATTATTTCTTATGCATGTGTGGAACTAAATAATAAATTAATACTTGTGAGAAATCGTAGTTTATAAGGAACAATTCTCTTGTTTGAATTCGGGGCCTTTTATAGCTGACTATGCGGTATGGGCTTTGCTCATTATTGAAAGCCGTAAGGTGACCTATAGTTGTTAATTTCTGTGTCATTTTGGTCTCTTGTGGATAGTTGTCTCATTGGCAATCATACCACATCTTCTTTTTTTAAATATAAATGTACTGTTTTCGATTTTAAATGGATGAACATTTATCTTTCAATTTTATACTGTAATAATAGAGCTGCATAACATTGTTGAACTTTCCGCTAAAGTATATGTAGAATGTATTCGTATTTAAAATGAAATACAAAACGAAACGTGTATGATAAACTGATAAACAAAATATCAAGAAATTAAGGATGACTAAATGCATGCACAAGAAGAAACTCACCTTTCTATCGATACATTTGAATGATTTAATGAATAAAAACTTTTTTAAAAACTGTTTGTGTCTATTTACATAGATATAGGAGGATGTGGTGTGAATGCCAATGAGACAACTCCCCATCCAAATAACAATTTATAAAAGTAAACCATGATAGGTCAATGTACGGCCTTCAACACGGAGCCACTGAACAACAAGCTATAAAGGTCCCCAAAATTACTAGTGTAAAACCATCTAAACGGGAAAACCAACGGTCTATAAATATTTACAATATATAATTTATGTTCGTTTTTCAACCGAGAATCGCAAAACATAATGAAGTATATCGTTGGAGTTTATAAACTACATTTAATCATCCCCTGTGCCATGATTGGCCATCTCCGTTTTTTCTTAACAAAGCATGGTTGGTTACATGTTATGAATTTACTTACAATTTCGGGATTTTTTTTTCTTCAAGTAAACGGAATCAGAAAAAATCGCTATCCTATGTCGAATACATAAAACTTGGAAAAGAATATGAAGTGTTTGTAGAAAAGTACGGTTTCATTTTTCAAGTACAACGTTAATTCATTGAGTCCATTGAGTAAAAGAAAATGCAGGATAAGCAAGGGGGGGGGGGGGCAGGGGGGGGGGGAAGGAATAAATGAAAAAATATGTGAATTGAGTTTTTTTTTATCCTACATTGAACTTTTGATGTCGTCCCTTGATCTAGAGGAGACATTTAAATTGAATATTAAGATGTGAAAACTGTTAAGATTTTAAAGTTTAAACTTTACTACCAATTGCAGAAAACTATAAAACCAATGAATTTCACATGCACATTTATAAAAGCTAGAATTGTTATTGGAATCATGTATGGGAATATGTTGATGGAAGCTTTAAACGACCTTGACCAGATACGTGAATATTAATCAGTCCATTCAACGTTATAGTATGTGTGTTCTATTTTCGAAGGTGTGAGGTCGAAAGTTTGAATTGATCGTTCCTTAGAGAGTTAATCTAATAAAGTTTGTTTGACTGATTACGTCACACTACCTTTCGCTAAGCTAAGCCGCATATGAGTATACTTAAAACAGCAATTAGTTTTCAACCTTTTTTCAGATAAATATATTTGACCTTCAATAAAAACAAGAGGCTCTCAAGAGCCTGAATCGCTCACCTTAATTTTTTTGGTTAAATCTCTCATCAATGATTATTTTGGCTTTTCAATTTATTTAAATGTTCTTTGAATCGTCCTATTTTCTTCAAAAGCAAAAAAAAAATCATTTTCTCCTATGTTCTATTTTAGCCATAGGAGCTATGTTTCTGACATACAAGGAAATGAAATATAAAATTTATACTAGATACTCTGAAACTCATTTAGCCTAAGTTTGGCTGAAATTGATACAGCAGTTTCAAAGGAGAAGATTTTTTAAAGTAAGTCAACATGATGAACAAATTGTGAAAAAAGTCTTTAAAGGGCAATAACTCCTTAAGGGGTCAATTGACAATTTTGGTCAAATTGGCTTATTTGTAGATCTTACTTTGTTTAACATTTTTGCTATTAACAGTTTATCTGTATCTATAATAATATTCAAGATAATAACCAAAAACTGCAAAATTTCTTTAAAATCATCAATTCAGGGGCATTATACCTGAAAAACCAGTTACCCAATTCGGCTGAAAATTTCAGGACAGGTCGACCTTGACCTAATAAATACTTTAACTTCTTGTCTTATTTGCTCTAAATGCTGGAGTTTTTGAGATATAAGCCAAAAACTGCATTTTACCCTGTGTTCTATTTTTAGCCATGACGGCCATGTTTTTTGACGAAATAAAAAATAAAGCACAAACTTTATTTTATACACCCTACTGATCATTCAGTTGAAGTTTGGTTGAATTTGGTTTAGTAGTTTTAGAGGAGAAGATTTTTTAAAGTTAGCAAATATGATGAACAAATTGTGAAAAATTGTCATTAAAGGACAATAACCCCTTAAGGGGTCAATTGACAATTTTGGTCATATTAACTTATTTGTAGATCTTACTTTGCTGATCATTTTTGCTGTTTACAGTTTATCTTTATCTATAATAATATTCAAGATAATGACCAAAAACTGCAAAATTTCCTTAAAATTACCAATTAAGTGGCAGCAACCCAACAATGGTTTGTTTGATTCATCTGAAAATTTCAGGGCTGATAGATCTTGACCTAATGAACATTTTTACCCCATGTCAGATTTGCTCTAAATGCTTTCGTTTTTGAGATATAAGCCAAAAACTGCATTTGACCCCTATGTTCTATTTTAAGTAACAGCGGCCATGTTTTTTGACGGATCAAAAATCGAAGCACACACTTTGTGCAGGATAATCTAAGGAACAATCATGCTAAGTTTCATCCAAATCCATTCAGTAGTTTCAGAGGAGAAGATTTTTTAAAGTTAGCAAATGTGATGAACAAATTGTGAAAAATTGTCATTAAAGGACAATAACCCCTTAAGGGTCAATTGACAATTTTGGTCATATTAACTTATTTGTAGATCTTACTTTGCTGATCATTTTTGCTGTTTACAGTTTATCTTTATCTATAATAATATTCAAGATAATGACCAAAAACTGCAAAATTTCCTTAAAATTACCAATTAAGTGGCAGCAACCCAACAATGGTTTGTTTGATTCATCTGAAAATTTCAGGGCTGATAGATCTTGACCTAATGAACATTTTTACCCCCATGTCAGATTTGCTCTAAATGCTTTCGTTTTTGAGATATAAGCCAAAAACTGCATTTGACCCCTATGTTCTATTTTAAGTAACAGCGGCCATGTTTTTTGACGGATCAAAAATCGAAGCACACACTTTGTGCAGGATAATCTAAGGAACAATCATGCTAAGTTTCATCCAAATCCATTCAGTAGTTTCAGAGGAGAAGATTTTTTAAAGTTAGCAAATGTGATGAACAAATTGTGAAAAATTGTCATTAAAGGACAATAACCCCTTAAGGGGTCAATTGACAATTTTGGTCATATTAACTTATTTGTAGATCTTACTTTGCTGATCATTTTTGCTGTTTACAGTTTATCTTTATCTATAATAATATTCAAGATAATGACCAAAAACTGCAAAATTTCCTTAAAATTACCAATTAAGTGGCAGCAACCCAACAATGGTTTGTTTGATTCATCTGAAAATTTCAGGGCTGATAGATCTTGACCTAATGAACATTTTTACCCCATGTCAGATTTGCTCTAAATGCTTTCGTTTTTGAGATATAAGCCAAAAACTGCATTTGACCCCTATGTTCTATTTTAAGTAACGGCGGCCATGTTTTTTGACGGATCAAAAATCGAAGCACACACGTTGTGCAGGATAATCTAAGGAACAATCATGCTAAGTTTCATTCAAATCCATTCAGTAGTTTCAGAGAAGATGTTTGAAAAATTGTTAACAACGACAGACGACGACGACGACGACGGACGCCAAGTGATGAGAAAAGCTCACATGGCCTTTTAGGCCAGGTGAGCTAAAAAACTTTAGTGTTATATGGAGTACAATATTACTCATTTATTTAAACATCTTATACAGTGGCAGATCCAGCCATTTAAAAAAAAAAGGGGGGGGGGTTCCCAACCCAAGACAAAGGGGGGGTTCCAACTATATGTTCCCATTCAAATGCATTGATCGGCCAAAAAAAGGGGGGTTCCAACCACTGGACCCCCCCCCCCCCCTTGGATCTGCCAATGTTATACAAATCTAAAGTACATATGACATGAATTCAAATGTCATTATATATAAAAGTACAACTGACCTTTTGTACAGATGACACAGTCTGACTCTTGAGTGGCTCCAGTTGATCCATAGTAATATCCAATAGGACAAGGTGTTGGTGTACTACTCTGTATTGGACAGTAGTGACCTGTTGGACATCTGTCACCTGTCATACCAGGAGGTGGGGTCTGTACAAAAGCACTTATGTTACAATAGTATCCTGTGTAAAGAAACAATATCATGTATTTAACATTGAATTTAAAGAAGGAAACCTTCGGTAGGGTATATTTAAATAAGTCAGTAACCTGATTACACAAAACATTTAATGGCATTCAGAGGTCAACATACTTTATGTCACAATATACAATCATGTCATAAATAGTCAACATACTTTATGTCACAATATACAATCATGTCATAAATAGTCAACATACTTTATGTCACAATATACAATCATGTCATAAATAAATATGTCAATGGAAATGATGTTTCTGATTAATTTTGTGATTTGAAGACATGTTTCAGAGAAAATTCTCCAAACATTTGTATGAAAGTTTAACTGCTTATCTACCTGGAAAAAGCTTAGTGTAGACTTGTATTATTTTAATTTTAGTTTCTTGTGTACAATTTGGAAATTAGTATGGCATTCATTATCACTGAACTAGTATATATTTGTTTAGGGGCCAGTTGAAGGACGCCTCCGAGTGCGGGAAATTCTCGCTACATTGAAGACCTGTTGGTGACCTTCTGCTGTTGTGTTTTTTTCTATGGTCGGGTTGTTGTCTCTTTGGCACATTCCCCATTTCTATTCTCAATTTTATTGTCTAATTTCTAAATATTCAAGCATTTTTTTCAATATGTAATTTTAAAGCTATTATTATTGCAGAAGTAACCCAAAAAAGGCATTTTCATTATTTTAGCGGAATATAGACTGGATGATGTAAGATTAGTGTACATGTACTCACACAGAATTTATCAAACATCTCCCGATGAAGGTTTCTAGTTAAATCTAGAATATAACACTTTAATTTGTCAATTGTTCTTGTTGAAAAAGATCCTGTAATTCCAGATCCTTCACATTAATATGAAATTAAATATTTTACTCTACCTTGGAAACATATTCCAGTAGGAGTGGACAGTCCAGTGGTCTGACAATACTCTCCTCCTGGACATTCTATTGGTGCTTCACTACCTTCTGGACAATACTGACCAACACTACATCTACCTCCCTGAACAGGGTCAGAGGGCATGGCCATAATTGAACTTCCATAACAATACCAACCAGCACTGAAAGAAACATACAGCAAAATATTATTATATCTATAAAAATTAGAAAATTTCCAAATGTCAGATATAACAACCTTCAGTTTTCAAGGTTAAAATATAGGACATGCTGTAAGGTAGAAACTTTTGGTGAGGGTTTATATGCTCATTTTACAACTAAGATTGAAATGGTAAAACTATTTCTTCACATAAATTTGAGCTTGTAGAATATCAGATACCTTACAACCTAGTATGGACTTTGAAAACTAAAATTTAAACACCTTTACAGAATTTATTTAAGAAAGAATAGAAAAAAAGACTATTTATGTTAATATTGAACATTCAATGGATATCTCTTAAATTGTCATTTTATCACATATGATTTTTAAATTCAAACAACTGTATAAAAATTCCTACCTGCAGTTACCAGCAGGGTTTTCAGCGCCATCTGATGGACAATATTTGCCTCCGTCACATTCCAAACATGATGAGACATTTGTTTGTTGTTGTGCTGGATTGTATGTTCCCTTCAAGCAAGGATACTGGTTAGCATGAGTTGTACTGTTTGGACAGTAGTGACCAACTGGACAGGGCTTGTCGGAGAAGTCGGTGGAGTTGGTCGTACAATAAAATCCTTCAGGACATGTTTTGCATGTACTTTGACCTTCTTCGTCTTGATAGGTACCAGCTGGACACTCTGTGGGTAGCTCACTACCAACAGGGCACATGTATCCCTTGGGACAAATGTCACCATATCCTGCAAGATCATTTCGGTAATTTTTTTTGTTTAGGTAAAAAAATTTTGCAACTTTAAATTTATATTTTCTGACATTATGAATTAATTGGTTATCTTAAATATTTTTTTCACAGTTTAAAAATTCATATTTTCTGACATTAAGAATAAATTTCTCAGTACCATGATTTTTGCACTATGAAAAATTGACAAAAACAGTTAACTTAGAAAAGGAATACTGTAACAATATTTAATTATTTTAACATCAAAAACAGTCTACTTGGGGAAATAAGTTCTTTCACATTATCTAGTCATTTAAAAAAAATAATGGAACCTTTAATCACAATATTTTTTGCTCTAATCATCTTCAAAGAACTAAATGGAGCTGTATATAAAATCACAAGTACACTGCATGTAGTTACAGCATATTAACCTGTATATGTTCCTTCAACATTAGTTTTAAAATAAATCTTAAAAGGGGAGATAACTAATATTGACTTACCTGTATGACCTCCAATTAGTGGACATGTTGGAGGGTAGGAGCTATTTGTGGCAGAGTTATCTGGGTTTGGTCTGTCTACTCCTGACTGACAATAGTAGCCTGCATCACAGTCACCTGTTACGGTAGTGGCTCCATCTACTGAGCAATGTTTTCCTCCATCACAATCAGTACACTGACTGACCTGTAAACAACAAAGAATAGATAAATCTCATGTGAAAATCTAGTGGATTTTTTAGCAGAAAATCTTATGAATGAAAATACCTGTTAACCATAAACATTTCAGTATAATTTACAATCATTTTTTATCTTTGGATATTTTATAGTGAAAATAAGATTAAGTTTTATCCCAACTTTTGTTAATTTTTAATTAATAAGTTCTAAATTATTTTTGTTTGACAACTCTAGTTAAGGCAACATCACTATAAAAGGTCAGGTTTCATTTTTTTTCATTTTCAATTGAGATTAAATTATAAAAAATATACATAACTGACTTCTTGAATTGCTTTCTAACTCTCTCTTATTAGATCCAAATTGTGTATAAAACAACATATCATCCGTCAAATTTTTTATAAACGTGCTAACAAATAAAACTAATCTTACCATGTATAAGTTAGTTTTGGCACTATATGTTCCTTTAGGACATGGCATCCAGTCAAGTCCAGTACCATTGGGACAGTAGTATCCAGCTGGACAGTCGAAATAACCAGAGGTAGGTACGCCTGCTGTAACATTCTCTGGTAGGCAGTAAAATCTACAAAAAAAAACATACTAGTTACTGGAACTTTATATTCGATCATTTTTGTGAGCAGTAATCATTGTGATTATGAATTAATTGATTATTGCGATTTCATGAAATGCTGCATACAAAGGATGCTCTGAATTTCAAATGTAAGTTTTATCTTAGGGAAATTTATCCTTTCATAATTTATTTTCAATATTAAAAAATATCCTACAAAGCTGTCAAAATCAACTTTCAACTTGTTTAAACATTTATAGTTTAGAAAATGTGTTTCTAACATGTTTGAAAAAGGTGTTCCTTGCCCAATTGATATCATAATTCTTTTCTCTACTTTTGTTCATATTGTAACCAGACAAGGGATGCAGCTTTGATATCAAAATTCAGATAGGTATAAAGCTTCTACTTTTGTTATATCTCTAGTATGACAGAACAGGGGAGGTAATTAAGACTTACCCATTTGGACAGATATCACATTCCCATTCTCCAGTTCTGTTGGTATAGTAACCAGATAAACATGACCTTGGCTCGTCACTTCCTACAGGACAATGTAACCCTATAGGACAAATAATGTTGTTCGCTTTGTCTGAGCCTGAAAAATAAACAAAATCAATTACTTATTATTTTTGTTCAGTTTTTTCTCTTTTTAAAAAGTTTTTTTTTTCTTTCTGAACTTCTTTTATGCATAATGTAAATGCTTTTTCTACATAAAGAGTCAACAGGAGAAATTCTTAACACTTTTAAGCGTTATAAAAAATCCTCCCAACCTACAGAATTTCATTTTGAAATTATAGGGCCAAATAAGTTTATTGTTTTTTTCAGCATGCTTTTCTCATATCTAACGCTGATCCTCTTTGAAGAACAATGAAAGAATATTTTTGTGGTATTTGTAAAATAATAATGAATCCACTTTACTGTAAAGACCAAATTTCAAGACCTAACATACCTTCAGGACAGTAGTATCCTTGAGTACAATTTCCTTCGACATCTGTTAATCCTGTAGATTGACAATAAGATCCTTTTGTACAGTTTGTACACTCTTCTACAGCTGTTAAACCTGTCGTATTGGAGAAAGTTCCGGCAGGACATCTGGTTGGCGTGTGTGAACCTTCAGGACAATACCTGCCAGCTGTACAGATCTCTGGGGCATGGTTATCAGAGCCAACGACACAGAAATATCCAGCAGTACATAGGCCAGTTGGTGCCGTCAAAGCAGTGTCATTACAATAAGATCCTGAAATGTTTAAAAAGATAAAAATCATTAGCCATTTAACAGAAAATCATGACAGTGAAGTGATCCCTGGCAGTTTGTTGTGGATTACAACTGTCTTACAATCTGCCACATTATTCAGTTAATCTATTTATAATAAAGACATACTCCTGCTACAGGAAACATATCCCTTGGTAAAAGTATCAGAAAATAAATTACTGCAATTTTTTTTTAATTTTTTGTGCTTGATATGACATTTCTAATAAAGAACCTGTTCATGAGGTTTAATTATTGAATATTGTTTGTTTCTTTCTATTAATTTCCTTATAAAGCAATTTCCTGTAAAGAGGAAATGTGTAAAACTTTCAATTGATCACTAAATTAGCGAAAATTATACCTTTTGCCAAAATTTGTCAATGTACATTCTAAAATTATTAGAACCCATGTAAGACTCTTTGTGTCAGAGACAAACTCCTAAGATATGGTAAATGCAGTACAATCTGACTCGTCGCTGTAAAAGGCCATATCTAAGACAGAGTACGTTTAAGTCTATTTTTTACTATAAATTATTACCTTGAGTACATGGAGTACAATCTGATTCATTCCTTAGTCTGACATTGTTGGAAAAAGTTCCTCTAGGACACTTTATTGGTTCGGTTGTTTGTTCTGGACAGTAGTGACCGACTGGACACTCGTCAGCATTGACCCCCTGACTTGGTGCTGCAGTCATGGCTCCGGTATGACAGAAGAAACCCTCACTACAGGGTAAGGATGGGTTTGTTGTACCACTGGTGCAGTAATATCCACCTGTTATAAATAAAGATAATGGTTAGAAATTTAAAAATGGACACAAATACATCAAGGCTTCCAAAACGGTCATATATTCCGGACAATTGTATAATGTCCAGTAAAAGTCCGGCTGGGAAAAGCATGAAACGGTCTTTTACTTTTTAGATATCAAGGCTTTTTCGGTTATTTTTACATAATTCACGATCTTTTTGACCCAATATTTTGCCTTTAACAGCCACACATTTCCGGTCATAAAAGTGACATGATGATTAATTACTATCAAAACAACCCCTACTTCAATACTTTCTAATTTTAATCAAGGCTAATTAGTTGTTGGACAGCTGAAATCGGTGAACCTGAAATCTACATGTTCAGGTGACAGGTAAACTATTTTCAGTAACGGACATCGTATAAATTGATCGGTCTATTAAGAATCATTTTTTAACATTTCAGCAATTTGTATCTAATTGATTTAGTCTAAAAGATTAAAATTATAAGAAATACATTTATAAACATGATTTGATGAAAAATTTAAAAAGGTTTTAAATGAAAAATCGTCAGAACTACGTGGTATGAACTACAACACATGAGCACATGTGCACAGGTGGGAAGTTTAATTATGCATCCTACATTTCTTCAAAAATGCTAAAATTATCAGTGAAACCTGTATCTAAAGTTCATTTGAAGTATTTTGTTCAAGAAATAACGTCGAAAGAGCTTCTTCACGCAGACGTGCTTTGAAAACGTACACGGATTTTACGTATCCGTATATGGTCCATGTTTTACCATTGTCATGTCAACATCCGGTTTAAAAACGAAAGTAAAGTTTTTGACAACATCATTTTGCACAAATAAAGAGTCTAAGGCAGATATGAGCACGCTGATGTGCACACTTTGAATGATGCACTGTCATTTTAACAGTTTACATGAGAACATCAAATTCATATCAAAGTAAAGTTTAATAACGTTTTTTTTTAATCTCATGGCAATCATTGGGATGGCCATCTGATTACTATAATTTATTTAAATTGCCTTTTGTGACTTAGTCGTAGGGATTAAAATCGGGATCAGATATAAAATGTCCGACTAGCTCAAATATTTTTTGGAAGCCCTGAAATACATACTGTTATCCGACTAATTTTTGCAAGCTATTCACAAGACCAAAACTATAGTGAATTTAAATTGTTTCAGATTATTACAAAATAGGATCTTTCCTTACAAGAATACATCAACAAAGTCAGGATATAAAAACATCCTTGTGAAATTGGCAAGAAAGGGCTAAATCCCCCAAAAAGTATCATTCAATATGAGTTGTTTTACAGCTGTTTAAAATCTTATGTTCTCCTTTTTATCTTGTACATATGACTATAAAGACAAATTACCTAGACAGTCTGAGCATTCTGTATCTGACCGAAGACCTGTTCCATTGTTAAATGTTCCAGCTGGACATGGGTACTGGCTGGAAACTTTGGTTCCATTTGGACAATAATGACCTGAAATCACAAGTACTGACTTTAAAATTTTGTCTTTACAATCATAATATAAAAATAAAATAACAAGATATAAATATCGGGCGGAAAACATCTTTTTCATCTGAACAATATATTATGAAGTGAAAATCACTACCATGATAGCTTTTTTATCCCTAAAGATCAAATAAGGGTGATCTGTTCCTTTATAACAAAATTACCATAAGAAAACTAACTAAGTTTTAATAAAAGTTTCAATAATATATCCAAAAACACTGCCAAAAGTAATAAATTTATGAAGGGTGTATAAAGTACTGGAAAATAGGTCATTTTCAACGCACTGTACAAAAAATATGTGGGAAATCAAAAAAAATATTGTTCAAGTCTTAAATTTACTTTCCATCAAACAATAATCTTTAATATATGGTTCCTTATGATATGATAAAAACATATTAAAAACTACAGACACTTCCCCAATATAACATTAAACCCACCTTCGGGACACACATAAAGTGTGTAGTTGACTATTGGTCCTACAGAACTGTCACAATAGAAACCTTCAGGGCAATCTTTACATGTTGACTGACCAGTCTCATCTTGGTATGACCCTGAGGAACACAATGTCTCACTAGGTGACCCTAGTGGACAGTAATACCCTGCTGGACACAGGTATGCTGAGGGATCTCTGACAACCTGGCCCTCTGGACAGTAATATCCTAAAACAAAATAAATCTCACATTAAATCATGTATTTCAATGTTAGGCAATAGAAGAACGCATACTTCATCGGTAATTCATTCAAAGTATTAGAAAACAAGAGAAAGATATTTTAAAAGATCCAAAATAGCTCTCTGCCATTACTACTTATCACTATGGACCTGCTCATCATTTGAGAGATCATTTTGTAGTAAGTATAATGGATACAGGAGAAATATGTGAAAAAAAAGTTCATTCAACATATTGAATATTTCTAGGTGTCCACAAAGAGGAAGAAGATATCTGTCACATCTGAAAAATGCCCAAACATTAAATACAACTCATCACTGTAAAACTGCTTACCAAACATGAAGCTATTCTGATTGGTACTTTCTACACATTCTAAGATACATTGGAAGAAAATATTTGTTGAAAGACAAGAAGTACTGACATGTTAACAATTTGACATATAATGGTTTACTTTTACAAATTATGACTTGGGTGGAGAGTTGTCTCATTGGCACTCATACCACATCTTGTTATAACTAATAAACAGGAATACATCTCTAGAGTGGGGGTATATATAATCAGTTATCAGATTTAAGTATACTTGAACAATTTTTTCACCACACATGCAGAAGACTCTAAATAAATGGTTTGCTTTGGAGTTTGTCACCCCTAACATACCTGCATCACAATCTCCATCTTCTGTTGACAATCCGGAAGCATTACAATATTTGCCTCCAGTACACAGTATGCACCAAGTGACATTCTCTGCTCTGTAACTTGGTTGGAAATATCCAGGTGGGCATGGACTAGGGGTGTGGCTTCCAACCTCACAATAATAGCCTGGGGGACATCTGTCTCCTACAAAATAAATAAATGATAAAAAATGAACAACAGAAAATCTCCTGAAGAGAAGGCAATAAATAATTGGCACTAAATAAATAAGTTGAACAATGTCTGAAAAGGTAACTCCCAATCTCATCAAAAATAACGTTAAAACTTTTTTCATCTAAAAAAAACATTCAATTTTCCTTTCAACTTTGACTTTTTTTGAAACCCAAGGATTCCATTCACATGTATTGCATACAACTACACCACAAAGAAATGACATAGAGATTACATAGGCTAGAAAAGTTGTTTTATCAACATGACAAGGTCTGTCAAATCAAAAATGCTTACAGACCAATCACATTATATAATGAGAATAAGTAGATATGCAAATCATATGCAAATAATCATGAGTTATCTCCCTTACCTCCAGTTCCTGTTGGTTTGTCTGTTGAAGAGTTGCTGTTACAGTAATAACCAGTAGCACAGTCACCACGTGGACTGCTCATCATGTCCACATCACAATACTGTCCAGGTTCACAACCCAAGGGGGCAGAACTTCCCTGAGGACAGTACTGACTAGCCACACATTTGCCACCTTCTGGTGAGGTGGGTTGGGCTAATGATGACCCAAGTGTACAATACCATCCAGGGTCACACATGTCTGTTGGCATAAACAGTCCTGGAGAGGCACAGTAATGTCCTGGGCTACATTGTTCACAGGCAGAATCATTGGCTTGACCTAAAATATAAAAAAAACATTCATATATTAAGAAATATGATCTACTAAGGCACAATGAAGATGTATGTTGTTTTACCAATAAAATAAATAAGTTGGTATGTCAGCTATTGCTGACTAATTATAACTCTGCTTTAAACATTAGTAAACAGGTTGTTGATAAGTGTCAAGAGAAACTCACCAGACAGTATAACATGCTCACATGAAGCTTGATATAGAGTTTCAGGATACCCTGATTTGTAGTCTCAGAAAAATGCAACAAAGGTTCATAAATGGCCATTGTGTGTTAAAATAAATAAATATTCTGGTAACTGGAAGGTGTTGAGCCATGAACTCAAAAAATATCATCACATTTAAAGCTTCATGAAAATGTCATGTGACAAATGAACCAGGTAGATATTTTGAGAGCTTACCTGTCAGATTATTGAAGGTTCCAACTGGACAAGGATACTGTATGTCATACTCTGTAGATGTTGGACAGTAGTGACCAGATGGACATATCTTGTCAGAGTAGTCTGTACTGTTAGAAATACAGTAATATCCAGCCATACATGGTTTGCATGATGCTTGGTTCTCTTGATCCTAAAAAATACATATATCTATAGGTATATGGTATTTCATTTGTGACTATAGTACCAGTCTAAAATACTAAAGCCAATTATTTTACATTCAGGTAATAGCTCTAAACATTTCAGCAACAGAGCATTTTACATGTTGTTACAATATAATGGCATACTTTTTGAAAATGAGGTAAAGTTGGAGGTTTTTTTTATAAAAAGAAGACCAATTTTATTATTTTTCAATTTCAGAGTATAAAGCATGGATATTTCTATCAACAGAAAGTCAGAAACATGTATTGTTTATCTACATGTATCATACTTTAATAATGAATAGAGGCAAAACACTTGAAATTTTTCTGGACAGTTTGCGTTGCAGTTCATATATTATCCATAATACAATAAACATATTTATACTTTTGGTATTTAGCTGTATCTTGCCTACGAATAACCTTAGATCGACTTCGAATCACCTTTTGACGTCAAGCAACAATCACTATTAAATTGTGACGTCAAATATTTTAAATTATGATGTCAAAGTTTACGGGAACCTGTGTGATTTTACATAATGGCGGACAAATTTGCATACAAGTGTAAATATGTCTATTACTGTACCTGGTATGATCCTGGTTCACAGCCTTCTGGTAGTACAGTTGCTCCAGGACATTTGTATCCCAGTGGGCAAATTCCTCCTGTTCCAGTATGGTTCCCTGTTGGAGTTGGGGTGTCTACACCAATGGAACAATAGTATCCTGGGTCACATGATGCTACTGGTGCTGTAAGATTTGTCCTATCACAATACATGCCACCAGTACATTGTTGACATTCTGATTGGTCAGCCAGACCTAACTGGTTACTGAATGTTCCAGCTGGACAAGCAGACTCGTTCCTTCCTGTTCCAGCCAGACAATAAAATCCTCTGGAACATGATCTGTATCCTGATGTTGAATTTCCTGTAACCAAGTAAATAAATATACATTCTATGCTGTATCATAATATCAATTTCAAGAAAAGGAATTTATATTTCATCATATGATTCTTTGAGGGGAAATTGGAACCAATGCAAATGTAGTTTTATTAGATCATATGTGAAACAGGAAGTTTTAGATTTAGTTAGAAATATCAGTGCTTATCAACTTTTCATTCTTTGACCATACCCCTACTCCAAACCCCCTCAAAAAAAAGAAGGGAAAAGAAAAGGAGTGATCTCTCCAAATTTTGTTTCTGTATATTTAGAGAAATTTAAATAAAAAGTCATGTCATCTTTTAAGAATACTGTTGTAGTAATTCAAATGAAGATCAAGCTAAAAATAGGGTCAGCGTGAAATTGAAAATGGCAAACATACCTTGAATAACTTCTTCTGGTACACAATAGAATCCAGCAGGACAAATCAGACATTCTGATTGCTGTGTCAGATTGGTATGACTTCCTGGTTCACATGGTACTGGTAGACCACTTCCCATTGGACAATGAAGACCAATTGGACAAGGCGTAACAACTGGGTTTGGTACTGAATCTCCTCCTGGACAATAGAATCCTGGATCACAATCTCCAGTATATGTTGAAAGTCCTGTTAAAAGTTCAAACATGGGTTAAAAGACCATGCAACATGTATATATCCTTTTTGTTTGTTCAAAGCCCTGTACATAGCGACATGTGCTAAAACTCATTGCGCAAGCTGTTTGCAATTTTCATTGCAGGTCTTTTTTGTGAAGACATTCATTATTCAACATCTTTCGTGCAAATGGTAATGTTCGTCATCAAACAACTTTTGTATTTATCCATAAAGATTCACCCAATATCTCTAGATCCTAAGTAGATATTTCATGCATACTGGATGGCAATGTTTTATTTCAAATTTACTATGAAATGTAAACTATTTTGATTGGCTCATTATTAAAGTTTTTTTCCCTGTAAACGGATGAACTTCCGACAAACCATAAATTCACGATTTTTCAACAGAATTTCACATTTAAACTTAAGTATGTTTTACCTGTATCATTACAGTATTTTCCAGGATCACATGATGTACACTGGGTTACATTTGCCAGACCTTCTGTGTTAGTATATGTTCCACTTGGACATGGAGTTGGGGAACCAGATCCTTCAGGACAATAATTGCCAACAGGGCATATGTCTCTTCTTGAATGGTTAGAGGCTATCTCACAGTAGTATCTGAAATTTTAAAATGGCAAGTTATGAAAATATGCTTGTAAAGGTGTATCACCAAATGAAAAGAAAAATACAGTGCCTCTTTTCGACTGTGTAGTACATAAGTCGCCAATCATCAACAGTATGTTTGATATAACTTAGTACTGGCGCTATTATTTAAAGACAATATTTAGATATTGCATTGCATAGTGGGGAAACCACTGATTAAGAGTTTGGGATTGATCAACATCTCATTTACAAGGACCGTCACTGTCATTGTGGAAGTGATCGAGACTGCAAAAATTTATTTACAAGAAAAGATGTGCAACTTCTGAAAGAGTCCATCAATCAAACATTATTCACCACCGATCATGAACAAGGTGTATTGGCAATGCCTTTTTCAACACAGTTCAATTAACTCACCCTTCAGAACATGGACCACTGGTATTGGTCAAGCCTGTTTCAGCACAGTAACTTCCTGCTGGACACAGAACACAGTCCACTTCAGCCTCTAGTCCAGTACCATTACTGTAGGTACCTTTGGGACAGGGGATAGGATTAGCTGTTCCCACCAGGCAGTAATATCCTTCTGGACAAATGTTAGCATCCACTCCTTAAAATATAAACAACAAGAAATGTTAGCATCTAATCTTAAAATCATAACAGAACTACTTTCATTCACTGTAAAATTTAAGTTTCCAAAAAAAATAAGCATTGGAAAATATTTGACATCAAATTTTCTTTATTAACAATACAATCAACAATATAATTATAGTTTACAACCTTAGCAATTTTTATACTTTGCCAAAATTGCTACATGATAGGTTTTCACAAATTCAAAAGTATAATTTTTAATTTTGAAAGCATTAATTGTATGCAGCATTTCCTGATATGGTAACATTACTCATTAAATATTTTTTCCAATTTTTTTAATAATTGCTCACAATATTATTAGAATTTACAGTAATGTTTGAGCAAAAAATTCAACAGAAATTGATATGAAAAAACATTGATTTCACACATTTGACAAGAACATAAATTCCTACCTTGATCTGGTGCTGAGATATTGGCAGACTGTTTACAGAAGAATCCTGAGTCACACATGTCAATTGGTGTTACCATGCCAACCATAGGACAATAATATCCTCCTAAACATGGGGTACAATCTGATTCCATTTGAAGACCTACAAACATAAATAAAAGTAAAATTCATACCATGTATCACAAGAGTGCACACGCTGAAATGTCTCGCCTTCTATACTAATCATTGATATTATGTTGATAGTCCTAAGTATAAAGCTAAGCTTTATTACAACTGTCACATAAACTTAACATTAACCAAGATAACTAAACAAAGACCAATGAACCTTGAAAAAGAGGTCCAGGTCAGATGAACCATGCCAGGCAGACAGGTACAGCTAACAATGCTTCTATACAACATATATAGTTGACACATTACTTACTTATAGTTTAAGAAAAATAGACCAAAACACAAAAATTTAACCCTGTGCAATGAACCGTGAAAATGAGGTCACGGTTAAATAAAACCTGCTCGACTGACATAAAGATCATAAAATATTTCCATAAACCAAATATAGTTGACCTATGGCATATAGCATTAGATAAAAAGACCAAAACTCAAAAACTTAACTTTGACCACTGAACCATGAAAATGAGGTCAAGGTCACATGACATCTGCTCGCTAGACATGTACACTTAACAATCATTCCATACAACAAATATAGTAAACCTATTGCATATGGTATGAGAAAAACAGACCAAAACACAAAAATTTAACTATAACCACTGAACCATGAAAATGAGGTCAAGGTCAGATGACACCTGCCAGTTGGACATGTACACCTTACAGTCCTTCCATACACCCAATATACTAGCCCTATTGCTTATAGTATCTGAGATATGGACTTGACCACCAAAACTTAACCTTGTTCACTGATCCATGAAATGAGGTCGAGGTCAAGTGAAAACTGTCTGACAGACATGAGGACCTTGCAAGGTACGCACATATCAAATATAGTTATCCTATTACTTATAATAAGAGAGAATTCAACATAACAAAAAATTTGAACTTTTTTTTCAAGTGGTCACTGAACCATGAAAATGAGGTCAAGGACATTGGACATGTGACTGACGGAAACTTCGTAACATGAAGCATCTATATACAAAGTATGAAGCATCCAGGTCTTCCACCTTCTAAAATATAAAGCTTTTAAGAAGTGAGCTAACGCCGCCGCCGTAGCTGCCGCCGCCGGATCACTATCCCTATGTCGAGCTTTCTGCAACAAAAGTTGCAGGCTCGACAAAAATCTGTGCATGAGTATCTATATTATCCTCTTGGTTAGATTTTAAACCTTGATTTAATCAAGTGCTGTTAAAAAAGAGTATTACTACACCATATTGTGGATGTTTTTTTTCCCATTAAGATGGAAATAATCATATTCAACAAGGAAAAATATGAAAAAAGACATATATTATTCAAACTTCATAAATTGTAAAAAAAAAAAAAAAAAATTAATAGAGTATTGAAAATTATGCCAGATGCCTGCAGTTTCAAAACATATAAAACTTCTGACCAAACAAAATAGACATGATAAAATTTCCTTTTTTTCAGCTATAACATGATATCGAACATTCCTACAAAATATATATGCCACAAGAAAAAAGGTCTATGTAGATTAAAATCAGATGAGTAATTATACCTGTTCTGTTATTGAAGGTTCCAATAGCACATGGGTGTTCCAAGCTGTATCTTGTTCCTTCTGGACAATAGTATCCCATGGGGCAAATGGTCGTTGTGTTGTCAAGGACAACAATACTGACAGTATTATCACAGAAGTAGCCAGACGGACAGATCTTACACAAACTTTGTGTTTCCTGTTCTTGGTATGTTCCATTCTCACATCTGAGGGCTGCATCAGTACCCTCCGGACAATAATGGCCAACTGGACAGCTGCAATGGTTAAAATATTAAGTTATATATATAAATACCCATACTGCAGATGTTTAATACAATTTGAACATTTTACTGTAAATTGATCACAGTGAGTCTCAACATACAATGTATAAATTTTGATACAGTTTTGACACACATCTTAGAATATGAATATTCATGACCCATTGACATATAAATGCCTATACATTAGAATATTACGTCCCTGAAATTGCACCCCATTTATATATATCTGAAATTCTCAAAAAGTGACCCATACCAGTGACATGTCTCTGTATACCTACCATATAGAAGACACATCCCCATGAAATTGATTGAATTATTTTAATGATTTCTTTGCCATTTTTGTGTTGCTTGTCAGTATTTTAATGTCTGTACCAAGTTAAGCTACCTGGACCATGTGTTGTTTGCTATTGTTTGCTTAGCTTTTATCTTTTAAGGATGGTGGGTGTGGTCTGTTGTACTGTCTCCTTTAAGAAGCTGCATCAAGGGAGACAACTGTCTGCTTTAATCTTAAATTGTTACTTCAGTTGCATATACTTACTTGTATTCTGTAGGCATTGACATGTTTTGACCACCAGGGCAGTAGTACCCAGCAGAACAGTTACCAGTAGGTAATTCTAGACCAGATCCTGCACAGTACTGACCACCTGGGCAAAGTTTGCAATCAATGATTTCGTCCTGTAAAGTAACGTCAAGATAATAACCCATGGTACAAGGTTGTTTGTCCGCACTTCCCTCTGGACAGTAGTGACCGACTGGACATTCATTTCCTGTTATGTTGTCAGTTGGGTTGGGGACAAAAGCCTCCAATACACAGTAATATCCTAAAATAATAAGACATCAACTTTCAAACCAGTAAAAAATTAATTTAACTCCAAAACAAATGTTCAATGAGGTCTGAAACAAAAGTACAACCATTTTTGGACAAACTGATGTTTGTGGCTGGTTTTATAAACAAATTATGGGATAATGTTCTTGCCTTTTTACATATGTCTATTATATATTCTCTGTCATTTAAGACAAGATGAATCTTTAATAATAATCCAGTACAATTTTTAACTTAAAGGAGCATAACACCTTCAACTCATTTCATTGTGATTTAACTGTGTTCTAATGAGTAACAGAACTGGCATGAACAACACAAATGGTCCATGTAATGATCTCTCATTTCAAATTATGATTACTGTGGATTCATTTATTTTCGTGGGTACCAATTTTCGTGGACAGAGGGAAACTTGCATATTCGTTGATATTTAAATTCGTGGTTTTGACAAAATTCACATGCATTCCTTTACAAAATATGCATTTTGTTGAACATTTAAATTCGTTGTTTCCCGGTACCCACGAAATCCACGAAAATTGGTATCCAACAAATATTAATGAATCCACAGTATAGCACTTGTCGCTTAGCACATCAGGATGGTGGTACAGGAGGTTGAAATTCAACCTTCGATTTCCAATCATGTAAAATACTCATATTTTAGACTGGAATAAACATGAATGCCCATCCCCCTTTTTTATAAATTTTAATGTTGGTTTTATATGCATTTGGCTTGTTCTTGTTGTTTTTAACCAATTTCTACCTTAAATCTCAGTTTTCACTTTAAAGTTATTACAAGAAAATACATTTACCTGCTGTACAATTGCCAGTGGGTGTGGCTAGTCCAGTTGTCTGACAGTAGGTTCCTGGTGTACATTGTTGTTGGGCGTAAGATCCTTCTGGACAGTAGAACCCTGCCTGGCATTCCCCACCCTCAGGGATAGTGGGTGTGGCTGAACTAGAATTACTAGTACAATACCATCCTGTAAAGAAAAGGCAATATAATTTTGAATCTTTGGTCATTTACTTTAAGATAATTATGTTTGCCATAAAACATTGATTGATCGTTGGTTGCATCAGCCAAAAAACATATCTATCTTGTAATATGAGAGCTTTGTTACTGAAGCATAGTGGTTCTTTAATAAATTATTAAAATTATGACTTTAAAATCATTTTTTTTCTCTAAAACATTATAGCATTCTTATTATGTCATAATACTATTAATACAAATGTCAAATTAAAAGCACAATCCTGATTCAGCTGAAAATGAATGATGTTTGAACTAAAGATGACTGAAGATTGTTTTTCTTCAATTTTGATTTAGATATCATATCTTTAAACTGTAATTCTTAGTTCCATGGATATAAACATATATATGGGAGATATCTATCTTTATATTGGATTAACAAATTATGATAACAGATAATAGTACACCTACTGAACATTAGAATAATGCATAAATGAAAGCTTCAAGGGGGATAACTTATAAATATACCTTGTGAACATTTTCCAGTTGGATAACCGAGTCCATCTGTTGCACAATATTCTCCTCCTGGACAGGGGAGACAATCCATTACATCTCTTGCCATTGTTAGGTTGTAATAGGTACCAGCAGGACAGGGATACTGTGTAGATGAAATGGTACCAGAAGGACAATAGTAACCAGGGTCACATGGTGTGGCTGCATATTCCTCAGCACCTTTATAAAAAAAAATGAAAAGTTCAAATATAAAGATGTTGCTGAACACTGAAATAGTAAAATGTATATTCAAGTTCTTACAGTTTAAGTTAAGATCTACAATAAATTTGCATTAACTTTAACAAAACTATTCTGTTCTAATAACTTGTCTTAGTAATGGTTTGAAAATACTTATATGTTTCTTTAATTTGCAGTGATACACTAGGAGTTCTTTTGAGGAATGTATTTTCTGATGATTCTTTATTCAGGTTTGAATATCATGTTGGTCCTTTTAGGTTTTGGTCTCTTGTAATATTGAAGAGATATAAGTTTGAAGTTGAATTACTGTTAATAAACCATATCAGTAACTAAGCTATACAACACCTGCACTACACTTACGAAATGTGCCCTTTTCACTTATTCTTACAACATTTGTATAAACTTCAAGATTATAAAAAAAAACGGTTTTTTTTCTAAAGTGAACATTGATTGGTTAAATATTTCTCAGTCATGTCCTGTGTTTGAATTTGTTTGTTAGCTTTTTTGTCATGAATGTTTGTCTCTAATATTTAATAAACTGTGCATTTGTATTCAGATATCTCAGATCAAATTTATTCGTTCATTGTTTAATCATACGTTTTTTGATTGAGTTAAGTCTGCCAATTGATATTTTATCGTATGTTTTTCTTTATTGTGATGTTATGCTATTGTTTCAGAAAAAGGGAGAAGGTTTGGATCCATTAAAACGTTTAATCCCGCTGCAAATGTTTGCACCTGTCCTAAGTCAGGAATCTGATGTACAGTAGTTGTCGTTTGTTTATGTAATATATACGTGTTTCTCGTTTCACGTTTTGTTTATATAGATTAGACCGTTGGTTTTCCCGTTTGAATGGTTTTACACTAGTAATTTTGGGGCCCTTTATAGCTTGTTGTTCGGTGTGAGCCAAGGCTCCGTGTTGAAGGCCGTACTTTAACCTATAATGGTTTACTTTTTAAATTGTTATTTGTATGGAGAGTTGTCTCATTGGCACTCACACCACATCTTCCTATATCTACTTGTGTGCAAATTCTAAATTTTGACATGTTTTTCATGCTGTTTGAAACAATATCATTTTACCTAATCAGCTTTAAATGAAAACTTAATGCTCATCTATTGATCGATTGTTGTTTTCTTAACATTAGTATGTCCAGTCAGCAGTGGCAAATAATTCACATAAATTAAAATGCATAGTAATGTAAGTGTACCTTGCAGACAGTAATATCCCTCTGGACAGTTGTAACATGTAGATAGTCCTGTCACATTACTGTATGACCCTGCAGCACATGGTATAGGGTGGGTTGTTTCTATTGGACAGTAATGACCAACTGGACAGATTCCTCCAACTCCTGTCTGACTACCTGTAATTACCAAAAAAAATATTTCCTAATAACAATTCATAAAAAAACTCTTAGGAAACGTTAGGAACTTTGAGCTACTAACAAGATGACAGCTAGAGGTAGTCTTACCTGCTTAACATATTTGTTCAGAATTATCTTGCTTTATAAACATCTTTATGAAGTATATTCACCAATACTTTTAAAAGTATCAGAACTTATATTATCAGTTAGCAAACATATTGGCAATATGATAATTAAGAATTCCCATACATTCTTTTGCTATTAGTGGGAGAGAAATAAATTTGTTTTTAGACATAAATCAAAACTGGAAGGTAAGTACAAACTGAAGAAGAAAATGAATTAATATAGGATATAAAGAAGTACCTCACTGCATATTGTATTGCCATAAGCTATATGACAATCATGAAAGTAATAACAGGGGGAATGTAGAATTAGGAGACAACTGTATTGTATTTTAAGCTTGGCCTTCATAAACTTGATTTAAAGTTGGCTTTGTTCGTTACAGACTGGTAGAACGTGGAATTTACCCCTTCAAAATATTTGTCAACGTCCAATGAAAATTATTGTTACAACCAAATTTCATTAGAATGTATCCATTTACCCACCAGTTACTAGTAATTCAGGGAGGAGTGTAGTATGTATAGGTTTACTCACCTGGACCAGTACACGTTCCATTTCCATTTGGATCATGTCTATCTACACCATATTCACAGAAGTAACCAGCCAGACATTGTCCGGAAGAAGTAGACATTCCTAGGGAGTCACAATAATGGCCGCCTGGACATGGTTTACATTCACTGTCTATGGTCAGTCCAGTCTCGTTGTTATAGGTACCTACTGGACACTGCTGCCAATCAAATCCTGTTCCAGCTGGACAATAGTGACCTATTGGACAATGACCCACTACAGATCCTTGTTGACAATACCTAATGTGAAAAAGTGAATACATCAAAATACTGAAATACTGAAGATTTTTAAGTCATAAAATTTAAAATATCATGATAACAATTATATCAGGTTTAGAACCATCAATTTTTCAACTACCGGTACACAACAATACTTGACAATTTTACAATCAGCTGGAGACAAAGAGTCAATCATATAAAAATATATCCGTAAGTCTTGTGTTTATTTAGTTGTGACAAACCATTAAAACTTATGTAAAGAAATAAACTAATATTCTTAAAGCTTTGTTTTCTGACAGTTTTCTTTCATGGACTGTTTAAATATAGAATCTATTATGTAACCCTGTTGATTACAATATTTATGCACTTGAAATTGCTAAATTTTTTAACTTTAAATTTCATATTATCTAATATACCAATCAGCAGCAAGGGTGATAACTACCAGTAAGGAGATAACATTTGTTTTTATTAACCACCATCAAGGGAGATAACTATTGTACATATCAGCCATTAGCAAGGGAGATAGTACTTATCAACCAGCAGCAAGGCAGATAAGTTTTGTACTTACCAACCAGCAGGACATGTGTAGCATTCTGATCCTAGGGTATGATTCATGTATGTTCCATTGTCACATGGTATTGGTTGTGACGAATTGATTGGACAATAATATGCCACTGGGCAAGGATAGTCTGATGGGCGAGATGAATTTTGCCCAGGTGGACAGTAATAACCAGGTTCACAAGGTCCAGACGTAGCATTCAAACCTTCGTCCATACAATATTGTCCTTCTGTGCAAGGTGTACATTGATCAGAACTGTTTAACCCTGTGTAGGAATTATATGTGCCCTGAAGGAAAGAAATCAAATTCTTAAAATATCTTCAAAACAAAACAACAGGTAGTATACCTTTTACTTAAGTCAAATAGCACTGCATGCATACTTGCTTATGTAATATTATTAAATAAAATCTCCTGTCATACTTTTTTTTTCACTTTTCAACCGTTCTAGTCTTTTTTGAAGCAGATAATCTAAAATCATTACTTTGGGTATTTATAAAAGAAAAAAAACCTTCCAATATGTTTTATATTTATATTAACTATCTACTAAAGACAGTCTTGAAAGATAAATCTCATGTGAAAAATATGTGTTTTTTTTCAGTATGCAAGTCCAGTAATTTCTTATCACTAAATGCTATAGATCACTATAGATTATTTTTTTTGGAAAATATTTTAATAAAGGATCTTATGGACAAACATAATAAATGGTCAGCAGCTTATCAAATAACTTACCTCTGGACATCTCTCAGGTGTACCTGTACCCTGTGGACAGAAGTGACCACTGGTACATATCTCTTGGTTAGGAGAGTTTGATCCTTCCACACAGAAGTATCCAGCATTACAGAGACCTTCGTTGTTCAACAGTCCCGGTGTCTGGCAGTAGTATCCTGCTGTACATGGTGTACATTCAGTCACATTTCTCAATCCTGTTGAAGCTCCAAATGATCCAGGTGGACAAGCCTCAGGAGTGGTAGTACCCATGACACAATAAGACCCTGAAGTAAAAATATAAGGATTTATTATAGCTAATAATAATTTCTTTAATGTTAACATTATTTAGTAGATAGAATGTATTTATAGATAGTAGATGCTAATAAAACAGCAACCCAAATGACAAAACAAATCAACAATGTTTGGGTTTTAATCAATTGTATTTTCCTCTCGCATCTTGTATATAATGTGCTAATGAACATGCAAGTTTTGTCTAAATGAATGTTTTGGATATTCTGAGTTTAGATTAGTCTCAATGTCATGCATATGGTTGTTGAGAGTCTCAGTCTGAGACTGTTCAATGTCATGTATATGGTTGCTGAGAGTCTCAGTCTGAGACTGTTCAATGTCATTTATATGGTTGCTGAGAGTCTCAGTCTGAGACTGTTCAATGTCATTTATATGGTTGCTGAGAGTCTCAGTCTGAGACTGTTCATTGTCATATATATGGTTGCTAAGAGTCTCAGTCTGAGACTGTTCATTGTCATGTATATGGTTGCTGAGAGTCTCAGTCTGAGACTGTTCAATGTCATTTATATGGTTGCTGAGAGTCTCAGTCTGAGACTGTTCATTGTCATGTATATGGTTGCTGAGAGTCTCAGTCTGAGACTGTTCAATGTCATTTATATGGTTGCTGAGAGTCTCAGTCTGAGACTGTTCATTGTCATATATATGGTTGCTGAGAGTCTCAGTCTGAGACTGTTCATTGTCATGTATATGGTTGCTGAGAGTCTCAGTCTGAGACTGTTCATTGTCATGTATATGGTTGCTGAGAGTCTCAGTCTGAGACTGTTCATTGTCATGTATATGGTTGCTGAGAGTCTCAGTCTGAGATTGTTCATCGTCATTTATAAAGAAATAGAAAAAGAAGGGGGGGAAAATCAGAATTTTTCAATAATACCTATGAATGCAAGGTGCAGATCAAACTGTATTTTGACTGATTTATCTCTATAGTTACAAGTTTTTATTTCAAGTTTTGCAGTTCCAGTATCTAATTACATTCATTTATTAATTAATACTATATATGGGCTAATTATCATAGAAGACATTTATCCCCAAAATTTACCCTACATGATCATTTCACTGAACGTTTGAAGGCCATGTACAAGGGCATGAGGCAAGAATTTTGTACAATACTTCATCTAGGGCCCAAATCTTACAAAAATAGCCAAATACATGTATATGATATTTTGGACACTATATGATTGCATCAGAGGTCTTATAATGTAATCATTAGTACCTTGAGGACAAGTGTCTGCATCTGTTGTTTGATTGGGTGCTGACATCTCGGCATATCTCTTACAGAAATACCCTGCATCACACTGAGCTGTTGGTGCAGACTGTCCCACAATTCCACAGTAATATCCACCAGTACATGGGGTACAGTCAGAACTCTGATTCAGGCCAGTTAGGTTGTTGAATGTTCCTAGTGGACAAGGCCATTGGTCGCTTCTTTCAGTACCTTAAAAATAACAAATTATTAAATATTACATGTAAAAAGTGTACTTCAATTTCTCATTTCAGAGAAATACACAAAACAATCATCATATTTAAATATCAAATTGCAAATAAAGAAATTTAAAAAACAGATTCCTCTAATCAGACACTTATCCATAAGCTTACCTTCAGGGAAAAAATGTACTTCAGAACACTGGTAGCCTCTCCAGGGCATAATTTATAATCTGATTGGCCAGTTACAGAAATAACAAGAATGTGTCCACAGTACACGGATGCCCCACTCGCACTATCATTTTCTATGTTTAAAGGACTGTGAAATTGGACTAAATTCTCTAATTTGGCATTAAAATTAGAATGATCTTATCAAAGGGAACATGTATACTAAGTTTCAAGTTGATTGGACTTCTACTTTATCAAAAACTACCTTGACCAAAAACTTTAACCTGAAATTTGCACTATCATTTTCTATGTTCAGTGAACCGTAAAATTGGGGTCAAAACTCTAATTTGGCATTTAAATTAGAAAGATCATATCATAGGGCACATGTATACTAAGTTTCAAGTTGATTGGACTTCAACTTCATCAAAAACTACCTTGACCAAAAACTTTAACCTGAAGACAAAAACTTTAACCTGAAATTTGCACTATCATTTTCTATGTTCAGTGAACCGTAAAATTGGGGTCAAAACTCTAATTTGGCATTTAAATTAGAAAGATCATATCATAGGGCACATGTATACTAAGTTTCAAGTTGATTGGACTTCAACTTCATCAAAAACTACCTTGACCAAAAACTTTAACCTGAAGCCAAAAACTTTAACCTGAAATTTGCACTATCATTTTCTATGTTCAGTGAACCGTAAAATTGGGGTCAAAACTCTAATTTGGCATTTAAATTAGAAAGATCATATCATAGGGCACATGTATACTAAGTTTCAAGTTGATTGGACTTCAACTTCATCAAAAACTACCTTGACCAAAAACTTTAACCTGAAGCCAAAAACTTTAACCTGAAATTTGCACTATCATTTTCTATGTTCAGTGAACCGTAAAATTGGGGTCAAAACTCTAATTTGGCATTTAAATTAGAAAGATCATATCATAGGGCACATGTATACTAAGTTTCAAGTTGATTGGACTTCAACTTCATCAAAAACTACCTTGACCAAAAACTTTAACCTGAAGCGGGACAGACGGACGAACGAACGAACGAACGAACAGACGGACGGACGAACGGACGAACGGACGAACGAACGAACGGACGCACAGACCAGAAAACATAATGCCCCTCTACTATCGTAGGTGGGGCATAAAAATACCCCACCTATTTCAGACCCTAATCTATAATCAGGTCCTACCTTCTGGACAGAAATATCCCTCAGAACATGTGACTGTGTCATTCACAACAACCACTCCTGCCGTATTGACACAATAATAACCACTGGGGCATAATTTACAATCTGATTGGCCAGTCACAGAAATAACCCCTCCCCCATACAAACCCTAATCTACAGTCAGTCCCTACCTTCTGGACAGAAATATCCCTCAGGACATGTGACTGTGTCATTTACGACAACCACTCCTGCTGTGTTGTCACAATAATAACCACTGGGGCATAATTTACAGTCCGATTGGCCCGTCAAATCCTGATAGAATCCACTTGGACAAATTGTAGGTGTCGCTGTTCCTTCTTTACAATAATGGCCGACAGTGCACAAAAATGGGGTGTCAGTTGTCTGCCCTTGTGGACAGTAGTAGCCAGCAGTACAGTTTCCTGGAAAATAAATGAAATATTTTAAATTATTTTTTTGTTTTTTAATTGTGAAAATATTTGGTCTTTTTAAGCAATTTTACAACAATACCTTTTCAAAGCTTACCTTTTTTTTCCTTCTAATTCCTTACGGTGAAATAACATTCTCATATGTTTATGGCCTGTTATATATTTCACCCATGAATAAATATTTTTCACATCACACTGAACAGATTTGTTCTGTAACACCTGTAGCCTCCCTTGATCAAGAACATATTTGTGTCTAAGGATGCAATATATCTTTTGGATAGTAGGTTTGACCAAGGTTACTTTTTTGTCAAAAGAATGCACAAAATCATATCCTAAGATGATAAAATATATTAACCTAGCATTAAAAATTTGTAAATAGATCCATGCAAGAACCAAATACAAGCCTTCTTGATGTTTTATGAAAAAGTTTCAACTCAAGGTCATAATTTGCCATTTTACCTGTTGTTTCAGTGAGATTGTAGCTGCCACAGTACTCTCCAAAGCTACACTGCAGACAATCACCAGACTGTGTGTTTCCTGTACTACCAGAGTACGTTCCAGGGCTGCATGGTGTAGGGTAAGATGCTCCTGCTATACAATAATATCCAGCAGGGCAAAGGTCACCAGTAGTGCCATCTGTAGGTGTTGGAGTTGTTGCCCTTGCTATACAGTAGTACCCAGCAGAACAGTTGTCTGTTGGCATGTCTAGACCATCAAACTGACAGAACTGGCCTCCAGGGCATGGGGTGGGATCAGAAGAATCTGGAATGAATCAAAAACAAAAACATTTATGATGATTTTTTTTCTTTGCATATTAAACCAAAAGGAATAATCTCTTTCATGTATAAATTTAACATAACAGCAACTTTACAGTGCTTTTGATTCATAAATTCCATTTTATAAATCATAGTTAGATGTACTTTTCCCGTCAGGAATGAATTCCCATTGGGTTCCTGTTACTGTCTTCAGTTTTTTATGTAGTGTGTGTGAACTTCTGTGTCTTTTATATTTTGCCATTTGACATTTTCTATATGATTCATCGAGTTTCCAACGTTCGTTTGATATCTTTCTCCATATTTCTAAAAAGAAATTCTTCATGAAATTTTATGAAAATTGAATAACAACAGAAAAATCTTTTCTACTTAAATTTGTATGTATCATCACGTTATATTTTCATATTAAATTCAAATTTTGTATAAATACTTACGTTCAGGACAGTAGTATCCAGGCTGACATTTCCCGCCATTTGTTGTTGTATTTGGACTATCTGCACCACCAGAACAGTACCATCCTGCTGTACAATTTCCAGTCGGAGCAGAGTTACCTACTCCTTCACAATATTCTCCACCAGGGCAGTCAATACAATCAGTCAGTGATGTTCTCTGTGTAGATGGATTGTAAGTTCCTGCAGGACATGGGTACTGTGTTCCGTACTGTGTACCATTTGGACAGTATTGACCTATTCAACAGATAGAAATATTACATTGTATCCTCTAATCATTTTTATACAATTCCTTTTAATGATTTTCTTCTGTATTATTGTTTTTAATACAGTAGTTACAAATTAAATATTTTCAAACTTATTAAAAAATATTGTTTATTCAACTCTTGTGTTAAACATTTTGCTTTAATAAATTATTCTTAGAAGCAGTGATCAGTGAGGAAGTGTTTATAAACTTCCCATTTAAGAACCAATAGCATTTAATGCTAACATGATCTACAAAGGATAATCCTTTCTAAGAAAGATAACTATAACTTAACAGCAGATGTGAAATTATTATGATAATTTCCAAATTCAGTATATTCAATAATGTAATAAGATACTTACCAACTGGACAAGGTGTTGACAAATATTCAGTAGCATTGGTCAAGCAGTAAAATCCCTCTGGGCATGTTGTACAGACAGACTGACCAATCATATCAGTATAGCTTCCAGCCAGACATTCCTTGGGTATATCAGTACCTGTCGGACAGTAGTGACCGATTGGACAGATACCCCCCACACCAGTGAAGTAAGTCGTAGATGGACAGGAACAGTTTGCTGTGGCTGTGTCGTTACTGGCTCCAGGCATAGACCGATCCACTCCTGATGTACAATAGTAGCCTGAAAGACAAGAAATAGTGTTAGATCGGGATTGCGCAATAAATACTTTGGACAATAAATACAGAAATGAAGGACCCTTTGGTGAGCAAGCCTCCACCTATGTTAACAAATTAACATATTTTCACTGCTTTAATAATTGCTCCCATTGTAAAGAGGATTAGCTAATTAATGTGGGATTATGTTTTTTCTCTCCATAATTTAGCTTTTAGCGTGTCATTTTTGTGATTTTGTTTAACCATTCAAATTCAGTTCATCATTATATTTCAATTTTCTTCTTAAAAACATATTAATCATAAATTGTTATCAGGCAAATGCATGTGACTTTCCTTTATTTAAAAAATTTTCATGTTTTATTATTAAAATGAAATCATAATTCTAAAATATTAGTAAAACAGTTTTTAAAAAGTACTTTAAAATATAACCCAAACCATACCTGCAGAACAATCTCCACTGTCAGTAGTAAGATGTGTTCCCATACAATATTTCCCAGCAGTACATGGTAAGCATTGACTCTCCTCGTACAGACTCAATGCATTAGAATATGTTCCTGATGGACAGGACATCCAATCTCTTCCAGTACCTGTTAAAAAAAATGAAAATCGTAGTTTTTCCCTCAAATTTTTAATCTTTCTTCTACAGAACTTCTAGTTTTGGTATCACTATAATATTGAATAGCCTTTTTAAGATCTTGATGTTATATCAAGTTTGTTAACACTGTATTATGAGGTGCAAAAATATTTTTGAAATAGTTCATAATACTATTTCAAGATTATCTAGTATTAGGAAATATGTTTTTTTTTCCAATATGAAAATTAAATCTATGTCTTTTTGATATTTTTGTGTTGTTTAGAAATGATAGTCTCTGTAGGATGATCTCACCAGTTATTGGTGTAACTATGTTTGCAGGATAGTAAGCTATTAAACCAAGAGTTCCAAATGGTGAAGTTGAAATCATCCCTTCATAAATTTTACGGATGCACTCACGAGTTGGTTGACCGTTATGGAATAACCGTTTCACAGATGATATTGGATATGTTCCTTATGTCGTAACTACAGTTCCCTTCCCTTTAATGAATGTGACCTCCCAAATTAGACTTACCGGATTTGTTATAACATGATCAACATAACAGGTGCCACATGTGGAGCAGGATCTGCTTACTTTTCTGTAGCACCTGAGATCACCCCTAGTTTTTGGTGGGGTTCGTGTTTCTTATTCTTTAGTTTTCTATGTTGTTTCATGTGTACTATTGTTTGTCTGATTGTCTTTTTCATTTTTAGCCATGGCGGTCAGTTTATTTTCGATTTATGAGTTTGACTGTCCCTCCAGTATCTTTTGTCCCTCTTTTATAGTATTAAAGAGTGTTGCATAATTAGTCAACTATAGAGATGGTCTTGGTCTTGCTTAGAGGGGGCAGTTCTTTAGATCATTGCTGACACTATATACTTTACTATCAACATAAAGAACAGTGTATTAAACACCTTTCCTTACAGAAATTATCTAGTATGATACAATGGGAGGTAATTCTATTTTCTCACCTTGAGGACAATAATATCCTTGTGGACAATCTTTGATGTTATCTGTAGAGTTATCTGGTATGACAGGGAGACAGTAGGAACCTTGAGGACATACTGCACATGAACTCTCCCTGTTGTACTGGTGTAGGTTCCATCTGTACATTGCTGTAAAAGTTATTCACAATTAGTTAAACGATGTTCAACAGTTTTCAATGCACTGATAAATCCCTTTGTTCATTGTCTATGATCTAGTACTCAAGCATTCTATCAAATATTTCTACCTTATTACTTTTGTTGTCATTTTTTTTCTTCTTGAATTTTAAGATGTCTCTGAGTTAGATACATTAAAATTAGTCAATTGTGTGAAAAACATATAACTTTTGATGGAGAAAGTAGTATTATTGTCTAAGTGGAAATAGGGTAGAAATTAGCATTTGGCATTCATTTACATAGATGTATCATATATACAAAGTATGGCTCTGTCATGGTTCAATTGAGATTAACTTTAAAAATCTTACCTTGTAAATTTCACTTCCATTTGGACAATGCAGTCCCTGTGGACAGAGGTACCCCACAGGGTTTGGAACAGATATTCCTGTGGGACAGTAGTATCCTCCCCAGCATTGGTATCCAGTGTCTGTCATTCCTACAAAACATAAAAATAAACATATATGTATATTGAAAAGTGGTGAATAATCACAGAGTTTAAGGTGGTACCTAACACTACAGGGAGATAACTCTTTAAAAATCAGCTAAACGTTTTAATTACGTTGTGTTGTTAAGGGCATATTAAGCTTCTCAATGATCAAAAGTATTGTCTGTCAAACTGCTATATAACCAGTGTAATTTTTCTGATTAAATAATTGGTTCAAATGTTTTGAAATTTTATATGTTTGTCATAGGGTCAAAGTAAGAACTTTGTCAAAATTTTATGAAAATTAAACGAGCCAAATTAATTTTAGTCAAGGTGTTGGGTACCACCTTAAGTTACAAAATTTCAAAAGCCAAATTTGTTTATGATGGTTTATTTTCATATTTTTCTAATCTTTGATTCTTACTAAGCAAAGCATATTTTAAACCTTGAATTTAGTAAAAATGAATCGCTAGTGAAAGTTTTCCCTTTTATAAAACAGTAATCTAATTCTGTTAAAAAAAAAGATTAAACAAGTGAATCTGAGAATTACTGCTCACTGACGGACTGACAGATGGACAGACAGACAGAGGTAATACAGTATACCCCATTTTTATTTGGAAGAGGTATAATGAAAATTATTGTTTCTGTATTACAATTAAATGCACATTTTCAAAATTGAAAAGACATAAATTGAATGAGCTATGATGAGCCTGCAATTTAGAGGTTGTTGGTATTTGCATTTAAATATATCCTATTTGTGTTTTGTTTATTGTTTTGTACATTGATCAGGATGTTAGTTTTCTTGTTTGAATAGTTTTAAATTTGTCATTTATCGGCCTTTGATAGAGTGCTTTGAAGTATGGGTTTTGCTCATTTTTGAAGGCCATACAATGACCTTTCATACTAGATAGCCTCTTTTTCAAATGAAATAATTACCTGTATCAGGACAGTAGTATCCTCCAGTACAATTAGTACACTGAGCTTCTGCTGTGAGTCCTGTCATGTTTGAGAAAGTCCCTGCCGGACAGGCTGTTGGTGTACCACTTCCTGTTTGACAATAAGATCCAGCTGGACATATAATGAAGGCAGCTACATCAGCCTTACTGGGGCAGTAGTATCCTGGAAAAAGTATTACATTTGCATAAAAAAAGTATACATCTTATTCAAATTAGATCATTTTACATTATAAAAATATTTTTTAAAACTTATTAAGGAGTTTTTCTAATAAATTGATCTCCTATATCCTGTATATTTAGAAACTTGAAATTGTTTTTATTCAAGAAACTCCTCTAGTTTTTTTGTTTTTTTTTTGCTTTTCTTGGTCTGGCAAAAATTACTGTTTTACATTTTCAAAAGAAAAGATATAATTAATGTATCTTGCCTTCTTGTAGAAATATCAAATACCTGCTAGACACTAATCAACAAATGTGCTAGACACAAATCAACTAACGTTGCTAGACACTAATCAACTAAACTTGCTAGACACTATATTAACTTACCTGCTTGACACAGATCGACTGCTGCTGTCATGTTGTAACTAGGACAATAATAACCAGACGTACAATTAGTACATTCATCTACACTCTGTCTTCCTGTGGTAGGATTAAATGTTCCTGGAGGACAAGACTGAGGGCTGACGGTACCCATTGGACAATAGAGACCTTCAGGACAGATATCAGCATTACTAGGTTGAGACGGTGTAGAACTATTTGCTCCATACAGACAATAATAACCCTGCAGACATTGTCCAACTGGTTGACTGAGACCAGTTTGGTCACAGTACATACCACCAGAACATTGTTGGCAATCACTCACAGAAGATTGGTGTGTTTGGTTATTAAAAGTTCCAGTTGGACAGGGGAATTCGTTTGACATGGTTGTATTTTCTGGACAGTAAAATCCTGTTGGACAGTAGGAATTGTTGTATAGTACCACCGGATCCATAACGTTATCACAGAAAAATCCGTCTGGACATCCCTTACACATCGACTGTCCGAGCTCATCTTGGTATGAACCTGAAGCACATCGCAATGGTGCTGAACTACCCTCGGCACAATAATGTCCTAGTGTACAATTGTATCCTGTTGGCATAGCAGTATCTTGACCACCTGGACAGTACCATCCTGCACTACACAATCCATCAGGGACATTGTTTCCACTTCCACCACAATACATTCCAGGCGTACACAGGATACAGTCTGACATATCGTCATTTCCCGTACTATTGAGGTAATATCCTGCTTGACACATGGTAGGAGATGGACTCCCTTCTGGACAATAAGCTCCCTCTGGACAGATGTTTCCTATAATATCAGATCATAAAATTTATGAAAATAATTACGTTTACTTTTCAAGTTTAATACAAAATTAATGGTTTACCTATTTGAATGGATTTACACGTCATTTGTTTACCTCTAAATAGCATGCTGTTAGGGTGAGACAAGGCTCTGTGTTGAAGGCTGTACTTTGACCTATAAGGGTTTACTTTTTACAAATTGTGTTCTTATATCTATTTAGTTGAATACCCATATTCAATTATATTATAGTGCAAGAATATGTCTGCAGTTTCACACTATTTTTCTCTTCATAAGGCTTTACGTCTACAAAAATCCAATCAAACAATGTTTTCCTAAATCTGTTGTCCTTATTTCCAAGAAATGAACTTAAATTATTATCATGTTTTAAAAATTTACCCATATATATCAATTCATCCTTAACATTAATCCTACATCTTAAAATAAATAAGCAGTTCAATAAATGAACTGGTTACCTGTTGTTCCATTAATAGGGTTAGCTACAGTAGCAAGACTGGTACAGTAATATCCAGGATTACATTTTCCAGATGTTTCATTAAGTCTGTCATTAGCACAGTAATAGCCAGGGTCACATGCTACAGCAAAAGCTGAGGCTTCAGGACAATAATACCCTGCAGTGCACTGGTTCCCACCAGCACCTGATGGCATGTCAACAATGGAGCCACCATCACAATAAAATCCTGCAGCACAGGGACCAGATGGTTCAGATAAACCAGTCTGTCCACAATAATATCCTCCTGGAAAAAAAAATGGAAATTAATAGATTTCATACCTAGCAAGGCACCAGCAATATAAATAAAAATCACTCTTTTTCCTTTAAATTTTTTTGAAATCTCCACCTTTAAATCTGTAACCTGCATGGAAGGTCAAAATCTTTCCAGAAATATGAGTATATAAGCTTGAGATACTTCTATTTAAAAAAAATAGTTAGTTTGTTTCAAACTTAAACTGGATATTGCCAATTACACAATGAAGATTTATTATAAACAATTGACATAGATATGTCTCGCTTTTTGTTATTTTGATGATAAAATGCAATGAAAGAAATTAAAATGGCAATATTTAAACATGTAAACTATGCAAAACATTAAAAGTCATCAAGACGTAAAACTAAGATATTAAAATACTTCCAAACTGTGGGTTCACAAATGTGCAGTTTATTTACAAGAGACTTTTATTAAAGGGGAAAATTCTAAACTTCTTAAATGAGGAATACCTAATTTGTTAAAGCTCCAAAATATCTGTTTTTAATTTCTAGCTTGTTAATTTAATGAGATTTTCTAAACTAGGTTATAACAATGTGTTGACTTATCTCCCTTTGGTTATAATTATATGTAGACTTACCTGTACAACTGAGACAGTCTCCACTGGCTGTTCTCAGTGTTTGATTGTTAAATGTTCCAGAATTACATGGATATTGGTTCCAGTTCTTGGTACTAACAGGACAGTAGTGACCAGTTGGACATGGGTAATCAGTATAGTTGGCAGTTCCTTGTGGGCAATAATAACCTGAAATGATATTTAACAATACATCATTTGGCTTGCTAAGAACATGGCTTCTCATTAAGAGTTATGAAAGTGTTCTTTTAGAATAATGTAGCAATCAAAAGAGAGAAAAGCAAATCTATTTTTTTTTCTTTTTACAAAACTGAATAAACATGTAAAGTTCTCACAATTTGACAAAACTGTCACTTTGTTCTCAAATGTAAAATAAAATTTAATTATTCGAAGAATTTGTTTTATATCTCCAATAAATGAGGAAACCCATATCTTACCCATAGGACACTGATCACATGATGATAAGCCTTCTACATTTGCATAAGTTCCATTGTCACAAACGATTGGATAAGAAGTTGCCATTGGACAGTAGTGACCACGGAAACATATACCACCATATCCGAGCTCTCTGTCATCATAACATGTGTTGTTGAGCAGACTAGATTGGTTAAGACCATTTGGATAATCTCTGTCTATTCCCTGCATACACCAATGACCAGCAGAACAATCACCTGAAATATAAAGCAAATTTAATTTTGAACATCATCTATGTTGCATTATTTGTACCAGCTATCGAAGTGTTAACAAATTTCATAATCATCTTGTTCAATATAAATACACATAATAATTAGTGCATACTGTGGGTTAATTATTTATCATGTGTTATTATTTTTTCGATGTTTTCATGAGGAGGGTGAAACTATAAGTTTAAATACTTGAGAATCTTTTACAGAAAATGGAATTATTGTGGATTTTTTTTCTCAAAAAACTTTTTCAAGCCTCAAAGTTAGTGGTATATATTCCCATTACAAATTCCTCTACAGCAAAAAAGTATTTGAAAAACTCCCTATGTTTTACCTGAAGGTGTTGTGAGATGTTCCCCATCACAAAATTGCCCAGCAAGACATGGTTTACATTGGCTTTCATCATATAGTCCTAGTACATTACTGTATGTTCCTCTTGGGCAGCTTTTCCAGTCCAATCCAGTGCCAGCAGGGCAGTAGTATCCTGCAGGGCAGATCTCACTTTGACCTGAGATGGCACAGTAGAATCCTGCTGGACATGGGTAGCATTCAATGGCATGGGTGTGGTTATTCTAAAGAAAAAAGTTGTTATAATGAATGTCACAACAGCTTCCAAAACAAGTCCTGATATCAGCCATGTTACTAAACCAAGGACTTAAATGAATAAAAAATATATTTTGGATTGTCTGGCCTTTAAATTAAAAAAAAAAACATTTCCCATTTCCCAGAAAAGCAGTTCATATTGAAGTATTTTTCTGCATAGCATATGCTGTTTTCATTTCATGTGTTTTGTGCTTGAAGCCCACTATTTATTGTTTCATGGCAATTTTTCCATTCTTCGTTCTTCTTCGTACACCCCCCTTCACGACAAGAAAAGAAAGGTTTGACATAGCACATTCTTACTATACATACCTCTGTCTGGTTTCTACATGGTATAGGTTGGGAGACACCTGTTGGACAGTAATTTCCTACTGGACAGAAGGTCAATGGTGGTTCTTTTTGTATGGTTCCATCTGGACAATAGTATCCTGAAAATAAACATAAGTATGAGGTTAGAGGGTTAACACTTTGTAATATACATGTAAAAATAAGAAAAAAAGTCTTTCAAACAGTATTCAGATATTATCAATATATGTATAAACTAGATGTGTCAAAGTGAATGGCCCCATCTCAAAAAGTTGAAAAATCTGCAATTTCAATAACACATGTGGACACAAACATGATGGCAGTCTCACATATCAAAATTCAGTCTGTATAACTGTGATTTCAACAATTTATCAAAGTCCATAGCCCATAATTTCGGCAAATATTAACCGAGCAGAACATAACTTAAACTTCATCTGTAACTCATCATGGTTAACTCACATGCCAAAAATCAGCCCAATATCTGAAAGCGTTTAAAAAAAAGTCTGTATAACTGTGATTTTCAACAATTTATCAAAGTCTATAGCCCGTAATTTCGGCAAAAATTAGCTGAGCGGAACAACTTGAACTTAATCCATAACTCATCATTGTTAACTCACATACCAAAAATCAGCCCAATATCAGAAGGCATTTAAAAAAAAAGTCTGAATAATGGTTTGTTGCGGAATGACAGAATGACAGAATGACAGAATGAAGGAAAGACAGAATGACAGAATTATGGAATGACTGTATTACGGACAAGGGTAAAACTATATGGCACCGACAACTTCGTTGCGGGGCCATAACAAAAATCATTGAATATATCAAAATATTATTGATATTGAATAAATACTACATCATATGCAGTTTGTGAGTTAATATATATATATGCATTTTCATCAACTTAAAAGTTTTTACTCAGGTAAATTAATCAATGAGTGAACGATTTCTCTTTCTTAGAAGACATTTAAAGGTCCCTGTGAATAAAATACACAGGAAACAATAGCTATTGGATTTATTCAATGGGACGATAGAACAGACAAAGGTTTGAATATCTTAACAAAGAGGAGATAACTCTGAAGAAAACTTTCATTTGGTTTGCAATAGATAAACTATGAGAAGTTGATTCTCCTACCTTCTCCACACAATCCTGTTGGTATTATGAGTCCCTCTGTTTCACAATAATAACCACCTGGACAAATTGTACATTCAGAACTCATCTTTAAGTTGGTTGCATTTGAGTAGGTTCCTAAAAAAATAAAATACAGTGTCATTCTGAATTCCCGCAAAAATAAAGCAGAATTAATTCCCGATTCCCTATAGATGTCAATTCAGAAATTCCTGAAAAATAAAAGCTCAATCCTGGTTTCTAGAAAAAGTTCCTTCCGCCTTTCACTTATAGACTAAAAAGCATGGAGAGGAAACATGTTACATGATAATTAAAAAAAGAACAAAGTATTTTATTTCTATGCAAGCCAAATTATTATTTCATACCATTTGGACACAGTGTGGGTACAGCACTTCCTGTTGGACAGTAGGCACCCATTGGACAGTCCAGGAATGTAGCCAGGTCAGAACTTTCAGGACAATAGTATCTCTCCTGACAGAAACCCTCTGGATCTAGTAAAGCAAGCTGTCCACAATAGTAACCTGAAATATATGAATGCAATGAAATAGTGATTTTTCATTAAAGTAAAAAACTGATGGTTGCTCTTGTTTAATTAATCAGATAATAATGTGTGTTGATTAGTTGCATCACAAATGAATTGAGAATGCCTAAAATATGATAAAATTCCATAGATTTTGTTTTACTTGATTAAAAAGGCCATGGCCAAAATTGTAATAGAAAGAATAGCTAATCAAAGAATTTAGATATTAAATCATATTCATTTCAAGATCAAACAACAATTAAAACTAAAGAGTGTTTTTTTCTGTCATTACATAATTAAATAATTTTCTATATTTTGAATTCTTGGAATAGCTTTTCTGTAAATATCACCACTGATAAGCTTACTCAGGCCTTTTGAAAATCTAAAATTGATTATCTTGTTTTTAAATCATGAAGACACAGAAGCGTAAACTATATCAGTTTGTGATGTTGTTGAGTTGACATCTTTTTATTCTTTAATGTTTTAATTTATCTTATTTTGTAGCATACCAGCCAATAAATGAGTTGGGATATAATAAGACATTACCTGCAGTACAGTTGACACATTCACTTTCTGCAATCAGTTTGGTCATGTTTGAGTATGTTCCTTTTGGACATTTGACCGGTTCAGTGGTCTGGATAGGACAATAGTGACCAGCTGGACATTCATCAGCATCTGTTCCTTGGTTAGGTGTTCCAGTCATGGCCCCTTGTCGGCAGTAGTATCTGAAAAATGACATTTGGATTTGGAAATCATCATCAGAGCAATAAAAAACAGTCAGCTATGTTATTCATTCTGTTTAATCTTTAAAAATAAGTTCTGCATGCAAGAGTTGTCATGGTTAACAGTCTCATTAATTAAAACAAGTAAATGCTTGCAAGATTTGTCATGGTGCTTCAATATTACACTGTGAACACTAAAAGACTTCAATAAACCCATCTAACTCCATCTGTAGACATGTGTAGTTCCTTTCTGTTAATGTGGGACATTTTTGTTATTGTGGGACAGAGGTTACTTGTGGCTTTTTGTGGGAGTATATATTAGGAACAAGTCACATGATATAGTTTTTGAACACCTACCCTGCAGAACAAATCTTAGAATAATCAGTCTGGGCTTGTAAATCACAATAATATCCTCCAGGACACAAGAGACAGTCAGACTCCGTTTGTAGACCTGTGTAGTTACTATATCTTCCTGTGAGACATAGTATGAGACATGAACACTTACCCTGCAGCACAGATCTTTGAATAATCCGTCTGGGCTTGTAAATCACAATAATATCCGCCAGGACACAAGAGACAGTCAGACTCCGTTTGTAGACCTGTGTAGTTACTGTATGTTCCAGTGGGACAGGGGTACTCATTATCATACTTAGTACCATTTGGACAGTAATAGCCTGAAATTAAAATAATAGGGTATATTGACCTACATCATTCTTTCAATGAATAAAGTTACTGTGATTAACATTGCTTTGATCAACTCTGTCAAATATTTTGATATAAAAAGTTTGCAATAACAACCAATGATATAAAGGTTAATTAAATGCTATTAATAAAAAGTAATAGGTGTTGGTCAAGAATCCATCAAAAATATTTTTTTTGGGGCTTATTTATTTTGAAAACAGTCTTAGCTGAATTTTAAAAATCATTTGTGTAAAAAGTGAATTACTAGGTCTATGGCAGATGTATCAGATAAAAAAAGTAAAATACTTTTTTAAAGTGTTTTTTAATAGAAATCATTTTACCAACCTTCTAGACAAACAGAACTGTTATACAATACTACTGGTGCTTTGACATTGTCACAGAAGTAACCAGTAGGACATACTTTACAGGTTCCCTGCTCAGTCTCATCTTGATAAGTTCCCGAATCACATCTGATTGGCTGATGGCTTCCTTCTGGGCAGTAATGGCCTATAATTACAAGTACAGAATAATATTTAAGCCCATAACATTTCATTTTTTGTTCTTTTTTTCTACTAAGTATTTTTACTTTCTTATTGTAAATGATGATCAAACAGGTGTCACTACAGAATGTAAAGTGAGTGGCTTTGTTGCTAATTTTGTACCCCTAAGATTCCAGGCTTCTAAAAAAGCTCCAAGGAGAAATTTATGTCTGCTTCTATTTTCAGTATAATTCTGTGTGTTAATCCCTGAACAAATACTCCATATTTTTTATTTAGGAGTTGACTTTTTGCTACTTTATATATATTCACTCATTCAGTAAAATTGTGCCTGCATGTATATTATTTATGTAATAGAATACCACTGCATGAGTGTGAAGCCTGTTATTGATTTTTTTATAACAATCTAAAGGCAATATATCGCAACATACCTTGAGGACATGTGTATTCTCCTGGTGTTGTGATATTCATTCCAGTAGGACAATAATATCCCACAGTACATGGTCCTGATGCTGCAGGGTTTCCATACCCAGCACAGTAATACCCTTGTAGACAGGTATGACAGTCAGAGAGGTCTGTACTCCCTGTTGTATTGAGGTAAGTCCCTGGGGGACAGTTGGTACCACTTGGACTACCAATAGGACAATACTGACCCATTGGGCATACATCACCTGGAATTTATGGAAAAAAATATTACTATATAATGTTAATATAGGATCTATAAGAATGATCTTTGATAAATTAAATATGATACTTTAGCATAGAGTTGAATTAAATTATTTAAAAAAAAACTTATTTTGCATGATAGCCAGAACAGCTGCTGCTAATAGTCAACAGTATCTTCATGAATTCTCCTTTATGAACTTTAAGAATCCATTTTTCAGAAACATCAATTATCCTAGAAGCCACTGTCAAATACATTACCAATTTCACCCTAATTTACAAAATACAATGGTTTACCTAAACTAGCATTGACTTTCAACATGTCTTGACAAAAAGATCCTCATATATAGCTGGTTATTAATGCACGCCCGACGAAATAGGTGAGAGTGGAAAATATTTGATGTAATTTCAATAAATCTGGCTCACAGGTTATGCTGTTTTATGGATCAAAAGTACTTACCAAATCAGATATAGAAACAAAGACAAACAAAGAATACATGGTCCAGATAGCTGGACTTGGTACAAAAACAAAATGTTGTATGGTCTGGACTATGTTGTCTAGCTTAAACAAACAATAAAACAAATACTTACCATAAACCTGACCTACTGGCGTTGGCGTAGAAGATCCCCCATTACAATAATATCCTGCTGAACACAGACCAGTCTCATTGGATAAACCTGAAATACAAATCATTTTATTCGTCATAAAATGACTGCAAAATTAAATTTTGTGAGCACATGGAATTATAATTCTATTGTTATAATATTTTTAAAACCTTTAGTTTTTAAACCAAATGTTGTTTTACCTTTTTTTCCGCATAATTGACTAAATGATTTTAAATTGTCCAACTACTTTCAAATGGTCATGCAGTGTTACAAAATATTCAATTCATCGTCTAATTTAACTTTGTTGTCAAAGATTTGCAAGAATACAAGAAATTTACAACTATTGTCAAAGATGGGCAAGAAGTCAAGACATATTACCATTATTGTCACAATAGTATCCTGGTGTACAAGGTGTCTGTGTAGAACTACCATTAGGACAGAAGTTGCCTGCCTGACACTCCCCTCCTTGGGCCACCACATTAGGTTCTGCAAACTCTGATCCTTCTATACAATACCATCCTCCATTACATTCCCCTGTTGGCATGGCAAGTCCTTGTGTTTCACAGTAATATCTGTGGTAAACAAAATTAAGAAACTTCATAAATATTTCCAACTCTTTATGCTTAAGTCATAATTCTTAAAATTTGTTTTTGGCTTAAATCACTATATTCAATATAATTCTTTATGCATTCAAATTATTAAAAGACTAGCTCAGCATTTTTTTAATTTGCAAGAATTTGTATACATGTCATAGTGAAAATCAATACATCTATGGAGTTTTAACCTAACATCATGATAACCACCTATACTAGTATTAGACCCATAAGGAGCTTTTCATTTTATATAGATATTTCAAGACAGCTTGTTGACCTTCAGTTCTTTATTGAAATTAGTGTTCAACACCACCCTTTAGCAATCTTTGATATAGCATGATGGCTATTTTTTATTTGTGGAGGAAGCCATAGATCACATATAACAGTCTCCACGCTGAGTGACAGCCCAGGCAGCCCAGGCTTGTAAAATTGTTATTGGGCCTGTAAAAATCATATTTACAGGCCAACAGAATCTAACTAAAAATTTTCAAAAACTGAGCTCTGGGCCTGTAGATTTAACATTAACAGTTCATCGTGAAGACTGCGATATAGAAACAACGATCATTGACAGGAAATCAGACAGCCCTAGCCAATTAAGATTGGAGTCAAACACTCCTGCTAATTAGGAGATTTCTATTGAAAACTCTGTGTTGACAGGCAAGTTAAGGTGGTAACTAACACTACAGGGAGATAACTCTGTAAAATCAGCAGAATGTTTTAATGACATTGTGTTGTTAAGGGAATATTAAGCTTTTCACTGATCAAAATAAGTGTTTGTCAAACTGCTATATAACCAGTGTAATTTTTCTGACAAAATGGTTGGTTGAAATGTTTTGAAATTTTTATATTTTTGTCAAAGGGTCAAAGTAAATACTTTGTCAAAATTTTAAGAAAATTAAACGAGCCAAATTAATTTTAGTTAAAGTGTTAGGTACCACCTTAAACAGTAGATGCACTACTTGACCATTTTGTTTTTGTGTCATTAAGCTTCTGACTCATTCATATATTCCTCACATCATCTTGAATTCTTATATAAAATCATTACAATAATTTACTCACCCTGGTGGACAAGCAGTACAATCCGTAGCCTGATCCTGTCCAGTGTTGTTATTGTATTTCCCTGTAGGACATGGATTTGCATATGGTAGCTCTGAATTGATAGGACACCAGTATCCCATGGGACAAGGTTCAGGACTTGATGTACCGACTAAGCAGTAGTGTCCGACTGGACAATTGTAACATGATGCCATTCCTGTCTGGTTGGTGTAGTACCCTGCGGGGCATGGCGTGGGACCTTGTGATCCAATCTCACAGTAGGATCCTGAAAGTAAAATAGATCAATAGTATAATGTAACATGCTGACATTCCTGTCTGGTTGGTATAGTACAGTGTTTCTAAATGCATTATTCCTACTTTTGATTTATTTTATAAAGTATAAAATAATATTTTAAATATAGAAAACTGTTGTTCAGAGATGCATGGGGCCAATTACTATATCTGACAATTTAAAAAAAAGTGAAATGCATTAAACAAAAAATTCAAAAGCAGGACCTTAAAGATAATGATTGTTTGAAATGCCACTGATTTAAAACATGGTCATGTTTGTGTATGAAGGGAATATATGACTTCCTTAAGTATCTACCTAATTATTGTCAATTAGATAGACCTGGGTTTTTTTAGTGTACATTTAATAAACTTGTCTCATCAGTTATATCCCATAATGAAGGCATGATATGCATGTTCCTTTATTAATGTATCAAGTACAATAACTCCACAATGTCATATTACAAATTTATGAAAAATAGATATAAACCAGTCTCATTTTTTTCCATCTAAAATCTGCACCAAGTCTATACATTCTTATATAAATAGCTAGAGTGATATTTGTTTGACATACCTGCAGGACATATATCTCCAAAGGTTTCGTTGACAGGTGTTGGTTCAGGTGATTTAGCGCTACAATAGTACCCAGCAGTACACTGTGGTCCTTTGTCAGTCATGTTCTGACTGGGACAATAGTATCCTCCATCACAACTTGTACAGGCAGCCTCAGATTGTAGCTTAATCGAAAATCTGTAATAATGAAAAAAGTAAGGCTGGTCCTAAACTGAATGTAAGGGAAGGAGATTTTATAATTAATAACCTAGCTTGTTCTCAATGATTTTAAAGATGTTATCCAATAACCCTTCAATGAGAATAAAATATATCCTTTTTGAATTAGATTGACTCAGAGTTTAATAAAACTTGAACACTTGATACAACCATTGAAGTATGACCAGCTCTGTAAATAGTAGTCACAACCCTAAAAACTAAACGGCATTTGATTCATTTATTTTCATTGATTTAGAAAAAGTTGTATTATCTAATTTGTTGTTCACCTGCAGCCATAAATCAGTTTAGATACATTTTTTTTTTTTTCAAATAACTGTTAATCAGTTTTGCAAATAAAATAAAATAAAAAAGTTGGAATTCTGAGAAAAATACAGAATCCATAGTAATGACAATTATGTTTTGAAGGACAATCAAGGTCATCATAATAGACACACAAAGAAAATCAACAACATTTTACTGGATATATTTTTGTTCAAGGCAAAATAAGTGATAGAAATTATTCAACAATAATCACTATGGTAACCTTTGTGATGTACTTACCCATAAGTTCCGGCTGGACAGGATGTTGGTAGAGAACTCTGCTCAGGACAATAATGACCTTTTGGACAAACACCAGAAATGATTCCAGGGTCGTCACCAGGGGTGGACACTCCTGATCCATATTGTGAGAAGTGTCCTGCTTGTATAGGACCTGTTACATTGGTGAGAGCTATGGAAAAAATAAAACATAGAATCAAAAATATGCAATGGTTTTAAAAAAATACTGTATTTCATATAATTCATTGTCAACGTTCAACAAGTTTATAATGTATTTGAAGAAAATATAGAAATACGATAAACTGTCAAGATTTCAAGACTGTTTAATTTTTGCTATATTCAATTTTGTCATTCTTATGCTAAATGCTTATGTCACTGAATTTTCTTGTTCTGTAATCAGACTTTAATATAATAACAAATAATGAAATATATGACAAAGATAATGCCCCTGATGGCATTACAATGGATTAAGGCAAACTAAAATTAGATAACGGAAACCTACTTTCGGTAGTACAGACAGACAAGAGTAAAACTTGGTGTACCATAAAAAATTTACTTCTTGTGAAATTTGCCGTATTTATTACAGTGAATGAATCTAGTCATTAGTAAAACCTACCTGTGGTTTCACAGTAATATAGTAAAACCTACCTGTGGTTTCACAGTAATATCCTCCATCACATTAGTAAAACCTACCTGTGGTTTCACAGTAATATCCTCCATCACATTAGTAAAACCTACCTGTGGTTTCACAGTAATATCCTCCATCACATTAGTAAAACCTACCTGTGGTTTCACAGTAATATAGTAAAACTTACCTGTGGTTTCACAGTAATATAGTAAAACCTACCTGTGGTTTCACAGTAATATCCTCCATCACATGTTGTACAGTCTGTTTCCGCCTCCAGACCTTCACGATTACCATAGGTCGCCACAGGACAGGCCTTGGGTTGACGTAATTGTTGGGCGTTTGTACTAGCTGGGCAGTAATATCCTGAAATTATTTATTAAAACATCAAATGAAATACAAATAAATTTCAAAGTTTTTGTGATGTTTTCGTATCTGTGAAAAATTACAACAGGAAAGATTTTTTGCAAAATTAAAACTTGCATATCCTGATATCAGAAATATAGATTCCACAACTGCAACAAGTGTATTACGAGATTTATCCACTCAAGACAGTTAAATTTTAATATTTAAAGCGAGAGGCTTAAAATTTAACTGTTGAGAGTGGAGAAATATCGTAATACACCAGTTACAGTGGAGGAATTTGTTTCTCTAATGATTTTTTTCCTTCCTTCTCAAAGATTTGAGGAAAGTTGTGTACTTTTGATGTGCCGTCATCAGACATTGTCGCCTTTTTTCATGACGTCACAAAAAGAAAATTCAAAAGAAATCAAGAAAATTTAATGTCACAATTAAATTTCAACCTATGATTTGCATAGAACAGATTTTACACTAGTGAGGAGAAATATTTTTCTTACACTAGTCAGGAAATGTGAAAATAACACAAAAATTAGAGAATAGTTTATCACACATTGTTGTCCCTCACCAATAATTCAAAAAATTATACATGCAAAAAAATTCTAATTTTTACCACAACATCAACATTTTTAAATAAAATCAAATCTAAACTTATGGAGATTAAGCTTTTTAGAGAAAATTATGCCAAACTTATGAAAGCCTTTTTAATAAGGTTTATAATTGATAACAATTAGTACCAGCTGCCTGTGTAGTAAAAGTCAACCAGCACAGACCGGTATTGTTGTCATAGAAACACATCTTACCTTGTGGACATATTTGTGGTGCAACACCTGGATAACACATGTATCCTGCTATACACAAGGTACACACAGACAGACCAGTGTTGTTGGCATAGTAACCAATAGCACATTGTTGTGGTGCATCACTTCCTGTTGGACAGATGTGATATAGTGGACAGATGTCACCCTCGGTACTGTTAACTGGGTCAGGAATCCACGATCCTGTTGTGCAATAATATCCAGCGTCACAATCACCTGTGAAAAGACAAATGAAATATTTACTTAATATAGTTTTCTTTTTCTTTTGCAAAGTAATTAGTTATTTGCACCAGTCACAAAATAGAATATCAAGCTTTCTAAAGTTAGATTTTTTACAGTAACTAGATATCATTGAGATGGGAGCCATCTCTGTGGGCCCCGCTGTCAATAACGTGGGGTAAATAAGTTGTATGGATAATCTGATATGAAGCATTATTTGAAGTTATTACATAGTCTCATGTGTGATTTTGATCTAAGATTTTAAGTTAAAACTGATAAATATTCTCATCTTACTTTCATAGTATAATAGTGATATGACTGCATGATGTGAACTCATTGTTTACTACTCTAAGGTGACTTCTGGATATATGGATTGATGTTTGAACAATATGTTTAAAGGTGCTGCCCAATTGATATTTGTCACATATTTTTAGAATTATGCCTTCAATATATTATGACCCACCAAGTATAAAGTATGAAATATTAATGGTTCTCGAGAGGTAGAGCGGACACAATTTGTTAAGAACAACGAACGGATGGACAGACCGACAGACTGATCTTAGACCTAGGATGCATACATTATGACACATTCTCTTGTGTTGGTTAATATATATGTTAAGTTGAAAATGTTTGTCAGGTATAAAGTATGAAATAATAACAGCTGTCCTCTCAAAATATAATGTGGATCAAATTTGTTAGCGATGGACAGACCAACAGACAGACAGACCTTTGACCTAGGAAGTGGTACATACATCATGACACACCCTCTGGTGTTGGTTAAAATGGATGTCAAGTATAATATTTGAAATCATAACGGTTCTCAAGATATAGAGCAGACACAATCTTCACCACAGGACACAGGGTTGTCAACTGAAACCAAAGTTTTTTTGACGTTGACCTTTGACCTAGGAAGTTGTACATACATCATGACACGCCCTCTGGTGGTGGTTAAAATGTATGACAAGTATATACTTTGAAATCATAACGATTATCTAGATATGGAGCGGACACGATCTTCACCACAGGACACAGGATTGTCAACTCGAAACCAAAGTTTTTGACCTTGACCTTTGACCTAGGAAGTTGTACATACAACATGACACACCCTCTGGTGTTGGTTAATAATCATGTTAAGTATTAAGTATGAAATCATAACGGTTCTCTAGATATGGAGCGGACACGAAAGTGTTACGGACGGACGGACAGACGGACAGACGGACGGACGGACGGACGGACAGACTGATCACTATAGGGCGACCCGCCGTCGGCGGGGCCCTAATTAATTACCTGTTGTCTTTATTCAGCAAAAATATTATTTAAGTTATTTTTACTGCAATGTTGATTTCACATTAGGTCACATTTCTTCACAATGAGGCTAATTTAGGGATGAAAAATAATTTGTATTATGGTTTTTACATTTTAATGACTACAATACACCTTTTAATGCTATTTGTCCTCCATTACTGGACATCACACAGGTTCCCGTAAAATTTTGACGTCATAATATAAAAAGAACACATGAATTACTGACAAACAGAAAATGCCACTTACCAGAAACATCAGTGAGTGCTGTGTCGTTACAATATGTCCCAGGATCACATGGTAGACATGCTGCTGCCTCTGACGTGCCTCCTCTGTCAGGGTTATATGTCCCTCTCGGACATGGTGTCATCACTGCAGTACCAGCCAGACAGTAGTATCCAGGATGACAACTGTCTCCATAAGTAATTATTGTCTTATTTCCAGCTGTATCATTGTTATATACAGGATCATCCGACAGGGCGTTTCCGTAACAAATGTGGCCAGCTTTACATGGCCCCGTTACATTCACAGAACCACGATCCTGACAAAATGACCCAGCTGGACAGTCGGTACAATTAAAAATGTCTGTCATATTCTCTCTGAAATTCAAATTTTATATGAAAAATTTTGGCAATGTTATTAAAATAATAAAACTCGCATTATTTTCATTGTAAAACTTTCTCACTCTACATTTCTGATGAGAATATTTATGTATTTTATGATAACTTTAGAGTGTTGATACCAATGTTAATGTATCAAATGCTCATTTTTAAGAAATAAGTAACTTTAATCATGCTTGCGGTCAATATCTCAAACCCTTATATCATTATTGGCACTCGGAAACAGTTGATAAGAACTTAAAATAGAGTCTCAGTTTTTTAATAAAGTTTAGACCGTTGGTTTTCCTGTTTGAATGGTTTTACATTAGTCCTTTTTGGAGCCCTTTATAGCTTGCTGTTCAGTGTGAGCCAAGGCTCCTTGTTTAAGACCGCCATGGCTTTATAATGATTTACTTTTACATATTGTGACTTAGAAGATAAAGTTGTCTTATTGGCACTCAACCTATACCTTCTTACATCTATCTATCAAGCATCATTATATTGGCTGTAAGTGAATTTGTTTTTTGCAAATTGATTTCTAAATAAGGTATTATACTTATTCTGGCTGTTCTTATAATTCACGTAAATCTAGCTAAAGCGTGCCTGCACTAACTGCACTAACTGCAGCAACTTTTGAATTATACATTTACCTATCAGAAAATGTTCCTGGTGGACAATCTAATGGCACATAAGTTCCGTTTGCACAGTATTTTCCAGCTGGACAAATAAAGAATTCTGTCATGGCTTTATTTGGACAGTAGGCTCCAGGTGGACACTCGAAACATTCAGCGTAACCATGGTAAGGCATGAACGTAGCTATCTCACACTCCTCCTGGGCTGTAGAGCCATTTATAGCAAAGTGACCTGAAAAACGCATTATTATGGATTAATTTTATTCATGTCATATCAGTTTTTCGTGGATTTCATGGGTAAAGATGAACCACGAAATTAAATGTTCGACAAAATTTGAATGTTCTATAGGCTTGTATGTAGACTTCAGCAAAACCTTGAAAATAAATATCGACGAACAAATTGATATCCATGAAAATGAATGAATTCACAGTATTTCATTTAAGAATAAGAGCAAAGACTGGTCAGCTCTGAGTCAGAATTATGAGTCAAGGTAATGTGATATGTCTTCCTACCGACTGTTACCTTGTCAACTAGGATGTTAAAAATCAAGCTCAGTTTGTCGGTCTAGTACATAATAAAGCAGGGATAATATCCTATTTCATCAACTCATTCTTGTCCTGAATATGCGTTTTAATTTGCCACTGGACGGCAGCTATCCATTACTATTTTGTACATAAATCTGGCAGTTAGTTTTCTCATTTGAATTGTATTACATTTTTCATTTGTGGGCATTTTATAGCTTTCTATGTGGTATAAACTTTTCTCATTGTAGAAGGCCATACAATAACATATAGTTGCTAATCTTCTACAATCATTTAGTCTGTAGTGGAGAGATGTTTAATTGATAATCATACCACATCTTCTTATTTGCAGAATCCAAAAAGTGAATGTTTAAGGCAAATTTAACTGTTGTACACCAGTTTAATGCAAGTTGTTGTTTCATGTTTCATGTTTTTGATACATACATTTTAGTGTGGAGGATAAATTCTAACATTAACAATCGCTTGGCATTTCATATTGTGCAATATTGTTGCATTCTAGATACTATTTGCAAGTAAGATATTTTGATTTTGGTGCATTTTAAGTGATTGCAAAATGAACCCAGTCGCAAAATTTTCCCTAATTAACACTATTGTTGACTCATTATCCATTGGATATCAAATTTTGTGGTCTTTGTGGGAAGAGGTGGACCACTAAGTCATTTGATCAACCTATTACAAAATTTCTAAAGGCTTTGAATGCAAATTGTCAAAACCAAAAAATCAAAAATCCTTGAAAATGGAAGTTTTCTTTAATCCAAAAAAATTGATTACCATGAAAATAAATGACTCCACAGTATTACATAAACTTTTCCTAAATCTTACCTGGATCAGTCTCCCACTGGTATGGTACTTTAGCACTACCATTACAAAAATGTCCTCCCCAGCACTGTCCTGTAGGAGCACCTCCAGCCACGGAGGAACAATAATAGCCTTGATCACAGTCCGTACAATCATAATCATTCACAGCTCCAGAGGTATTACTGTAAGTTCCTAATGGACATGGGGCTGCTTCATAGGAACCTAAAATTATAATTATATGAACGTACAGTCAAACCAGGACTTAAATGCCACATTTGGGATCAGAGAGAAATTATATAAAAAGGGAGGTGACATTTTACTAGAGGTTCAAGACATACACATAATCATAACTACAGTGGGACAAAAAAGAAAGTGAAAAAAAAAAACATTTGGCTTCATAGAGGTTACTTTGATAAAGGTTACCTTATAGCCACTTTGACTGATATTTTCACACCCTATGAATGGATATTTAAAATATTCATGTGTATTTTCTAAATGGTTTCACATTACTTTTTCTTTGTTCATAAAAAAAACTATAAACAATGTAACAATACAACTGGCATTAAAATAAACAATTTTTCAAACTATTTTTGAACTTTTTGTACCTAGTACACAATATCCTCCTGCTGGACACAATGATCCAGTGACGCCATCTGTCGGTGATGAACTGGTTGCTCCTAGAATACAGATGTAACCAGGGTCACAGGGAGCTCTGGGCTGGAGGAGACCTGGTGCATCACAATACTGTCCAGGGTCACAGAGTGGGCAGCTCTCCAGGGAGGGGAGACCTGAAAACAGGAAAATACAAATTTTATACTGATGTTTCATAGTTTAGTTTAATCAGAATTTAAAATGAATGAATTGAATTGGGTTGGGTAATAAGCACAGCCTATGTAATCCCTCTCCATGATGTATCTTTTCATAGTTAAGTTTAATCAGAATTTAAAATGAATGAATTGAATTGGGTTGGGTAATAGGCAAAGCCTATGTAAGCCCTCTCCATGAAGTATCTTATAGCACTGAAATTTGAGGATAACCATTTTGGCTTACCAATTCCTGCACTTGGAAAATTTTCTATATGCATTTAGGTAGGTAATTGCAGTAATGTTTGATTAATTGATTTTGTTTAACTTCACTTTCATCACTCTTTGCTATTCCATGGCCTCCAATTTTCATTGTCTTTAGCAGGAGAATTGTCAATCCCTGTCTTATAAGATCTGAGGGAGTTACGAAGACCACTTGATCACAGTGGACCAACCCACATTGTTGTCAAGACCAAATAAACATGATACATACCTGATACATTTCCATATCTTCCAATAGGACAAGGTTCTGGTTTGGAGGAGTTGGCAACACAGTAATATCCACGATCACATAGTGTCTCAACACTGGAGGCTATTGGACAATAATATCCAGCACTACAGGGTTTACAGCTGGCTAGATCAGGGGTACCCTCAACATCAGTGTAGGTACCTTCTGGACACTGGGCCTGTAAAATAAAATAACTTATTTCTGACAGAAAAAAAATATAAATTCAGAATTTTTGAAAAATGCTGTAAAAAAGTACTGCTATAAAAAAATTCAAAAAAGCTTTTTTCATTTTTTTTTTATAATAAGTTTGCAATAATTGTTTGCAATGTTGAAAACATCACAAAATGTTTTGAACTAACATACTGTAAATTCAGAAATCATTTGGAGGTTTTTATTATTGTGAATAATGCGACAGGATGTGTATCTCAATAATAATAACTTGCATTCTGATAACTGAAACATAGATCTGTATGCAGTTTGTTTTTTTCAGAATTCGCTATAATTTCACTAGCATTTTTGTCAATTTTTTTAAAATCGCAATAATAAATGCACGCAATAATTTCTGAATTTACAGTAACTTAAATTTTTTGGGAAAGGAACCAAATAACTAAGTTTTACCTGTCTAGAACCATATGATCCAATCAGAGCTGGCACTGAGCCGTAGGTATTTGTTATATCAGTAGGGCAGTAGTATCCTTTCTCACATAGTCCTGTAGGCACTGACGATCCTTCCAAACAATAGTACCCAGCATCACAAGGAGCACAATCAGTTACGGCTGCTGCACCAACAGTCTTTCTGACCGTTCCTACTGGACAGTTAGCTTCTTCAACAGTAGCTGGAATAAAATATTATCATGAATGGGACAATTATAACAATTATTTAAATAACACATTGCAGAGAGAGTGATAGAGCAGATCTTTACCTTACGAAAACATTGTCAGCTGAGGCGAGGCAATACAAATAGCATTGTCTTTGCTCTTAAATTAATTCAATTCACTGTTTTTGCCATTTTTTATTTTTTATGAGTATGCAAAATAAGTAGTGTTGTCAACGGTTAACCGGTTAATCGGTCGAACGACTGAATATCAAATACCAAAAATGCTAACCGGTTAACCGGACTTTTTTCAATTTTGATAGATTTGATATAAATCAGTATTGAAATCATAAAAATTGTTGTCGTGGTTATTAATTTGACAGATCAATTGTCAAGTAAATTGATTGCTATTGTTCATCCTAAAAAAGTTAAATTGATTAGACTTCGGGGCAGGATCTTAAAGAAACATAATTAGTATACATGTTTTTTTAACAGTAACTTTAAATCAGTAATGAGATTGAATTTTACTAATAACTTCATTATTTCGTTTTTGATCTAATATTGTGTAAACCTACATCTAAATGTGCAAAGGTTAGTCTTACTTTTAATTAAAAAAATTGTGAAATGCAAACCATTGTTTTATTTACTCAATGTATACATGTTAGTTCAAGTAACATGCTTAAAGAAAAAAGCAAACACAGTAAAGAAACAGGTCCTACGATGACCTATAGTTGTTAATTTCTGTGTCATTTTGGTCTCTAGTGGAGAATTGTCAAATATTTGTAATTTTTAATCTGTGGAATTTTGACTATCTATCAAGATTTGAGACTTATTGCTATATACCTTCTAAACAGTATTTTCCAATAGTACATGGAGTGGCATCACTGAGGGTGGTTAGACCTGCCACACAATAAAATCCTGCAGTACATCTCTTATCAGTCAACATGGCTTCCTCTGATGTGGTGGCATTGTCACAATAGTGTCTGAAATATCACAACAATAAAATCAATAATTGAATTTAAATTATTTTTTCATTAAATTTCTTTATTTGTATTTTACGTCCAGTTTTTCTAATTTTCTAACGTAACAAAGAGGGGCATGAAGGGGAGTATCTGCGTGGAAGAACGCAAATAAAATTGCCATTTCACAATGAACGAACAGTTAAAAATTTCTTGCACATTGATCTTTTTAAGTCTGCACGTGAAACAAAAATGGCAAAACATGTTGCACGAAAACAACCCTTTATCACCCTCAACAAAGGCATTCACAATCTATCAATTGAATCTAAAAAGTGATAATCATTATAGATTATTGTTGGTCATCTAAACTAGATAGATTTTTTGCTTGAGCGGGCATTGGGAAAGTGAGAAAAGCAATCCAGTTGAGATGCACAATAAAAATGTGTTTATTGCTATTTTGCGTATGACATAATTGAAATCTACATTCCCAACAGTACATGTGCGCCCTTAGTTTCTGGTTATAATTTTGCATTTCACTCAACTGTGTAAAGAAAGGAAATTAATAATAATACTTTTAACTGTGTGCTTACATAATAATAAACTTACCCGATTTCACAAACTTGACATATAGATTGGCCTGGTTCAGAATACCATCCAACTGAACAGTCTGTAGGTGTGGTCGTTCCTGTACCCTGGGGACAGTTGAATCCCCCAGGACAATCGAAACAGTCAAACTGTCTTTTAGCTGGAGTGCCTGAAAGTAAAGTAAGCACAACATGATATTCAAATCAATGTTGATTCAAAAAAGTTTATTTTTTTAAGCTGTTTATTTGGTTTAAAACTTTGTTTTAACAGGTGTGCTTGAAAGAAATTAAGCATTGCATAAATATTCAAATAATGAATGTATAAAACATTTATTAGTAAGCTTACTTAAAATCATTATAGAGAATAGGCATGTTACATTTATTTATACACTAATGTAATGTGGCATTATTGCTTACTTTTAAGATCAGACAAAGCTACAACATGAAAAGTGAATATGTCAATTACTATCCTCAATGATCTGGAATGTCTTATCATTGCCTGAAAAAGTTTTGAACATTATAACAGAGACCTATGGATTGAGAATGGATGGATTGGTCAAGACCTCTCTACAGTTAGGGTGATTTGTAACATTTGAGAAACTCAAGTCATTTTTGTCTTTTTTCGGATTTCAAATGTGTCTATGCTGTGACAGATTCTGCTAGATCTGATAAAAATCCTAACAACTTTGGTTTTCTAACTGGATAATTGGTTATAAATATCAAACCTCTCACTGAGATGTACCACTCACAGTAATATTAGTTTCAAACTCTGAACAATGTATATATTTTAGATTGATAATCATAAACACTGTGACTGTATAAACAATAGCAATAATAAAACATTTCATTTTCCAAGGATTAATGTGTTGTTACAACACAAGTTGAATATTAAGCAATATTTGATGAGTTTTTCTACTAACATTAATCTCATTTTTATTTTATTGTTATTTTGTCTTTTATTTCAATTTGAACATACTGTAAATTTCAGAAATTGTTGTGCTAAAACAAATAATGCAACTAGAATAGGAACTCACATATATCTGTATGCCAATTTTCTTAAAATTGCTATAATTTATCTCCAATATTTGACCATTTTACAAAAATTGCAATTATAAATGCAAGCAATAACTTCTGAATTTACAGAACAAGATAAACATAAAAAAGACATTGTAATGATTCATTTAGTATTAACCATACCTAAGACATTTCCAGATCCATCATCTCCATAAGGCATGTAGGTTCCTGCCTCACATTCTGTTGGTGAGTATACAGCAAACTCACAGTAACGTCCTGAAATACACATATAATATCATTAATGTGGAATCATTTTTAATACGATGTAAAATATTCATGCACAGGTTAATTAGATCTATTTATATCTAATGAGGTAAAATTTGATGGATTTTATCCAATTAGAAAGGAGAATGGAAGCTAGGCTTATTTCAAAGAGACAGCAACCTGACCAAAAAGAAGAAAACAGCCAAAGGCCATCAATGGGGCTTCAACACAGTGAAAAAATCCAGCACCTGGAGGCTAGTTTCAACTAGTCCCTAAACATAAGTGTATACTAGCTTAGCAAAATGGATTATTTTTTCTCCCTTTTAAAATATTTGTGTTGAGGGCAGTTTATTTAAACAAAGTAATTCCTGTGAACACTCATTCTTTTTGAGGATGTGTTGGTAACCTATCTGGGTCCATTACTTACACCATATTAATCAGAAATTAAAGTGCTGTGAATACTGTACATCTGACTTACCTAGTGTACAGTTTTTACACTGTGACTCCGCATACAATCCTAGTCCATCGTTATAGGTACCGTTAGGACAACCAAACTCTGTAGCAATTCTAGTACCCTCTGGACAGTAGAATCCTGTCGGACATATTCCAGATACTTTAGAATCTCCTCCTATAAATAGAATATATATCTGACATGTAATTACTATTTGAAAGATATCATAGTAGCCTTTCATAGATATATATATCTACTATAAACCAACTTATTTTTGTGTTTAGCCTTTTCTATCCAAATTAACTACAACTGAATTTTACAATTTTCAAATCTACCTGTATTTAGACCAAGAAAGATCCAGGATTTCATTTTTTTTGTGCTGATTTATATTCCTGTAAGTTGAATTATATCTGACTTATTAATATGAATTAAAAGATATTATTATAGCCTTAAATAGATATGTATAATAAACATATGCAAATTGATCAAATGATACACAAACATATACAATTTGTTGCAAGAATAAGATACAAAATGTGGTACAAATTATATTTAAAATTGAGAATGGAAATGGGGAATGTGTCAAAGAGACAACAACCCGACTACAGAAAAAACAACAGCAGAAGGTCACCAACAGGTCTTCAATGCAGCGAGAAACTCCCACACCCGGAGGCGTTCTTCAGCTGGCCCCTATATTTAGTACAGTTTTGTATAAGATATTAGTATTTTGACATGGCTTCATTCATCATTCAATACAATTTTAAAAGTACTTACCATTACAATAATAGCCCTGAGTACATGGTGTACACTGTGAAGCATCATACAAGTCTGAAGCTGTAGAAAATGTTCCTGAGGGACAAGGGTAAGTACTGTCCGATGGTGTTTGTAGTGGACAATAGAATCCAGGCTGACATGGCTGTGGTGGATTATCCGGCCATCCTGCAAAATAAAATAGGATTTTCAAATTGTCATTTTAGATCTTTAAAGGCATTCTGGGTACTGTGGATTCATTTATTTTCGTGGATATCAATATTCATGGATTGCTGAAAAATCCCATATTCATAGATATTTGATTTTGTGGTACATGTATTGCCAATCTTTGTATACAAAGCCTATCAAAAATGATATTCGTTGAATATTTGAATTCGTGGTTCACCTGTACTCACAAAACCCACAGAAATTGGTATCCAACGAATAATAATGAATCCTCAGTAATATTTCAAAAGTAAAAAACAAACATTGTGATTGGCTAACAACATTCCAGAACATAAGCAGTTTAACTAATGAGTTATTGCTGTATTCAAAATTCATAATTACAAAATCGTAAGCATTTTCAGGAATATTTTTTAATGCATCATACAAACATCCTAATTCAAAGTTCTATGAATATGGTGATGCTAATTTCATTTTGCTTACAATTTGAATGTACTGAAGGTAAATATCACCTGATTTAGTGGGCAAAACATTTTTCTCTATTGGTCATGTATGGTCAGATCATATGTTTTCATGAATTCGTACTATGCATTCTTTTACAATGAAATTTGTGACGTCACCATTCATTCTGGTGATGTCACAATACATTCTTAATTATACGAAAAACCCATTAGATGAGGATAAACAATCTGCTTGGTAAAGGGCTTTTCCATAAATTTGTAAATTATTTTTAAGTACATGTGACCTCACCTGAAGCCCAATCACAATACATTCCCAGTGGGCAAGTGCTGCATTCGTCTGCAGATGTCAAGTTTGTACTGTTTGTATAAGATCCAGGTGGACAGGGGAACTGGTCGTCCACTATAGTTCCAGCTGGACAAAAATATCCTGTTTGAAGACAAAATATCATTAGTAAACAAGGTAAACATGACAAATTCTATGCAACTTGGCCATGACAAATTTATTAAGTTTTCACAGGTTCAAATCAACAAACATGACAAATGATGGAGACATTTATCTTATTATCCTTGTATATAAATTAAGTTGCCAAAAAATCTCAACTTGTAACATCAAAGCTAAATAGTCAAATTTTCTGTTCCCAAGTTGGAACATTGTTTTTTTATAATTATTATTCTTCTTTTTTTCAGTCAATTCTTACCATGCTTGCATGGCATTGTTGAAGCCGTCTGGTTGATTTCAGGACAGGCAAAGCCTTTTTCACATGCTTTACAGTTGAGAGGGTGACCAGTATGTTCTGTTGGATTGTAGGTTCCTGGCTCACATGGGATTGGTGAAGTCCTAGGTTCTGACTGGGTTCCTGCTGGACAGTAAAATCCAGCTGGACATGCAGTACATTCACTGGCATCTGAAACAAAATAATTTTTACATTGCAGAAAAACAAGTTCTTAATTTCTATTAAGCCTTTATCACTGTGTAACTAAAAAATATTGTTTACTCTTTAATTTAGAGGTTTGCTTTTAACACTATTTGCATTTTTATCGTTCATTTGATACCCTGTGTTGTTGCATTGTGGTATTCTGCACCATTTTCTTTCATCTAATAAGTGTTTTATGAGATGGTATATGGAGTTTGCATATAAAAGAACAAATCCATGTGATACAAATTATAAATGTAATTATGTCTCATAAATACAAATATGTTTGTCTTTACCTATGAATAGTTTTTTGTAGTTTTATTGGTGTGTAACGACATTAAAAAATGTGTACATAGTCTAAAGTCCATTGGAAGTATGCTGGGTGTTATGGGCATGTCCATAAATTCTGAGTGTTATTGTGTCATAAAACCTGCTGACCAATCAGAAAGCCCGATTCATATGAAGTTTGAATCAAATCTAATATAAGAAATCAACATGGTCTTTTTGGGCATGTGTACAGATGCTTAAATGACTTACTTTTATAACCAATATCAGGTCCATAAGTTCCTATAGGACAGGCATTCTGGAATCCTGATGCTTGATTTCCTACACAGAAGAATCCAGCTGGACATTCTATACCGTCTGTAGTGGATCCTTGTTGACAGTACTTAGCTTCAGGACAGGGTTTACACAGGGAAACACTGGTGGCATTCATCTCATCAAGGTAGGTACCACCTGTAAGTAGGGATGTTATAGTATTATTGTATTGGTAATTTCTATACATAAATTCATAAATTTTTGCAATGTTTTTATAATTGCAATAATTGAGATCGGATAGTCAATACCAAATAGAAATTTTAAAAGAGCAATTTTGTTCACAATTTAAAACAAAACAATCAAATTTATAATGGCTATAAGGTATGAAGAAGCAAAAAGCAATATCAAAATAAGTTCAAATGCCCCTATAACGTTTTTTTTGGTACTGTAAGAGTCATCTTGCACACAAAACCCCCGTGGCCATTTTGAAATGATGGCAGGTATAGACGGGTTTTACAAAAAGCAAATCATATCTTAATAGCATTATTTGGATGTGCCAATCCTCGAAATTGCAATATTTAATCTAACATTGAAAAAATTGTGTGTATCAATGAAATCTGCAGATTAATATTTTATTTCTACTTCATATCTTTTCAATATCTATACACTTTTTGAATGTTCAAAGCATAGTATAAGGTTATAATTTAGACAAAATATCCTCAACCATCCCAGTTCTCATCCAGAAAAAGAACCACAAAAAAACCAAACAAACCAAGAGCAAAAAGTTGTCCAAGTTCAGAGGTAGTTAAAGTCAAAAGAAACAAGTGACCGGTGAAAAATAATGTTCTTCCAATTTTTGAACCAATGCATACAAACATAATAAACTTAGTCTTCTGTGCACGAATTTATTATTTTTTTCGTGTAAATTTCGTATTATCGTCAATTTTTTTTTCAATCAGTCAGTGGTGTTGTGAAAATATGGCAGGTAATTAAAGTTCATGTTTTGAAGCCGAAGTTTGACATTGTCAATTGTTTGTCGACTATCGACAAAAATCAACAAAAAGGCATGGAAATTGAGCATATGTTTAACATGTAAATTCAGATAAATGTTTATTTTAAGGACATCCATGCGTATTGTGATCACCAGATTTTTACGAGATGGGTCACACTGAGGTCACTTTGCATACTGAAATTATGTCGGGGGAAGCAATTAAAATAAAGTAAACTTCTTCTAAATATGAATAAATTAAAGAATTTTCTTCAGAAAAAAGTATATGTAAATAAGTTTTATAAAGAAAACTATCCATTGAGTTATAAAACAAGAGGCTCTCAAGAGCCTGAATCGCTCACCATAATTCTTTTGGTTAAATCTCTCATCAATGATTATTTTGGCTTTTCAATTTGTTTAAATGTTCTTTGGATCGTCCTATTTTCTTCAAAAGCCAAAAAAAAAAATCATTTTCTCCTATGTTCTATTTTAGCCATAGGAGCTATGTTTCTTGACATACAAGGAAATAAAATATAAAATTTATACTAGATACTCTGAAACTCATTTAGCCTAAGTTTGGCTGAAATTGATACAGCAGTTTCAAAGGAGAAGATTTTTTAAAGTAAGTCAACATGATGAACAAATTGTGAAAAAAGTCTTTAAAGGGCAATAACTCCTTAAGGGGTCAATTGACAATTTTGGTCAAATTGACTCATTTGTAGATCTATCTTTGCTGAACATTATTGTTGTTTACAGTTTATCTCTATCTATAATAATATTCAAGATAATAAACAAAAACAGCAAAATTTCCTTAAAATTATCAATTCAGGGGCAGCAACCCAACAACCGGTTGTCTGATTCATCTGAAAATTTCAGGGCAGATAGATGTTGACCTGATAAACAATATTACCCGTTGTCAGATTTGCTCTAAATGCTTTGGTTTTTGAGTTATAAGCCAAAAACTGCATTTGACCCCTATGTTCTATTTCTAGCAATGGCGACCATGTTTGTTGATAGATCAAAACTTCGGATACACTTTACAAACTAAATACCATAAGGAACATTCAGTTAAAGTTTGGAAGTATTTGGCCCAGTAGTTTCAGAGGAGAAGATTTTTGTAAAAGATTACTAAGATTTACGAAAAATGGTTAAAAATTGACTATAAAGGGCAATAACTCCTAAAGGGGTCAACTGACCATTTCCGTCATGTTGACTTATTTGTAAATCTTACTTTGCTGAACATTATTGCTGTTTACAGTTTATCTCTATCTATAATACTATTCAAGATAATAACCAAAAACAACAAAATTTCCTTAAAATTACCAATTCAGGGGCAGCAACCCAACAACGGGTTGTCTGATTCATCTGAAAATTTCAGGGCAGATAGATCTTGACCTGATAAGCCAAAAACTGCATTTGACCCCTATATTCTATTTTTAGCAATGGCGACCATGTTTGTTGATAGATCAAAACTTCGGATACAATTTATAAACTAGATACCCTAAGGAACATTCAGTTAAAGTTTGGAAGTATTTGGCCCAGTAGTTTCAGAGGAGAAGATTCTTGAAATAGTTTACGACGACAGACGACGACGGACGACGACAGACGACGGACGACGGACCACGACGGACGCCAAGTGATGGCATAAGCTCACTTGGCCCTTCGGGCCAGGTGAGCTAAAAACATATGCATTATTTTTTTTTTGATTTGAGGTTTCTTATGACTTTAATACAACTGAGACCTGGGTTATAGTTATTTCCTTGTTTCTACTTACCGTATAGCGGGTTATTTTCGCGGGGTGTAAATTTTCGCGGATAGAACAAAATCGCCAAAATAAATTCCGCCAATTTAAAAATGTACATGCAGAGGTAATGTTAAAAATGTTGAATTCGCCAAATAATAACCGCCAAAATTTTTCGTATACCTTATTCAATGAAAACCGCGAAATTTTACACCCGCGAAAAAAACCCGCTATACGGTACCTCCCTTGAATGTTACCTGGACATGGGTACTGTACACTGAGTGTGGTCCCAGATAAGCAGTAGTGACCTTCAGGGCAGGGATAGTTATTGTAGTCCACTTCTCCAGGTCCTTGGCAGTAATATCCTAAAATACACATAAATTCAATATGAAATATAACAAAAATACAGAGTATATTAATATATAGATGATTTAAATGAAAATTATTCTAAAATCTTTATTTAGAACAAGCCATGAATAAAACTCAAGCATTCAACCACATAACCCAAATAGCTGATGTTAATTATAGATAAAGTTGAACTCATTGTTAAACATAGCCATAGCTGCTACTATCAAGACATACATTTTGATTAATGATCAATGTTTATGAGATAGAGACCAAAATCTAATACTAAAGACATCAAATTGTTTTAGTTTTCTTCTACTGTGGATTCATTAATATTCGTTGGAATTAAATTTCGTGGATTTCGTGGGTCAAGGTAAACCACTAAATTAAATGTTTAGCGAATGACAAATTTTCTATAGGCTTGAATGGAGACTACGGCAAAACCACAAAATCAAATATCAACGAAAATGTAAGTTTTCTTCAATCCTTGAAAATTGGTACCCACAAAAATAAATGAATCCACAGTATGTATTTGTGTTTTTTGGTTACTTTTTCTTTGAAATTAATATCCAAACCTGCATTTAGTAATTATGTATCTATTTTCAATGTCACTTATGTGCTTATAATCTCTTAACAATAAATTTGAGTACTGAAAATTAAGAAACTATTACAATGTTATTATTATTGCGAAAAATGCAACAGGGTTATAATTGCAATAATTCAACCTCGCATTTTGATTATTTTTTTTATGAATTACACACGATTTTTCTCAATATTGCAAAAATTCAAATTGCTCTTTAGTCTAAAATGACAAAATCAAAATAATAAATGCACAAATTAATGTAAACGGGTTGGAAAATAACAGACAAGAAAATTACTTGGTTGGACATAGGTCAAAACAATTAAACAGGGCCGCATTCAATATCGTAGTTGCTACATAGATTTTTACTATTGAACATGTAGCTATAGACTAGCTGCTACATAAATATTGATAGCAGCTATGTAGCTGCTACAATATTGATATCAACCCAGGTATTAAAAGGTTCATGCTTACCTGGTGGACAAGCTACACAGGTATTAAAAGGTTCATGCTTACCTGGTGGACAAGCTACACAAGCACTTGCATCTGTAGATCCATTGTATTGATTATAAAGTCCAGGTTCACAGCGGTAAAAGTTCTTCCCGTCACACCACCCTCCTGCTGGACACAGGCCATCAGCTGGTGATGGACTGGTTGATCCCATAGCACACTGGAATCCTTCATTACAATTAGAACATGCAGTGGCTCCACCATTTGAATAGGTTCCGGGAGGACATTCTGATCTTCTTGAATCTAAAATTAAAGATTTACTTAAATAATTTTCTTTCTGCATTTAAACCATAATTTTCAAACCTTACAATATTTTTTTAATTTACATATATTGATAAAGGATATGGATTAATGTAGATGATGTTGTTATTTTCTTAAGGGGGAACTAAATTATAGTCAATTCATTATTATTTGTTGGGTACTAATTTTTGTTCATACAAATTACAGTGTTCAATAAAATACATTTTTCATTTAACTTTGTTCTAAAAAATTGTCAAAATCAAGATTTCAAGTTTATTTTAATTTATCATTTCTTTTTCAATCTTAATAAAATTTATACCACAGCACATATCATATATTGAAGATTTTGATGTTTACTTGATATCTAAGCTTGATAAATCATAATTCATGTCCAACTCCTTGAATAGAATAACAAATAAATTTTGTTTCACTCTACTTCTGAAGGAGGAGTAATACTATTGTAATTAATTACTATATAAGATATGTAATTGACCACTGGTCTAACAACCACTTACATTCCGGTTCAGGACAATAATATCCTGATTCACATCCAGTACAATTTGTTGATCCAGCAGCACTGTAGAATCCTGGTTGGCAGATTGTCTGGCCCTGTGTTGTGTGTTGACATTCATAACCTTCATCACAAAGAGTACATTCCTTCTGGTTGCCAAGGGAATAGTAACCAGGTTCACAGTTTTTACTGTAAAAAAAAATATTCATAAAGTTAATCAACCCCAACTATTTACAAGTGTTAAATGTTCAAACTTTTTGGTGTAATTCAAAATTTGAAGGGTATAAAATAAAACGAAGTATTTTGTTTTTTTGGAAGTAAAATGATATTGCATCTTCACTTTTGAAATTGATGTTCTTTTCCTGTGAGAGACTGGTGTGCATTTCTGATTTCTTTTATTATACAGCAGTAATTTAAAACATTGAGTTTGATTGGCTAATAACTGAGATCACATGAATAACCTATATTTCCCCTTTTGCTTGTATACTGACAATACAAACAGTTTGACTGGAAAGAATCTGATATCACATGGCTACTTCATTTTTTAACTTTGAATTTCAGCCATTTGATTGGCTATTTACTTAGGTCACATGTCTACTTAATTTTTGTACTTTGAATTTCAGCTGTTTGATTGCCTACCGACTTAGGTCACCTAACTACTTACATTGTAGAGTTTGTGTCTACATCTGGGCATTCTTGCCCTATTGGACATTGTGTACAGACTGTCTGATTGTCTAATGAATAAGTTCATTGGTCACATGTTACTTTAAGACTATTTGATTGGCTAACTAAGGTTACATAACTACTTACATTGTAGAGTTTGTGTCTACATCTGGGCATTCTTGCCCTATTGGACATTGTGTACAGACTGTCTGATTGTCTAATGAATAAGTTCCTGGGTCACATACGACTTCAACATCTTGACTTGTTGTTGGGCATGCCCTGAAAAAAAAATTGGAACAGTTGAGATTTGATAGTTTATCAGTGACTTCTGCATTAGCTTGATATTATAAATTATCAGATAATTTAATTGAATAAATTCATTGTTAATCATAAATCAATAATTTTTCATTGTTATTTGCTTCACATCTATTCGTGAATACTATAAAATTTTTGACTTCATTTTTCATTGTTAATGTCAAATGGCAAAAAAATGGCAAAACTAATTAGTACAGTTTAAAGAAATGCGGGATACAAGTAATGTGATATAATATTGTTAGTTTGAAATGCAATATAATCAAGTTCTAGTTTTCAATAATTAGAACTTTTATAAAGGAGTAGGTACGGTAAGAGCCAATTTTGGCCTCAAATTTTAGGTTCATCTAACGAAAGATTTTGTACACTTTTTAAACACTGAAGTGTCTATTTCAATTGATTTGATTAGTTTTTGTGGAAGATTTTAACTGATTGAGTCATTAAAAACGCTCCGATTCAAGCTTAAATAAGAAAAATTTATCAAATATGCCAAAAAACGTCACTTTTCAGATGGTTTTTGTCAAAAATGAAAGTGGCCGCATCCGTGTTCATCCTCAACCTTTATATATGTTATGTATTATCATTAAATACAACTTACATTTCAATATTATGAATGAACACGAATGCGGCCACTTTCATTTAAGACGGAAACCGTCTAAAATTTAACTAAAATGCAAAAACTGTAAAGATTTCAGTACTTTAGCATGACTTAATGATGCCAGTTCCCGATATATGTACATTGTATTATCAAAAACAGCTTATATGTATGTAGCAGAAGCATTCTACTTTTTAATAAACAACTAAAATATTACAATTTCACAAATTTGTAAAACTGCTTTATTTTGGGGCCAAATAGGGGTCTTACTGAACCTACTCCTTTCTAAATTAACAGTTCATTATTTCTATCAGTTTATTCTACAAAATAATATTTCTTTGCATCAGATTATAGTTTTTCATGATCGGTTATAAACATGAAAATAGATCTAATGCAATATAAAAGAGCAACAAATATAAAGATGTTTGAAATAGATTTGAAAGATATTTTGGTCAGGTGATCAAGTTTCCTATACAATAACATTAACAACTTCTATTTAAAAAAGCATACTTTCCAGCTGGACATGGGGTACAGGATGTTGACTTGGCAATCGAATATGTTCCTGCTGGACATTCATCAGTTTGTGTTGTTGTAGTGGACGGACAAGCATGACCGGCAGGACAATCGGTACAGACAGTCTGTCCAGCGGTAGAGTAGGTTCCTGCTATACAATCTTGGATTCCGGTACCATCTTTGTTTGGACATATTTTTCCAGCCTCACACACTGTACAGACGGTTGAATTGATTAAGGAATAATGACCGTCTGCACAGGGTATCTCTACACTTGACCTGCAAAAATAATAATAAATTACGGATTGATTTTTGTCTTAGTTCACTTATTTGACAAAATTAATGAAAAAATTAAAAGATTTTTTTCTTTGATCACATTCTCAACATCACACAAATACAAGATACTGTTTTTGCTGCCAATTATGAATTATATCTGTTATAAAATTAGTTGTTTCAATCTGTTTCAGGTAAATGTTTAATATTCATTGGAGAAACTTTACTTTTTCAAACGCATAACTGAACCAAGGTTTACCCCCTTAAATAACATTGAGATACTTACGAAACACTAAAACAGTAAGATCCAGCTGTACATGGAGTACAAGCCATATCTCCAGCAACAGAGTGCCACCCGGCAGCACATTGTTTATTTTGGGAGGCATCAGTATTATCTGGACATTCATAACCAGCTGGACATTGGACACATTCTGTGGCTCCTGCACTACTAAGATATCCTGTACAAAAAAAAAAAATTTGTAAAATTTTTACAAAATCTTTACTCAGTGGATGATACAATACACCTTATCACTATTTGTCAGCCATTATTGGTCATCACAAAATTTCCTATTACATTTTGACTTCACAAAAGAAAATATCTTAGCTACAATGGAAAAGTGATTGTAGCATGACGTCAATAGTTTGAGAGGCACAAATTCTTGGGTTAAGCAGGGCAGATTTTCAAATAGTGATAAGGTCTATGAACACTGTTGTAAATTGTATATATTGTACATGATCAACTTATAATATTGAGGATAATCAATAGCCTATGAAAAGGTAAAACCAAATATAGAAGAAAATGTCTTCACAATTAGGTTAAGACAGATATTGTCAAATGCTACTCATTAAAACATCAGAAAATACAGAAATACCGAAAACAGTTTCCAAGTTATGCACTCCAAAACTTGAACCAATTCTTTGGTCAATCAACTTACCTGCACTACAAGCTATTGGACTAGCGGTTGTTACTGGACAATAAAAGCTCCTGGACAGGTCGAACAATTGGAGGCAGACCCGGCTAGATTGTACTCTCCTGGATCACAAGGGTTTGATCAACTTACCTGCACTGCAAGCTATTGGACTAGAGGTTGTTACTGGACAATAAGAACCTCCTTGACAGGTCGTACAATTAGAGGCAGACCCGGCTAGATTGTACTCTCCTGAATCACAAGGGTTTGATCAACTTACCTGCACTACAAGCTATTGGACTAGCGGTTGTTACTGGACAGGTCGTACAATTGGAGGCAGACCCGGCTAAATTGTACTCTCCTGGATCACAAGGGTTTGATCAACTTACCTGCACTGCAAGCTATTGGACTAGAGGTTGTTACTGGACAATAAGAACCTCCGTGAAAGGTCGTACAATTAGAGGCAGACCCGGCTAGATTGTACTCTCCTGGATCACAAGGGTTTGATCAACTTACCTGAACTACAAGCTATTGGACTAGCGGTTGTTACTGGACAGGTCGTACAATTGGAAGCAGATCTGGCTAGATTGTACTTCCTGGATCACAAGGGTTTGATCAACTTACCTGCACAGTGATTTTGCTAGCGCTCGTCACTTTCGTATTTCACGAAAAGGTTTTCGAAATGACGAAAATATTTCATATCAATTTCGTCACTTAAATTTGGAAAGTGTAAAAATATTTACACATCAAATAACTTGAATTCTACCTGTCTTTATGTTTCTGACAAGTTTATGACCCTCAGGTAATTAGCGTTTACCAAAGGTGTTAAAAGTTGTGATGACAAGTAATCTGCCTATCGCCAATCAGATGGGTCACTAATCCCTTAATTATTATTATAAAACCTGATAAATGACCATCATTATAATCTATTTCAGTTAACTCAGTCAGTCAGCATTTTCATTTTAATCATTTCTCACAATTTTGTCGTATTTTCGTCATTTGAACAAAATTTCCAGGACATAATTTTTTCAACTTTATTTTAATTTCTATATTTCCCTTACGATCATAATTTGTAGTTTGCTTGTCGTTGTTTCGTCATTTTAACGTATTTCGTCATACTTTATATAAATATACATCAAAAACTTCCAACAACTTCGATTAATAAGAAAAAACTTTATTCAAAACGTAAATATTTTCACTTGCAAACAGGTGCTTCCTGTTCTATGTATTGTGCATGCGTAAAAGTTCGTTAGATGAATCCGTGTTTTTTTCCGAAATTATAATTCAATTGTCACTTCCCGTTTTCATTTCATTTCGGTTTAAAAATCGAAAGTAAACGTGATCTACAGTCTACAGTCATTAGAATCGTCTCATTAAGTATGGATGCCGATCCTTCTATCCAATATTAAAGAAATTGATTCCAAATAGATATTTAAACGTATTTTCAAGGATATAAATGATTGTGAAGTGAAAAAGTCGTTACAAGTTCATTTGTGCCGTGGTTTAAAAAACAGAGGCACCCAACTTTTGTTGATCAGGGGCCTGAAAATAACTGAAGTGAAGTTGTGAACCATATTACCAGATCCATGTTCTTATCTTCATATCTAAGCATCACATCAGTCAATTCATTCAATATTGCCAATAACTGCCTACATTTAATAGCAATCCTAAAGTCTTCAAATCTCCTAGACTTGTCCTTGAATAGTCCAAATAATTATGACGTCTGGCAAGGCTATTTTTTTTTCTGGGATGCTTCCTACGGCATCCCAGAAAAAAATTAAAATAGCCTTGCCAGACGTCATAATTATTTGGACTAGTCCTTGAAGGACTTGGACATATATGTATAGCTAGTTTGATAAACATCCTAGACCCCTTGCTATTATAAAAAAAAGGCTGATTTTTATCACTCGCAAAAGTGACTAAAGCCCTGAAAATCCTAGCTGAAACCCTGCCTGCACTGCAAGCTATTGGACTAGCGGTTGTTACTGGACAATAAGAACCTCCGGGACAGCTCGTACAATTAGAGGCAGACCCGGCTAGATTGTACTCTCCTGGATCACAAGGGTTTGATCAACTTACCTGCACTACAAGCTATTGGACTAGCGGTTGTTACTGGACAATATGAACCTCCTGGACAGGTCGTACAATTGGAGGCAGACCCGGCTAGATTGTACTCTCCTGGATCACAAGGGTTTGATCAACTTACCTGCACTGCAAGCTATTGGACTAGCCGTTGTTACTGGACAATATGAACCTCCTGGACAGGTCGTACAATTGGAGGCAGACCCGGCTAGATTGTACTCTCCTGGATCACAAGGGTTTGGTGTTGTTGATTTGTCAAGTACTTCATATCCTGTAAAAAAAAATACAATTGTTAAGAATTTGTTTTTTGGTTAAGACAAACAAAATAAATGTATCCTCCCTTTTTGCATAGGGTCTCATCTTTTTTTTTCATCTTTTAATTTGATGAAATTCTAAATTTCATGTGTTTCGTTTTCTAAAATTCAAACTTCGAGCATACTTGATAAGTAATTCGAGCAAGTGTCAAACATGCAATTATAGATAATTAATATGTTCAAATAAAAAACTAATATCATACTGTTTATTGTAAGGCCTTAATTAAAATATTGTTTGTTTCCCCAATCCATGCAATCCCGACCCTGCCAAGCCAGGTGTTGGTAAGTAGGTAGGGAAATAATTTTATTTTTCCAAAAAGCTTGAATATTATCAGACGATTCGGCAAGCCTGATTGAATAAAATAATAGTGGAAAGGGATTAATATAAGTTGCAAAACTTGTTTCCCAATCCACTCTAAATAAATATGTTTAAACTAAACTAAATAATATTTTTTTTAGTTTTGACAATAAAATTTTATGAGTAGCACCAATTTTGAAGGGTCGGTCGGGATTGGGGAAACAAACAATTTTATTTTAGACCTTAATCCTGACAAATAAGCTGGATTTTGAGTAGATGAAAACAAATTATAAATCCTTGAACAGTGAAATTGGGAAAGTAATATATTTTAAACATGTAACAGTACATTGTGTGAGGTGCACATTTATTTAGAGGAACAATATAAGGGGAGCAATATTGTTAATTTTTACATATTATAACGTAATTATTAACGTTTTAAAATATCTATCTACCTCCTGTAAAACTCATTATTTTCATGTACTGTAAATTCAGAAATTAATGGAGGTTTTTATTATTGCGAACAATGCGACTGAGTTGTAAACGCAATAATTTAAACTCGCATTTTGAAATATTTAATATGAATTTAACAGGATTTTTCTGAAAATCGTAAAGATTAAATTGCATTTGAGTCTAAAATGACAATATCGCAATAATAAATGCACGCAATAATTTCTGAATTTACAGTATATAAATCTGTGTATTCTAATTTTATGTAATAAAAAAAAGAAATTAAAACCTTTGGATTGTCTCCAAATTTTACTGATTACAATAAAATTCCATACTTATTTCATGTATAAATCTTAACATTTAGGGTAAAAGCCAAGAAATCAAGTGATTCTGGAATTTCAAGAATGTAACAAAAAATTTAAGGGTGGAAGTGTACAAACTTATATAGCTTGTCCAAAAGTATTTATAAATGTCATAATCTCTGATCAACCTACCAGCATCAGCTGCTGTACAACTGGTTTGTAATCCAAGTGAGTATGTCCCAGCGGCACAATCTGTAGACTGAGTTTTATCAGAACATTCCTTCCCGGGTTCACATGCAGTACACGTTGATTGACCAGCGGGGGCATAAAATCCATTGGGGCAATCTGTTTCAGCAGCCGCTCCATCTGGGCAATACTTCCCAGCAGAACAAGTGGAACAGGTCATTGCTGTAAACAGAACAACAAATATATTACATATTTTAAGATTTACATTTTTGCAAAGTAAGTATTTTGTTTTAAATATGTACAACTTTCCAGTATGTTTTTTTCTAACCAGGCCAAATTAGGTGGTGTATCATCTTACAACATCTATCCTAATTATTTTTTCAAATAATTTGGCTCAAGCTGGTGCTAGGGACTGCCTTTAACTTGCAGTGAGGTAACATTTTTTTTTTTTTTTTTGCTCAGTGTTGAAGCCCTCACTGTGACTTTGAGGTGAAGAAAAGCAATAAAAGCGCTGTTTCTTTGCTTTTCGTGTGTTTTTCTTATTCTGCATTTAAAGGATTTTATGCCATGGATGGACTACATATCCTTCGTTTTTCTATTAACATGTCATGTTGCAAGCTTTGACATGTAAACTATGCAAATTTTGCAAAGTCACTAGATCATGACAATAGGGCAGGGCTCATGGAAAAATGATATGTGCCAATGTTTTTACGACTGCATAAAAAATATCATTGCTTTACTATTAGTGGTTACCCTTAAACTGACTAAAGTACATTTTTTTGCATTTTTTTGTTTTTCTCTTCTATATGTGATCTTGGCCATGAAAGGTTTGGAAATTGAAAATAACAAGAAAGCTTTTATAAGTTTTGTAATGAATTCATCTGAACATGAGCATGCAACGATAGCTTTTGAACTTGAACAATTCTAGCTTCAGCATACTATGATCTCTTTGAGACTTCAGCATTCCGACTGAAGATTAACAGTATGTATTATGCAAAGAATGTTGAGATTCTATGTTTCAATATTCCTACTTACTGGCAGCAGCACTGTACTCTCCCAGTGCACATTTTACTGGTACTGATGCAGCCGTGTCACATTTGTATCCTGCTGGACAATCTGTACAGGACATGGCTCCTGCAGCTGAATATTGATCTGAAAAGGGAGATAATCAAAACACATTAACCTCCATCAGCAAAAAAACATGCATGTTATTTCAAAAACATATATATTTGATATTAAATAAGTCATTCATATTAACTGAAACTATACATTGAGGCGCATTTCTAACCTTTTTTAAAGTACACAAAATTCGTCACATAATGCTAACAATAGATCTATGTCAATTGCCTAGTCTGGAGATATCTAATGCTTGACATATACTTCTTTTTACATAGTCTATTGTTGAAGACAATTATGTTGCCTTTTATTTGCCTTTTCTTAATCCCCTCTGGGATTCCCTCTTAATGGGGCATATCTTACATCTCTTTTCTTTCAAACAAATAACCAATGCATTTATGTTACAAATAAATAAATACTTACTTGCAGGGCAAACTACAGGAGCCGCTGTTGTTGTGGCACAAGAACTTCCTGCAGGACATGTTGTACATGCCGCAGCTCCTAACACGGCATATTCTCCTGGGTTACAATCTACTGGGGTATTTCTGTAAGTAAATATTTTTTTTAAATTGATTGATTCGTATATATTTATACACCTGATTTTCATCATTTAATATATTTTTTCCCTTAAATAACTTCTATAAGATATCAATATCATATAGGGGATCATTACTAAGGGACGACATCAAAAGTTCAATGAAGGATAAAAAACTTAATTCACATAGTTTTTTTCACACTTTTTTTTATCTTACATTGATCTTTTGATGTCGTCCCTAATGATCTTCAACAAAAGATATTACAGTAAAAGTAACAAAATCTTAATCTCAACTTTACAATAAATCATTACACTTTAAAACATGTTTTAACATTTCTGTCAAATAGTCACAAACATTTCAAAGGTTTCAAATCTATAGCACTATTCAAACACAAGTATACAGGAATGAACTGAGAAATGTGTTCTTCATTAGAAAAACAGCATAGAAATATTGATCAAAAACTAAATTAATTGGGAAAACTTTTCCAATTGTTAAACAAAATTCTGTTGAATATGTTCCTTCATCAAGGTCATCTTAGGGTCAAATGGTGTATATACTCACGTTGGATTTGTACATTGTTTTCCAGCCGGACATTGTTCACATATATTCTGTGTAGTATATACTCACGTTGGATTTGTACATTGTTTTCCAGCCGGAAATTGTTCACATATATTCTGTGTGGTATATACTCACGTTGGATTTGTACATTGTTTTCCAGCGGACATTGTTCACATATATTCTGTGTAGTATATACTCACGTTGGATTTGTACATTGTTTTCCAGCCGGAAATTGTTCACATATATTCTGTGTGGTATATACTCACGTTGGATTTGTACATTGTTTTCCAGCCGGAAATTGTTCACATATATTCTGTGTGGTATATACTCACGTTGGATTTGTACATTGTTTTCCAGCCGGAAATTGTTCACTTATATTCTGTGTGGTATATACTCACGTTGGATTTGTACATTGTTTTCCAGCCGGACATTGTTCACATATATTCTGTGTAGTATATACTCATGTTGGATTTGTACATTGTTTTCCAGCAGGACATACTTCACATATATTCTGTGTAGTATATACTCACGTTGGATTTGTACATTGTTTTCCAGCAGGACATTGTTCACATATATTCTGTGTAGTATATACTCACGTTGGATTTGTACATTGTTTTCCAGCAGGACATTGTTCACATATATTCTGTGTAGTATATACTCACGTTGGATTTGTACATTGTTTTCCAGCCGGACATTGTTCACATATATTCTGTGTAGTACTAGCTACTTCATCTGTAAGGAAAAAATAACATTACGCAAATAAAACAAAGGAGAAATATGCCTTCCCAAAATGTTTAGAGAAATTACATGAAAGTGCCTCATTAAATTCAATTTCTTTCTTTTGATTTGGCAGATTTGTTGATCTTTCAAAAATAAATCAATATAATTGCCACTTTCTTAAATTTTCTTTGATCTCTCTTTACGATAATTTATAATTGCACCCTACTTGAGTGGTGTGGATTTTTCTCTACAAGTAAAAAAATAAATGATCTATCAACAGATCCCTAGGACAAAATAATTTGTATCTTTACTATAAAAGATACTGTGGATTCATTTATTTTTGTGAGTACCAATTTTCATGGATTAAGGTCATCTAACATGTTTGTGGATATTTAATTTCATGGTTTTGAAGAAGTCTGCATACAAGCCTATGGTAAAAATTATTTGTTGAAAATTTAATTTTATTGCTCCTCTGTACATACGAAATCCATGAAAATTGGTACCTGATGGATAATAATGATTTCACAGTAATTGGCTTTTTATACATACTGTTAGCACAAAGTGTACATGTGGATGATCCTGCTGCAGCCACATAGCCGGCACCACAATCTGTTGGTATTGATGTGGCATTCTCACATTTCTTCCCTTCTGGGCATGTGTCACAAGTAGTAGATCCTGAAAAAAATTCAAATAACCTTTAGCAAGCAAAAAAGTATATTTTACCAGCCCCCTCTTACTTTATAGAATACTCTTGCAATTCATTTCTTTTCAGTTATCAAACTTATTCAGGATGTTGAATTCGTCATTAAAATTTGAAGATTATTTGACAAAAAATGAAGGAGTTTGGACTGGCAACAATTTAATAATGACATATTGATGGTACGTAAACATTTTATTGCCCTTTCAAAAGAAAAAATTGTGGGGTCTGTGGGGTAAGGAAAAACCACAATGCAATTTTTAAAGAGTTGAAAAAGACAACAAACATGGACTTTCCAAAGGCTATCTGAGTAAAATAAAAATTTACAAAAGTCATTTTTTTTAGGTGTTTTCTGTTCCATATGATTAAGCTGCACCCTTTTTTTTTATATAGTTTATGTGGAACGGAGTGTTATAATTATTTACCTGTTGAGCCTGTATATGATCCAGGGGCACAGGCTGAGCATGCTCCATCACCAGCGTTGCTATAGAAACCTGCAGGACAGGCGACTGCTGCTCCTTGATTTGGACAATAGTGACCGTCTGGACACTGGGAACATGACTGTTGATCTATAATACAAAAAAGTACAAATATTTTATTATTTTCTTTTAAAACTTGAAAAATAATATCTTTAATAAGCCATATTTGAATAAATGTCATTTTCTTTGGATCTTTTGTTTTTATCTCATGCAGTTTACGACAGAGTCTTTAGATTATCACACTCCACTCTTTCAAAGTAGAAGGTTCACTTATGGCCCAAAATGGCCTATAATATCAACTTTATCATAATTCACCAAAAATTTCACTAATTGGTTCGTAAATGGGTCTATTTCAAAAGTCTGAATGCTCAATAAACCAGTTCTTTTGAGAAAAGAACTTAATACTCCCCAAATTCAGCCCATTTTGGACATTTTGTCAAATTATGGTGATTTTGGCCAATTTTCAGACCTAAAAGCGTAGAATAAATTTGGCTGCCACCTACGAACCAAAATGTTTTGTAACCAAAAAATTCTAAATGTTATATATAATTCAATAAATTAAATTGTTGGATCTCAGATGGTGGCCAAGGTTAATTATGCCAAAAACAATGAAAATTTTGGAAAAAATTGACCAAAATTGACCTAAATTACAAAGATTTTAAAGGAAGGTGCCAAAAAAAGTATATTTAAGTCTTAACAGTATTATCACAAGTATTTCTATATGAAATTTGTAATTGTTTGACAAGATTTAAAAAACATTTCTCCTTTAAGGCTGAAACACAGCCAAGATAATTTTCTTTATATAATACTCCTTGTGACTGAAATTAATTAAAAAAAAGTTTGAAAATACTTGTTTCCCGCCTTGGTAGGTACACAGGTCAAATATTTTTGTTTTTTTCTTCAATATTTTATGTATACTACATGAAATGGTTTGGACACTGTTTGCTTATTATGATATACCTAAAAATATCTCAAAAGAGTGTTATAGCAGATATGAAAGTTTGGAGAAGGTTAGAGACAGGAAAAGTAACTATACATTTTGGCATACAAATTGATAGAAACTGTGTTTTTAACCTCGATTCAGGGATATAACTCTTTAAATCAGTTGTGCGTTTGAAAAGGTCATGTTTCATCAAAATATCTTATGCATTTACCTGAAACAGATAAGAAACAATTTATGTAACTGTGAAGCTTAGAATATATTTATGAAAATGGTTACACACAAATGTACTAAAAATTTAAGGGTTATTTCCTTAAACCTAGGTCTACCTCCTTAAATACTAACTTGAGCTGGCTGTATGTTCTCCAGCTAGACAAGCTCTTGGTCCTTCGTCTGTTGCTGGACAGTAACTTCCAATTGGACAATCTGTACAGCTAGTGGTTGCTCCTCCTAGAGAATATGTCCCACCGGCACAGGAAGTGGGGGTTCCTGTACCTGTTGATGGACAGTATTTACCTTTTGGACAAGAGATGCACACAGTGGCACCTGCACCGCTATATTCTCCAGCTGCACAATTCTGTGGGTTAAAAGCAAAAGAAAATATAACTTTTCCTCATAGACATAGCAACAAAATAAATGAATTTACAGAAGTAGCTAGAATAATCATATTAATTTTAAAGAAAAGAATAATACCTTAAATCCATTATCTCAATGATTGTACATACCAAAAATATACATGAACCTGAGAATGGTTTATCAACAGTCAATACACAGTCAGGAGCCTGTAATTCAGTGGTTGTCCTTTGTTGATGTGTTACATATTTGTTTTTATTTTGTACATAAATTTCTCAATTGAATTGTTTTACATTTGTCATTGGGAGCCTTTTATAGCTGACTATGCAGCTTGGCTTGGCTCATTGTTAAAGGCCATACAGTGACATATTGTATTTAATTTTTGTGTCATTTGTTCTCTCGTGAAGAGTTGTCTCATTGGCAATTATACCATATCTTCTTTTTTATACAATTATACTTACTAAACAGTCTGTAGAAGCTGATTTGCTAGGATCAGGATTGTACGTCCCAGCTGTGCAGATCGTCTTTGCACTGGCTCCTCCTGGACAGCTGTAGAAATATTAATCATTAAATTATACTGATAATTGACCCTTCATACATGGTTTTGACAATTTTTTATTAAGAATAACACTGCAGACATGGTCTTGACACAGAATTTGCCAAAACAGCTTAAAACAAGTAAAGAATAGAGCCTAATGCAAGCTCCCATGGTGAAACTTGCGCCATACCCTTAATTGGTATAAATTTTAAGTTCAATTTATAATGAATATATGTATGTGGTCTTAGTTTGATGTACAAATGTACATGTACATGTGATCACAAAATAAATTCAACCAAAACTTTAAGTAGGCTGTGACAAACTGACAGGCAATTAACATTTGACACTGATACACGTTATATTGATATCACCACAAAGGCTTCAGTTCTTAGCTACTACTAAGTTTTATATGAGAAATAATCTTTCAATTGATAAAAAAATTTCAGAATCAATTGATTAACTAAATACTGAACACACAATAAAAGGACATTTGATAGCCTGACGAAACAGATATTGTAAATTCAGAAATTATTACATGCATTTATAATGGCAATTTTGTCATTTTAGACTGATATGCAATTTATAATTTTTATGATTGGAGTTTATTAACACTTTCAACACTATTGTACTATTTCATTGGGTTCCATTTTCATTGGTGTAGGATGTCAGCTGAGAGACTGGAGAGAACCACCAATTGACCTTTGGTTGTAAAACTGACAATTTCATCAATTAACTATGGAGTGGAGTACTAGTTCACCTGCCCAGTGTTGATACATTAGTTCGACTACTTAGAACACTTGGCCAACAAAATCCCTATAACAGAATCTGTCACTGTATGATATAAAAAAAATTAAGTTAAGGAAGCTTGCTTGTCATGTTTTAGACTATTGGTCAGATTTTCGGAATCCTCTGGTTTTAATCATTTGAATGCTTTAACAAATTTTGCCCGGTGATCTGCATTTTTCTTTTTATAATTCTTTTACATGTATAATGATAAGCTGTCTGTTAAAGTCTTCCAAAATTTTAATTACTTTTTAATAGTTTTTGAGGACTTAAACTTGTCAATGATAAAGCTATGAAAAGTCAAGAGAGAACATTTTCCCGCCAAAATTTCAATGGCTAATATATCGAAAACAAGCACGGTGACCTATATATTTTTTTGGTTCTTTTGATTCCTTTATTAATCTCCTATGAATATATGCTAGCGTTTTGAAAAGTTAATTACTTTGAAACTGAGAAGCCAGCTCCCTTAAGGATCTACTGTGGGGTCATTTTTATTCGTTGGATGTTACCAATTTTCTTTTATTTCAAGGGTAAAGGCGAACCATAGATTCTAGTGTGCAACAAAATACAAGTTTCCAATAAAATCCTCAACAGTAATCATGGTAAATATAGCAGAACTCCAAATCTGTCATTGTACAACAAGATAAATCACCTTAAGATCTACATGTACAAAAACGTACTTATTACGTTACTTTTCCTCATTCCTGACGCGATATAAAACTTTGTTTATAAAAGACTCAACGTATAATCTTGTCAGAAACAGAGTATACATATAGAGCTTGATTTATTGAAAGTTTTATATTGTTTACCCATGGATATTAACGGTTATAAATTCTTGACTGTTTCTATATATCATGTGACGGGGATCTACCTTTTAATACGTTCTACATACAAAAATTGCAGATTTTATGATGTAGTTAAACCTATTTACCCTTTAATGTTTACTGTAAAATCAAATTTGTTTAGAAATTTCAATTTAACTTGCTTACTTGTATAAGGATCAGCAAACACAGAAAGGGTTATATAACTGTGTTTTTTTCCGTTTTTTTTTTAAATTAAAAATAATCTTAAGGAATTCCAGTATTAAACAATATAAGTCATGTAAGTTAAACTTTAAAAAAAAAAGCTTTGATGTGTTGCAGGAAGGTGTCACTGTGTCAAAGAAAAAAATGGCCTTTCAAGTTTCATAAAATTTTGTACTAACTCAGGCTACTTGTTTTTCATAATCTCTATTGTTATTCATCTACATATTTACAGCACATCAGATTTCTATTGAAAAAGGAGTAAGGGGTGGATGAAAAACAGGAATATATTTATTTTTCTTAAAAAAGTTCTTCCATTGTTGTTCTTCATCCAGACATTTCCATCCATCTCATACTCAATTTGTCAATGTCAATTTACATGTACATGCAACATTTTCCATACAAATTAAATCACTTAAACTCTCATATTTTCCCATTTACTAAAATCAGATAATAAAAGCTCAATGCATACATGTGTATATATGGATAATTTCATCTTTAATAGGAAAACAGATCTCTCAATAGATGTAATTTTAAAATTAAATTGGGAATCCATATGTTAATCCTAATAATTCTCTTTATTTACCAGATATACTTAAGAAAGAAAGGTTTATTTATAATGCATTTAAAATACCATAAAAACAATTAGTCCATTTTATCCAGGCTATTCAAATTAAGTCGTTGATGCTAATTTTGGTCACTGAATTATGATAGGTCTTGTTTTCTATAGATATATATGTCAGATAAAATGAAACAGCCAAAAAAATGAAATTACATGAATATTTTCAAGGACATTTTAATAAGCCATAAAATCAGAGCAATATTTCAATATGTGTTGTGGAGAGAAATTTTAATATCAATGAAATCGTTCATGTCATTAAACAACACAGTGTAAAGAATTCTAGTTCATTCAATTAGGCCATTAATAATTCAATGTACACCATATGTGCTGAAAGTTGACTGATCATTACAAAATAATATTTGAGATCCAAATGTAAAAGTCACCATTATGATTTGCATGAATATAGTCTCACACAAAAAGTGTTTTGCATACAGTAAAGTAAAAAAAATAGGTTTAAGGAGGCTCGAGGGTATAAAAATTTCAGAAAAAAATTAAACATTAGTTTTTCATTACAAATTTTATTTGTTACCTTTTGTAGTTGTTACTTTATCATATGGTACAAAAATCATTCAAAACAATCAATTCGTGTTGGCCCCAGATGACTTTTAAAATGTATACATCATTGAAAAAGTTCCAAATTATCTCCCTTTGGTGGAAAAATGCCATTTTTTTGCTTTAAAATTGAAATATCTTTTTTAACTCATCGGTGACCTATATTTTTTAATATAATTTCCATATCAGCTGTACTTAAACTAAATTATTGTAAAATTTGAGCGATTTCTATAATAAATTTCTTTTTTTATTTCGATATTAACTTTATATCTCCTATTACTTCAACAGAAAAAAACCACTTTTACAAAAATGTATGCTTCTTTCGAAGGCAGATTGTGAGCACAAATGAACGGTGACCCCACTTTTTTATTTTATTTTTCTATTAACTATAAGATAAAGTTCATTTATAGAAAAATATAGAGAAATCCTATATAAATGATTTAGACCCGCGAACCCCCTTAAAATTTGAAAGTGATGATTAAATTTTCCCATTTTATTGGCAAGGCATTGAACATGTTGAAGGAATTTTGTTTGCTTATTTTTCTTTAAAAATATTAATTTTCAAAATTAAATATAAGTATTAAATTTAAAAAGTCAACTTTACTTTTCTAATACCCTTTGTAATGTCTTATTTCAATATTGACATTTTACCAAATGGATTTAAACATACAGTTTATAACAGGTTATAAAAGCAGGTCTTGTTCACATGTTAAAATTAAAAGTACAACCACCAAATTTCAATATATAACCTAAGAAAATTTTAAATCACAAGTACAAACATTTAAAGGAATTGAATTAACATATATAATGAATTTTGAAGAAGTTAAACTAATTCCCTGTGAATACAGTTGTCTTATATTTGGAATGCATGCAATATTATGAAGAAATATCTAATTCTAATATTAAAATGCTTTAGAAAACATCCCCATACACAAATATTTTCATAGGTTTACATGTACCTATACTTGTATTTTCATGATTCTTTACCTTTTTTTTAATATGATTTTTGCTAATTTAATGAGTGGTGTGCAACATAATCAGTATGCCCATGCAAAGGATGAAATTAAAAAAACTGAGCAAAGGCTCAGTGTTGAAAGCTGTACTTTGAATGATTTTTCTTTTCCATATTGTGACTTTGATGGAGAAATGTTTCATTGGAACTCATACCACATCTTCTTATCTCTACATAAAAATGTTTACTGAAGTTAGTTTTAAAACATGTCATAAAACTTTAAAATCATTTTCATATGAACAATCAAGCATGAAAATTGATATATCTTATTTACTGCATAAAATCTCCTAAAAAAACTTTATACATTGAATTCTATAGTTAAACTGTGGGACTTTACTGAAAGGTTAGCATAATTAACTGCTTCATTTCACAGTTCAAAATACTTCAAATGAAAACTTTAAAACTTGAAATTTAAAATTAGGAAATTTAAAAAGCCAATTCGAATATGCAAACTTTTGAATTGATTAATCAGTGAGTTCTAATTTAATTCTAAAAGGACATAAGGTTTGATTTTCTGAAAAGATTAAATTGCTCTACGACAATGACCCAAAAAAATTTGATTTTCACAATGTGATAACAGCACGATTTAAAACTTAGCTTTGAAATGATAAACTTTCTAAAAAATAGGTATAACTTAAGAAATTTCTATTTATAGATTAAGATACATTATCATATTCTTTATAGTACAATGCACTTAATAATTTATGCATTAAACATTAGACATTTCATATGTTGTGTATTGGACCAAGGCAACCAGCAAACGGTTATATTAATATAGATCTTTTCGGTTGTCTCAGTAAAAATATTTTGGACCTACCTGTATTAGTTTGACTTATGCTTATATTCTTCTTTAGAGATTATCGACCAGTCCAACTGCGTCATATATAGAATAATAGGTAGTTTCGGTTTTGATACTGACTATATCATGTGGAATATCTAGACGAGCCCTTTTAGCCAGTTGAGATATTCCACAAGATATAGTCAGTATCAAAAACGAAACTACCTATCATTCTGTTTATCGGTAATTATGACGTCACACAATGTATTGCCTAATATTTTCAGTGATACAGCCAGTATGGTGATACTCGAAAATATTAGGCAGTAAAATCAAAGGGAAAATATACGAATTACCGATAGATGGTCTTTAGTACCAAGAGTTTATGAGTTATATACATGTATGTTAAATTATAACATTTATCATGTTTATATAGAAACTATAAACTCTACTCAGTCGTATTTTTAATCACGAGGAATTAATAAGGGATGAAATCCATTCTGATTGTAAAAACCTAAAACTGTAACAGACAATCCTTTTTAAGTGTTTCTAACAAGATTCAAATAGTATTTTTTTTTTCTAAAAAAAGACATGTCAGACTAGGCTATATTCCTCCATTCTGGAGACTAAATTTTATCTACCCTATAAATTGTAACATTTCCAGAACCCATAATTTGACTACCAATTTCCAGAACCCATAATTTGACTACCAATTTCCAGAATCCATAATTTGACTACCAATTTCCAGAACCCATAATTATACCCCCGCTTTAAAAAAGTCCATCAGTCCGTCAGTCAGTCCGTCTGTCCCATGAATATTTTTCGTCACTTTTTTCTCAGGAACTACAATACAAGGATTTCTGAAATTTGGTTTCAGGGTTTATCTAAGTCAGCTACTACCGTGTAATGTGTTTTCAGATTGATCACTTGACAACTTCCTGTTTACCGAACACTTGTATGATTTTACACATGATAGCCAAGTTGAAAATTTTCGTCACATTTTTCTCAGGAACTACAATACAAGGATTTCTGAAATTTGGTTTCAGGATTTATATAAGTCAGCTATACCGTGTGATGTGTTTTCAGATTCATCACTCGACAACTTCCTGTTTACCAAAGACTTGCATATTTTTACACTATTAATATTATCCACTTGCGGCGGGGGTATCATCAATGAGCAGTAGCTCGTAGTTTCACTTGTTTGACTACCAATTTCCAACTATTATGCAGGTAGGTACTCAACATACACATTTATACATTGAGTACCAAAAATCAAATCAATTTTCAATAGTTCTATTAAACAGTTATTAAAAATTGTAGACTTAAAACGTTCTAGTCTTCTACCCTGATACTAGATCTAGACTAAACATTGTAACCTTTCAAGGACTCATAATTTTACTCTATCATTTCTAACTTATATGAAGGAACTCAATATATACACTCAGTATATACATTGAGTTGAGAAAATCAAATCAATTTAAAACAGTTCTATTAAACAGCTATAGGAATGTAAGTATCAACTTTCCTACTGATCCGTACAAATTTGTTAAAACACATTATTTGGTTTTCAAATTACAGTAATTATTTATTTTCTGTCATGGTTTTATTTAAACAGACAAAATGTCTTGGCATCGTTCCAATTAAAGGGGTGGTTTAACTAATAAATTATGTAAAAGAAAGTAATTGATCTAACATGTTAAGGAAGTAAATCAACTAGACCTTGGTAAACTTAAGTTTTTGTTTATTTATCAAATTTCTTGCTTTATTGTAAGTACTTTGCATGCAAAGACTGTGCCAAAAAACAATAGCTCTAAACCTGTACCTAGTAAATCTTGTTTCAATTTGGTAAAATTTTCAAAAATTTAGTATAGCCATATAGAGAAGTGTATGGCAGATTTTACAATAAGAAGGAATTATTGTTTTTTTGTATCCATCAAAAAAGCAATTGCTGAAACTGTGAAACAGACTGTGTAATGGAGTAATGCATTATGTTATTGAATAAAATGTGTCTTTCTGAGTAAATAAAAATAAAAATTACTCTGTGCTTGTGTTTTTTGTTAGAATTAGAGGGTTTTCAATTTCAAAATATTGGACATGGAATAGACATCATGACCTACTTTACTGACATCCAGCTTATTTGGAGTGGAATTTTGAAGTATTATTTATAAGTTGAGCCTTATCACATGGACTTATATTTTAATAAAAAGTCTTCTTTTGTGTTTTAATCATAACTTTAAGGCAGATTTTTATTGGTAAAGGCTAAAAAAGGTAATTTAATAATATTGTTGCTAACGTCACGTCTTTTCCGTCCATTGTGGTATGTCACGATCGCAATTTTCTTGTTGGTTCTCAGACAGGCAATTGTAGTTATTTTTATCCCGGGTTTTATAAATAATTGAAAATAGCAATCATATTAAATTTGGATGACGTAAGGGGGTCAAAGGACTTGAGGAATCAATATCATTGGCTGTTTTATTTTTTGCGAACGTTACTACTTGAGGTTTCCGTCCAAATCAGTGTCACGTGAGCAACATATATTTAGATCTGTAACTCTCCTGTATAGGAGTTACGATATCGCCCTTTGCAGAATTAGATTCGGAGTCAGTTCCTTCACATGATGGGGTAGCAAAGAAGGTTAGTTGTATGTAATATCGTTACAAGAGGACCTTAAATGTATTCCGTCCATCAAAAAGACGTTCGCAACAAAACGTAATGTCATGATAGTAGATGTTGCTAATGTTACTATTACGAATTGGTTTCATGTGTATTCATTTGATATAAAGTACACCTGCAAATGACATTCTGTATATTTAGAAATTCTAAACCAGACTGTACAATTTTATTACTCCAGGCATATATTAAACATCACTGTGTGCATACATTTTAACTTTTAAAGATGTTGTTGCTCATGTTACATGTCCAAATGTCGCTAACGTTACTTATTTTTGTCTCCGTCACGTTAGCAACATGAAAGTAGGAGACAGAACACAATACTGTAAAATCTGCCATATTCTATAAATGAACTTTCTGGCTAGGTTTTTGGCAACCCACTGGTTCCAATGCAAATCAAACTATTACAGAGAGAAAGTCTGCAGGAGTGCAAATAGCAAAACATGTGTACAAAAAAATACATTATATAATATCAATGAATAAATTGATTTCTCTAGAATTCAGAGGCCCCCTGGCCAGAAATAATTGTATTTTTTGTTAATATTTTATTTCTTTATTTGACAAATACTTGCAAACATGCAACATGTATATAAGATAATTTTAAACCTTGGGCACTGATCGCATATCTTGGTCTTGTGGGTTTTCTGGCTTTTAATAAAATTGAGAATGGAAATGTGGAATGTGTAAGAGACAACAATCTGACCAAAGAGCGGAAGACAGCTACATACGACATACAAAAACATTTGATCTGATCATAAACCACATAATAGGTTTCTTGTTTTTTTTATCTGAACTCTGCGTCTTTAGTGTACTATAAGATAAGATTTATTTTATTAAAGTGTCACCATCCATTACAATATCAGTATATATATATACATATAAAGTCATAAGAACCTAACATTTTTAAAAGTAAAAGGATGCCAGCCGAAAACGACTTATGAGACGCCATCATTAAAACAAACATCTAATACATACATAAAAGGACAGCTTTGATACATTTAAAATTTACTGTATTTCGTAAATTAAAAAAATAACAAAATAACAAAACATATATAATTTCTAGATGACATGTTTTCGTCGATAAAACACATGATAAAGGGAACTAGCTAAAAGAGGAACCATATTCTCATTACACATAAGATAACTTACTAGTAACCTTGGGGACATGCGGCACATGCTCCACTATCCCAGAAAGTTCCAGCAGCACAGCTTGTGATACAATCTGTTGCACAGTTACATGCTGAAATATATAGTAAAAATATTGGTTAGACTAACTGACTACTAAGGGACAACATCAAAAGATCAATGACGGATAAATAAACTTAATTCAAATAGTTTGGGGGCTAGGGGGTAAACATTGCTGCAAATTTTGTTTATCCTACATACATTTTACATATATCCATATGGGTCAATCAATTTTTCCCAAATTAAGTTAAGAGGGGGGTAGGGGGGTCAGTAAAAAAACTATCTGAATTAAGTTTTTTATCCTACATTTGATGTCGTCCCTAAGATACTTTTTTTTTTAAATTATGTCTACTGTCTTATTCATTCAGTCAATAGAATTTTTTTGACATAAAATGATTTTTTTAGGTGATTTGTTAATCCTTTGTCACCAAACACATTTTTGTAAATGTGGTATGGGTTTTGCTTCTGCTTTAAGGCTGTACAGTGACCTATAGCTGATAATAACTTAACCCTTTCCTCCATGGATACTTTTTTTTTAAATACTTGATTTGCATAGAATTTTTTCAATAAATAAAAATTCAGCAGGTTTAAATTATTAATGCATTGCCAAAACAAATATTTTATCAAGGAAATTCCAGTCATAGATTCTCATGAATATCCTTTTTCTATTACATACAACTTTTATTAAGTCTGATGAAGTTTTTTCGTAGGTGAGACGTTTCAACTGAGCAGGCGTCAAAAGGAGTCATTATGGAGTTAAGGGGGTGGCGATGACAGGCGTCATTATGGAGGAAAGGGTTACTTGGAATCTGGTAGAGACTCTTCT